>VMRM01000021.1:5094642-5760714 GCA_010277075.1 Poeciliopsis retropinna
AAATGATTTTTTTAATTTCTCGTAATTTTAAGATATTCTTTTTGTAAAATTACTTCTTTATTCTGCTGATATTACTACTAAATTCTCGTAATTAAAACTTTTCAACATTTTTGTACTTTTATTTGGGTCTGAACTTCTTCTAAAATCCACCCAGCGTTTTTTCCGGTATTCCCTTTCTGTGCAATTCCACTCGATTCACAGCCAGTCTGGACTTTCTCCCATTCACTGGGATTCCTCTGAAGTCTGAAGAATTTACACAGAACAATGACATCAATTTCTTAGCTTCATAGGGTCAAACCGGTGCGTCACATACGTCACAACTGAACGTTAGCAATTTGGTAAAATTTAACGCTTCGACAGAATCGACCCCTCCAGGAAGAAATCGTTTCTCAACAGCAAAGTGACCAGCCTGAATAGAGAAGTCTGGTTTTTACCAGGCAAATAAGTCACATTCGATGGGCTCCGTGCTGTTTCCTAGCAACCCCAGTCCATTACCTAGCAACCCCAGTTGAGCTCCAAGATGTTTAGTGTGCGAGTGTAAAAGCTGAGTCGGGCGAGCGTGGCCAGCAACTTATTTGGGTTTAGTGAGACAAGAGGCACTAAAACAGGCTAAAATCTCATCATGTAAGAATGTTTTTGAGCAAAACATGTAATGAACGTGTTTTGTGTTGCCCGTAAATCCATCCTAACATGTTTAAGGAAGTGTAATAGGTCACCTTTAAGGTCGCTGTGAGCTCAGTGGGGGTGAAAATGGTCGTAAAACTGGCCGAGACTGCGTCGTTAAAAGCTTGGAGTCGTTACACGAACCTTCTGTCATAATGGAACATTAAATAGAGGCGGTGACCTTCGATCTGAACTCCATATAAGGCTGCACCCTGCTGTTCAAACACTCAAACACTTTGCCACAAAGCGCCAAGATCAAAAACAAAACAGCAGCTGAAGTCTAAACAAATTTCTCTTATTTATTCGCACCCTGGTTTTATAAATTCTAACAATGTAACATGTTGTTTAGTTATTTACCTCTTACATAAATTACATCTCAGCGATGCTCAGATGTAACTGAGATTGATGAGCAATCAAATGGATCTACTCTCAATGAAAGGCCTCATTGTCTCTCGTCTTCTTTTATTTGCTTTGTTGCTCTTTAAAAAATTATAACTGGGTGGGGTTCGGCCACAAGAAGTTCTGAGCCGGAAAACAAATAAAACAAAGGCGATCTGTTGGGTTAAGGATCACAAGCAAGATAAAACTAAATAAAGATAAAACAGAAGCATGAGCTTCCCCGAAAAAGGTAGCAACTTTCAGTCTTAAGTTCAACAATATTCAAATAAATAAGAGTTTATTGTTTGGTGAAGAGGCTTTAAAATTAAACTTTTTGTTTTGTTTTGTTTCAAAAAAAGAATAATTTGTTTATTTTGTGTCTTGTTTAAATATTCTTTACTTCAATGCTTAAATTTATATTTTCTATTAGTTTGAATGAAAAAAAAGTCTGACTAACTGATTAAGTTAATCTCCAAATGTATTAAAAAGGCTAATAATGATCAAATCTTATTTAACCAAAAAACATTTTCAAAGCCAGAAATACTTTATGGATCACAAAGTAAAACAGCTGTTATGTCGCATTTATACAAAGAAAAAGAAAGAAAAGAAAAAAGAAATCTAAATGGTGACAATAAAATAAAATGCAATAAATTTAACTCTAAAATTTTCTCCTTTATTATTTTTCTCCGCCTTCTTGTCCTAAACTGAATAAACACAGATTATTTTTGAAACAAAATCCTGAATCGACAAACAAGGAAATTCATGTTGGGCAATTTTACTAGAATTTTCCGTAAATGAAAACATCTCCTGAATCCAGTCGATAAGGTTGGACTGGATTCAGTCCAACCTTATCGGTTGGACTGAATCCAACCGATTCAGTCGGTTGGATTCAGGATTCAGATACGATAAACAAACATAATCGTTTGTTTTCTTCCTTTCCAGAAAAACAAAGAATTAAAAAGGAGAAACATTTAAGTTGCAGACTGTGTGGGATTAACATGTCAGGTGTTGCATTTGATTTTTTTCCCCTTTTTGCCGTAATGTTAAAATTTGCTAAATGTTTTAGACTTTTTTTCCTGAGTTTTTCCTGGTAACAACAGAAACATGATCCCGTTTTAAACACCAATCTCAGGAAATATAATCATCTTCAACGTGAATCAAATTTCCTGTAAATATATCAATAGGTTGCCTCTAAAGCGATAGATTCAAATGCTTTCATATATGTTAGTTTTAATTGCAGCTCTGGTGGCTGTGAATCCAGATGACGTCATTTGGAAAGCTTCCAGCTTTAAGGTGACTAATGGAAAAGTAAAACCGGAGCGTCGCTAGAAAGGAATGCGGCCACTCCTGGTTTAGCATCATGGACCAAACCGTCCGGTTTTATTTACATGCTGGCGTCAAACCCTTAAAAACATGTCAGGTGTTGCATTCCAAACACTATGAACTAATTTTCATGTGGCCTCATCACCTGAATAACATTTCAGCACCGCTGTAATGCAACCATTTTCTGCTTGATTTGAACTTCCAGTTCATTCATCTGTGCAAATACTGCTTTAACTCTTCACCTTAATTAACTTTTAGTAGGTATTTACCAACATTTACGGTCTTTAAAACTGTAACTTTTAACCTCTGAGTAGGCTTCAAGATTTTACAGGAAGGATGTTCAAAGAAGGGAGTGAGGGTCTTTTTGTGGCCATTAGAGGGATTTTTTGTGGCCCTCCGACCATAATACAAGAGATAATTTAGGACAAAAATATGACTTTTGGATTAATTCTGTTTTTAAAACAAGATTTTATTATTGGTTTGACTTAATATTCTAATTCAAAATGTCTTGTTTTCTTTAGCCGTTAGTGGAAAATCAACATAATTGGCAGAAACAAAGGCTTGAAAACATCTGTACCCAATTAATTAATCTTTTATTTGTTTTTATTTGGTGATGAAAGTTCTATCATAAGTGTTGTTTTGTTTCCAGTGATATTCTAATTGAATGGGTCTGTAATAACATATTTTTAAAAGACTTTACTGTGAGGGTGTTCACAGTGGGGCGAGTGGGCCATTTTGCGGCCACTGGACTGACTTTTTGTGGACACAATTCAAGAATAAATTAAATTAAATTAGTACAAAACTATGACTTTTAAAATCTACTTAGAAAAATGTTAGATGTTAGATGTGTTCATCTTTTCCAAGCTTTCTGGATTCCTTCTGTCGTCATGGTAACTAGGACTTTAACGTAGAGCAAAATGTGCTTTTAATTGCTAAACTTAAACTTGGCTAAATGCAGTAAGTGCTTTCAAACAATGAATGACTGAGATTCCTGCTGACAATCGATTACATATTTTGTTCAGTTTTTTTCAACGGAGCCTGAAATAAAAAGCAAAAGCAAACTGGATGCCTTTTATTTAACAAGGCAGTCGTCTAAAAATCTTAAAGAGTTTTGGATCTGTATTTCCATTCCTACAAAAAAACACAATAAAACAATCAGATTATTTGTTAGTTTGTTGCTGAGTAGGTCAAAAATAAATCCCAACACCATTTTGGTAATTTTAGCTTTTAGAAATTATATTTTTTGGCCAAAAGGCCCAAAAGTAATGAAAAGTTTACTTTAATATATTAACGTTCCAATCTGGGTTCTCTGGGCTGATACCAATTCCTGGGTTTCTTGGGTTTCTTGAGATCTTCTGATTCCTATTTTGAACAATTTCCATTTTTCTGATGCAATAAACACATTTAGTTACATTTTTATCTGATAATAACAATAAAATTACTTCAAAAGTGCATCAATGTTTCTTCCAGAAGGTAAAAAAGACAAAAGATAAAATATTTTTGAAAGACGTACTTCTTGTTTCATGTAGAGCAGAGGTTTCCAAAGTGTGGTTTGGGGGCCAATTGTGGCCCCTGGACTGATTTTTTTGTGCAGCTCAAGAGTGATGCAAACTTGTTTATTAAACGTTTAATCAGACTAAAAATATTACCAACATAATTTTCTTACAATGGAAATTTTTTTGTAGGAATGAAATAGTCAATTGACTTGACAATTTTCTGAAAACAGATTTTTCTAACATAATTTCTGTAAATATAAAAAGCATAAAGTATCTTTAACTGAAAACCTTTCTTTGCTTTTATTTAATTTACTAAACTTGGATTAATACAGCATGAATTTCTGAAAAAAAAAAGACTGAAATACTGTTTAACAATTGAGAATAAATTTGTTCAACCGAAACTAAAAGAATTTGAAAACTAGATTCTTTTCTTTCAATACAACAAAAGGGAAAATTTATTTTCACGTTTTGGTTTTACAATAAATAACATCTGTTTCCAACATTTTTAGTTTGTTTTTTCAGTGATTTTGACTTGACGATTTTGGTGCATGTTACAAAAAGTTCGGTAAAATTAACAAAGCATTTCAAACTGACACTACACTGCAAAAACTCCTGTGTCTTTTCAGAAAGACACAGGAGCTTGTTTTAAGTAAATAACTCCTTGATATTGATGACAAAAGAAGAAGTACTGGTTTCACTGACATATTATTTCACTTATAACATGGATTTTTTTTTTTTTAATCAATTTCAAGGAATTATTTACTTAAAAGAATTTTATATTTCTTTCTGAAAAGTTTCTTGAAAGTGAGTTTTGTCTTATTTCAAGTGTACTAAGATATTTGGACTATAAACTAAACCAAAAATACTTGGTAACATTTTCTGTTTTTGCTTTGCTGAAGGAGCAAGCAGAAGTGTCCTAGTTAAATCCAGTTAAGATTCTGTAACATTACACTAAAAAAAAAGTCTATTCATTGTGCGAAAGCTGAATGTCTCATCTGACTGTAATGAATTTCAAAAATCCCCTCAGTGGTCAAACTCGTTCCACAGAAATCTGTTTGTTCCACTAACAGGTAAACTAAACAAAAGTACACCTGTGACATCCTGGTACCCAGACAGGTAATCCTGCTAAGCCCCGCCCTTTTCCAGGTGGATGTAGAAAAGCTCCATCATCTTCCCCCACTGAACAGAACCCCAGAGCACCAGCTGCCAACAACTCCTCCCCGAACCAACGTTCACATCCAGTAAGTCAAGACTTTACTTTATGTTTCTTTACAAGAACCGGTTTATGTTTTCTACTAACGTAAACATTAAAACTTTAAATCTGATTATTTTTACTAAACCAGAAGATATAAATGTAGTCAAAGTAATTTTATAAATCTCTTTAAATAAAATGTATTTATGTTTTTCTGTTGTATTTCTGTGAAAAAGAACAGAATAATCAGAAATCTTATTTCTTTTTATCATATATTTCTTCTATCTGATTAAATTTTAATTATGTATACAAAGTTAAGACATATTGTAAAATTTTATTTTCCATTTTGATGTTTTTTGTTAAATAAAAATCCTCAAAACAATTTTTTTAACATGATTTGTGTAAATATTTATATTTTCCAGGCAGAAATGGAACATAAGATGATGCACGTTTTCGCCACACTGATGGTTTTCCTGGCTCTCAGTTTCCAGCCAGTTCTGTCACAGGTTAGTCTTTATTATTATTATTATTATTATTTGGTCTAGTTTCTAGTTCAGATATTTTGATATATTTTTAAAAAGATAAAACTAAGTAATAGAAAACCTTCAGCATATATAAGTAAATAATTCTTTAATATTGATTAAAAAATTCAAGTTTCATTAGTAGATTATTTCACTAATGTTATGGTAACAATGTCCTGTTATAAATTAATTTGCCAGTGGAACGAGTGTTTATTCATAAATATTAAGGAGTTACTCACTTAAAACAATCTCTTATCTCTCATCTTATTTCAAGTCTATTAAGATATTTGAGCTGGAAACTAACATTTTGGTAACATTTTGTGTTTTTGCAGTGCTGCACTTACAAAAATGTCTAAAATCCAACTTACTGACACAAATTTACTCAGATTTCGTGGAAATGTTTAAAGCATTGCTGTTTGAATAACCTTTAAAAACTCAGAGGACAAATAGAAACACTTGACTGATGATGGGGCAACAAACAAAAGCCCAAAATCTTTCGGTTTGGTTTTGTTAAACTGTAACCGATTGTTTACTTGAAGTTTAAGACGATTGCTAAAAGTTATCCATTAGCTTTAACACATACGTTTTAGTGGCGGAGCAAGAAAACAGAAACAGAATGTGATTTTTAAATTAAATTAACATGGAAATAATATCTAATCTTTACGTTAAAGCTCCACCAGAACAAATAAGTTAAAGAATCTGTTTATTGACTTACTGGGTTTGTTTTTGTCTCCACAGGTTGATATTTCTAAAACAGGATGTGGCACAACCAAACTGTGCGTGCAGAGCCCTACAAACTGCGACCCCACAAACACCACCGCTTGTCTTTTTGGATCTGCTCGCCCCACAATGTTGAAGCCCCCAAATGGCGTCGACATGGCCTTTGAGCTCAGTGGGAACTCTTCCGGCTACATCGCCATTGGTCTCACCAACACCGACTCTCTGGTAATTATTATTAGATTTCCAAAAGTACTTCAGAATAAATGTTTGGGGGGAAAAACATGGAGATACAAAATATTGGTAATTAGCTGAACAATATGCATAATATATGAGAAGTGTTTAATGGTGCCTAAATTTTAATGGTTGCAAATATTACAATTAACTTTTCTGCAACATCCTATTTCTATTAGCACAATTCTTTATTTTGTACTTGCATTGGTATTCATGGGCTTTATATGTAGCATATTAAGTAGAATAGGTAAGTTTATATCTAAATAATCCATTCAGTAAAAGAAAAAATTTCTTTGATTTATGTTTGATTATGTGTGAAGGTAGAATCCATAAAGTATATGGCAGATTTTTTCAAAACTCTCCACTAAAAATCGACCATTTAGCTAAATAACACTCAGTTTAGTTTAGAAAATTTTATTTTAGCTTAGTCCATTGATTCTGAAACTGAGCGGTAAGATTCCTCATCAAAGTTAACCAAATTGTCTTAACTAACATCAAAATTTAGCTAAGCTGAGCTTACTTTAGCTTGATTCCATTTATTTATGCTGTGTTTAGCTTAATGTAGCTTAGCTTACGGTAAATGCAAATAACTTAACATAGTTTAAGTGAGCTTAATAAAATTAGGCGACGTAAATATTATGACGAATGATAGTGTGCAGTAAGTTAAACTGAAGACAAATTGAACAAAGTCATAACTTTGTACAATATTCATAATTTCTGACTGAAATGTTGCATTGCTTCTCTCCACAGATCACCATGCTTTTTGTCTGCGGTCAAAACAGCACAAACAACGGGACTTTCTTCAGCATGTCGACGATTAATAACAATGGAACTATGAACAGTACTTTGGCAAAGGTAAAACTTAACTTTTAACATCGCATTGTTCCTACATCTGGAAAATTACTTGCAAAAATTTTTTATGGTAAAAAGGAAAGTAAAATTATTTACAACTCATAAAATATTATGTAATCCGCATTTATTAACTTAAAATTTATCTACTAGATCTTTATGGAATAGCATTCATGACTCTGACTTCAAATTTTCAGGCTATGACAGATGTTAAAAGCAATGTCAGTGGTGAGAACATTAAGTGTACGTTTAACGTCGCTGGTCTGAACGCCACCACCGACGCTGGACTCCTCAGGGCCGCCGATACCACCTATAGAATCGTCATCGGATCTGGATCACTAGATGAAAGTAAGAGCACTAACATATATCTGCATACATAGTTTTTTTTTTTCTCGCGTTTAGCTGTTTCCAGTTTAATAAATGATAGAAATTTACACATTTGAACCATGAATTAACAACAATTATTTTCTTTTCAGGTGGACTTGGAGTCTTCATCGTTGCTGTACGCAGTGACACTTTAGATCTTTCCCTCTTCCTAAACTCGACAACCACCACAGCAGCACCATCAGGGGCCACCCGTCCTTTCTACTCTAATGGTAAACTACGCACAGAGCTAATGAATATTTAGATCTACATATACCTACATTCAAAATAATCATTTTGTGTAGTTACCCAACATCCAAAGACTCAATCTTATCTTTGATATGTTCCAAACAATACACATGAATACTCTTCCCACGGATCAGGCTTTATGCAGGTTTCACCATCTCAGATTTAAGACATTTTAAGACTATTATGAATGAAATTTAAGACTTATATCATGACAGAAATTTAAAAAATTTGATTTTTTTAGCTCTTGGCAGCAGCTTAGCAACGACAGACCCAAAAAAGCCAGCAAGCTAGCAAGTACTAGCAGCTAGTTAGCGGTAGCTTTAGCCGCCATGAGTCACGCAATGAAGATGTCAAACCATTTCCCACGACACAAGATCCGTCCTAACATAACACAATTGTGATTTTTGTATTAGAGACCAACTTAACGTGTTCCTTAAAGAATTTAAGACATTTTAAGGTCTTAATTTCTAATATATAAATTCAAGACTTTTTAAGTTTTTCCTTTAAACTACTAAAATTTCTGCTCAACCAAAAGAAAACGGTTTTTTATTTAGATTTTAAAAAGTCCTCCGATAAGAGCAGAGAAACCCACATTTCACAATAAACAGAGTTCGAAACTGATATAAAATTTATTGTTTATCCAGTTTTCTAGCTTCAGTTACTTAAATTTTATGCCGTTTTTTTGTAATTTCACATTACCTTCTCTAATTAACACGTCTTCCTGTTTTTCTCCTCCAGCTGCGCTGCCTCTGGTCAGCTTCCTCACACTCGCCATCCTGACGTTCGCCTGATCAGACCCGGAGAAGAAGAAGCTGTTATAACCACAAAGACACAGTGAAGGGTGCTGCTTTAAAACGCAGCAAAAACTGAGTGTCATGAAGTATTTTTACAAAACTGATTCAGAGATGTATACATTATATTTTGCACTGTTTGTTCTAAACACTTATGAGATGAAGAAACTAATAGCTCAGGCTGTGCAAACGATCTAAGGTATATATTTTTAATAATGTAAACATATCTACTGATACAATTACTATCTTTAAATGCTTTTATTACTGTGTGAAATGAAATGTGAGCAGGTCTCGTCTGTTTATAAAATCTGTCACCTTAATGGGAACTCATCCCAGCTCAGGATCGTCTTGTTTTCATTAAGTAGATAAAGTCATCTGTCAGTTAAAACCAGAAGAACTCACGACACCAGAAAAACGACTAAGCTGAAAGCAAGATTTCAATCTCGTTGGCGGTCGACCAACATTCTTGATCTTATCGTCAAAAGCTCCAGATGTTACGGTACGGCTAAAGAAAACAAGTGGTTTGTTTTCTTTAGCCGTTGATGCAAGTTGATGCCTTTTGTATGTGAGAAGATATGAGAGCTGGTTGAACCCTGACAGAATGACAAAGCACATTTTTATGAGCACTCTGCTTTGCTTTGATATGTAAGAAACTTAATGTGAAAGCTTGAGACGCTTAGCAAAGAACAATGGAAAAATCAGGAGAAAATGTTGATAACCACATCACGGTTTTTCTTTATAAACTATTTTTTGACAATAAACATATTAAATTTGAGGATTTGTTGTGCATTTATCTAAATAAGGGCAAAGTTATGTTTTATCATCACCAAAAATATGGATTCATGTCTTACCTGTTTGTCTCTGACTTTTATTCATTAGTATGTCAGGCGCTCGAACACGGAGCCCTGCGGTGCCCCAGTTGTTAATTTTAGTCAAGTTAGTTTGTATAAAACATTTCAGCAACAAAGCCATTCGAAGTGCTTCAGAGGATAAATACAAAAATATTACATTACAGTAGCAAAATAAAAAGAAGTAATGGAAAGTTGTAATCCAGAGGACACATTATGATGTTTCAGCTTTTATTAATAAAACTAATTATTATTAAGTTATCATTCCAGATCAGAGGAGCATAAAAACCCAGTGCTAAATCCTCCATCTTTGGTTCTGGGGATGCAGACTGGAGTAGAACCAGAAAATCTGAGCCGCCTGAAAATTTCATACAACAGAACTTTAATGTATTTTAGTGCTAAGCCTCTGGGTGATTTATAAACTAACATAAGTATTTTAAAGTAAATCAGTGCAACTAAAGATAAACGCATGGGTGAGTTTCTCTACAACTTGCATTGTAGACGTTAGTCGTTTAGCCCTTTAAATGTTCTCCAGGTGATAAAAGGCTGACTTTGTAACCGTCTTTATGTGGCTCTGAAAGTTCAGTTTCTGAGTCAATCACTAGTTTCTAAATAAATGAAGTTGTGTGCAGGTAGTTCCTCTTAAGTAGATAATTGGTTCAAAAGTTGTTCAATCAAACTTAGTAATTTGGTTTGCTGCTGCTTTCTACTTTATTCTTCTTTTGTATAAAAATTGACTGCAAAAAATGTGATTAATGTGTCTCAAACTTGAGACGTTAAAAATTATTTAAGATTTTAAACATTATAGGTTTTTAATATGCACTAAGAGTAATTACAGTGGACAAAAGTTTGGTTTATAACACAATTTTAACAGGTATTGGGAGCACTGACATCTCAAACACTCAAATAATAGTTGGATATAAAAAACAGATCTTTGCAAAAAACAAAGATATGTTTTTTCTAGTTTGTGACATTTATCATGTGATTCTAACCTTCTAAACCAAACTTGATGCCTTATTTTTCTTTTAAAAATACCACACTGTTAGACTGTTTTCAGGCGTCAGCACCACTGATTAGAATACATCAAAACTTTGATTTAATAACATAAAATAATTGCACAATAGAGGACATTGTGAAACAATAGTTTCTGGACTATTCTACCAAACAATGTGTTATTTGTTTCAGAGTTTAATACAACCAATCTATCTTGGTTATAAAAGCTAAAATAAATATTTACTTGTATTTTTGTCATACTGGACCTGTAACTTAGTAGGTGAAAAAACACAAAAGAGGAAACTAAGGCAAGTTTTAAAAATGTTCAATGATACCTTTTGATAGATGTGTTTCGAAACCATTTCTGCTCTCTACACCTCCCTCCATTTTACAAGTACTTACATAACAATAGATTCATTATCATCCTTTACTGGAAGTCTAACAGGTACATCAGGAAGTGTGGGAAATGTTTAAATGTCTCTTGTTTTCTTTTATAATAGGTTTCAGTACTTCAGCATTTGTTAAGTTCCATCAACATGTCAAACCCATTTTGGGTCATTCTCTGAATTCGGTGCATTTTGTGTCTCACAGGTTTATCTCAAAGATTTTCATATAATGCAAAAAACATTTTTTGAGAAAAATCAAGAAATGGAAAAATCTGTGTGTCTTGGTAATATAACATGCAAATATATTTTAAAAATTATGTTTTGAAAAATTGTATGGGTTGTTGAAGAGGTCAGTCAAATGAGCATGTCCCCACTGACCAATGTTAATATTTCACTGAATATAAAACAAACAAAAAAGTTATTTCTACTATTATAAAAAATGTTTAGCATACTTTAACCTAAATAAAAAAATATGAGAAAAATACATTAATTATTTATAAAATAGCACTTTCTGATCATGTTCCTCCAGTTTTGTTCAACCCAGTAACAGCATACTATTCCCTGTAGTCATTATTTATTATTCATTATTTACTCAGCAATTATAAATAATGGCTCGTCATAAATAATGACTCAGTCCAATTTCCTCAGCACCCGGGAAGTGACATCACTTAGGTATTTTCCCGCTGGCACTGTAAAGAGATTTAAGTATTAGGAAAGTTTCTTGCCTATATTTCATTATTTTTGTCCATAGACAGCATAGATAGTCATCGTCAAGCTCAACCTTTCAAGACGAAAATGATATTTATTGTTGTTTGAGAAAAAGTAAAGAATTTACTTTGAAAAATATATTAATTTCTTGTTTTCTTCACTAGATGCAGTGACCAAAAACACAATTTTTTGTAGTATATTTTTAGTAACCTGAGACCTCAAAATGTACCGAATTCAGAGAATCACCCTTTTATGTAGTGAGACCTTAGCATGTCTTTATTATGTTTACCTTCACAAGAAGATTAAAAGTGAACGACATTAAAAGTTGGAAATTAGTATCCCATTCTAGTTGAGGATCCAAGATGTTCATTAATGAATTAATCAAAAGTTGACTGATCTTATCGATCGCATAACGACTCATTGATAAGTGGCCATTTTCACTACAGAATAAAACTGAGACACTGTACTATTAAAACATACTATCAAAAGCTTCCCTGTAAACAGAAAGAACGGTTGATCTTTCTAATTTCTTGGTTTTATCGTGTCATGGACTGCTTAAGGAGCTTGTGGAGTATTTACACTTTAAACAGAACCGCATAAAACGCATTTTTTATTCCACGCCGGTCGCCATTAGCGGGATCGTTTCTTACCCGCTAGTAGACGTGTCCTCCGCCATCTTTGTTTCTGTATCTGTATCAACGGCTGAAGGATGACCAGCGGCGCTCTCCAACCTCAGCAATTTCATAGCAACCTATTTCTAAACAGTTGAGCTAAAAAAGTATGTTTGTATATACATATAAACTGACCTCGACATATTCTTTAAGGAGCTTATATTTCTAAACAGAACCGCGCTCATACACAGCATTCGTTTCTGTTCTGACCATCTCTCTTTCGCCATCCGCCATCTTTGTTTCTCTTCTGGCTGGCTGAAGGATGACAAGCAGCGCCCTCTGCTGGATTGCGGCAAACACTGAAACTAGTTAATGTCCGTCGAAGCGGACATGAATCTATTTAAACTATTTTTAATTTAACAACCCATTAATCAATACGTCTATTAATTGTTTGCATTCCTAATTCTACTTTCACAAAGTCACGCTTAATTATTAAGAACAGTTTAAAGCTAAAAAAAACACACACACACACGTAGGCAAGATTTACTTGCGTTTTCTTGAAATTAATTTCTCTACAATTAAACTAAAAAGTTGTTTTATAAAAAAAAAAAAAAAGGCGAAATATACGGAGTCTTTAATGACCTTGTAGAGTGTTTGTATTTCGAAACAGAATCGCCCACATATTTTTTTCCTACTGGCTTGCTGAAGTATTATCAGCCGCACCCCCTCCTGGACGGCGGCCAAACAACACTGAAAGAAATTGACCTAATTTTAATCCAAAGAAACTATTAATCAACTTTTAATTGCAAGTCGATTGTTTCTCTAATTCCAGCAATAATTAAAACAGATTTTTGGACAAAATAAAGACTCAGATTTAATTTTAATGTTTTATTGCAATTTATTTCTTTACAGTTAAACTAAAAAGTGTTTATATATTTATATGTATAAAAAACTGACATGAACATACACACAAGGTCAAAGAAACTCACTGAGGAGGAAGAAAAACACGCTGAAGCTAAAAACTAATCTGTGGCTGAGTTCCCGTCCTCGCTTTAAGAGATGTCCGTCGAGCTGTTGTCTCTGAGAACATTATTAGTCCATGTTCCCGTCTGCACACGAAGACAAGAAGAAGAATAAACAAAACACAAACCTACAGCTAGATATTCTTGTTACAGTAATACTGGACAACTAAACGGAAACTAAAAGGAAATCTTCAGGGACAACATGACAATAAGGTGTGCGCACCATGCTTGTGTTTTTGTGCACACTTGTGTTTCTATCTACAACGTTGAGTGTTAAAACAGGAGTCGGAGCTCCTTCTGGAAGCCGTGCTGAGTCTCCGCCTACGAGTCATCGTCGCCGTTCACACTGTCGCCGTCATCTTCGTCTCCTTCCACGTGTTCGCCTTCCTCCTCTTCCTCTTCTTCTTCCTCCCTCTCCTGACTCTTGACCTGATGGAGTTGTGAGCAGAACTGCAACGTTAAAAACTACTAAAAAGATTTTTTTTTAAATCATAACATACATGCAAATAAAGTACAGCAAATCAGACCAAACTTTTCCTGTTTTAGGACTCAGGATAAAAATAAAAAAATAAAAAAACCTGCTAAATGGCAGAATAATAGTGAATTTTTTTCACATTCTGAAGTGAAGTGGAGGGCTTGGTAATTGCTCTCACCTCGTCCTCCTCCAGGAGGTCTCCCTCATCTTCCTCCTCGTCGTCGTCCTCTTCCTCCTCATCCGAGTTGTTCATGTCCTGGCTCTCCCTCTCTCGCTTTATGCCGTCGTTCTTCTTGCTGCTGGAGTGCGGCGGTGAGGTCACCTCGCCCGGCTCTGGCTTTATGCTCTTTGCTACAAAACAAACATCTAACATGTGAATTTACTAAAAAACCTGCAGCATCAGATCAACTTAACGGCTGTATTCTGCAGGAAACTGACGCCGTCGTACCAGACTTCTTGCTGTGGTCCTTCTCCATTCGCTCCAGGCTTTCCAGGAGGTCGTCCACTTTGCTTTTAATCTGCGACAGTTCACGCTTGATGGTCTGCAGCTCATCCACCCTCACTGCACGGAAGCAAAAGATTAGCCTCCGTTTTACAGTCTGAACCAGAAACTAATATCTTACCAATTATTCTGACTATTTATAGGATAAAAAAGCAGCACATTCTGCAGGCTTTTCATTTAAACATTGAAGCCTTTTTACACAATATTAAAAACATTAAAAGATAAAAAACAAATTAATTTTTAACATAAGAAGCATTTTGTTGCTTAAAATGCAACATGACTTTATTATTGCTTTATTATTCCCTTGACCATTTGTAGCCAGAGTTGGTACTAACTAGTTACATTTACTAAATTACATTTACATTTTAAAGGTTTCTATTTTGGAAAAATATATATATTATCAGAAATTGTATGGAAACTTTCAGATTTTGTATTCCTGATCCATTATTGTTTTATGTATTCTGTACATTTAAACGTCTTCCAGCTGCAGTGCTGAATGTTCTTTAGGAACTGAAGTTATTTTTCGAGCACTGACTCGTTCTGGACGATGAAGTCCTCTGGCTGCTCTTTGATGAAGAGGAGAAGCTGCTCTTGGTCCGCCGGCTGCTCCCTCCGCTCAGGCTGACCCGCGGGCGTTTGGACGGGATCACGGCCCGCGACAGGGGCGGCGGCGCAGGGACGCGAGACGGGTACGAGTACATTCTGGGGCCATTCAGAAAAGCAAGAAAGCGAAACAGAAATCATGCTAGGTGTTGACTGAGGCGCTCAGTGATTGTTTTTTCCCCAGACGGTTTTCACTCACCTGTCATAGTAGTCTCTTTGAAAATCATAGTCAAGGTCAAATGAGGAACTACTGCAAGGCAGAACATAAACAACGTAGTGAAAATATGTAAACCTGTCACATTCACAAAGTTTTTCTCCAAGCCTCTTTTAAAAGCAGTTTGTTATCTTTGCATCAGCTAAAGGCGCCATTTGTCGGTCAGACCTGTACATGTCTCCAGCCGAGCGTTTGGAGGTTTTTGACCGGTGTGGTTTGGGTTCTCCGGCGAGATTACAGTCTGAGATAAACGACAGAACGGATCATTAAGCAATGACGATAAAAACACTTTTCAGACAAAACATGAAGAACTTTCACCGAAATAGGCTATCATTTTAAACATAGCTGCACTGTTTGAAACGATCAATTCATTGAAATAAAAACATTTAAGCTATATGTAAAAGTGTTTCTTAACCCCTTAACTGTCGTCATCCCATCCATGGGACAAGTCTAGGTTGTCTGAACTCTCTGCCAATGTCCATTATGACGCTTTTCTTGGGCAGCCGAGCCTAGATAATATCCAGAGAGCGACTTCAGCTTATTTTGACATGCCTGTATTAGACAGGCATGTCTCCGATGCCACAGATGTGTAGCAAACACGTTCCTGTCATAAGGATAGAAGGCATTTTGGGGTTTGTTCTGACATGAATCCACCAGCTGCATGCGTAACCACGCGTAATGTGTGCGTCTATGCTGCATCAAAGTCAGGCTCTGTGCGCTCTCATGCGTAACGGTGTTTACAGAACATTTTCCTCACCAACGGAGAGCCACGTTGTCAGAAAGTGTCAAAATTTTCTGACGACGTTTTGACAAAGTTTTCTGTCAAAACAGAAAAGTTTCTGTTTTCTGTTTTTTCTGAAGATGTTTTGTTTTCAGCAAAACATCTTCACAAGTTTTGTTGAAGTAATTGCTAACAGGACATGCTACTCTGGAGTATTTTCTCTGCTGGCTAACATTTAGCTGTTAGCATGTCATAAAAGTCATGAAAGTGTCACAGCAACAGGCTTCAGTCAGAGGCCTTTTCAGATTTGTGGAAAGACTGACGGCTACTGGAAATCCTTCCTGCCAGTGACGACACATTGAAGATACTTTGATGATGTCCGTTTGAGATAAATAAAGTTTGGCTAAACTTTATTTAAGTATTTTACATTAATCTTCAGGTTTAGTCGCTAGCAGAAGCTAAAGTCCTCACCGAGAACTTGCCCGACGATCATCCTCCCGTCCTCGCCCGTGA
This sequence comes from Poeciliopsis retropinna, assembly GCA_010277075.1. Taxonomy (NCBI): domain Eukaryota; kingdom Metazoa; phylum Chordata; class Actinopteri; order Cyprinodontiformes; family Poeciliidae; genus Poeciliopsis; species Poeciliopsis retropinna. Next base: position 5,111,015 of record VMRM01000021.1, read on the forward strand.
CGGCGGCCCGGGCGTTCCTCTCGTTGGCGTACTGAACGAAGGCGTAGCCCTTGTGGACGGAGCAGCCGACGATCTTCCCATACTTGGAGAAGATGGCCTCCACGTCCGCCTTGGTGACCAGCAGGGTGTTGAGGTTGCCGATGAAGACCCGGGAGTTGAGGGAGCGCGGGTCGGTCTTGTTGGTGACGTTGCTGCTGGCCATGAGGCTGGAAGCGGAGGATGAACGTCTGATGGAGAGAGAAACAGAAGGACAAAACGGATACGAAGGTTTGAGATTTTCAGGAAGGATGAGAGACGTTTCATTCCTCTGAAAGTCTGAGTAGTTAAGCTTCAAACATCTTTCTGTGGATCAGAAATCTACAAATGAAAGGAGTTCTCTAGAGATGCATCAATCAATCTGATAATTCATGTTTTATTTGCTCTGACTTGTGATCAATTAGTCAAAATTTGATGCTTTCTCCCATTTACTACTAATTAAAAACCTTCAGTAGTTTTGGTTTAAACACACGAACCAAAAGCACAAACTTTATTTTTGGCCTTCTAGACTCTATCCAGAAAAATCTTCTATGCCTCAATTAAAAATCCTTAAAACATTCTTAATAAAGCCATCTTCGTAGGCAAGTATTGATCAATACATCTCTTGCTGTTCAGCTGCTCTAAATTGTTTCACTGAAAAAATTATTTTAATTCTTATTATTAAACCTGCTGCACTGGTTTTATTGGAAAAAATAATCAGGCCTCAGAAACTTAAAACCACATGAAGGTGTGACAAACTCAAAAATAAACATTTATGCACCACTAATGGTTGTTTTTCTCACATAACATATATAAAGCATCAAACATGCAAATGATTTTATAAAAGGAAGCAGGGGCTTCTTTTAGTTAATGCAAAAACTAAACAACCATTATTTAGCAACGCTTCCTCTACGCAAATTTTCTCATACGAACGCAGCCTAAACGCTTCGTGTTCCTCTAACCCAACCAAACACACGCTGCAGTTCCTCACGTGGAGAAACAAAGCTTTTAATGTAAATAAAGCTCTGGTTTCTTGTAACACGCATGTGAAGCGGACGCACATAAGAAAGTTATGCAGAGCAGCTTAAATGTTACCCGTGAGGAAAAGGCACTCATTTGTTTTTGCTGTATATTTTAATGGCCTTGATGCTCCTGTTTAAGGTCTGATTTTTGCTATTTGCAGGGGGAGAACCATGAAAACATCAGTGGTATGGACAGTAACTCTGCCCCCCTCCTGCTGGTAGAGAAGGAAAGCGCAGTGGGGGGGATTTATTCAACGTTCACTCACTCCATAGCGTCTGTGTGCAGGGATCTCGTCTGCCTGACGTTTGACTCTGTGGGCTGGGCTCAGTTTGGGCTGGTGTCTGGACCTTCACCTTCGCCCCCTGGCGATATTTACTGAGGCGACAGAAAACACATCCTCAGTCAAGCTGGGCAAGGTTATCGTTCACCAAATCTTACCTGGGCTGGACGGAGTGTGTGCAGGAACTCCAGAACATACACCACCCAAAAAAATAGGCGCTTAATGCGCCTTAAAAGCTACAGCGAGGCAGTATCAATTTAAATCCAAATTAAAAAGGTTAAGAAATCAATCTAGGACACAAAAACATTACATTATATAACACCAACTTTAAACCTAATAACTTTTGACTAAATCTGTTTATTCGAGCAGTAAAATGTTCAAATATCTTCCATCAAAGCAAACCATTAGTAAAACCATCTATGAGTTTTCTAAAATTTTTCATACACACTGAAATCACTAAAGTGTAAAGATATATCAAGGATGGGCAACTGTGATACTGATCCGTCTTAGATGTGTTTTACTCCAACAAAGCATGATTTAAAAGTTCAAAGACATCAAAAAATGTCCAAAAAGAAGGTCTTTGCATTCATAACAAAATAGCTGCAGATAAACCGACAATATTACTTTTAACTACAATGAAAAAAGCAGCAACATTTTATACAACAGCATCCATGTTAGTGGAGTCTCTCAGTTATGTGAATGGATATATTTTATATTCCTTATAAAATGACTGAGGCTCATTCCCTAATAATCCCATTGGTCATTAATCCTCTACGTATTAATTGACTTTTAACCTTTTATTGATATGCTAAACATGAGGATGGAATGTAGAAGCCTTAAGGGGATGTACATATAAGTGAATGCAGAGAAACACATAACAGCCAAAGGAAGACACTTTTTATACATCATGTTTAATTAAATGTGCATTTATCATGTTATGTGTTAAAACTTGCAATCCAAAGCTTTAAAAAAAAAATAAAAAAAATCACCATGCGAGGGAAAAACTGGGGAAAACTCCGTTTAAAAAAAAAGTGAAGAAAAAGTGAAGATAAAAAAATGTCCGAAGACAACGATTCGCAAAAACAACCCAAATCAATCAACACCACACCCGCCTGGACACCAACAGCGCCCTCTTCTGGGCTCAAGTGTGAATCACAAGGCCTGCACTAGCCTTGGTAGCGCTCCGTGCCGGCTAGCGCTGCTAGCGTTAGCTAACCACCAATTTAAAAAAGGCACGAAAAAATAAACACCAATCTGACCAGTTTTTGTGGAAAAAAAAATCAAAACCTGAAAAATTCTGATAAGTATGCCGTCAATAATCTGAAAGGGATTAAAATTTTGCTGCCTCTGACGCTGTTAGCTGAAGCTAACGTTAGCTGTCCGACTGTCTGAAAAGCGAGCCAAAAACAAATCAGTCCCGTCAAAGAAAAATATAAAGCTAGGCAAACTTGCAAAAATAGTTCAAAGTGTATCTAAGATGCTTCCAACATGTTGTGGCTCTAAAAAAACCAATCTGCGTTTTTTTGTCTTTGAGGGGGACGAGCATTTCCACGTTAGCTAAGCCAGCTAACCCTGCTAGCCAGCACATTCTGTCCACTCGCAAAATGGAAAATCACCGTGGAAAAAATCCAAAAAGAAAAGAAAAAGGAGGGAAAAATGAAAAATGTCTGGGGACAAAATACTCACCACGACCTGTACGAGCAAAATGTCTTGTTTTTTCGTAAAATCGGTCAAATTGCAATTTAGGTCGTCCTTTTTGGTGCACAAGCGATTCGCCCCCTTTGAACAGCCAGCTAACGCAACAGGCGATGGCGCAGTGATGAGAAGGATGCGTTGGTTTTGATTTACGGAGCAATCTGGAGGGGCGGCGTCTCTACGAAAAGCACGACATTATAAATTTGGCTACATCCGATGCGACCAGGTGAGCAAAACATCATAAGCCATGTACTATGGGCAAAATATTTATATTTTTTTGCTTTCAACTTTATGAACACAGATTTTATTTAAAAAAATAGTATTTCTGAATTCTAAAATACACAAATAGCAAAATAAAGAGTATAACTTGAAAAGTAAGCACTATAATGTAAAGTAATATGATTTATAAATTAAACTTCAAGGATGTAAAATATAAATAATATTTATTATGTAAATTTTGTGAATTAACTTGCAGTAATTTCAAAAAATAAATAAATGCACATGTTCAATTGATTTTACCCTAGTTATCTTTTACATTTGACCTCTTATATAAAGAAGATTCAACTTATATTTAGATTATTGGTCATGCTCAGCAGCAAGTGATTTAATTATATCTGCATTCATATAAATTAAAAATTGGACCTTTATAAAATATAAAACATGTATTCCTTTAATTTGAAGTAAAGGAGAAAAAGTAGAAATATGCTAAATTAGGCCACAAGTTACAATATTTTAATTATAAATAGCATAAATAATTCTAGATAAAATAAAATAGGCCATATAAACCCATGTTATGCATTTATTTAATAAAATCAGAACAATTAAATTGGATTTACAGGGGAATAATCTAGAAAGCTTATGTGATGCCGCAGATAGCCAGCAGAGGGCAGTGTTCTCTAAACAAAATAAATCCAGGACAGATTCGGCGTGTTCATCAAACATGTGAGAGGCCATGAGACTCAACAACACATGGGAAAATACATAAATAATTTTTGTGAGCAGCATTTTCAATTACTTCAAGCTAATAATGCATAAGGATGACGTTTCCACTGGTGCAGCTGAGGGTTGACAACTGCAGAGGGAATTAAACAATTCCCTCATCAGACTTATAAATAAACATATCTTGACAGATTCCAAGAAAAAAAAAACAAACAGATGTTTGCATAAATAGGCAGGAGACAATTAAAAACAGGCACAAAGATTTGGAAATTCAGTGTTGCCCATGAAGTTTAAGTAGTTGTGTTTTCTTCGTGGTTTTGAGAAGACATACCGTTTAACTTTCAAGAGTAGGTAAAAACATATTTTATATGACTTTCTGTAGTTCAGAGTGAGCATCAGAATGGAAAAGAAAATAGATTTTTAGGTGACTTTGACTGGACCATTTTCTGTTGTAGAAAACAAGTGTCTTCAGTTGCAGGCTTCTTCAAATTTGGTGCAATACAGACCTTCTGATGGCCCCCGTGTAGAATATCGAAATGGTTACATCTCATCAAACTGGCTGTTTCATTGGTCTCTGCAATCACCAGATCTAAATCACATTAAGTTCCTTTGGGATGTGGAGAAATGGATGTTTCATGGCAATCTACAAGAACTGGACCAAATCGCTGCGTAACCTTTTTGAACATATTTCTTAAACATTAAAGGCAGTTTTGAAGGAAAAGGTGGACCAACCTGGTACTAGAAATGCTAAAAAAAATCTTAATTTGTATATCACTTTATCAAGTCAGAGGACTCCAAAGCACTCATTCCAATAAAGTACTCAAATATTCTTATATTGTTGTAATTTATTTTGCTGTACAGAACTTTTTGGTTGAAATGTTCAGGTGATTTATGCAGGTGGACATTAATATAAAATATTGGTTCTTATTCTTGCCCAACAGCACTTCTTTCAACATTTCTCCTTGAAAATATAATATGTTTAGCAATCTGAGCAAATGAAAATTGATATCATGAATTTTTATGACCTCATTTAAACTGCCTTTTTTAAAAACGTTAATCTTTTATTTCCTGGCTTTTATGTAACACCAGAAAGTTCCAATAAATCCATAATGAATAAGGGGGAAAAAAACATTGTACCAATTGCAACATCAAGAAATCTTTTCCAGTTTGGCTTTTGGTCCATTAAAGACAAAAATAAACTCCAGCTCACGGGAGGAGGTGTGTCGTTTTTGGATTAAATATTCGTGTGACCTTTTGCTTAAATTTTCACTTTGCCACTTTAGGGAGAAAGGGCTGCAAACAAAATAGACTGATACCAGCTGTTTTCTGCATCTAGTTAGCGGAGAAACCCCTATGTCCCAATTTTTCCTGGAGAATATGTTCTTTTGTGAATTGTTTTTGCCCATCTGGTTTTGTTTGGAGCAGCAGCGTCCCAGTGGACTTGTTTACAGCTCCGAACATCATCTCGAGACGCAGAAATGTAACTCTGACTTGCAGGTTTTACCATCCAGCCTTGTACCGAGATGACATGTTTTTTGTGTGTATTCTTTACAGCCAGAGGACAAGCAGGACATTTGACAGGCCTGGTACAACCTTTGATTGTGATTGTTTCAAATGTTGGCACAATAAAAGCTCTGTGCTATCTAAATGTCAGGACTGGCAGTAATGGAGGGGTAAAGGGTGTCATTAAGTTTCAGCCCATTATGGATTATACAGCAGAGCTGATGATGAGAGAGATAAACCATTGGAAACTGTGCAGACCAGAAACCACAACGTGGTCAGTGTGAGGTCAGTACTTACAACCTCAAACATACTGAGATAAAATTGCAGGGAAACCACTGGAAATAAAAATACCATAAAGTGAAGAGGAGTCATGTGAACTCATAATCATTGTGAATTGTCAGTTATTATATAGGGATATCAGCAAACTGTAGAGGGAAAAACAGATATAAAACAGCATTTAGAACATTTGTGCTTCAAAAATGCCCCCAAAGTCAAAATCTAGATCTGCCTTAATAATTAGGCAGATCTAAATGGGGGCATTATTTTTATTATTCAACAACTACATCCTTTCAGGTAATCCAAATTGTTAATAAACCGAAAACCAAAGCTAAGCCCGTTACCTAGCAACCCGGCCTAGCTCCGCCCGTTACCTAGCAACCTAAGTGGACTTCCAGAATGTTTGGTCAGCTAGTTTTACGCTGCTTGAGAAGACAAATGGTTTGTTGTTGACCACTTGGTGCATTGTTGATGGTTGAGCCTTTCGAAGACGTACAGTTGTACAGTTTGCGGCCATTTTCAGTGCGAGTACAAGCGTCGAATTGGGGGCGTGGTCAACAGCAACGTATATCGATTTAAAGCGACAAGAGGCCCTAAAAAAGCAGGTTTTGAACCTCACCTTTCATAACTTCTTCAGGGAAGCATAGCAGGTCAAAGTAAATGTGAGGTTCCTTCTTTCTTAAGAGAATATCTAAATGTGTTCAATTACTGGGCAACTATTGTTGTGGAGAATTATTACGCAACTAAATGAAAAGCACACATGTTCCCTTTTCACTTTTTTATTTTCAGCTGTTTAAGAGAGAATTATAAACAAACAACTCAAAACTTTCTAGTAAACATTTCTGACATTAAGAAAATAAATCTGTGGCCAATATAGCCAATCTTGTTTTTCTTAACAGTGACCAGCCTTCCTTTCATGGAGTCGGTCGTTTTTTTGTTGAGTTGATGATCAACTTTTTACATCTTAAAGAGGGTAGTATTATGTGCTTTCTGTGTACAAAGTGTCATTTTACAGAGCAAAATGTAAAATTTACCTTCATTTGTTATAAAAATGGGATTTATATCAAAAATGTCCTAAAAGAAATTCTACTTCATGATTTAACATCTTGAAATTGGGCCTCTGTCTCTTTAATAACACCACTTCACTGAGAAGTAGTTTGCACATGTGCAGTTCCACCAGGTGTTTGCTAATTGCTGCAGGCTAGTCTGAAGGAGCTGAATGGGAGACTCGCTGCTCTGTGAGGCAGAACCTCAGAAGATTGAAAACTGCAGCTCAGAGGAGGAGCTACGACTCGAGGGCGGAGCCAGGTCCACCCAGGCGTTTTGCACAGCTGAATGGTTGCCATGGAGATAAAAGGACTTCTCAAACATGCTTGAAAGAATCAAAACTATACTCCAGGTATGTTTTTGACAAGAGGATAACATTGTAACATGATGCAAAGCTCAAAAAAAGTCAAATTTACATTGTACTGTTTCTTTAGATCTCTTTGCCCATTTAAAGAAGCTGTGTAAAAATTGGATCAAACATTCAATCATTGCACCAACATGACACCTGCTGTGATCCTCCAGCTTGGAGTTAGAAAATATCCTTAAAAACAATGATCAAAATACTCACTCGTTATATTTTGTGCACACAGAATAGTTATAGCAACTGGTAATAATTAAAATATGGCAAAAACATTTCCTTCTGACCTTTAAATGACAAATAAAACAGTTTTAAAGTTGCGTAACAGCAGTTATGATTGTAGAAGTTGACAGCTTCACGACTTAAAATTTAAATTAAGGAACAAAAAAAGCCTGTGTTTGTCTCAGAACAGAAATTTAATTCCAAGATTAAAAATTTACAGCTAAATAATTATGCAATAAATAGAAAAAATATTTCTAGAATTCTTCATATAAACAAATGTTTACTTGATAATAAACTTACTAAATACAGCCAGTTTAGAAAAGCAAAGTCAGAATCTTTTGTGTATTTTATGGGATTGGCTGCTGATTGAAATACATAAAGATTTCACATAAACTCAGCAGTTCTATAAAACTTAGTAAACATAATATTGTTAAGTAAAAATGGAGATCAGGAACATTTTTTCCCTTAAATTATGAACCAATTTATAGTATTCCAATCTCTAATGAATTTTAAATTGTTTTTCTCATTTTAAGTTGCTGCATTTATTACAGTGTCAACAAAATCACATCAAACATTTTGTTTATAAGACATTTTTCCCCAAATGTAATTCCCACAGTTACAATTTAAACATGTCTTTTTATCCTTAATTCAAGCTGTAAACACTTTTTAATTATAATAAATTTATAGACTGTACCTGACTTTTCTGCCTTTGGCACTGAGTGCTATGGAAGTTTGACTCTGCAATAACAGGTAACTTTGACATATACATTGTTTAATAATCGTTAAACAGATCATACAGCTAAAGTAAAACTATAAATCAGCGATTTTCCAAAGTTTTAATATAATTTTGACATTTGCTGAGTTCCATGCTTTCACTTTTTGACATGATTTGTATAAACTAGTCCTAGTCACATTTACATTTATTTGGGTGACGTTTTGGAAAAAGTATTTTTACTGCAGAATACTTTTTACTTTTACTTTGGTAATTTTATGAGGAAATATCACTATGCTTACTTTGAGTAACTTCACGGAATGAAGAATAAACATGTTTTAACAAACAATAAATCACGAGACACAGACATACATCTGTATTTTTCTTAAAGTTTGATCAATTTTATATTGAAAGAAATTGATTTCCAAAATGTTTTTCTTTTGCCAGTTTATGTGAATTATTTTTAGTTCGTAAAATACCAAAATTTTCACAAAACTTTCTATTTTGGTCCATCTGATGATGTAATTTTTAAACATTAAATGATTTATGTTTTGATCAGTTACTCAGTACTTGAGAAGCTTTTTTCTTGCTAAATTTTAGATCTTATTTGAGTTCTTGAACGGCTACTTATTACGTTTACTTGAGTAAAAATGTGTTGAAGTTGTGTTACTTTTACTTTAGTACCTTTTTATGGTTACTCTATCCACCTCTGCTAACATCCTAAATAAGCACAAGCTGTATATTGTTTAGAAATTAGATAGGAACTAGCCGAGAGATAATTCTGAGCTCCGGGCTTGTTTATTGTTGTCATAGCAACTCCATAGCAACCGTCATGACAGTTAGATACGGATACCAACTAGGGAAACACGGGACCGCGTACGCGTGTGGGGATTTAATCCGGTTTTTACTGTTTAATAGCGACTTTAAAACATTAACCTAACAGTAACCTATTTTTACTTAACTTAATTTCCTAAACTGTTGTTTTAATTTTTATTTTAAAACCTAAATTTTGAAGAATGAACGGAGGCTTTTAATGAATGACAATGAAGGGTTGTTGTAATACCTGCGCACAGCTGGGTTACTTTAATGATATTCCATTATTGGTAGAAACAAGTGAGGGCGGGGGGTGGTATGGGGGCTTTTGAGGGGGGTCGGGTGCGTGTGTGCGCGCGCGCGCGCCACAAAGCTGATGCAGCAGCACGCGAGGTGAGTGCGCTGCAGTGACAGTAGGAACTACAGTCCGCGTGCAGCCAGCGCGAGGACGAGACCTCCACTACCGCTCAATGCCTGGACGTGATACGGTAAGAGGAGACCTTTTAATGTTTTCCTGTTGTTTCTGCCTCCGAACCGGCGTTATAATGCAGCGGGAGACTTTCCCACACAATGTTTACGCTTTATATCCACTGTTATGTTTGAAGAATACTTTTACGGCGTTAAAGTGACTTAGTCTCTAACAGGATGCATCTGTTTCTATAAATAGGCTCCAGGTGAGAGATGAAGCAACGTTTAGCTAGATTAAGTCCAGAAAAATGTCTGTTTTATGATTAATGAGGGGGAAAAAAAATCTTCCACAGTGGGGTTTCTAAAATGACTTTTCAGGTCTGACTTTACTTCCATATGATGAATTACACAAGATCTTGTTTTGATTGTGCAACAAAGTTTTGTGAAATTAATAGAGTGGGTGCTGTAGGCTACACTGTGGTGAGATCATCCCCAAATGGTTTGGTCTGATATTTTTCCCCCCTCTTCTTATTACTTATGGGACTCTTCCTTTCCACTCCTCTGCATCTCACTGATTTATGTAATGTAGCTGGAATGAAAAGTGCTGCGCAGGGGGTGGAAATCTGGCTTACTGAGGGTCCAACAGATGAGGAGGATTGTTTTATTCATTAGTCTCATGATATCACTGGCATGGAGCTTTTGCAGAGGGATTATGGTTTATGATTGCAATGCTGTGCCACAGAGGTGTGTGCAGCCAGGGTTGAATCACATTTGATTTTATTATCTACTTCATATTATCTTAAATATGTGGCTATAAAAACAGTAATAAACTAAATTTACAGTGTTTTTCAAAGCCCTATATCGCTATTATGCCTTTGAGAGGCTGATTGGGTTGTTGATCAATACCAGCGACTGGCCAATTATTTCTCCAGATGCTCAAATTGTTTGGTCAAGTGCGCAGCTGAAGTGGGAAACAGCAGCAAGCCAAGATTTGTGTCGACCTGAAATATTTGTTTGGATTGGCATATCTTCTGTATGTTCACTTCAGCTTCATGCCAGGAACAGAGAATGACAAAAGCTTTTCAGAATGAAGCGGATTGTTTTTCTAATGCAAAGCTTTACGAATGTAAGCAGCTAAGTGTGTCTTTGGGTTGCGATATGGCAACCTGAGTACTGCAAACATAACCAACCTGTCAAGGAAAAGTAATTGATAGCATCAGGTATTGATATTATATATTATAGACCTCAGTTAATTCAGTCTGGAAAAATGTGTGTGGTATGTAGATTTTTTTTTTACAGTTTAAGTTTTTTGTAATATTTTTAGTTTATAAAAATATTAAAAGTTAATGTGAGCTTAATAACATCACAAAAACATGGATGTAAAACATTGTTGATTTTAACACGTAATTTCAGCTAGATCTAAATTATAAATGGGAAGTAATTAAATTACTCCAGGTCTGAGTAGTAACTAGTTACATTTACTTGAGCAATTCTCTTGAGGGGAAAATAGCTTTTATGAGTATTTATTTTACTACTTTTTGCTTTAACTTGATTAAAATTTCTGGATACTTGACACAGTGTGAGTAACTTCACAGCTTGTTTTTTTCTAACTAAACATTCACCAGACACAGACACAAACCTGCAGTTTTTGTTCAAGTTTAATACATTTTAAATTGAAGAAAATTGATTTGGGATTATTTTTCTATTGCCTGATTTTGTTATTTTGTAATAATGTTTCTTATATTAATTCTTATTCATATAATGTTCTTAAAAATACCACAATTTTCACATAACTTTATATTTTCAATGCTATATTATAGCATATATTTAAATATTTCATGATGTACAAATACTTTTTACTCTTAGCTGACTAAAAATAAGTTGAGATATAGATACTCTTACTTGAGTACAGTTTTTGGGTACCGAACTCACCTCTCTGCCTTTAGTAATATTTAAATTTACGTATCAGTAGTTATGATAAACACATAAATAATTAAATATTTGATGACATAAACAGTATGCACCTAAAATATTAAAAATAACTTTCAATTAAAGATACTTTATTGATCCTAAAGTGAAATTAAATGTTATTGTAACATGTAAGTCATTTAATTAAAGAATTGTTGTAGATGGTGATGACTATGGGCAGGAAATATCTCCTGTAGCAGTCTGTGTTGCAGTATATTTGAAGAAGCCTCTGACTTAAGACAGTCTCATGAAGAGGACAGTCAGTGTTGCCCATCATTTTTTATTTTAATTTTCTATTTTAAATAACCATGGTTGGAATAATGTTATCTGTAATATTTATGTTAATTAAATGGATTTTTAGCAAAATAAAAGCAAAAAAAAAAAAGAGCAAAATATTATATCTGGTTATAAATGCCTTGCTCAGCAACAGGTGTAGGAGGGGCTCTGCATTACTGCATGCTCCATACAGCTGTAGGAAACGTCTCCTGAGGTGGAGGCAGACAGCTCACACCATGGGAAAAAAAGCAGAAGCAGAGCTGACCAGTGCCCGTTTGAGAGCCCTGGAGCGGTTTGAGGAAAATCTTCTAAAAAATGATTTCCGTCTGTCAGGTTTATCTTTGTTTTGGTTCTTCTGCACTGAGTAAAAATCAACAAAACCAGATGGAATAGTCAGAGTATTTTCTGCCCATTATATGTGCAAATTAATATGTCCACTCCTGTTTGTAGTGAGAATGCAGGACAGGAGTAAACACACAAAGCCAGATCAAGGCATAAGCAAACGAAGGGAGCACCATTAATGCTTACGTTTTACCATAGATCTGGAATTTCAACATTTATTTTTTAAGAATGAAAATACTATTTGATTTAATGGTTTGATGAGAGATAAATTAGAAGATATAACTATCAGAAATGTATAGTCCCACCGTACAGGGAGCAAAAGCTAGTATTCAGCTGCTTTTTTTTTGGCATATTATCATGTTTTATTTGTCTTATTCACAATGTTTTATGTTTGAAGCAGCTGTTGTTTAGGTAACAGATCTTATTCAATTCAGTTCAGTTTATTTATGTAGTGCCAATTAACAACAAACGTCGTCACTTTACAAAAACACACATTTCAAACCCAGTCATTCTAGTTTATCCTAACAGTACAATAAAAGCCTGTCGCAATAAATCAATTATCACATGATAAATTAGAACAAACTTAATCATTTTCATTTGCATAATTTATTGTTTTTCTCTTTTCTCTCTTATCTTAGAGATAAAACTCTTCAATCTGGTGCTTTTGTCTCAACCAGTTCTTTTCTTTGAAGGACAATTTTGCTTACAGAGACTTAATAATTAATTAGATTTGTTAATTCTGTTGTTTTGTTTATTTATTTTGGATATTTGAAATGCCTTCCAGCTCCAGTGTTAAATGTCCATAAGAATTTAAAGTTTATTGATCTTTGAGGATCTGTTCTTGCATTATTATGTCATTATTACCATTATATAACTTGTAAATGGTCTCAAAATAACAACATTATTGTTTATGGAAATAACTTGTGGGACAATTTACCAACTAGAAACATTTGTTAAAGTATGCCTAATATTTATTTAAATTTAAGTTTAGAAAGTTTTCTGTTTAAGGAAGCCCTACATATTTCATCGAGTCACATTCAATCCTCCTGGATGAAGACGTAGCGTTGTCTAGTAAGCTACAAAGTTATCATAGAAACACAATTCTTTTTCACTTGTACAATCAGAAAACCCCTCAGTATGAAAATCACAGAGCTGAGACACCAAAATATATTATATATTCTGTATAATATTCTGTTAAGGCAGCTCATTGAAAAATGTACAAGAAAACATTTCAATATATACTATTCCAAAAAGTGATTGAAAGTATTGGTTTAATAAATAAAAAATATGCATAAAACACAGAAATAAATTAAAAACTTAATCAAAAAAGAAACATCTATATATATATACTTAATTAATTGATAAATTATTAATTAAATATCTTCTTTTTATTACTTTCTTGCATTTAATGCCACACTAATTTATTTGTCAAATTGCTTGTTGGTCCTGTAATTATTTTGAGAAGTCAATTGCAGAGATGCAAACTGACTTATGATTAATTGCCAATTAATAGTTTATTAGATTAAGAGAGTTCCAATCGATTAGCTAATAATGTTAACTTAGACTTTTTTTCAGTGGTGTAGTTTGGCCTCCATCCCCCAGAGGGCGATACTGATCATCCTTAAGCAGAGCCAGTTGATACAGTAACAAGATAGTGGAGGGAACAAAGAGCAGGAAAGAGTCCTGTTCTAGAAAAACAAGGCTCCAAAAGTGGAAAGTTTGCTAGTAAAAAAAAAAAAAAAAAATCTGAATATTCAGATTACTCCCAGAAATGTTGTGGAAAAAATGTTTGGAAATTTCAACTCAGAAAATTTCCAAAAGTGAAAAAAAAATTCTGGAAAATCTCTGAGATTATTCTAGAAATGTCTGAGTTTTTTTCATGCAAATTTTAGATTTTTGAATCTCAGAAATTTAGAAGTTGTTCTAGGAAATTTCTGAGATTAATTTCAAAAAAGGTTTTTGGGGAAAATTTAATCTCCTTTTAGGCCCTCATAGATGACAGAAGAGCAGAGGGCATGCCAGAGAAAAATTAATGGAAATCAAACATGCCAATAAGAAAGATTAATACTTGACCTAACTTCACTTTAAGCAACATGTAAATGAAAACCAAATAATTATTGGTTTATATATCATATTGGTGGATATATATATATATATATATATATATATATCACCAATTGGATTACTAATAGTGATTTTATTGTAGTTGAGTTAATTTATTGTCACAGCTTTGTTACTAAGCTGTTTTTATTACTTGTGTTTACATTACGTAGCCCAGCATGACCTAATGCATTTAATTAAGGTTTCAAAGCCACAGAGAAACAACTCTGATCATATGGTTTTCATTACTGCCTGGAAGAAAAGAAAAAGAAAAAGGATTTGCTGGCTCATATAAATATTTGTGACCAGGACTAAAAAACACCCTGGCGCGGCATCTGAATTTGTCGCATTTTTCTTGTCTTCCTGGTTTAAACAGATGTTTTATGAGAGTTATTCTGTTTCCACACCACACTGTTGAAATGGTTTGTCGCATGTTTTCCTTCGCTGCCCAGTTCCTACATACATTTCACGGATATTAGCAGCGATTGGCCATAGGCAGAGCTCGTTTTGGTTTGGTGCGGAAATATTATTCCTGGCTACGGGTGCCGGTTCTTTTGCAACACCCAAGGGTGACAGCTGGGTAATTCAACCCGCTGCCAGTGTCAGAGGTAACAATTTCAACATCGTTTCTGGGGTGCATTATAGCTGGAAGCCAGGGTTTTTATAAATTGTTTTTACTTGATAAATCACTGAAAGTCCAGGAACTTTTGTTTTCTTTTGCGCAATGCAGTAAAAATAGCGGTTTTGGATGCGTTTGGGTATTTTATTTTAATGTTAAAAAGTAGATTTAAAATGGTACTTTAATAACTGATTGCTGATCAGGGGAAATAGATCAAACTGATTCTTGGATTGAAAAATGCAGTAGATTGAAATGTTTTAAGTTTGGCATGTTTTCACACCTGATAGTCCGGTAGGCTCAGTTTGATTGGGAGCGAAAAAAACTTACATTTTTAGTTGCTGCAGTTCACTTTAACACTGCACTACGTCAAACAATCCAAACCCTTTAAAAAAAACCTGTTCCCCTCCTCGCCTGTGGTGGCGCTGCAGCAAGAACCAGTAAAGAAAACAACACAAAAATCTCTGAAGAAGACCTGAACACAACTTCCTTCTTCACAAAATGTAAACAAAGATGGAGCAGCATTGGATTTTTGTGGTTATGGATTTCTCCTTTGTGTCCATTTCTCCTGATAGGCTACTGCATTTGGTTATATCTACCCAGAATGCCTTGTGCCGTGAGTCCCTTTCTGTTTTTGGAGTGGTCTCCAGTCCACTTAGCGTTCACATATGCATTCGAACAGCGTCTCAGATCACTTCAAACAAACCGAGATGTTGGAGTAGCTTCCACGTTGCCCCAAACGAACCAGAGTTTTGATGCAAACGAACCAGAGTTCAAATTAAACGGACTGATCATGGCTGGTGTGAAAGCACCCTAAAGAGAACCAACATTAAAATAATCTCATAAAAAAATGTACACAAAAACCTAATCTGGTTTAAACCTTGAAAGTTCAGAATCTGTCCCAAACAACAGATTGTAAGAGTAATGACACAGATTTTATCATATTTCTTAATTTGTTCATGTCAGGAAGATAAACGATTGTATGAATATGTCAATACATAAAGATATTAGAATTTAGATAATCCCAAAAATCTGGCAGCATTTTGTAGACCAGCATGATTAAAAACAAAAACCATCTGCTGAGGATCAATTACGTTTAATCAAAGATAATCACAAAGATTGGGGCTCCAATTAACGATTATTTTAGTAACTGAATTATCTATTGATTACTCTGACAATTGTGAATTGTGTGATTAATTATTTCAATAAATCAATTAGTCACAATTAAACAAAATATTTATTTAAGTCCTAAAAATTATAGAACATCATATAATTTAAACAATACATAATATGTGAACAACTATTATATCTGTTGGAGTTATAATAGTTTAAATAGATAAAATTGTAAATCGCCCTGCATTACCTTCACTGGCTGTTTTAAGCATAATTATAGGCTACAGTTGTTTCAGGGTGTCTAAGTTCATAAACTCACCCAAAGCCATAATATTATCAATAAATAATAGTGATTAGTTGTACAGTAGATATAAAACATCTTTACACCCTCAAACTTAAATAAAAAATAAAAAACATATTTTGGTTCAGGCTATTTTCCATTTGACCTCTACCTTTTAAAAGAGCTAAGCCAGCTCCTTTAATATTGATTAAACTGGTAGACTATTTCACTAATAACAAGACATTTCCCATTTTGTAAATGAAATGATCTGTGAGAGGAAATAGCACTTGTTCATTAATTTTATTGAATTATTAACTTAAAATAAGCTGGAGTTACTTGCAAGTTAGTTTTGTTTAATTTCAAGTCCATTAAGATATTTGCAGTAGAAACTAGACCAAAAATACTTGGTAAGAGTTTGTATTTTTGCAGTGATGTTGAAAAATAACATCATTTATGTTAATGTTTCTTCAGCAGCAGAAACATTAAGGTTTTTGGCTCAAAAGTTTGGTTCATCAACAAAATTAGTTTTGTGAGATTTTATTCACAAAAGTAAGGCCTGGAGGTTTTCTTCAAAAAAAAAAAAAAGCTTCTTTCAACTCTAATTTCTAATCCAGATGTTCGGGGAATACAGCAGATGATCATCACATGGAATCAACCAGAAACAGAGGCAGCTCCTTCAGTGCTAAAAATCATTTTATAGATTATGGTCGGACTGGCTAATAAATCAATAACAATATATGTTGCGATAGAGACATGATCAATATCATTAGATAATACATCTGGTAGAATATTCAATAATTTCACTGAACTCTGACCCATAACCGCACGGCATTAGCTCCTCAACCTCACACTGCTAGCTTAGAAAGGTTGGTGGGACCAACTGACTCTCTCACTCTTTGGTTACCTAGCAACTCACTCACTCTGCAGTTACCTAGCAACAACCTGGTGAGTAACTTTTGCAGCAGCAGTTTAAGGTTTGTGCCTCATAATTGCTTAAGAATGGAAAAACAATGTTGTGGAGTGAAAACTATGACTAAAGCAGGAAAGGTCACACCATCAGTGTGGCTGTATTTCAGATATTTAAAACAGAAAAACTAAAATAATTATCGATTTCAACTAATATGAATATATCATATTGTGATACATTTCTCAGCCATGTCGCCCAGACCTAGATTACAGGAAAGTTGGAAAAATAAAATTATGCATTTGTGATAGCTGTTCTGTTGCGTTAAATAGTCAAATGTCAATTTTTTTAACCATAAATAGTCATCCATCTTTCTAATTTTATTAACCTCTATGTGGATTTCTGTTTTATAGTGCAAATATTTGCTTCTTTATGTGAAAACATCACTTTCTGGGGAACAAAACAGCACAGTAGATGTAATTTTTTAAAATCTTCCATGAAGTCATGAGGTAGACGTTGGTATGGTGGCACATTAAGGAATTTTATTTATAGAGCTGCATGGATATAAAATATCACATTAAGGAGATTATTTAATAAAGTCAAAACAAGCCGGAGGTTTACCACTAAATTAAAGTTAATATTTTAAAGATATGAGGTAATGGTCAGTAGCAGCATGGCGCTATTTTCTGCCTATCGTTTATGTTGGGACAAATACAGTAATGAGAAGACCAGACTTGGTGTTGAGGGATTTCTTCTCAAATATTATTCCTGGGAGCAACCTAAGACTAACATACAAGGATAATAAACATAGCAGGTAAAACATTATAAAAATCTGGTATGATTAATGACGCCACCTTGCAGAGTCAGCAGAGCAGAGGTGCACAACGGTTATACATTTAATATGAACCTCACAGAGAAAAATGTATATTTTAAGAGGTTGGGCTGAAACTAAATTTGGATAAATATGTGTGCTTACATCGATTCAGAGCAGGAATTGTTGGTCAGAATGTGAGTGTGACTTGTATACTTTTGTCAAACCTTGAAACAAGAGTGCCTTTACAATATTACTTATTTTAAATTACTTTATTTGATTCTTTTCTCTCACTTTCCCCGTCAGAGTAACGGTCATTCAGAGAAAACTATAGTTGTCTGCCTGAAGTGATTTTTGGCAGTCAACTTGAATTTCCCCATCTGTCCTTGTCACTGAGATTGGGTCGGATGGCTCAGTGTAGGGGATTCCAAGACATTTCCAGGTCAGAAGGGATATGCAGTGCTTCCAGTGGGTTCTGGGTATTCCCGGTAAATGGATCTAGTAGCCATCCAAAGGGATTCCTGCTTTAGCTCAGAAAATCCCGGAAAACATTCAGCCATCAGATTGTGACTCCAAAGTCAGGAAAACATGGGATTTACAACAGAACAATTGCTCTGAATTGCTTAAAAAATGTTGTTTGGAGTGGCCTAGTTAAAGGATGCATTTACATCAGCCCTCGTTAGTTCACTTTAACTCTAGTTTGTTTACCTGGAAAGCGCAGTCCTAGACAAATCTTACTGATTACTTATGGTCAAGTATCTTCTAACACTTGAAATAAGGCAAGACAAACTTACTAGTAATCTTTCATCAACACAGAGGAGCTTGTTTTAATTACCATATTTTCCAGACTATAAGTCGCAGTTTTTTTCATGGTTTGGCCGGGGATGTGACTTATTCTCCGGAGCGACTCCGTAGCGACTTATGTGTGAAATTATTAACACATTATAATATCATATCACGTTATTTTCACACTAGAGCACCAGAGGGCGCTCTAGGCCTGTGTTGATAATATGTTTGATGAGCAAAAAAAAAGATGGAACAAAAAAAAGAGCAAGAAACAAAAATCCAGAAGGTTGTAAACACTTATTTTGTGGTACTGGATCTGAACTGATCCTCCATCTGCATGGATCAGTCCATTTCTTTAAACAGTTTCTGAAAGTATTTGATCAGTGGTGCCCCCAAGAGAGAGACTTGTGGGGGCCATGGCCCCTTCTTAAAAAATGTTAATAGAAATTCCATTCTACATAAATAAATGAATACAACTATATTTCTTTTCTTTTTTTGGCTGTGCCTGGTCTGGCTGCCACTATGATTTTTTTTTTTATTCCAAGTCAAAAACATCCTAACTATAGAAACCACTGACAAACCTAAAATCAGTATTTTTTCCCAGGTTTGTTGTGTTTTGCAGGGCTGTGGAAGCCAGAGACAGAACAGAGGCCATCTTTAATGTGACATCATGACTTTCAGTTGTTTGCTCAGGCAGCACAGACGGATACATTATGACGCTAATAATTTAATGTTGCGAAGGGAAACAAACTTTAAAGTTCAGGCTCTCTATGGACGCCGTCTTGTGTTCATCATTCACTACCGGCTATGAAATCATGTGGAAAGTGTTGCTCGACGGATCCACCGAACATCGGTTATAATAATCCAGAACATGTAAAACATGGTCCGTTCTCACAAGGTTTCCTCTCATTGAATACCACCCAAAAACAGATTGGGAAGAGGCAGTCAAGGCTCGTCAAACCAGTTTAAGTCCATCGGAGGAGAGATTTAGCAGACGCCCTGCTGCTACTGATGCGGCTGGTGCTGGTCCACAGGCCTTTCTCTTGTGGTTTGGACTGAACCACTGTCGTTCCAGGGGAATTTCCTGCCATCTGCTGCTAAACTTTCTGACAGATCCACACCTGCTTGGAAATATTTGGCTCTGCACGTCTGCTCAGGTGGTGACGACTGATCGCCACATTCATCTTTGGTCAAAATATGAGATCAGAAGCCTAATTAATGCTTGTTTCTGTGAAAAACACATAATGAAGAGGATGAACTGGACAAGTATTTAAAGGACATAATACTGTCTTCTTTGAGGATTCAGAAGACATGATGTTTCCTCATTGTGAATTTTTAGGACCTGTTTTTTTGCATAGCAGAGCACAGTATTAAAGTATCAGTGTTTTTAACAGAAAACAGGATTTGATGAAGGATGATGTATCTTTGAGATATTGTGTTTGTTAGATCTTTGTTGGACTCAGTGTGACTTTTAAACCTACATCTTATTTCATCCTCAGGTTGGTGATATGGCTGAAAAAAGTATCACGGTATAAGCATTTAATATTGGTCTATATCGATAATTATTGATAATTTTTTTTGTTTTAGATATCTGAAATGCTGCCATAACCTTTCCAGTTTTATCCACAGTTTTCACTCCACGCTGCTGTTTTTTTATTTTTAAGCAATTACGAGGCACAGCGGCGAATCATTAAACTGCTGCTGCGCGAGTTACTCAACTGGTTGTTGCTAGGTAACCAAAGACTGAGTATTTTTCCCATGTTGTAATTAAAATAGTATCAGTGGAACTAGTGCTTTTTTAAATCATTAAGAATTATTGACTTAAAAGAAGCTCTTATATCCTGCTGAAAAGTTAACTTTAAATTAGTTTTGTTTTATTTTAAGTGTACTAAGATATTTGCACTAGAAACTAGACCAAAGTACTTGGTGTTGTGTTTTGAAGTATTAACTCTCTGTCTTCATACTATGGTAGCAGGAAACAGTAGAGTAGTGACGAAATTGTCTGAATGAGACAGAGCCAGGAGGAGGGTCTTAGCGCTGTCAATCACTCTCATGCTCACCCACTCTCCTTGCTCCTTGCTCAGCTACAGCTGGTTCACCACAACGTAGTCTGCCATGAATGCTAATTAGCACAGCCACCGATAAATGGTTTTCCTGGAACTGTAAGTTATTTTTCTGCCATTAGCAAATGGAGCAGCTTACATGAGTTTGATTGACAGCACTAACACCCTCCTCCTGGCCCTGATTGGTTGCATTACTTTAGCCAGTAAAAGCAGTTCAGGGAGGAGAATGATTGTTTTCACAGATTATTTGTCTCATAAGAAACTCAAGTAGTCACTGATTTCATCTATTTGTGGGTGGCTTCATGGTCCACTGTATTATACTTCCTGTTTTGTTTACTCTTCTATTTTTCAAATAAGTTAATAAAATAAATAAAGTAATATAATAAATAAGCCATCTGGGAATTATTAGGTTTCAAACAACAGTTTCACATTATCCCGATATTGAAACAAAAACAATCAAAACCACAAATTTAAAATATAAAACTTTGCTTTTACTAAGAAGAATTGTTGCTGCTCATAATGTTAATTGCTTATTAAAACATTAGTTTTATATTTTATTTTCACTGTAACTCCTCATGCCTTTGCTTTTTTCAAAAACAATGTTGAGAGTTGAGCTCTTGTCATATGAAAGCTTTAACTCTCTGTTCAGCTTCTGGGAAAAATTTCAAGCTGCAAACTTTGGGGGAATTTCATGAGTATATTTTCACTTATAAATGTGTGTAAACCGCAGTTTGCGTTTTCTCCTAATTCCCACTAAGGCAGTTCTGCTCCTAAAACAGCGCCAACAATCTAATAGCACCTCACACAGTTTTGCCCACATTTAAATGAGGCGTTATGCGTGCATTTTTGGTGAAAATCCACCCAGAGTCATGTATATTTATGTAAATTACAGCCAGAGAAAATACCTTTGGATTCTGAGAGACCACAGCTGTTTGTGACATTTGAATTTGGTGAAATAAATAACATCTGGTGGGAGACAAAGCTAAAATTAATGTAGAACAAAAAGAAAACATTGACCTGCTGCACTGCTGGCTTCACAAAACGCTTAGTTGGGTGAATTTCATGAAGTTAAATTCTCCCTTGGGGTTTGTCCAATCAAATACATACTTTCAGTTGTTTATTATGCTGTTGCAAACCAAAGTAAAAAACAAAACAGAACAGGATGTCGTCTTATCAAGACAACTGATTACAAATTAGTCCAATACTTGGCTGATTTAATTTAACCACATGTAATAATTTATAATCAGATTCAGATCTGTTTCATCTTTAAATGAATCAATAACAGTGATGAATTATTTCATCATCTGCAGCTGTGAATTAAAAAAAAACCATTTTTCATTTGTTTGTGTCTGAATGTATTTAGAAACAATTGTCAATTCTGAGTAGAAATAAAACATACATTACTGTTGGCATACATAAAGCATTTACAGGCCAACACAATATATATATTTATATATAGAGAGAGCTTTTTTTGTTTTGTTTTGTTCACTTCTTTTCTCTTTTTTTTTAGTTTTTCAAAAAGGGCCATGGTTCCCTTAGGCCCCCCACTTGGGGACGCCACTGGTCATGTGATAAAATGAAAAAAAAAAGTTTGAGGAGTATCAATTCCTTACAGAGGGCATTTATTATGAGACATGGAGACCTATAAAAATCCATACTTTAATCCCAGAATTGGAGTCCAGCTCCAATAAATTATAATTTATGAGGATCATAATTAGAAATGTTGGTTCTTATGGGTTTAGGTTTGTTTCAGTAATAAAACAGCAACAAAAAAAAGATCCTTCCCACGTTGCAAATAAACTAGAAAGCATATGAAAGAATCCTTTGTGTTTATTGTTGAGATAAGTACACATTAGCTTGTCCTGAAATGCCACAGCTGTGTTTAGCTAACCTCAGCAAGTGAGTCTTTAAAAGGCACCACATGAGATGAGGTTGCTATTTTACAGCGCTCGCTGGCTTGCTTCAGGGTTTGCGGGACACTTTTCTTAGTTTCACTGTCTGGCTCTTCTTTCTGGATGAGGACCAAAGTGTTTTTGGTGAACAGACACAGCTGCACTTACAGCTGGAAATCCGATACATTCCTGGAAGAGATCGGATGCGATTATGAACAATTGAGTGATTATTATGTATTTTCTCGTCTTCTGATGGTTTTATTTCGTCTCAAAACTCTTAATATTGGTTCCAGCTCTCAAAGCCAGCAGGTAGTGGCTTGCAATTATCATTCTTCAGTCACACCAAACCACTTTGCTATTAATCCCGTTGAGTTCGCTGAGGCACAGACACATCGCAGCCTCTCTAATTAAGATTTAACCACAGTTCCCATGACTGGTCTGCTACACGACTCCGGTGGGGGGAACTCCAGCGATTTACGGGAAGAATCATAAAACTTTAAACCAGAGCATACCAGGAAACACGGGCCTGAACCTACACTTAGGGACTCCATCATCAGCTAATATAACTACAGAAGTGTTCTTACTCATCCTCTTAGCCGTGCCGGTTTATAGCTCATAAAGGATCAACCGGATTTCATCAGCATGGATTCCTGTTTGAGGCGTTCGGATGACTAATTACACGTGGCAGGGATCCGGCTGCAAATTAGATCATCAATATCTGGCAGATGGAGGAAACGGAGTCATCTCCAATAACCTGTGAAGGGCTTTTTACACAATAGAGCTACTGTTTTTGTGAGAGGAGCGAGGAAGAGCTCGTTTTAAGGATCAACGCTGGTCATTAATCCTAAACTGCTGTGATGGGGATCTAACTGTGGATACTTTCAGTTTTGGGCAAAATTAACATTTTTCCATTCGGATTTCTATTGCTTCTAAAAACAGCACAAGAGCTTAAAAAAAAAAAAAAAAAAAAAACTAGCTAGTTTTCGGCAATAAGTTAATGTTTTGTAAGCGGTTTCAAAAACGTCCTGGATGTCAAAATCAATGGGATCTCCACCGTTACCTAGCAACTCTAGCCGAGCCCAGCCCTGTTACTTAGCAACCCAAGCAGCGTTCCAGAATTAGGTAATTGGTCTTATATCTTGTGATTATTTATATTCCTGCATGTATTTAAAATACAACTACCAGAACTCACAGGGTAATGAATAGCTTGCTTTTTGTTTGTCATGCTGTTTTTTGGCACTAAGTTGATCATTTTTGGTGTCTGGAAAGTAAGCGTAACAGAGTTTTGCCCGTTACCTGGCAAGTGAAGCGGAGCTCCAGTACTTTTGCTCAGCTGCTTTTACCACTGTACAATGGTTGCTGAAAAAGACAAGTGTTTAGTTGTTGATTTACTATTCAGAAACCACTTACTGCATTATTGTAGGTTATGGAGGAGGCTCTACTTTTGCTTATCAAAGATCTACATTTGTGTAATTGCACATCTGTTTGCGGCCATTTTTAAGTGTAAGTGTAAACGATGAGTTAGGGGGCAAATGAGCTGCTGCTTATTTGGATTTAAAATGATAAGAGGTCCTAAAACAGCTCTTTCTCAAAGTGCGCAGAACCAAGGAAGTTAAAATGTGATGGACATGTTTTGTATAACCCATTGACCTATCCTAATTTGTTCGTGGCATAATAGGTCATCTTTAAGTATCTGTTCTTTCTAGTATAAAGTTTCTACGCCACTACATTTCTATAATGTGTTGCGTAACACATTACATTCATGTCCCACTGCGATTTTGATTTATTAATTTGAAAGTAATCAATGACTTATTCGAGTTAACCAGTTAAAAAAGTGACTCCATGTGACTCAACACTCTGAAAATTAAAAATATTGTTCACTGTTGGCATTACACTAACCAACTGTGTAATGCCAATTGTTTCACAAACTGAAAACACAGTTTGTCACAGTGTTTTCTTAACTGTGACAAACTGGAGTTGAAATATCTCTGAAAATGACCGGTGCCTATTCCTGGGTTAGGTGTGTCCTTACTTCAAAGTATTTACTACAGTTTAAGTAATACATTGATTTTGCTTTGAGTTAAATAAAAACTTTTAAAGATACAGTCACTCCTCTTTTTATTTTCCTTAATGGATTCAACTCCAAATTCTGTGCATTAAGGTGCACAGAATCACAAGTCCAAATGTCAGTAATGTCACAGAAGTAAAACACAATAAAAACACGCACACTATTGAGGTATTAAAGGAAATACATACGTAGACACATTTAGTGATATTCTTGTCTGGGTTTTTTTTTTTTTTGTATTTTTACTTAAGTGCAGTTTATGCACTGTCTCCACCACTGCTAGTCTGTAAATAAGCAGATTTCATGCAATCAAATCCCAGTGCGGTCACTAGAAGTTGTAAATAACACTTGCTGTTGAAGTCGAACTGGAAATAAGAGGCATAAAAGTCAAAACTGCCACACCTGCTGAGTCATAAGATCTCTGAAGATCCTGACTCAGCTTAGCCGATGTGGACAAATGTGTTTCTTTAGAGGATCAATCACACCAACATCTGTTCCTTCAAGGCCATTAGAGAAGAGTGGTGGGAAATAACTAGAAGTCTTTGTAAAATCAGAATCAGATTTAATGTGTGCAATAAATTTGACTCTGGTTTCACACTTTCAAACTGTGCAGACATTAAGTATCAAAATATGTCCTTTAGGGGGCGCCACATGGAGCAGACACATCATGCATAGGCTCTCTCTGCCTTTCTTCCTCTCCAATTACTAGTGATTACAGGCTTCTAAAGCCACAAAATCTTTTTAATAATATGTGAACTTTAAAGGAAAAAATATAAAAGCTAAAATAGTAATATTTGCTTTTTTTTATTTTTTTTAAATAAAGGCAAATCAGATTATTTTGTCTCAGTTCCTTTAGTTATTTTCTACTTGTCAATGAATGCATGTTAGTGATGTAATAATCTATTGTATCTCACTTTTCCACCTCCTTTTTCAAACCGACCAGCTTGTTGGATTAAAGTCATAGACCTGAGGTGTCAGTAAATGTGTGAGTACCAGCTGGGGCTTTTGTGTGATCAATCATTTTGTCTTGTGTTTTCCACAGCGTTGGTGACAAAGCTGCAGTTTGGAGTAAATGAGACAAGATTATCTCTCTAGAAGATGCCGTCCACTCCTCAATCACCAAGTTTGGCGGACGCTGTGGAAGGTTTTCCCTCCAGTGGATTGCTAAGGTCGGTCTAAGGTGGTTTCATTGGCAGGGTCTCTTGGCGGTCTGGTATGTGGCCCCCTGACCTCGGCCCTCCGGACATGCAGCTCACCCTACCCAGCTTTGGGAGCGTGTTTGAGGATGTTGAAGAGCTTCAGGCGCCGCTGTCCTTTGGGGGTCTCCGCCAGTCGTCGCTGCATTCAGGCGGTCTGTGCTCCCTTCCCAGGACTTCGCTGGGATGTAACCCCAACTCCCTGCTCAGCTGCAAGACAGCAGGACCCCACTTAGAAAAGACTGTGGAGGATTTTGTCATTACAGGTCAAACAGAGCTAAAAACTAACACTCAGAGGGTCAGCTGCTACCCTCAGCCCTCTCTTCCCATTTCATACATGTTAACCAGTTGTGCCAAGTCTCCATCTTTTGAATCTCTACCTTCGTCCGTTTCTCCTTCTTCATCATCTTCAATTATTACCTCACACGTGCCTTATTCTGATCACCATCACAAAGTGTCGTCACAACAACACAATCTGCAGGAGGATTACTGTTCAATTAAACAAGAACCTCCGGATGATTTCTTGCCATGTAAAAGGGAGCCGTTTCAAATAGCCAACCAGCAGGGGGAGCTGTTCCATCTTGGCCAGCTGCCTCTGAGTAACGATGCTCAGGACAGAAGCCAGTCCCCCAGCCTCAGTAGACCAACAGGACCAGACCTCATGCTGGACCAGCAGGAGCAGTCATGTCATTGGATCGACTGCAGCGCCACTTACAGCAGCCAGGAGGAGCTGGTGAGGCACATCGAAAAGGTGCACATCGACCAGCGTAAAGGGGAGGAGTTTGCATGTTTCTGGACTGGTTGTGTCCGACGGCACAAACCCTTCAACGCTCGCTACAAACTGCTCATCCACATGAGGGTCCATTCTGGAGAAAAACCTAATAAATGCATGGTGAGTCGTCATTCGTGGCCTTAAAAGTGGCCTATTATGCTTAATTGAATAGGTTAGGATTGGTCTATGGGGTTTACCAAACATGTTTATTACATTTTTTGTACAAAATCATCCTTAGATAATGAGATTTTTGTTTGGTCAATTCTGCCAATTTTGCGCTCCTTTCAGATTGAGCCGTTTTAGGGCGTCTTGTCACTTTAAATCCAAATAATGTGTTGCTGGCCACATCCTCCAACTCAATTTTTACACTCAGAAATGAAAATAGCTGCAAATAGATGTGCAAATATGCAACCGTACATCTCTGAAAAACAGAAGTAGAGTTTCCTGCACATTCAACAAGAATACAGAAAGGGCTTTCTGGGTAATAAGTCAACAACAAAACACTTGTCTTTTCCAGCAGCCATTGTACAGCGCATACGGCAGTAAAACCAGCTGACCAAATGTGCTGGAGCTCTGCTGAGGTTGCTAGGTAATGGGCAGAACTCCGCTGGGGTTGCTAGGTAACGGCACAGGTTTTTGAAATAGCTTCATTTCCAGGTTTGCTTCCTGTTTCCTATGGCAAACAGGAAGCAAACCGGGATATAAATAATCACAAAATATAAGAGAAACCCCATATGCCCAAAAACTCAAACTAAATCTCCGCTATAATACCACAGAAAATATCAATATTCTGTATTAGAATTGCCATACCAGCAAGTTCTTTCGAAAATATTGACATGTTCTATGAAGTAAATATAAATATAAAAATAAAGTGTCAATATAAAAGTATTTATTCTACAGAATGTGGAATAGATTTTTGCAGGGTGATTTGGTTTGTTTTCTAAAACTCTGGCATAGAGTATGTAAAAGTAACACCTCTAATTTTGTCTTTATTTTGCTATTAACAACAGATTATTTGTACGTCTCCAACTGTTTCAGGGCTACAGACACATCCTGCATTCATGCATTCATTCAATAAAGCCCTGTTTCTTCCTCTCTGTGCATGAGTAAGGGAAACATGGCAGAGGAAACAGTTTGATCATCTGCATGTCTAACAGACAGTCTGATCAGTCTGACACAAACGGAGGTGAACTGAAAGCAGGTTCAGACCAGATGAGCCCTGTCAGGGCTTTAAAATGACCTGACGTAAAGGTCAAAATGGTGAGATTTTGTTTCGGAGTGCCTGTTTACGCTCTCTTGTGAATTACTCTCAACATCAGGGTACTGTGTGACCTGTAACGTCGTTAAAATGGCACACAAAGTTAGCCATTTTAACAATGGTTGTTTTTCCAACATATCTAGATATCAAATGTAAATTTTAGCAACAGTAAATAATTAATACAAACAATAAAAACCTAAAGAAATGGTAAAGGTTTTTGTAAATAATAAAATGTTCAATTTCTGGTGAGAAATCAATAACAGCCCACCCCAGGAGCATGCAAACATGTTTGTAATTCTACCCATATTATGAATTTCTACTGACTTCCATTTATTTTAGTAACCTCGTTTATTCTTCATCCTAAACCATCCCTAACTGTTGCCAGTGAATTTGTAACGATGACCTTAAATGATATTTTATTCATAGCATACGTATCCCGGTAGATTCGGTTCAAAATTGCAATATTTATTCAGCACCGGCTGAAAACCGCACATTTTCAGCCGGTGCGGTTCGCTTTCACACAGCACTTTATGAAACAAACCATAAAGTGCTGTGTGGAAGCACTTTATGGTTTCATACACTTTCACACATTCACACATTTTTAAAAACCTGCTCCAGTTCTTTACCAGTGGGGGCGCTGCACTAAGAACAACTGAAGGAAACGACACAAAAACCTCTGAAGAACACCTTTGTGCAACTTCCTTCTTTATGAAATGTAAACAAAAATGGAGTTGTGCCAGATTTTAGTAGTTGTAGGAGTTCTCTTTTGTCTTTAGGTAGACTCTTTACACAGAATGCAATGCCCTATAGTTCACTTCGTGTTTTTGATTGGTCACCGGTCTGCATGATATATATGCCTTCAAACCACACCGGAGTTCACTTAAGCCAAACCCGGACCTTAGTACAAAGGCGGACTAGAGTTAGCTTTTTTGGTCCATATCAAGGTGCATTCACACTGGCCATGTTTAATCCACTTTAATTGATCTCTAATCCATTTAAAGAAAGCCTGGTTCATTTAGGGTGGTGTGAATTCGCAATTGAACTCTGATCTGCCAACAAACCTTGGTCCCTGTTCAATTGAAGTAAACTCTGGCACAGTTCGAATTCATATGTGAACAGCTAGTGGACAGGAGACCACCAAAAGCAGGAAGTGAACTACAGCGTAGGGTATTCTGGGTAAATACAACCAAAACAAACGTAAGTGCTGGTGGGAGAAATGGCTTGTAATCTTTTGCCAAAGACAAAAGAGAAATCCTACAACCGCTAAAATATGACATCACTCCATGTTTGTTTACATTTTGTGAAGAAGGAAGATGCGTTCAGTGCCTTCTTCTGAGGTTTTTGTGTTGTTTGCTACAGTTGTTCTTGGCTGCAGCGCCACCACAGGCAAGGGGGGGAACAGGTTTTTCAATTAATCTGGATTTGTTTGACAGTGCAGTGTGAAAGCAAACCATATCAGCTGCATCAGATGTGAAACAAAACACCCTCAAAGTTACACATTCACAACAAACCTGACTCTCTGGGCAAATGAACTAGAGTTTGAATAAAGCGAACTAAACAAGGCTGATGTGAATGCACCTTAACTTTGTGTGGATTCATGTAGTTGAAAACCTTTTTGAAACCGATCCGCTGTGTCAAACCTTATTTTTTTAAACATTGTGGCGGAGAGTTTTGTTTGTATAAAGACCTGGTAATGTCTACAGAAGGTCTTCGTTTGTGCTCTGCACAATGAGAAACATTTTTTCTGTTTTTTACTGTATGTATATGAAAGAAAACATTATCCATGTAACCAGGTCCATACATGCTCTCAGTATTAATGTCAGTGTTTGGTCTTTATTCTTCATCTCAGTGAAGAAGATGAAGAATAAAGCAGACCGCATCATGTTTTAGAAATAGTACGTGTAAGGTTTCTGCCTCAGAGCCAAGAGTGTCGCTCTTCATCAATCATGTCATCAGTCATTCTCTTCATCACATCTGCACCAGGACGACCAAATTCCCGTTTCTGAGAGCGACTCTGTTATTCCCCTCTGTCATCAGCCCAAAACTCTGATTAATAATTCATTTAAAAGGTTTCACACGCTTCCTATTTAACTGAATCCCTTCATTACTGTGTCCTGCGCCCCTGCCCGCTCATAAATGTATTACTCTGGATTAATATTAAATTTACATCAACACCAAAATTATTCACCGGTCACGCTTGAGCTAAATGAATAACGTGATTTCATTTTAATCAACTGCTGTGACTCGGACATGACGGTGAAGTCACCACTGGTGCTGCAGTGGAAAATGAATGTCTCGCATGAATGCGGTCAGTGTTTATTAACGTATTCTGAATTATTTACCAGCCTGTAATGTCGGCAGGTGTTATTCAGGCTGTAAACATAAGTCCCCAAAGAGTTTTTAAATCCAAAATGTTCCTGTTATGATTTATTGGACTGCAGTGAGATTACCGTCAGGGTACACCAACAATTATCCCATTAGCAGGAAATACCTTAGAAGAAACTTTTATATTTCTGTGGCCGGAAAAGATTGCTCACACCTCTGTTAGATTTCTGTGAATTTATGCAGATTTTTTTTTTTTTTTACATAACTCTCAAGAATGGTGCCTTTTTGTGAAACTCATTAAAAAGTAAAATGGTAAACACAGCAGAAAAAGCGTAAAACCTCACCACTCTAAAAAATATATTTCCACTGTTAATTCTTGTATTCACACTTTAAAAATGGAGCTAAAAATCTGTGAGAATGTTTGACACTGTGCATCAGTAGCTGGGCAAAAGAAATCAATAGACACGAGATCAATATCAATGAAAAATACTTCTGATAGAATGTTCAATAAGTTCAAAAACCGCATAATGACGTAGGCAGAGAAAAGTCTTTAGCTGCTCAACCTCTGATGGCTTGCTAGCTAAGCAAGGTTAGTGGAATTAGCT
The DNA here is from genome assembly GCA_010277075.1 of Poeciliopsis retropinna. NCBI lineage: Eukaryota > Metazoa > Chordata > Actinopteri > Cyprinodontiformes > Poeciliidae > Poeciliopsis > Poeciliopsis retropinna. The sequence continues at coordinate 5,141,678 of VMRM01000021.1, forward strand.
AACTCGCTCGCTCTGCGGTTACCTAGCAACAACCTGTTGCTAAGTAACTTGTCCGCCCAGGAGCTGCTTCAGATTTCGTCACCATGACTCATAAATGCCTAAAAATAAAAAACAACAGCGTGGAGTGAAAACAAAAAATGGGTAGAATAGCTCAAGAAGAAACAGATTCCAGATATTGAAAAAAAACAAACTAATCAATAATCTACTTATATGAAACGTTTATGTCGTGATACGTTGTTCAGTCATGTCGGAACATACTCGTGTCCCCCGGACTTCTCGTAACGGTGCCCTCTGTTCCGTTACAACTGCTTAACCTGTTATTGTTATGCGGTAACGAGTTTTTCCGAGTCGTCTTTAAACGCACCATGAGCGTACACACGCTAACTCCGCTGTTGGACCTGAGGGAGATTTGTTGACAGAAACACGTTCAGCTACCCAACCGCAGCTAGCGAAAGGCAAAAAAACTTGAGTTTCTTCTAACCAAACCGTGTAAGTTTTGTAATGCCGCTACATGCAGATACTGTTAGCTAAAATATGACTCGCTAATCCTGTATATTATGTTAATCTTGTTTAGAAGGATGCTAATGTAGCATGCTAATCCTTTACCATTTAGTTAGCTCGAGGAATGAAATTATTTTATGTAGGTGACACTGAAAAGACAATGTGTAGTTTATATTTAGACATTTTCATTTGTTTAGTTTTTTCCGTTTCTATGTTCATGTCATTAAATTAAATTATGAGACTTATTACTCTGTTATCTTGTAACTTCCGTTTCATTTTATGTGGTAAGTAGGTAATAATTTGCTTACAGGAATTGAGTTTTACATGTTCAGTGTTGCCATTTGGCTCTAGATTAGCTACTTAAGGGTAATTGTTTGGCAGCTAAAACACTAGATTTTATTAGAATATAGCTTGCTGGGTTTCCGTGGATAATTTTCTTTTCTTTTAACAATTTTAACTGCAAAGTCTAATTTCTTGAATTTATCTGAATGACATGACTGAATTAATTATATTTGTGATTTTTTTTACTAAATAGTCACCAAATAAGTCAACTTAATAGTTTTTTAAAATATGAATACGTTTAACTTTACCTTGTTTTTAGTGTTGTTTATAAGTCTTACTTTGAATATTAGCGTCAATCTGTATCTATATTTATAAGGTAGAAACATGAGAAGCTTCATAAAGTGTAGAAAAGTCAAAATATTTCAAGTTTTGTGTTTTAATTTTATGTAAAAAAAATTATGTTATGTATTCTAGGAAACAATTTAATGTATTCAAAAAGGCTACATTTTTAAGAGCATCAGGTGGAAGAAAACACTTTTCTAAGTATTAGAGTTTAAAACATACATTTTCTTTGTTAATTTATGCGTTAAAGTCACGTTTGTTTTTACAGCTTTGGAGCTTCAAATCTGCAGCTTCTTGAAAGCTGGAAGTTTCTCAGGAATTCATCTGTTTACATGCGGTCTGAACTGTATTTTTATATTCAGGTGGTTTCAGGCCTTGTATTAATTAATCATCATGATGTAGTGGGATATTTTTTTACGTAAAGACTTATTAAAATAAATGAGGTGAGTGACATTTACAGAGTCATTAGTGGGAACTAATAAAACCTGGAGTGAATGTTTGGAAGGAAAACATTTTAGATGAAAGCCGTTCTTCCTGCCTTCAGACTCGCACCCTGAAGAGGTTTGAAGCCCTTATTCAAAGAAATTACCAGTGGTTTTCAAAAGCAAACAGGCTCTGCTGCTTAATTTGTCATCTTAACAAAGTTCTTCATTATAAACATAAGTATGAAAAATGAACTGCTGAAGGTGATGTTTGTCTGGATTTAGTCCATAGGGCAACCCACCACCTGTGTGTGTTTTGGTTTATTTCACTTAATTGTGATCCATTTCAATTAAAAATAATTAATTGGTTCATTTGAAATGTTTACTTTTTAAAACACAAAGAGATTAAAGTTTGTTTTTATTTACAATATAATATCAGGGAGGATGAGACTAAGACCATATATTAAATTACAGTTTTATTTTGCATCATTCCTATGTAAAATTTGTCATTAGTGAGTCATACAAATTAGTTTTTATGTGCTTTAATTTTTTATAACAAAATAAACAAAAATTATGTTTTTATGATGTATGAAGAATAATGTGATAAAACAAATCTTCAAATTATAAGTCATACCAGCAGTGTGAAATATTATTCAAGGGAGTTATACTTATACGATTTAAAAAAACACCAATAAATATAAAGGTTGTTGTGGTGAATATCCGTAGATAAATATAATTATATTTTGAATTTGGAAAATGGAGGCACTACCAATTAATCCCAGAGTAGGCTTACTAGCAGATTGCTAATCTCAGTTTCTTTGAATGAAATGACAAAAACATTAGTACAGCATGGAAAATAACTTTTCAACAATTTTCTAACTGTATTGGCATTGCTTTTAGGCTTATGTCATCAACTAATGTGAATTAATATTGAGTTTTTATTATTTTTTTAAAAGAATAAACTGTAAATCATTTTTCTTACTGTCTACTCTTGTAGTAAGAAATCAATTTACAAAAACTGCATAGAATGTTTTATAATAGTTTTACAACTTATCAAACTGTCAGCTTCAAAAATAGATCAAATCTGGAAAAAGATTTGAAATCAAACTGAGGTGGCGCTAAGCAGAGAGCTGGGAAATAAAATGCAAGAGGTCTGCCACAACTTTTGTTTATTTTTCATTTCTGAGTGCCTTTAAATTATAGGGAGTAAAAAACTTCATCATAAAATTACAAGAGAACAATTCAAGTTGTTTTCCTTGAAACAATCAAAGCACATAAAGCGCAAAAACATTGTTTTCTCTATTTTAATTGTGCAGTGTTATTATACTCAATGCAACTGAGCATTGTCCCTTTTTCTTTTACTTTTTGTTTTAGTTCGAAGGCTGCTCCAAGGCATTTTCACGTCTGGAGAACCTGAAGATCCACTTGCGGAGCCACACAGGAGAAAAACCGTACATCTGCCAACACCCAGGCTGCATGAAGGCCTTCAGCAACTCCAGTGACCGGGCCAAACACCAGCGCACCCACCTGGACACGGTCAGTCAACACATACACTCACCTCACCAACTGCTCTCATACTTAAAACTGCAGTACGCTTCTTTTATTAAAAAAAAATGTTTTTTTACATATTTGTTATGAGACAGATAATCTGTGAAAAGATTGATTTCCTTCACCTCTTCCCTGAACTATTACTGCCGTCTGAAGAAATGCATCTCTCCTGGTCAGAAACAACCAATCAGAACCAAGAGGCGGGTCTTAATGCTCTCAGTCAACCTCGTGAATGTGCTGCTAAATGTGCTACTAGCAGAAAACCATCTTACCGTCACAGGAAACCAGCTATACTAGCTGCAGCGTAACAGAAAGCAATGGGAGGGAGATAGAAAGGATTATAATGGTTTTGGGTTTTTCATTATTGTTTGGTTTTATCTCATTGTGACTTGTTTGTCTTATCCAGTTCGTTTTAATTTTGTTTTTCAAATTCAAAAATACTTTATTGATCCAAAAGGCAGATTAAATGTTGTAACTCAGATTAAGTTGTTAGTGAGTTTTTATTAGTCATCACTACTTAAATATTGTTTAGTTCTAGATTTGTTTTTACTAGTAGCAGTAGTTTTAGTTTTTTTCATATTCTGGTAAATTTTTAGATGCAGAATTTAAAAAAAGTCAAATTATTGTATTGTAATTATGTATACATTTGGTAATGAATACTCAACAGAAGTTATAATAAAAAATAAAAAAAAGATCAAATTATTGTTGAAAAACCAAAAGATCATTTTGTTTACTGGCTTAAATGCCATAAACTGATTTTGTAGGGGGAGAAAATTTCATTTTTTCCCCCTACAAAAATTCATTTTTGTAGGGGGAAATTTCATAATAGTTTCATAAACACAAAACTGAAGGATGTAATATCTATAATTTGAGAATGTGTTACTTGCAATATAGTTCCAATTAGTTATAATTTTTCCTCATTTGTATCAGTTTTTATTTATTTCAGTTAACAAAAATGTTTTCACAATTTCAGTTTCTGTTATTTTGTTATTTTAGTCAACTATAATAAACTTGTGAGCAGTGATTGACAGCACTAAGACCCGCCCCCCGGCTCTGATTGGTTGGAAAAGCTCAATTTCTTTCACAGATTGTCTGTCACATCATAGTGACAGTTTCACATAAAAAATATTTTTAATAAAAGTTACATACTGCTTTATAGATAAATATCACAACAAAAAGGAACCAGTTATATAAACCTGACTGTGTGTAAATGATAGCAAGCTGTAGTTTTTTGGCTTTAATGTATATACTTTTGCACATAACTTTATTTTACAGCTTCATATATTTTCCAAATGATAATTTAATTAGCTAAGAGCGCATTTCCAAGACACACATATAAATCCGGTTTAATTTAAAGAGCCGCTGCGCCTCTTGCTCTCCGTCTCCGCCTGATATACGGTCTCAGTTCAGTGGAAACGTTGCTCTGAAGACTTTATGTGGATTTACTCCCAAAGCCCGCAGTTATTTTTACTCCTGCTGACAAGCAATGAGGATTTAGCTGTAATCCAGCGAATCAGAGCTCTTATTACACGGATGAGATGTCGCACTCTGTTGTTGTTACAGCAGGACCAGAAAGCTGGTCTCTCCCTCTTGTGGTTTCACGCTGGCTAATGGCGGTTTCTCGGTTGCGTCACAAATCAAGAATCAGACACTTCTGGCGCCATTTTGGAGGCCCAGCAAAGGAATGTCTGCATGTAAGTAATTGTCGAATATAAAAAATAACAATCCTTTCTTTTTAACTTTAAGTTTGGTAAAACAACTTGAATTGTGCTGGTGTAATTTTATGATAAAGGAATTTTTATTTCCTATAATTGAAAGGCGCTCAGAAACGTAAAATAAACAAACGACTGCCACTCATAAAGTCAGAGAAATTTGGATTATTCAAACTCGTTTTCCTTAGATTTTTGTTACATTTGGTGCTTCCACATCATTTTAAAGCTGTAATTATTCTCTATATTTTCCACATTTCAAAGTAAAATGAGCTGACATGTAAACATTGTGTTTTTTTTCCCCACTCGTTATGTTTTGTTCTCATCAATTAACTTGACAAAATTCAATCATTTTAAGTAAAATATGAAAATGAAGGGGGCTTTACTCATCCATTTTGAGTATAAAGTAATGAAAAATTATAATAATTTTACTCCAACTCGCCTCTCAGAAGCATCGAAATCTAATCAGATGCAGAGAATGTAAAATTTTCTTTTTTAGTTCATTTATCCATCAGTTTTATTTGAGTTTCCTTGCATTTATATCTAAATATAAACAACACAAGCATTTAATTATTTTAAGTAAAATAGGAATATGAAGAAAACAGTAAGATGTGTATTATTTAAATGTTAATAATATGAAATGTTGCTATAAAGCAAGACGTTTGTAGCAACATTTGGTTTTAAAACGTTTGGTTTAGGTGTGTAAGTATTACTGCATCAAGAATCAAATAATGACATGTAATAATGTTTGATTATTTTTTTCTATTTTATTAATTTTTTGCAGCTTACGTTTGTTTTTCATAAATTTATTCATTTTATTTTATTTCATCCACACACTGATATTGTGATATGATATATTATTCAGCCGTACATGTGAATAAATGTAAACTACAGCTGCATTTTAAATTAAATGGAGGAAAACGTTTAAATTATTTGAGTTCTTTGTCCATTTAAAAACATCAGTTTCTTTTTTATTTTTGTAATTTGCGATGTTCACTAAGCATGAAATATATATATTTTTTTAAATTTTACTTCTTATGAACATGAATGAAGCTTTAAAATGATCATATAAATGTTTTTTCTGAATTTTCCTCTTGCTTTTTTCCCTTTAAGCTTTCAGATAAAAGGTAAATATGCTGCAGAGCGTTTCCTTTTTCTGCACAAATTTCTCCATATTCGTCCTAAATCTTTATGTGTGATGTGTTGATGTGACTCAGCTGGATAGTCTTCATCTATGATACTGTTAATAATCAAAGCTACAGTATTAAGTAGCCTGCAAATCAGTTTTGTTGTAGTTTTCTGATTTTTCCTTGTCGTGTTTTTGTTGACAGAAACCATACGCCTGTCAGATCCCCGGATGCACCAAGCGCTACACCGATCCCAGTTCATTAAGGAAACACGTTAAAGCTCACTCTGCCAAAGGCCTGCAGGAGAGAGAGGTCAAGGTACCTGCCGTCGCCCCACATCACTCCCCTGATCTTCCACATGGGGGAAACAATACAACTGAAACAGCTGCAGAAATCAACTTAGAAATGTTTAGAGGCACAAAAATCATCCATTCACTTATCCATCCATCCATCCATCCATTTATTCATCCATCCATTCGTCCATTTATCCGTCCATCCATCCGTCCATCCGTTTATTCATCTGTCCATCCATCCATCCGTTTATTCATCTGTCCGTCCATCCGTTTATCCATCCATCCATCCATCCATCTGTTTATTCATCCATTCATCCATCCGTTTATCCATCCATCCATCCGTTTATTCATCTGTCCGTCCATCCATCCATTTATCCATCCATCCATCCATCCCATCTATCATCCATCCATCCGTCCATCCATTCGTTTATTTATCGATCCATCCATTCATCCATCCATCCATCCATCCATCCGTTTATTCATCCATCCATCCATCCATCTTTTAAGATTGTTCATAAATCATGAAGACAAATATCTTTTTTTACTTTTAATGTTTTATTGGCCTTTATTTAAAGCGATCAGACAGGAAAGTGGGTAAAGAGAGAGAGGAGGATGGAGGTAAAGGTCATCAGGTCGGGACTTGGACCTGTGGCGGCCATGTTCAGGACTAAGGTCGAGCTTTAGTCCTGCACTGCTGCCGCCGCTGCGCCCCTGGCAAATATTGGTTTTTATGTAACTTTCATTGAAAACACAGTCAAGAGGCTCCAGGTCTGAGTTTCTGTCGTGCTGAGGAGATGAAGATCAGCAACACGAGGAAAACATGTTTATTATTCAGTAGATGAAATAAAACAAAACTATTACCCAAACTCTCTGGAAGTCGGAATAGTGGGTCTATTGTTCTACGTTATCTGGGCTTTGTTTGTTTTCCGTGGACCGTGAGTGACACTGCGTTTGGTGCGTTTTCAGATGCCTTTGGTTTAAACAGAACAACATGTGTTTCAGTGTTATGACAAAGCCAACACACCCTGCACTGCAGTAAACCCTCTGGGGCTAAATAAAACTTTGAAACACACACTTCATAAACATTCACTTTAAAACCTCCCCACGGTTACAATATTCCTAAAGCTTATGTGACCGAGCTATTGAAGCTTGCATCTTCATAAACATTGATTTGGGCGCATTTTCTCCGCTGATTATACATGCTTAGCTCTTTGGCAGTCGCTGAGAGCTTCCTCTGTCAGTTAAACGTCTCAGAAAGTCCTCAGGGATGTTCTGTTAACGGACGATAATAAAGTAAATTGTCCTGCTTTTATTTTATTCAAACATCTTGGACCGGCTTGCCTGACAGGATTTCTGGATTTTGTTCCTCATGAGGCCGAAGCACAAAACGAAACGAGAACCAGGCCTCGTATACGTGGAAAAATGAACAGTAGAACATGAAAATAAATGTGCTTTCTATTGATCTACTGTATGTAATCAAAGTCAGTCCCTTTCAGTTGGAGCTGCATGGGAACTGCATGGCCTAAACACACAAATTAGACGCTGAAGCTTTTATATGCACTTTTTTCTGCTGTTATTGCACATCTGTTTTTCTGTTCTGCACCGATATTGTAAATAGCCTGCTGTCTTTTTAATGGTCAATACACATGTACATAAAATTTATTTTAAAAAGTTGTTGCACTCTGTTGCACATCCATTGGATTGAATAGGATATCTCAATTTCTGATAACTGCACAGTATTTTTTATGTATTTTATGTGTAGTGTATTACTAATCTAGTTTTTTTTTTTTTTTTTTACAGATATTTATAATACATTTTGCTCTTTTGTGTGAATCTACCTGTCTTGATGCTGCTTATACACCTGAATTTTCCCTCTATGAGGCAGTAAAAGTATTCATATTTTATATTTTAAAGGAGACCTCTTACTTTTCCTTGAACAGGTTAGGATAGGTTTATGTGCTAAATAAAACACGCTTATTACATTTTTTGGATAAAATAATTATTAGATAATGAGAGTTTAGTCTGGTCAGGCCTGTCTATTGACCTCCTTTCAGAATGAGCTGTTTTAGGGACACTGTCACTTTAAATTCAAATAAGCTGCTGCTGGCCACGCCCCCTAACTCAACACTTCAGCGCTTTGGGGGTCATAATAACCACAGATTAACTATAATAAGGAAACCTTTCAAATATTATTTCTAAAGAGAAACATTATCAATGTAACCAACAATTATTTTAGTAAATGATTATTCTATCAATTATTTTAGCCAATAACCGATTAATCGGCTAAAAAGAATGCTACATTCTACAGGTTTTTCATTTAACTGCCTAGGCTTATTTTATACAAAACGAGAAATACATTAACAAATACAATTAAACACAATTCAATTCATTTTTAAATAAGAATATAAACATTTTATTACTAAGATGCAACGGTGCAGCATTCCTTTAGTGTATGCGTGATCATTTGCTTCAAAAGATGCTAAACATTATAAAACAAAAAATACTTCTAACATCAATATGTGGAAAACTCAACACTTTCTGCTCAACCTAATGTCAGTACAGTATATAGAGCCAATCTGTTTTTTGGATTAGCTGATTAAAAATTGGATTAAAAAAGGTTTTTAATAGTTTAGAAGATATTTGCAGACAAAGACAGTTTTATTTTTCACTTAAATGTAAAATATATATAAGTTTTAGGGCTGGACAATAAATCAGTAACAAGCAATGCATACTGAGAAAGACTTGTGGTCAAATATCACTAAATAATAGTAATACTAAGGAAAGTTGGTGGAATCAACTGACTCTCTCACTCTTTGGTTACCTAGCAACTCATTCTGTGGTTACCTAGCAACAACCAGCTGCAGTTTCAGGTTCTGCCACTTTGCCTCATAGCTGTCTATAAATAAACAACAATGGTGTGGAGTGACAGCTGTGGATGAAAGAGGAAAAGTCACATAATCGGTTTGGCAGTGTTTTAAATATTTAAAGAAAAATATAATAAATAATTAACCAATATCAACTGATATAAAACGCCTGTATTGTGGTTTTTCAGCCATATTGTCCAGCTCTAATGTGTTTTTGTGCAGTTTTAGCTTAATTGAATGTGTTGTTCTTTCTTCAATTGGCCTTTTTAGAGTCTGTTAACAATTTTAACAAAAACTGGTTAACTCCAGTTAACAATTTGCCAATAACTAAATTAGTTGATGATTATTTCAATCACTGATTGAACACAATTGTTTCAGCCCTATTCTGAATATTAACACGTTGTGCTCTTCAGATTTTTACATGTAAAAATGTTTAAGAAAACAATCCTAATCTTCCTTTTACTCCAATAACATGAAACCTCAATAAAATACTTTGGTATTTGTGGTTATAACGTGACAGAAAGTGGAAAAACACTTTGGCGAAGCGTTGTAATTACTCTTATTCCTTCACATGCAACATAAAAGCGCAGCTCCGTAGTTAAGGCCGAACATCTGTATTCTGTCTTAACTTGCAGGCTCATGTGCATACCGTGTTGGAATCGGACATTTTGAGTGACTGCCTGGCGAGGCAGCATCTCCACAGCTCGGCCTGCTCCCACCAGGAAAACAGCTCGCCTCTACCAGCCTTGGATGACTTCACAGGTACGAAACAGTAGCAAACGTCTGTGTTTACCCTCCAACAAAGAGATGTTGTAACCGCTCAAACACCTGGGCTGTTCAAGCTGCCTCTTTCATTTTCTCCCATCGCCTCATTCGCTCCTTTTCCGCTCCCTCCCGTCTCATTCCTGCTACCATAGCTCATCGCGCCGGTGTTTACCTTGTCCAATTACCGGGCGCTGGGCGCGGGCGGGTGGGCGAGCGAGCGGGCCCTCCCTCACTCCGCCCGCTCTTCCAGCTCCTCCAACACCAGGTTTTACGCCAAGCTCTATTTTTTCCCCCTCCTTCAATGGCTGAACGCGGATCAAGAAGCTGTCAGGGATACTGAGGCTGACTTGGCAAAGGAAAGGAGAGTGTGTCCAGGAGAGCTGTCCATGTCTATTACTGCAGACTACTTGCAGTTTTACTCTGAGGACTTGAGGGAAAAGCCTCAAACAGCACACTGCTAGCTATGTTTACTCAGGGCAAAACAAGCGTGTCAGTGTTTAATTCAGAAACGATCCCAGGAGGACTTTGTCCTTATCAAAAGTAGACAAACCGAGTCAGAAATCTTTCTTCCCAATACATCATGAATGCTTTTTGCTGGCATCATAAACTTTTCATGAACTCAAAGTGTTTAGGATCCAGTTTATGACATATAAACATGAAAAAAGATGTTTTTCTATTACCATTATCTGCACAGGTGGTTCTGAAGCCTTCAGACTGCTTCTTTCTTCAAAACTGTTTATTATTTCCTTGCATCTTCAGCAGAAATCTTGGTTGTGCAAACTGTATGCTGTTTGCATTATGCCCAATTTCATCTGATCGGTTTTCTTTATTCTATTTGCTGACATAAGTTGTTTTGAAGGGATTTCCTTATGCGGCATTGGATGTGGTTAATGTCACAGAAATGCTATTTTTGCATATTGTAGTTAGCAGTTAGCATTGTTAACGTAAAAACACAGCTAACAGACAGTTGAAATATAACACAAATACTGCTTTAGCTAAAGCAGTTAGCAGTTTTTGTTAGAATTGTTGACACCTAACAGAATTGGACAATGTAGTTAGCAACTAGGATTGTTAAAGTAAATCCAAACCTAGAAACCAGTTTTCTTTGTGTTCAGTTTTATTACGTTTCTAAAAATACCTGTGGCTCTGGTTCAGGTGTGTTCTCAAACCGAAGCTCGTCTCACAGCAGCAGGAACCCAGAGCTGATGCCCCCATCTGCAGACAGCCGCTCCCGTTACCCCGGCCTTGAGGGCAACTTTGATGCCAACAGTCCCGTATCTTCACTGACCAGCCTTGGCACAATGAGGGACGGGTGAGTGTAACATCAAAAACTATCTTTACTTGTGTAAAGATGCTGATTGTGGGCAGTGATAGCTGTCGTTTGTTTTTTACTGTTGTTGTTTTTCTGGGTTCAAGCCTCTTGGATAAAATGCTGAACGTCACAATATTTTGACTTTTTACTACTATTATCTCAGATTCTTCCCAGAAAAACAGAGCACTTTAATTACATTTAATCATGCACCCAGAGGCAGGCTTAAATCTTCAAAAAGTAAAGGAAAAACATGGTTTACCTCTTATCCCTTGTGGTGTCTGGCAAAGTTTGAAGTAGCAGGGATTTCTTTTGCAAACCAAAGACGACTGGATTTTGTTTTGGCAGCGGAGATGCAGAGGTATTTTATGCTAAAGCTAAAAATAGCTCCTCGGTGTGTCTGCACTTAAAGCAGCCCATTGTCCTGAATCCATCCTCCAAAACTGGAAGCTTGAGCCAAACACCTGCCATGTATGTGGGATCCAGAAGAATAAACAAAGTAATAAACTTTGGCCTCGCTTTTTTTTTTTCTAAACCTCTACGCAACTTTCAGTTTAGTTTCTGGAGATTACGGCCTCAAAACTTTGGTTTTGAAGCTTTGCATGTAAACCAACTTTTATTGCCGATATATTATTAGTAATGGTTGTTGAGTTGTTGGGAGTTCCCAAACTTTTCCATGCTATGGATCCCCAAACGACATTAGTTTCTGACTAACAAACTCACAGACAGTGCTGCAAAAGAAATGTATTATTTAATAGTTTTTACATCCATTTAGCTCTAATACTGCTAAACTGATTTTAATTAGGCATGAGGTATTTATTTCATTGTAAATTTGTCTATGCTAGCTGGAGAAGCAAAGCAGCTCGATAAATGTGACTGGGAGCCAATCAGAAAGATGAACATTAAAAGAAATAGTTTTAATATATAGTTTGTAATAATGATCAAAAACAGATTATTGTCTTTTTTTATTATTTTTCTTTCATTGTGAGGCCCTGCTATTGCCCCCTGGTGGTGCCCGCTTTGAAAAACACTAGCCTAAGTAACACAAAATCTTGATATTTTCTTGTGATTTCACGCAGTTTTTCAGCTGATTTCTGATTGTGCTTTGGAGTTTCTTTGACAAATGTGTTTAGGACTAGATAGTCCAATAAATTAAAGATAAAAACAACTGAATTTATCACATATACAGTCACAAATGTCTCTTTTGACAAATATTTGCACTTGCCTAAGGCTCAACATCTACATCACTCCATAAAATGAAATTTATACATTTGAAAAAAGTTTATTTTCCACTTAAGCAATAACACGTTGTACTGTCTGGGTATTTTTGTATGAAGCCAGAAAGTATTTGTTCATTATTTGGACACTTTTAAAATGGTAACATCCAAGAAGCCCAAGTCTTAAAAAGTAATAAGTTAGTGAGTTCATGAAGTCTTACGTCATTTACCATCCTCATGGGCCTTTTTTATTTGTATACAGACTTCCCTGAGCTTTTTTAATGTTTTCTCTCCTGCCAAGAAAGAAACAACAAGGTGCATTTCTTGGGATATAATATTAATAATACAAGTTGGCAGAGCTGAAGCTAAAATAAACATGGAAGCTAGATGGTGTAGTTAGAGTTAACAGATATACGGTTAATGACAACAAACGGCTTTGTGTATAAAAAGCTAATTATCCCCTTTGTCACAATTAAAGGCTTAAAATTAAAAAATTCTAAAATAATAGAAAGACAACCAGAATAAATATAAAATGTGCTTTCTGAATTATGATGTAATTTAAGTGGAAGTGGAAGGAAAAAAGTATTGAAAATAGTCAGATGATGTATTAGGACCTTACTATAAAATTAAATTATGAGAATAAAGTATCAATAACATGAGAATAAAGTCATAAAGAACATGAAAGGTTTTATTACTCCTTATCATAATTTAATAAAGTCATAAAATTACAAGAATAAATTCATGCACGTAATTTATTCGCGTCTGAATTAAAGTCGAAATAATACAAGAGTAAAGTCACAATTTCTAGAATAAAACCATTATAATATGAGAATGAAGCAATAAAATTATGAAGATAAAGTCAATATTTGAAGAATAAAGTCAAAATAATATGAGAATAAAGGAATAAAATTATAAGAATAAAGTCAGTATTTGAAGAATTGTCGCACGAGTCTGAAGTTGAAATAATAAGAGAATAAAGTCGTAACAACCTGCCAAACCCAACACCAGCCAAACGTTTGTTTTTCCTCCCAATAACTTAACGACACATTAAAAACACGTACAGGTAAATCTCCGTAGCTTCAACATCAACGCTCTGTGACCTCATCCCCAGGTTTACGCTGGGCGGGCCGACCCAGTTTGGCCTCCTTTGACACACTTTGGGTTCGGCGGCTGTGTTTGTGATGAGCCGTGTTTGTGTGTTTTGCGGTGGAGAGGAAAAAAGCCAGGGATGGAGGCGGTGACCGGGTCGGCCTCCACACAGAAACACTGTTATACGACTCGCAGGAAAGAGAAGAAGACAAAGTTTGCTTTGCAGAAGCTCAAAGTGACACAAGACCAAGTTTGACACATTTGTCAAACTTGTGTCAAGTTGCATGTTTTTCTGTTTGCTCAACTACAACACAGAATTAGCTTTCTTAGGCTCTTCGCTGCTTGTTTATTCAGCGCCGTCGTTCTTGACATGTTTGTGAGCATTTGTTGCTCACCACTCGATGTTACATTATTTCAATGTGGAAGCCTTTCATATTTTTTCCTTCACTGTTAATTCACACAAACATTTCCTACCGTACTTCTATAAAAAGCAGAAGTAGAGACTCCTGCACAACCAACAAAGATGCCTCAAAAAAACAAAAATCAGAAAAACAACTTTATTTTTAGCTCATGTTACACTGTGAAAGGCTTTGTTTCTACTTATATTAATTTAATAAATAATTCAACTACACAAATATGCAACCATACTTCTTTGAAAAGCAGAAGTGGAGCCCCCTGCACAACTAACCAACAAAACTCGCACATACAGCGGTAAAACCAGCGGACCAAATGTACTGGAGCTCTGCTTCGGTTGCTAGGTAACGGGCGGAACTTTACTTGGGTTGCTAGGAAACTGCGCGGGTTTTTGAAAAGGCTCACTTTCTAGACACCAAAAAAAAAACTCATTGCCAAAACACAACATGACAAACAGGAAGCAGGCTATTAATTACTCTTTGAGTTCTGTCACTCGTAGTTTCAATGCATGCAGGGGTAGAAATAATCACAATAATCAGAAACCTCTGATTAAATCCAGAGAAAATATGCAGCAAGTCATTTCTGAATGGTAAGTCAACAACAAAACTCTTGTGGTTCCAGCAGCCGTTGTACGGCGCACACAGTGGTGTCCGCTTGGTTTGCTCGGGAACGGGGCTGGTCATGGCAGAGGTTGCTAGGTAACGGCGCAGTGCCTGTCAAATTTGATGTAATAATGAGGTGATTTTTGAAACGGTTAATTTTCCAGACACCAAAAAAATCATTAAGCTGATTTTTCTTTTAAGTTCTTTAGCTGTTTTAGAAGCAGTTAAAAACAAAATGGAAGTATAGAAACGTGAAAATATTTCATTTTACATGATAAGTCCCCTTTACGTTTGCGAAAAAAGCAAAAGGACAGCTGTAGGGGGACAAATACTTTTTTTACTGCAGCAATATTTGTCATATTAGACCTTGAAAACATTTTTTTAAATATATTGTTTTATTGCCAAGATTTTCCAGTTTAAATTTTTGAAATTTTATTAAAGTGGACAGCATAGTGAGCCCATTATTCACTCCCAAGTGTTACCTTTCAAAAGTTGTAACTAAGTCAGTATGAGCCACTAGAAACAAAGTGTTGCCCACTCCTCTTCTAGATGCACAGCGTCTACTACAGCTGGCTCCAGTTAGACACAGAAAAAATCACAGTAAGAGGGTGGTTAGCTGGTAATACATGATCAGAGAAGCCGTTTTCCTGAGGTTCTGCTGACAGCCATGCGAATGTGTTGGATTTTTGGTGCGTCGGATCGGCCGCGGAGCGACGCACCAGCCCAGCGCGGCTGAAACATCTCAGCTATGCTGCTGCAGCGCTGCAGGAATGTAAGCTGTGGAGCAGACTTTTATAGCCAAGGTCAGCGATGAAGTTTCAGGGGCCACTGAGGGGAATGTGTTGGATTTTTGGGGCTTAGAGTCATCGCAGCCCATTTAACAGTCCCACTATATCAAAGCCTACTTTGTTTACATAATCGTATACAAAGCCTGGTCTTTATTACCTCAAGAAACCACAGCCATCTGTGATTTATATCAGTTTGGGTTTCAGAAAGTCCTTCTGATTAATTTGGGCTTTTATTGGGTTTCTCCACTGAAAGCAGAGGCTGTTAAATTAAACGTAATAGCATTTGACATGGGAAATCCATAATAAAGGGTTCTGGGTTTGATAAATGGTAGATATGAAAAGAAATCTCCAAACATTTTCTCTGTTTTTTTTGCAGCTGGTCAGATGCAAATATTGACTACGTTTGGGCCAGAGGCCATCTGTGTGTTTGACAAAGCCCAGCTTGTTTATGAAGCCCACTAAAACCTCTCCAAGGCCACTCTGCTCTCCAGGGATGAATCTGCTACAGTACATCATCCCGGAGAGAAACGCAGAGAGAGGGCGCTCTTTGAAGAGACAGGAGTGAAATACCAGACCAGTTCAGCTGCGTATCTCCTTTGAGATATCCAGCTGCCTTCTTCCTTCTTGTCGAACCGGCTGCATTGACTCATTTGTTTCCATGTTGAGTCAGAGTGTTTGCGCACAGTCAGCACATTCCTGCTCCGCAGCAACGGATACAGCTCTGCACAAATCATCAAGGGGTTTCTACATTACACTCTCTGAGGTGGAAAACGCTTTTTACATACTGTACTGTGTGTAGGTTAAACGTCCCGAGGAAAAAAAGATGATTAATGGCTTTCTGTGTCGTTTAAAATCCCAGGTCGGTTTAATTTGAGCAACGCGTTTGGGATTTTCTTTCCCATTTTAGGAAAGAAAATCTTGAATGAATAAATTTATCTGTAGCTGTTTTTCCTTTTTTCTCACTCTTGCACTGTACATCAAGCTAATTTTAATATGTAACTCAGAAATACAAAACACTATTTACAAAACATAGACGAAAACACAGACCAACAAGCCCGTATATAAAAAATAAATGCCCCTTATGCCTAATAAAAGATTTAGGGCTGTTGCAAATCATTTCAATAATGTATTGATTATTCTGACAATTAATAAAATATTAAAAGAATAAAGAAAAGTAGTAGCTACTTAATACGACGCCATATTAGGGCCAGCGTAGATGGGGAAAAAAGGAGCATCTCAAATCTAGAAAAACAAGTGAGTTTGAAAAGTCACAAATTTGATAGAAAAAAATGCAGGAATTTTGATTTTAATTTAAAACATTTTCTAAAAAAAAACTTGGAAATTTCTGAGTCTGAAAAGTCAAAAAATTTGCTAGAAAAAACCTGGTTGCCCTCATTTGAAACCAAGAAATTTCCAAAAACAACTGTCTGGGAAATTTGCAACTTTTCTATATAAACAGATAGTTAAAGTTTTGGCAATTTGGTTTTTTGTACTGAAACATAAATGTGTTTTTATGAGGGTCTTGGATGGTAACCTTAGCCCTAATTACAGTGAAGCTAAAGCTTAGCTAATATACAGATGAGCTAAGTTTATTACCCTGAAAAGTAATTTATCTACCAGATCTTTAAGTTTAAATACATGGTTACGTTTTTTTTAATTAGATTTTGTGCAGTTATGACAAACTCTTTGTGTTTCAGGTGAGATAACCCTGGAGATGAGTTTCAGATTAGCTATAAAGCTAAGCTAATCCAAAGAAGTAGATTCCGGAGAAAGTCATTTTTAAGCTAATCATATATTTTGGCTTTAAAGCATTGAACATCACTATAAAGCAACTCAAGCAACAGCTATACAGTGAATTTCTTTTATGCCTTATGTAACGTTACAGCTAGCAAGAAGTTAGCAACACATGAATATGCTTTAATTTATCCTCCAATTACAAATATGTGCAAAACTTTGTCAAATTTCTGCTAAAAAAAACAAAACACAATTTTGTTTCTATTAAATAGGAAAGACAATTAAAATCATACATGAATGCGTTTGTTTACACGACATGCCGCCATTATACTGCCTCTACTTCCTGTCGTCTTCATTTTTCTTTGTGATTTGCTCCAGTGGCAACATCTGGTTGTTGATCATGTGACTCATGTGATGCGGAAAAAAAGTGTTTTTATTGCAGTTTTGCAAAATAAACTGAAATAAACAAAAGAATCGATATGGCCATCAAAGCACTGGCATGTTTCTGTAAAGCAATTTTACTTTGAAAATGTCAAATTGCGCAACAATGGCTGGTGTCATGGCGGTATGTTTAGGCTCCAACTCTTCCTGTACCGAACTCCATCAACTCTGACTAGCTTCCGGTCCATGCTAACGATGATTAGCGTCATCGTTAGCTTGTCTTGCCGTGGCGACGGACCAATGCGAACATTTATATTTGGAGTAATGTAAACGTTGTTTTTCACCAGGCACAGATCGACGCCGATGTTTGAGTCCGCGAACCTGCGGCCAGCGAGCTCCTCCTCAGAAAGATGCGATATTCAGCTGCCAGGTTTCCAGAAAACCTACAGCCACCAGCAGCCAGTGTTCCTGCAGCAGCAGCAACCAGGTAATAATGACAACTTCCTCACCTTCACGCAGTACGTTCAGCTCCGGAGTAACACTTTGGTTTGCTGCCCTGGTCCTCCAAGAATGTGTCTATCAAGAGGGAAAACTGGTTCCACCAATCAGCAATGGAGGCTTTGAAACTTCTGGCTACTTCGCGAACCCATCAGCCTCCCACGCTGCAGGTAAGACGTCAAATAATCTGAGTGTTTTGTTTTTAGCAATTAGGACTGTGGCAGATTAAATTAACTACTATGTTGACCTAAAAGCCGCTCTCCACACAGGATTGCCTCGTTCATAACAGCATGTTGTTGCAATGAGTAATAAATCAATTAATCGCATGATAAAGTTTAGCAACCTCAATAATTTCCATTTGCATGATTTGTCTTTTTTTTCTTTTTCTAACAAAACTGGATGACAAAAGTCTAAAATCTGGTGCTTTGGACTCAGCTAGATCCTTTTTTCTGAGGTTTTATTTATTTTGGATATTTAAAATATCTCTTCCGGAGTCGTTGTGTCAGTCGCTACGGCAACGGGTCGGCGTGTAGAGTAAAGCCGAGACACAGAACGAGAAAAAGCAGAATACAACTGGTTTAAAGTTATTTTACCCATTGCAGTCGATGTAATTATTAATCGATCGATTGTTTGTAGAATGTGGGGATATTCGTAACAATCGTCAAAAATGATGAAACATTTCATAAAGTTATGAAGTTATGGTTTGTTAAAATGTATCAAGCTAATTCTAACAGCAGGAATTATGTAGTATTCAAATTATTGGCCAACATAAAAGAGATATTTGCTTCGTCCTCTCTTGCCTATTGATAGAAACCAAACTGTTTATAGATTGATATCCAGGGAGAATAAAATATACTTTACGCATTAAAACATCAGCTTCGATTTAAGCCGCAGTTTATGGAAATCGGGTAAAAATTAGGGCGCTACGATGATTTTGTGACAGATTTCTGCTCATATTGGAGCAGTCTGGTTTTGCGGACAACGACTCACAGTAATGGCGCCTGCTGGAGCGCGTCGCTAGCGTTAGCGGCTAATAGTCGATGTACAAACCAGTAATATGTATCAATGAAGAAATCCTCCAACCGCTC
Organism: Poeciliopsis retropinna; assembly: GCA_010277075.1. Lineage (NCBI taxonomy): Eukaryota > Metazoa > Chordata > Actinopteri > Cyprinodontiformes > Poeciliidae > Poeciliopsis > Poeciliopsis retropinna. Next base: position 5,160,651 of record VMRM01000021.1, read on the forward strand.
AAATCTGACGCAGCTTCACTGTGTTTACTTTTTGTGAAGCAGGAAGTTGCGCTAATATCTTCTTCAGAGGTTTTGTGTCGTCTCCGTTAGTAGTTCTTGGGGCAGCGCCCCCACAGGCGAGGAGAGGAACTGCTTTTTCACTCAGTTTGGATCGTTTGACTCAGTGCAGTGTTGAAAGCGAACCGCAGCAGCTGGAAATGTAACAAATGTTGCAATTTTGGTGCCCAAACGAACCTAGTATATTTGATTACCAGGTGTGAAAGCACACTAAGAGAAAACAAAAAAAAAAAAATCTGAGTTTCCTGTTCTGCTTCTCTCAGGGTTCGACTTGCTGCAGGACATGCAAGGCCAACCCGAAGACAACTACTCGTCGTCTCCGTGTCCAGAAGACAGCTTCCTGTTTCAGAGTGGAGGTGTGGACCGCTGCCTCAGTCAGATCTACTCCATCTACTTGGATTCATGATGAAAACCCGAACACGCCGTCAGTAAAGACAGAACGAAACGCAGCATGAAGGATCATTAATCTACTGTACAATGTGCTGCAGTTCCAGCAGGAGCTTATCATCATCGGCTCTTCTGTAATGGCTCAAACACAACTGGAGAGAGAAGGAAACTTTCAGGCAAACTGACCGGAACGGCACATCTGGTAACCACATCCAGATGTAAGAAGCAGTGAACTTTGTATTCAGAGATGACAGAAGCATTTGTGATCTGGATGAAGCGAGTACTTGCTCCGTAATCGTCCTCCGCCTCCTTCAACGATGCCGAACTTAAACCATTGTGAATGTTTCTGGTTGCACAACAGACTGCAGAGGAGAGCGGTTTTCTCTCCAGCTGGGGTCAATAACTGACAGTCAGCAGATTATAACAGAAAATAGTGACTATTTAGGGAGACAAGAGAGATTTATTACTAAAATACATGGCAAAAAACAAGTATTTTACATCTAGTTTATAGTACGAATATCTTAGTTCAGTTGAATTAAACAAAACTCTCTTACAAGTAACAAAATTGCACATCCAGTGACTATATCCAGGAAGATATAGGAGCTTGTTTTAAATCAATAATTCCTTAGTATTGATTAAAAAGTATAATTATAATGGGAAATTTTAATGTGTAAGACAGAAAACAGGTGATCCAACTTAAAAAAATTAGTTGATTTGTTTCAAGTAGTCAAATTAAGTTTATCCAAGTAAATATAGTAACTTTATTAAGCTGTCAACATAAATTAAGTTTAACAATATTCAGATACATATAACAAATTAATTCAATTTTTTAAAATTGGATCTTAATTTTTTTTCTTAGTGCACTGGCAGATTATTTAACTTACAACTTTTTCATCAATATTAAGGAATTATTTATTTAAAACAAGCTCCTATGTGTTTCTGAAAAGTTACTTGTAAGTTAGTTTTTAATTATTTCAGTGTATCAAGATATTTGCACTAGAATCTAGACAAATATACTTGGTACGATGTTGTGATTTTGCAGTTTACCCAATGAAGTGACCTTGAAGACCGGCCCATTTAAAACACAACATTCCTTCAGCAATCAATAATAATATTAAATTTCCCATCAAAGTTCAATTTAAAAAAAAAAAAGTCAGGAAAGAGGCAGAGAGCTGAAAACAAAAATATCTCTCTTAAAGGAGCAATATCCTGTAAAATCTACTTTTTGGCTTTACTTCGTGTTATAATTTTATTCCCTCACCGAAAACAAACCTGGAGTGTCGCTTTAATTCTTCCATACATGTTTGAGAAATCCTTCAACCATTCAGCTGTGCAAAACACCTGGGTGGACGTAGCTCCGCCTTCAAGACGCAGCTCCTTCCCCTCTCAGCTCCTTCAGACTAGCCAGCAGCAATTAGCGAACACCTGGTGGAGCTGTGCATCTGCTGAGCTCATCATACGAGCCACTTCTCAGTAAAATGTTATTAAAGGGTTAATAGAGGAGCCATGTTGTGATGACTTCCTGAAGGCGGAGTTTCAAAAAGAGTAGGAGCTTCTTAAAGAGACAGAGGCCCAATTTCAAGGCATTTAGTTGTCCTGAATGCCTTGAATGCCCACTGAAGGTAACAGAGTTACTTTATTGTGCCATAAAATGGCACTATGTGCCTGGAAAACACACAATACTGGCCCTTTAAGATTTTGCAGAAAAAAGTGTTTAAAAAAGCGAATTAATCACGTTTTCATCTGCTGGTTTGGAGCGAATCTACAAGGCTACGTAAAGCATAATTTGTCAGATATTGATGCTACGCATGGCTGCAATAAACGGAAAGCAGAGTTGACTTCCTCCCTCTAAGCTGGAAAATTTAATTAAGAAATTTCACATTTGGATGGGGCGTTTGCTACTTATTTAGCTCAAGTTAATTCAAATTTTGCCATTTCCATCAACCATTTCTAATTCGAAATGTAAAAACATTAACGGAAACACGGTTTGTGAGAGAAGGCAAACATATACATAGAGAAAATTAAAAACAAACACAGAAACTTTTTGTTTATTGCTTCAGTGTTTATACTAAAGCAATAAACACTTGCTTCAGTATTTGTAGAGCAATAATAAAAAGCTAACGCTTCATGAGTTACAGCCACAAACTAAAATTTTAAATAAAAACATGGACCTGATCTGCATTAGGAACACAGACACAAATATCAAACGTTTCAAAGCTCTACTCCTATAGAGCTTTGAAAAGTCTGTGAAAATGATTATTATTTTTACTTTACCGCATTGAACCAGACAGAAATTAGAGATGATGACAGACTCATACAAAAATTAAAATGGACCACTTGACTTCTTTTCAAGGCGGTTTCAAATTGGATCTGTGCTTCTTAAACTTTGTCCAAACATAAATGCCAGAGAATTGTTCGTCCAACTTTGGGGGATATTTTACAGAGAAAATAAATATATCACAGATAACAAACTGTGATTTAAAGACTCTGCATTCAATGACGAAATGATTGAGTCCAGATCTGACATGTCGGAGTCCCAAAGATAAGAAAATAGAGCCGATCCAAAATGTTGCTAATGTCAAGAAGAGCAGTGAAGTTTAAAATGGAAACCAAACTCGTGTGAAACGTTTTGTAGAACATGCAGATGATAAAAACCAAAAGAGACGATACTCAAGCATCCAAAAAGTGAAGAAAAAAAAAGTGATTTGAAAAAAATGTGGAAGTCTGGAAACGTATTGAAATTTTAGTTGGAAATTTGTAAAAAGCCTGTTCTTTTTTTCTTTTTTCTTTTGCAGATCTTTTAGTCTCTAGTTGGCCTGATAAAGAGTTTAGTTGGATTTAAACCTTTACACATTTAAAGTGACATTTCTACAAAGAAATTTCTATAAGATCCTTCTATATAGAAAAAAGGAAGAGGAGGAAATTTTGACCAAAAAAACCTTTAAAAAAGTAAAACATTTTCCAGAAAAAACAAATTCGGAAATTGACTTGTTTTTCCAAGAACATTCGAGTTTGAAATGTTGAAAATTTGCTAGAAAAATATTAAATAATTTTTTTAGAATACTTTAGTAAATTTTCTACAAAAAAAATGTATTTCTGAGTTTCAAAAGTTGAAAATGTTCAACTTTTCAAATTACAATTTCTGAAAAATTTCTTTTTTTAGAGTATTTCCAACATTTCAAACTCAGAAATATTTGTTTTTTCTATAAGATTTATGAGATTAAGCTTGAAATTTCTGCTTTTTCTAAGAATTTTCTGAGTTTGAAAACTCAAAAGATTTTCATGTATGTTTTCTAGAAATTTTCTAACTTTTTAACTTTTTAAACTCATAAATTTCCCAGTTTGTTCTTGAAAATAAGAGATTTTTTTTCAAAAGCTCTGCATTTTCTTCCAGGAAATTTTAAAATTTTTAAACTGAAATTTTAAAGTTTTTTTTGCTAAAATTTTTTTTCTGAAAAATTATCAACTTTTGAAACCTAGAAATTTTCTAATTCTTTCTAGAAAATGTCCAATTTTTTTGGTGTAAATTTCCTCCTCTTTCTCCATTCTCTCTGTAATGGCCCTCATACATTTCTGAATTAGCATCCAAGTTGATGTTTTAAAACACCGACCTGCTTGTTTCCAGAACTGAAACTGCACCAGGAGTCATTGCTGCCCCCTACTGTCTGAGTGAATGTACAGAAATTATCTTTAAGCTGTAAAGAAAGAACAAAACAAACTTACTCTAAAGAAAACTTTATTCCTAAAGTTATATGTCTCCATTGTTTCAGTAGGCTGCCATTAATGTGTTTTATATACAGTCAGTTAAAGGTGGGAGCTGTTTACAGTAAACTCTCAACTCTTTACATTTACATAAACTCTATAAAACTGACAACCAGGAAATGTTTACACTAATTTTGTAGCAGATCAGAAGTGTCTCATTATCACTGATCCTTGTATAGACTGTATAAACATTCTTTTGTCTTTTACAAATAAATAAAAACTGTATTTGTTGATTTTTATGGATTTTGTCGTTATCAGTATCACATCTGCCAGGTTGAATACTTTCAGTATGCAATATTTAGTCCAAATCAGCCAGTTTAGTGAGCGGATGGCGCCATCTGGTGGCTGAAACGTTTATAGCAAGAGAAGGATGAGAGTTTGTGCCCAAATATGGGCATCGATTCCTTTTCTCAACCGTTGATTACCTGCAAATTTCCATTTAATTCACCTTCGGTGAAGATAAAGTAGATCATTTTATCTTTACATAATTCATCTCACCTGCAGCGATTTTTCACATGTAACATTTATTTGCCAAAAGTTTCCATAAACCTTTAATTTTTAAAGTGCATCTACACTTTATATTATTATATACTAAAAACTGTTAGCTAAAGAGAAATCTTCAAATTTGGAATATTTTTATTTTTTTTATTTCTGATTTTGAAAAATCAAAAATTTGCTAGAAAAAAAAGAATCCTGAAGCTTTAAGGTTAATCTCATAAATTTGAGAAACAACTTTGAAATTTCAGTGTTTCAAAAATTTAAAATCTTCAGAAATTGAAGAATTTCCCAGATTTTGAATGTTTTTTTCTTCAAGATTTCCCAAGATTAACCTAAAAAATCTTTTACATTTGTTTCTAGCAAATTTACAACTTTTCAAACTCAGAAATGTTCAAATTTTCTCTCTAAACAAACTGTGTTTTTTCTGTATTTTTGACTCTGTTGAATTATCTTTCTGGCCATAAGCAAAGCGTCAACTCAGTGATCTTTCCCCCTGTTATCAGAATAATGCAAAAGGTGTTCCTCAAAGCTCTGTATTAGAGCCCATGTTTTATACAATTATATTGCAAAAGGTGTTCTTCAAGAATTTTGTTTGTTTGGCCTACACAAGAAAACCCTGTTGAATTGGTTTCTTCTTATAAATATCTTGGTATTTGAAAAGATTTTTGTTTTATTTCTCACAAGGCATTTTTTGCATGTTACAAGTGAAAAAGTCTGCCAGTGGAACTGGTCACTTTTATAAACAATATTAAGGAATTATCTATTTAAAACTAGATCCTAAATCTTGCTGTAATGTACAAAAGCATCTTGAAATCATTCTAGATAAAAAAAAAAAGTACATGTCTACCAAACTTTTGAGATCAATCTCAGAAAAAATGTGAAAATTTCAGATTTTGAAATATCAAAATTGCAAGAAAAATTCCCTATATTTTCAGATTAATCTCAAACATTTTTGAGGAAAAAAAAAATTAGAATTTTTTTTTTTTAGTTTTAAGTAAAAAAATGTTCCACTTTTTTAAAAAAAACATTTTTTGCAAATTTGACAACTTTTCAAACTAAAATATAAATTTTTGATATTTTTTAAATTTTTCAAATTGAGAACTGTTAATGAGATTTTTTGGAAGAAATTTACTCATGTTTCCCTTATTTATGGCCCTATTGCCATCATTTAAGTGTGATTGGTAAGTCAGTTTAGTCGTATTTCATGGATATGAAAACATTTGCACTGGAAACTAAACAAAATACTTTGCATGATTTTGTGTTTTTACGGTATTTAAGCAGCTGTAGTTGTCCTTCCATCCACCAGGTGGCGCTTCGTCACCACTAGGCTGCCGTTGACTTCGCGTAAACTTTCTCCTGAGTTCTTCCAGAATCCAACCGGTGGAGCAGAATGAGTTACAAAGCAACGTAAAGGCGGAAAAACCTTATCGGCGCAGATAAATAACCCGCCTCAGAAAAGGAGGCCGAAGTTCCACGGGAGACACACCCACGGAGCGGCAGACCGAGGATGCAGAGAGGAGACAGACGGTGTGATTGAAGCCGCCATCATTACCGATTCAAAGGCTGATGGAGTCAGCAGGTAAGAAAACCTTTTATTCACACCCTGACCGCCATAAACAGACATTTTATGGGGGTTTATGCGCCTGCCACAGCAGTTTGATCCTAATAAACAGCTTGAATTAAAACAGGTTAATTTAAAATATTTAAAATGTTTTAAAGAACTGAAATCAGAGGAGGCACAGAGGTGAAATGGGTAGTTTAACTTAACTTTAATGCAAAACTTTCTACTTTCTGAGGTGAATGTGGGCACTTTATAGGCGTGTCTTTCTTATAGATTACATCATTTAAACATTAAAAGGGAGTTATTAAATACAGGAAATGCTGACGAGAAATAAGTGTTACTCCTTCATTTTGGCGCCCCCTCTAGCACAGCGCCCCCATTAAGGGTCATTATAGAGAGGGGACAGAGCGGAGTAAATTACAGCCAAAAAAATGCAAATTTGAAACATTTAAAAAGCCAGAAATATTCTGTTACATTTGAAATAATAATAGAAAAAATGTTGAGTATACTGTAGAAAATTTTTGAGACTCATCTCAAACATTTTGACTTTTAAAATTAAGAAATCTTTGTTATTTCTAGAAAATTTCTCAGATTTTTTGCCTTAAATTTACTCCTTTTACGAAGGCTGTAACATGGCGTCATTTTATTTAATGTTTTTAAGATTAATCTCAGAAATTTGCTACAAAATAAGATAAAAATTTCAGAATTTTAAAGTTTGGCATTTTTCACTTTTGGAAACTTTGAGCTTCAAAATGAAAATATTTTTAAAAAATTTTAACTTTCAAGAAAATTCCTCAGATTAATCTCAATTTTCCCTGAAATTTGTTCTAGGAAATTTTTGACGTTCCAATCGCAGAAACTTTTATGTTTTTTCCAAGAACATTTCTGAGATTAATCTCCAACTTTTGTCAGAAACTTCCTTTTTTTCCCTTCCCTGAGATCCCTCATCCGCCGCCGTGCATCATGCAGATCCACTTGTTTCGCCTCTGACAGGAAAGTTTACTCCAACTTCTCCAAACTTAAAAAGTGTCTCTCAAACCTTTTGGACTCCAGAAGCACAGGAGACATGCCTTGGATTTTCCAGATTCGTCCTGATGACAGGATGCATGAATCCGTTATTCAGAGGCCGTTTGGCTGCCAACAGGAAGCGGCAGCTCACATTGCTAGAGGGTGAGATCATCCTGATTTAAATCCTCGTTCTCGCTCTCAGACATCCAGAAGGTCAGGCTGTGGATTCCAGTTCGCCGCGATAAAATCAGCTCGTTGTTTTCAGCTGCAGTTTTCCTCCGACTCGACGTCTCGGTTATCTTCACTGAGGAATGCAAAAACTTTTGAACCGATTTAAGAGTCGCTCAGACAGAGCTGTGAACGATTCTCTGCAAAAACACAAAATATTACCAACTACTTTTCTCTAGTTTCAGGGGCAAATATCTTAGTATGCTTGAAATAAGGAGGTCTGTCGCAATAAATCAACTAATCGCAAGATAAATTAAAACGAGCTCAATAATTTCCATTTGCATGATTTATTATTTTTCTCTTTTTCTACCAAAAACTGGATGATAAAAATCTTTATTGGCCTCAACTAGCCTTTTTTTAAAGGACAATTGTGTTTGTAGAGACTTCAAAATGAATTTTATTTGTTGTTTCTTTTGTTTTATTTATTTATTTTGGATATTTTTAATATCTTCCAGCTCCAGTGTTAAATGTTCATATTAATCTAAAGTTTACTGACCTTTAAAAATGGGTTCTTGAATTATTATTGTCATTATATTATTAGAAAATTGTTTCAAAACAACAATATTATCATTTATCGCAATAATTTCTGGGACAATTAAAGAAAAATCTGTTATTGTGAGAATCTCAGAGCTTTTTCATCAATATAAAGGACTTTTTTTAATTAAAAAAAGCTCCGATATCCTACTATAAAGTCACTTGTAAGATAGTTTTGTTTTATTTCATGTGTAGAAACATATTTGCATTAGGAAGGAGACAGAAATACTTGGTGAGAGTTTGTATTTTCCCAGTGTTGAACCAAAACTTTCAAATTTAAGCAAATAACCAAGTGGACGGCGACACTTTTCCTGTTCCGTATCTGATTATCATCAGCTGAAAATGAAACCTAACAGCATGCAAATGACCGCAGAGGAAAAAGATACGCAGGAACACGGAAATCCTCAGGGTGAAAAGATCGGCGCGGTCCTGAATTTGAATGTTGGTCCAGTTACAAACAGTGGGAGGAAGATGGAGAGAGTCGTAATTATTGGCTGATGACGATGATCTACCGCTGGTCTCTCCTTATCTAGGGTTGCCAGATCTGACTGATGGTTTCCAAACAGAAAGTAAAACCCAGCCAACAACAAAACGCCCCAAACCAAACCAACCTGTAATGAAACTCATGTTAAAATCTCCACAAAGGAGCAGAATAAACAATAATATTGTTGTTTTGAGACCATTTTCAACTAGTATAATGGTAAACGTTTTCTCAAAGACCAATACACTTTAAATCCTAATAAACATTCAACACTGGACCTGGAAAACATTTTAAATATGAAAAATAAATAAATCAATCAAAAGAAAAAAAACAGTAAAATGAATTTTGAAGTCTTTGCAAACAAAATTGTATTTAAAAAAGGGCAAAAACTTTAATTGTTCAGTTTTTGGTATAGAGAGAGTCGATAAATCATGCAAATGGAAATGATTGAGTTTTAAATTATTCTGCAGTTAACTGATTTATTGCAGCAGTTAACTGATTTATTGCAGCATGCCTGTATGTATGCATATTTATAGAAATTTATTGAGTTTTAAGACTATATTTGTCTTATAGGCAATTTCAACAATTCTGATTCTGAGAGGGAAAAAAGAATTATAATTAGAAATCAAAGTCTGAATTTTGAGGAAAAAAAGTCAAAATTCTGTGATTAAATTCTGAATTTTGAAATCCAAGTCACAATTCTGAGAAAAAGTTTAAATTCAGAGATTAAAGTCACCTCTTCCATATAGTAGTGATCACACAATCTGATTTAATATTTTCAAATTACATCAGATTGACTAAAATATAAATTTAGGTTCAAACTGTGGAGTTTTTAAAGTTAAAATGAAAAGAATAACACAAATAAATAACATGATTCCACCCATTTCCTGTCACCTTAACCGTTATTTCTGCTTTGGGAGACAGTCAGATGAAAACACTCGGCAGAAGCCGATGATTTGGAGACATAAATAAACTAATTACTGGTGATCTGAGGTGCAGAGCGGGGCTGCCTCAGCCTGACTGTGGGGAACATAAACAAGGCCTGCCACCCTGAATAACTCATGTGTGAAGCAAACAGGAAGCAGGAAAGGCTGTTTGTTTGAACAGTGATGATGCAAGATGGCCTCCTGTACCTGAACACAGAGAACATTCAGTTTCTCAAATAAAACCAAGGCGATTATATTCTGTTTCTTAAAGAATGAACACTACTTTGCTCAGTTTTACTCACCAACTCAGGCCTGAAAACATCCTGACCTGCAGGCAGAGGAAATCCCTGAAACAGAACCTGTCAGACAGCATGAAGGAGGCCAAAGGACAGGGCCGGTCAAAACCTTTTTGAGGCCCAGAGCAGATTTTCACTTGGGGCCCCTATATACCAACATGTCAGCAATAAATGCTTCATCATTCCTGAGCAAATCCAAGAGCTGCATGGTAACAGAAGTTATGCTAATTCTGCTACCATTAGGATAATTCTTATTAGCTTACATCATACAAACATTATGGTAATTCATTTTAACCTTAAAGTAGCAGCAAACTGAAAAAATTACCTAATCAAACACAATATTGATAGTAAAGAATAATTCAAAGCAAAATTTTAAAATTTCAAAGTAAAACAAGTTCCACTGGCAGATTATTTGACTTATGACATGGAAGAAATTGTAAAAAATTAAATAATTTGCCACTGAACTAGTACTTTTTCATTATATTAAGAACTTATTGACTTAAAACAAGCTAATATATCTTGCTGAATAGGTACTTACAAGTTAGTTTTTTTTCTGATTTCAAGTGTACTAAGATATTTTTTCACTTAAAAATAGACCAAAAATACTTGGTAAGATTTTGCGTTTTTGCAGTGTGCTTGCTCCTTTAGAAAGAACTTTCAATTTAAAAATTAACATAGAAATCAATTGTTCATCCAAAAAAGAAGTAGACCCCAATATTCCCATACTAAAGCTGGAATTACTGCATTTATTATAACATCAGTGTCTTCAGTCAGAGGCTTCTTCAAATTCGTTGTGCTACAGACTGCTACAGGAGAGGCTGTCCACCCCCAGCGATCACCATCTACCAACAACTCTGAAGAATCTTGAACAATTTCAACTACTTTTGAATTTAATTTGAGTTGAATTAAACTTACTGTTTAATTCATTGGGAATCTTTGAAGATAAATAAACGACTAAATATCTTTACACGTTGTTTAAGGTTATGTAATTTTCACTTAGGCCTTACAGATAAAAATAATGGCTAAAGTTATCGGTAAACAATAACCGTTGCTTTCTTTTTATCTCGAAAGGTCATTTTGCTGAAAAACTTCGATGTAGAGTCGCTGTAAAGTTTTTCAGTTTCCCACCATCTGACCTTTACTTTCTTAATTCAATGCAAAGCCAAGAGATGCCACATAAAAAAGGCAAAAATAGGCCGTTTCTGAGAATATTCAGCAAGGCTCTTTAACAAAGGCAGGAAGTGTGGAGAAACTTTACGTGGTTTCTGTGACAGACTGTTGCTGAAAAAACCCAAATTGACATTTCTTGCTGCAATCTCTTGTTAATTATTTGCTGACTACATCTGCAGGGAGTCTGGGATTTATCGGTCCAGCTGTGGCCAGCATGCAAGCTGAACCGGCCGACCCGGCAAACGTGATTTATCAGCCGAAGAAGCACATATCTGGATGTTAGAGAGATTAGGGCTGTGGTTAGCACAGAAAAAGGCAGAGGTTAAGGTATGCTAATCTGTCTTCATGCACTGTATCTGCAGAAAGAAGATTAAAAAAAAGAGACATTAAAGTGACGTAAGGATGAAGATTTTGTTGGCCGGTGTTTAGCGGTTCTTTAAAACATCAGCAAAGAACCTAGAAGACAAATACCACAAAGAGCTAGTGATATGCTATCACTAGCATAGCTCTCTTTCAATCATTTTCAAGGCTTTTGTCCACATTTTTGTGCTGAGAAAGTACTGTTTTTATTGGAGAGCTAATTAGCATCTCAAGCTAAAATAATATCTGAACTATGACCCTAAATCCCAGAGGAGTTGAAAAAGAGGCTTCATGAATGCAGGCAGTGAAAATAGGATGTGTCAATGTCTGCAAACAGAAGCGCAGTTATGCAACTGCACATCTTCGAAAGGCAGAAGTAGAGCCTTCTGCACAAACAGCAAGAATGCAGCAAGAAATTTCTGGATGGCAAGTCAACAACAAAACACCCGTCTTTTCCAGCAGCCATTGTACAGCGCGTACAGTGGTAAAACCAGCTGATGCCGTGGATCTCAGGGTGGGTTGCTAGGTGACGGGCTGGGCTTCGCTGGGGTTGCTAGGCAACAATGCAGTCCCTGCTGATTTGTGATGTTACATTCTGTTGGTTTTTGAAACTGCTCATTTTCCAGACACCAAAAAACATTAGGGTGTTGTTTAACACTTTTACTGTTTTTAGAAGCAGTAGAAACCCAAATGGAAGCACAAAAGGTACAAAGTTTGAATTTGTACCTTTAAAGCAGACTTGGGTGTCTTAGGAAGCTCTCATCTTAAAACTGCCAAGACAAGGCAGTTGAACCGTGTTGTTAATATTGTTCCCATCTACTAAGCATCTGTTTCCTCTCCTGCAGCCGCTCCCCAGTGATCCCAGTTGCCATGACAACTTTTACAACCCTCAAAACAAACAGGAGTCCTCAGAGAAGCTGCTGAGTCTCCCAGCATATCATCCGCCATCTTGGTCTGTGATTGGACTGGGAGGCAGGTAGGCTGGAGGAGCGATAAAACACTGCAAAAACAAGTATTTTTGATCTAATTTCTAGTGCAAATATCTTAGTACCCTTGAAGTAAAACAAAACTACCTCTAAAGTAACTTTTCAGCAAGATATAGGAGCTTGTTTTAAGTAAATAATCCCTTAATATTGATTTTTTTTTTTTTTTTTTTTTTCCCTGTGATTTTTGTTGCAGAGATGGTTCTCCGCTGGAATCTCCTGATGTTGGCCTTACTGTTGAAGACCGGTCCGGTTCATGGATGCATTTGTCCAGCAGCTACTGTCTTGTCCCAGTTTCCCTCTGAGGTTTCCGCTGATGCCTGCTGCCTGAACTTCTCTGGCTCTGCCTTCAGTCACGTCCGCTGGTCTGTGTTTACCAACGGCACCAACGTACAGACTCTGGATCTCTCCAACTGCAACATCAGCCTCATTAACATCAGCGGAAAGCAAGCGTCTTCACTGCAGAGAGTTTTCCTTGATGGGAACAAACTGAGAGAGTTGCCAGAGCACTTCCTGGCGGGCCAGCCCAGTCTGACCGAGCTGGACCTGAGTCAGAACCAACTCCAGGAGATTCCCAAAGGCTTCCTTCAGGACTCCGATCGCCTCCAGAGGCTGGACCTGCAGGGGAACCAGCTGCGCTCCCTCCCTGGTGATTTATTCCAGATTCCCAGTCTTCATAAACTGGGGCTGGGTGGGAACCAGTGGGAATGCTCCTGTTTGTTCCTGGAAGGGCTGGAGGCCGGCAGGCAGGCCAACAGAACCGCCCGGCTGGAGGATCTCGTGGGGAACCTGACATGCTTCTTTCCTCGACACCTCGCCGGCAGAACTGTGTGGTCGCTAAGCATCAGTGACGTCTGTCGCCTGGCCGGCCTTACAGGCGCTCTTCATCGTCCTGCCTCTCCTCATCCTGTCCGCCTTGCTGCTCTGCTGGTGCTGTGGGAGGAAGAGGAAGAAAAAGGAAACTCTCACGTTCAGCTCCTCCAAGAAGAGGGCCCCCACCTTTAGCTGCAGCAACAACAAACACCACAACAAGCAGCAGGATCCAGGCGCCGAGCCGAGCAGAGCTGCCGACTGCAGGAAGGAGGGGATCCTGAAGAACCAGCTGCTGCTCCGCCCGGCTTCGGGTCTCCTGGGCAGCACCAGGGACATCTACGAGGATGTGGAGATCAAGCTGAGCTCAGCGGAGTCTCTTCCCGGCTCCTCGGAGGCCCGGTCGGGCCCCCAGGAGGCCGACCGGGCCAGCAAGACGGAGCTGGACACGGTCAGCGTGACAGAAGTGATGAAAGACTCGGCGGACAGAGAGAAGGTCTATCTGACTCAGTCCACTGAGTACTACAGCCTGGTGCCGGGCATCGAGCTGGAAGACTCGGACCACGGGGAATATGAGAACGTAAATCTGTCGTGACACTGAGATATGGTGGAAGGTGATCAATTGTGCTTCAAAGAACAGGTTAGGATCGGTCCAAACATGTTCACTACATTTATTTTAATTTTTTTGCAAAAATCATTCTTAGATATTGAGATTGTCGTCTGGTCAGGTCCGCCAACCCAACATTTACAATTGCCTGTGAAGATGGCTGCAAACAGATGCGCAATTATGCAACCGTACAGCTTTGAAAAGCATTAAGTGGAGCCTCCTGCGTTACCAACAAAAAGGCAGTAAGTGGTTTCTGGATAGTAAGTCACCAACAAAACATTTGTTTTATTTCAGCAGCCATTGTACATACAGCCAGAAAACCAGCTAACCAAGACGTGCTGGACCTCCATTTCGGTTGCTAGGTAACGACATGCCTTCACTGAGGTTGCTAGGTAACGGGCAGTGGCTTCTAAATTGTGACTTTACATTCATAAGGTTTTTGATACGTCTCCTTTTCTGGACACTAAAAAATATAAACTTATTTCAAAAAACTGCTTTTTTTAATTGCTTGAGCTGTTTTTAGAAACAGTAGAGACCCAAATGAAGGAATAAAAACGCATTTCCAGCAGCCATTGTACAGCGCATATTGTGGTAAAGCCAGCTGACCAAACGTACTCGAGCTCAGCTTGGGTCGCCAGGTGACAAGCTGGGACTCGTTGGTGTTGCTAGGTGCTAGTTCCCGTCGATTGTGACTCAACATCCGGAAGGTTTTTTGAAACGGCTCATTTTTTAACATTAACTTACAGCCAAACAAAATGTCTGTTTTTAGAAGCAGTAGAGACCAAATGAAAGTATAAAAACGTGCAAAAAGTGAATTTTGCATAATGGGTCCCCTTTAAGTTTACAGATGGACTTTCAATCAATCATGGCCACTAATGTCATATTAACTTTGTACTTTTAACAGATTGAAACGCAGTAATGCACCTCTCGCTAATATTCGGATACCTCAGACTCAGTGTGTTTCTTTATCACACACTTTTTATGGATTTCTAATGCACTGGTTAGTTTCTTGGCACAGAAATGGATGATAGCAAATATGTCAAATTACAGTTTGATTCAAAACACAGTTTTTTTTTATCACAATGATATTATGCAATTGTGTTTTACTGTTTTTAATCTGTTTTATTGTTTTTTTGGGGTTTTTTTTATGTAATTACCTGCCTTAGGACAAATAATAAAATTGAGCTGCTGTGCTAATTTCTACATATTTAAATTGCTGTAAATTGAGGTAAGGTTAATTAATGTGCACTTTCCTAATCAAATGAATACATAATTTAAAAAACAAAAATAATTAGAAAAAGTCTGATGAGGTTTCTAAACAACACTAAGAAACATCATCATGCTTGATTAGCTGGTAGCGGCGCAACTGCATCGCACAAACAAAGAAGCTAACATACCTTAAACTTCTTTAACTTCAAATCAATAACTACAATTATTAAACATGGATATAGTTGGATGTAGCAACAGGAAATTCATAATTTCAAGAAAAATCCAGCTAACAACAATGCTTTAGCATTAGCATTAGCTTAAAAAATAGCTATTCCAACAGAAACTCAACAGCAAAGAAGATGTCGTTCTAATTGAAGCGAATACAAATGTTGTAAACTCTGTAATAAAGATGGATAAAAACAACAATATATGTTACTTATTCCTGTTTATGTACCAGCTAGCATTAGCAGTGCAGCAACAGCTAGCTGGGCTACAGATAGTTATAAAACTATCAAAACATCTGGGAACATTTGCTTTAAAACTGTTTCTCATCGTGTTTGAGCAGAAAATGTTTTCTGCTCAAACACTCTTCATTATAACAACCGTTTTTTTATTATGTAATCTGATGTTAATTGGAAGAGAGAAAATATGTCATATCAGCTCCTGAATCAATGTTGCAGCAGTAAATGTTTTGTTTTTTACTGGAGCTTTATCTTTAACAATATAATTTACCCATTAAAAACGCAGACTGAAAAAATGGTGTACTTTTTTACAATCCTGATTATAACTGACACTGAAGTAAAATTTGAAATAAACATTTTTAATTTTTGTACTTTAACTCAAATCGTAGTCTACTGAGATATACATGTTTTGGCTCTGTTTGAATACTTTGAGTTGTTTTGTACTGAATTAAAAAAAAAAAAAAAATTTGTCAGCAGCTTTAAAGTTCAGTGAAGGACTATTGTTTACCAAAAACAAACTAAAGTGCAACAACTCAGTTTTTTTTTTTTTATGATTTACATTCTCAGCTGTAAAGATTTTGGTCTATTGCACTATAAAATAAAAACATTTTTGTTAATATGTTTGAAGAAACGGCTTCTTGCTCCTTCAGGATGACCCTTAATAACATATCTTCATAAGTAAAAGGAAGTAACTATTTTTAAGTGTTTTTTTTTATTTGTTTTAATAAAATTCATGCATTTAATTTAATTTTGTTAAAAGAGCCAAATTTTCCTATTTTACTACATCCTAAAACTCAAGGTATGAACCTTATTTTAAGAAGGGCTCATTATTACTTGCCCTTATTTTTAAAAAATGACTCGATAAGAACAAATATTTTTACCTTTTGTGAAAATGTGATTCTTTTCTTCGACATGAAAATAAAACAAAGCGGCGATTGTTTAATTTTACAGTAAAAAAAACCCATGTTTTTATATATTTATAGAACTTGACGATAGCAATTTTTTTTCAAGAATAAAGTTCCTTTTTGTACTTTAAATAGTTATTTTGTGGAACCAGTCAACCCAGTAGCGTTTTTAAAAATGGGCGGTAGCCCAGGGCTGCATGAGAAGAAACACAAGCACCAGATAAAAACATTTAAAATAAAATATTATCTGTATGACAACCTGATCAGAACCATCAATTATTCAGTTTTCATTCTACAGCTATTAATTTGTACATTAATACATTCAGATCCATAATCCACCAATAACCATTCTGTGAAAAACATTCAGATCCCTGGTGAGGGTTAAAAAAACAATGATGTTTGATTCTCATATAGTCTTTGTTTTGCAGACAGTTCTGTTGGTTATAATGTTTTGGCAAAATAAACAGAAAAAGATTCATAACTTTAGTTTTTTAGCATTGAGAAAGTTTCTATACTTTCTTAGATCAGAGCTGTGATATTTTTCTTTCTATGTTCAGAGGTTAAATTTCTTTTTTTAATTTAATAGAGAGACACTTTTTGAGCGTGTTGCACAAAAAGTGAGTGTAGTTCAACCTCTGAAGTATCACAATGCAAGAGGAAATGATTTAATCTGGACCTTTTCCCTGTGGGACGTATAGGACGGAGGAACCAAAAATAAAAAGGAGAAAACTTTTTTACAAGGTGTTTACATTTACAATCCTTCAAAAAGCATTTATAGCCATTATGTTTGTCACATTACTGTAGAAAACCTTCAGAAAGTAGTGCTTGATTGAGAAAGTGAAGTACCCAATATCCCCAAAAATTGTACTTAAGAGTAGAACTACTTCAACATATTTTTACTCAAGTAAAAGTAAAGAGTAGTCGTCCAAGACTCAAGGAAGAGTAAAATTATTTGGTACTCAAATATTGAGTAATTGATCAAATTATCAATTATTTAATATTTAAAATGAGTCGGTCAAAAATATAAAGTTTGGTTGTCATTTTGGGTTTTTTGTTACAAGTAACAAAAAATAAGAAAATCAGGCAAAACAGAAATATTTCCAATTTAGTTTCTTTCACTAAAAACTTATGAAACTTTAACCAGAACTGCAGGTGAGAGTCTCTGTCTGATGGATTTGTGGTTAAAACATGTTTGATTTTCAGAAAATCCATAAATTTTACTCAAGTAAGAATAAAAATACTTCATAATAAAGTTACTCCACTAAAAGTAGCAAAAGTGCTCCTAAAAGAAGAAAAAAAGGGTATTTCAGTAAGTATAATCGAGTAAGTGTATGCAGAGCTCTGTATAACAGGTTTCCTTTAGAGAGTTGCTCAGCTCTGAGTGAAGCCTTAGAAAGTCTCACAGCAGAGCTGGAAAAGGCCAGAGATGTTGGGGCTTAATGCTGGTTTGAGATCAAAATCAGTCCGAGTCGCTTCAGTCAGCAGGACAGCACACCTGCCGCACAATAGACAAGGCCCAACATCGAGGTCACGGTAAAGTGCACGACACAGACACCCGTTTGTTATCTGCAACGTGGAAAACAGACACACGGCTCACTCTCACACTTTATACCTCTGCAAAGCTAATTGGCTTGAGCGGATGGTGCAGCGAGGGTGGGACTTCCTGGAATTGAAAGAGCTGAGGAGGATTTTCCAGTCACATATTTTCCGTTTAAGTTTAGTTGAAGGACGGCTGAAAAAAGTGTCTGTCTTTTAGTAAATTTGATCAGAATTCTTCTGTGGCGTTTTTCTTAGTGTATTATCGCCATCAACTGGACAGAGATGTAATTCAGAAATTATTTTATCCTATAGATCTTCTAACCTTAAAATAACTATATAATATACACACTTTAACACTCACATATATACTAAATCCTCTCAACCATACAGGTCCTCAGCCAAACTCACTAGCGCCCCTAGTGGGCGGGGCTTGATCATTTTAAACCCCTTCCAGCCAATCAACTGCAAGGAGAAAACGCAACAATTAATCAGGTACTCGTTCACAGAAGTGACATGGGCATGTCATGCACATATTTTAGATAAATGTAATCATATGCAGTGCAATATAACAATGCACAGCAATGTTATATTGCTGTGCATTGTTAGCTATGTTTAATTTTGCAACTGTTAGCTGCTGCTAACTCCTGTTAACTGCTGGTAAGTGCTTTTAGCTGCTGGTAACGCCTGTTAGCTGCTGGTAAGTGCTGTTAGCTGCTGGTAAGTGCTGTTAGCTGCTGGTAAGTGCTGTTAGCTGCTGGTAACGCCTGTTAGCTGCTGGTAAGTGCTGTTAGCTGCTGGTAACGCCTGTTAGCTGCTGGTAAGTGCTGTTAGCTGCTGCTAACTCCTGTTAGCTGCTGGTAACGCCTGTTAGCTGCTGCTAACGCCTGTTAGCTGCTGGTACGTGCTGTTAACCGCTCTTTAGGAGATTTTGCTTTGTTTGTATATATATATACAAACAAAGCATATATATATATATATATATATATATATATATATATATATATATATATATACTTATATATGGGTACATTTGAATCGATTCAAGTATCAAAGGTTTCTTCCTGTGTTTTCCAGTATTTTTTCATCAATATTAAGGAATAATTGGCTCACAATAAGCTAAGTCTTGCTGAAAAGTTTTTAGTAAGTTAGTTTTGTCTTAGTTCAAGCTACTGAGATATTTGCAGCAAGAATTAAATGAAAACTACATGGGAACATTTTGTGCTTTTGCCCTTTTTTGTACTGTTTGCTTTCACATTTTAGCCAATGAAAGGTAAGAAAGTGCAGTTACTCAAACATGCTTATTGATACAATGCATGAAGTAGGTCATTTTATTTTATTTTGAAAAGCTTAAAATAAAATAGAGCACTGCAGAACTGTTTACCAACCTGCCCAAACTGCCTTAATAGCAAAACATGTTACATATTTTACAAAAAATTACAAATCTTTAATTATTGAAGGCTACTTCTTTGAAATAATAAATAAAAGGATGCAGGGCTGCAAATCCAGAACATGTCTGCAGGTTTTCACTCTGCAGAGCTTTTCTTCCTCTGTGGTCCCTCGGCTTTTTAGCCCCAACAAGGACTCAGGCCAACGGCGTCTACCTGAAATCCCACTTTTCCTCCGACTCCGGTTTCATTCACCGTGGGAAGTTGTAATTACAGCATTGGGTTACAGAAGTGATCAAGAAGGGACTTGGGGATGTGTCCCTTCAAGACCACAGGTAGGCCAGTGTGTGAAGTGACAGGAGGGAGAACTGAAAAGTGAAAATGTTGCTGGTTCTAGAAACAATCCAGCAATCTAAACAAGTTTTCTAAATGAACACAATGAAATTCAGGAGAGATTTGTACTCAAATAACATTAATCAACATACTTTAACTCAAGTAAAAGTAAAAAGTATCCATCCAAAAAATCCAAAAGAATTTGGTAAAAAAGGCAATTCAGTTACTGAGTAACTGATCAAAACATCAATCAGTTGATATTTAAAATTGCTTCGTCAGGTAGAGCAAAATATTAAATTTGGAAATTTTCTATTTTTAAAAAATCTAAATGAAAAACAACCAAACCAGACAAAAAAGAGAAAAAAACAAACAGTTTCTTTTGATTTTAAACTCATGAAACATTAACAAAAACAGCACTTGTGTGTCTGTGTCTGGTTTTTTGGGGTAAAACAAGTTTGTTCATAATTCAGTGACGTTACTCACAGAATATCCAAAACTTTTACACAAAGAGGATGTATTAAGCAAAATTCACATTTTGCACAGTTTAGTTCTTCCATTTGGATTTCTAGTACTTCTAGAAACAGCCAAACGCTTAAAATAAAAGACCCAGTCGGTTTAATGTTTTTTGGTGTCTGGAAAATTAGCCGTTTCAAAAACCTTAAGAATGCAACATCACAAATTAGCAGGTTCTGTGCCGTTACCTAGCAACCCTAGCCTGTTACATGCACTCTACAATATCTGCTGGAAAAGACAGCCATCGTAAGTGATTTATTGTCGACCTCCCATCCAGAAACCACTTGCTGCATTCCTGTTGGTTGTGAAGCAGGCTCCACTTCTGCTTTTCAAAGATGTACAACTGCGCATCTGATTCCAGCCGTTTTCACCCTCCAGTGTAAACGTTGAGTTGAGTGGAGAGGCAAGCAGCAGCTTATTTGCATTTAAAGTGACAAGACACCCTAAAACAGCTTAAAATAGGCAGAAAACTGAAATCTCACTGAATTTTGTGTTAAAAAAATGTAATGAACATGTTTTTTGTAGCCCATAGTCCTGTCCTAATTTGTTCAAGGAAGCATAAAAGGTCATAAGAGCAGTGATACTTCATAATAAAAGAAAAGGTACAATGTAGAAAAAATACTTAATATTTTTTCCCCCAAAAAAGTTCCTCAAGTAAATCAACCAGTAGTAGTAACTCTATAGATAACATTACATAGTTGCTGTAAACAACCCTAATGTGTCAGAAGTACTTGTGAACGTTTTCTGCCTCTTAAAGACTCTTGAGAGAGTTTTGTTTATTAGATAAACACAAGTCTTATAGCCAAAGTTGCAGCAGAACCCATGCGTGTGATGTCAGATTCAGGGCAACACCGCCATCTAGTGACTAACAGCGGAATGATTTATTGGAAAAAGCATAAATCCGTCTGCAGATTCAGCCAGGAAAGAGGGAAGTCCAGGCTGATGTAAGATACCGGACGGATGGCCCTATAAATGTCCATTCAGCGTAAAGTAATTCAACTCAAATGACAAAGTACGACGGATGCAACCCGGTTTGATTTACAGTGCAGTGCTTTAACCATGTGAAAAACAAACAAATGGACCAGAAGGACAAAACCTTCTGACCAGTCTGACATGTGGACCCTTCTTATCACAGTTTCTTCTTGTAAATAACACCAGGAACCTCTGCTGTGCAATCAGGCTGCGTATCCTGTTTGATTTTCTATGCTGAGGTGTTTGTTCGTTTAAGATATGAGGTTCAAAGTTTCCCAGCTGATTTTTGTTAGTAATTGACAAGTAATGAGAAAAAGGTTTATTCTCCTTACAGCAGTCAGCATATAGTGGAAATGTTTTGTGAACGAAATAAATACTTAAGACAAAATCTTCTAACCTGTTTGGACACATTTATCATTAGTTTCTGTAAAATTACGCAAATTGAAAGAAAAAAAGAAAGAAAAAAACATTTTAGAATCAAGCAATTTCAAAAACACATTTTTGCACTAGGATCAGCCGAGGCTCCAGACGAGTTTAACAAGGGGACATCGGCTTATTTTGAGAGGGTCAGGGGTCAAAATCAATCTACATAGCTGAACGTAGACAACATCACCAGTAGCCTATGCTAGCATTTTGTATCATTTTAATTTATACACGATGATTAGCATACTGAATGATGTCAGTAGCATGTTTACTTACATTGACTTAATCCATTCAGTATGGTAAATATTGCTAATAAATATTAAATTATGTAAAATGCTTATTTTAGGTACAAGGCTAATGTTAGCAGGATGGCTATCATTAGCATATTGAGTCATATTACGTGCATCAATGAAGCTAAACTTAAAATTTTGTATAATTTTAATTTATACACTAATGTTAGCATACTGAGTGGAGCATTTTTGTGTTAGTCAACATGCTAGCGATAACCCACGTCCTACTGGTAGTATCTACAGACTAGTGACTCCATATGCTAATGATAGCCATCATGCTAACATTAGCCTTGTACATAAAATAAGTATTTTGCATAATTTATTAGCAATATTTATCATACTGGATGGATTAAATCAATGTAAATTAACAGGCTGGTGACATCATAGGTGCTACTAAATTTAGCATTTTGAATCATTTTACTTTATACACTAATGTTAGCAAACTCAATTAAGTAATTTTGTGTTAGTTAACATGCTAGCGATAACCCTTGTCCATTGGTAGTATGTACAGACTAGTGACTCAATATGCTAATGATAGCCATCATGCTAACATTAGCCTTGCTAATTAGCTAACATTAGCATGTTAGCTAACATTAGCATGTTAGCTAATGCTAACATTAGCTAACATAAGCATTTTTGCTCGTTTTTTTATTGACTATGTTTATCATACTGAATAGATGAAGTCTTGTTAAAAACAAAGGTTATACAAACAAGTTTAAAACGACCTAACTAACAAATTAAATTTATTTCACGAAGAGTTGAATGATAATCAAATTACGGGTTTATGTTTGAGCTTTAAACTGCAAAGTCATAAAAATTGTACCCAGGTAAAAACAGTTGAACAAGATATTTACATACTGAATTAAAAAAAAACACAACACGCATTTTTTCTCACTGTCTGAAGTTAAATCAGACCAAACTCTTCTTGTTTTAACTCAGTTACTTGAATTACTTGAATTATTTCTATTTGTTAAATGCCAAAAAACTTTGGCAAAAACATTTTTTAGAGTTTTTTTTTGTAACTTTCCTCGAATTCAAAAGCTTGCACTGATTTGGTCAGTATCAGAGAGAACCTAAAATGGTTGACTTGAGTCTAAATATTTGGGGATTTTATTTATTGTATGAATAAAACGGTGTTATTAAAATTAAATCTAATTTGAGTCTTAATTATGCGTTTTAGACGTCTACCAACACAGAAACTCCCACTGAATAATCAAAAATGTTGTGAGAGCCAAACAGACAATAAAAAGCTGTGACGTAATCAAATCACCTAAACAATCTGGTTTTCCTTTGATAAGAGAAAAGCTTCAAATCTCAGCAGGTGTGATTGCCTCTGGCTGCAGGTTCTCAGGTAATAAAGCCGAGCCCGTAAATTATGTCGACTCACCAGAGAGCTTTAAATTCAGATTCAGAGGAAGAAAAGAGTCTTTCTTCAGGGTCCGACACCACACCAACACTCTCAGGTGAGACATCTCTTTTTTCATCTGCATTTTTATATCTAATGTTGTGCACATTTTAAATGTTGCTTTGTGTGTTTTTGCAGCCTAAGTATGACTGTGTCGTATTCGCTAGAAGTAGCCAACGCCAGGTTTCATGGCTTCTCCAGGCTGCTGTTCAGGTGGAAGGGAAGCATCTACAAGCTGATGTATAAGGAGTTCCTGGTTTTCTGTGCTGTCTACCTGTTTTTCAGTGTGTTTTACAGGTAAAGTAGCTTATTTAATGTTTTTTATTATTATTTATGTGGGTGTTTGCTGCAGCATCACTGAAGGTTGTTTCTGTATCCAGGCTCCTCCTCACGCCGAGGCAGCAGGATCTGTTTGAGCGCGTCGCCCTTTACTGTGATCAGTTCACCAACACGAACTTCATCCCCGTTCTGTTCGTCCTGGGTAAAAAATGATCATCGCAAAGCGGAGCATAAGGGCCACTGGGAAAAAATTAAAAGAATTTAGAATTTTTCTCTCAGAATTCTGATTTTAATCTCAAAATTCTGTTTTTTTTCTGTCTGAATTCTTATTATAATCTCAAAATTCTGACTTTAATCTCAAAATTCAGTTTTTTTCCCTTCAGAATTCTGATTATAATCTCAAAATTCTGTTTTTTTCCCTTCAGAATTCTGATTATAATCTCAAAATTTTGATTTTTTTCCTTCAGAATTCTGATTATAATCTCAGAATTTCAACTTTTCCCCTTAGAATCAGAAATGTTTAAATATTTAGTGAATATCTTGTAGTCTTAAAAGTCAAATCTACCAAATAAATTTGGACAGGCTTTCAGTGTGGATAAAATGTAAATTTATAAATCCTTTAAGGAAGCTAAAATAGTTGTGATTATTCTTCATATCAGAATTATGAGATTAAAAAGTCAGAAAACTCAGATTGAAGTCAGAATTTTGAAATTAAGGTCTAAATTCTCAGAAAAAAAGTCCGGATTAAATTTTTTTTTCTTTTTCAGTGTCCCTAATCCTCTTCCGTACCAGCTGTTGATTTGAACATGAAGTGAATTTCTGTATTTTGTTCCGTCCAGGTTTCTACGTGAACCAGGCCTTCACCCGTTGGTGGGGTCAGTACACCAGCTTCCCGCTGCCGGACAACCTGATGATGGTGGTGTCGGGGAACGTGCACGGCGTCGACGACCGGGGCCGCCTGCTGCGCCGGACCCTCATGAGGTACGCCAACCTGTCATCGGTCCTGATCCTCCGCTCCATCAGCACCAGAGTCCGCAAACGCTTCCCAACGTTGGAGCACGTCGTGGAGGCAGGTAGGAACGAAACCGGAGGAAAACTGCGCTTATTGGGGCAAATAAAGAGAATATTGATGTTATATTTTTTCAGAAATTGTTTCTGAAAAAACAATTTCAGAAATTGTTCATTTTCTGTTGCATCTCTGCAGAAAACTTTCTGCTTTTAAACTGCAATGAAACCGAACAAGCAACTGCAAACCTATAATGGGTCGTATTAGGGCCGCTGTCGTGAGGGACAAAAAGTTCCTCAAAGTTTGAGATTAATCTCGGAAATTTCTGAATTCCAAAAGTGAAAAAGTAGCTAGAAAAAAAAAACATAGAAATTTTAAAATTAATCTCAGAAATTTCTGAGTTTGAAAAGATGAAAATTTGCTTAAAAAATAAAAACTTCAGAGATGAACGTCTGAAATGAAGTCGAAAATTTCCAAAAAATTTTTACTTTTGAAACTCTGCAATTTCTGAGCTTTTCTTAGAAAATTTCTCAGATCATGCTAAAAATTTAGCTTTTTTGGTGGAAATGTACTCCATTTTATTTCTATCTACTATGGGCTTAATACACCTTAGTAGCTTATCATTTAGTATCTGTACATGTAATTTTCAAGTTTTCCCTCAGATACTCATTTGGATTTATGTTTAAATTTTGACTGGACCTATCAAACACATTAATATTTTTTGATTTAAGGCATTATTATTGTTATTTGTGGTTCTGTCCATATGTTTAAGTTGTTAATGTTCTGGATTAAGTATCTACAACCTATAAAAGTATTCCCTTGTATTTACTCTTAACCAGTTTACCAGTCAGACCACTTTCTCTCACATTTTCTCTCCCACCCTCATTGCTTCGTGTAAGTGGGAAACAGCCATGTGTTGACAGGTTTGAATTTGTGCCAGCACTCTGTTCATGTACAGGTGATGGATTGAACCAAGCCACATAAAATGCTCCACTCTTGTTAAACTGTAACCAAACAATTTAACAAAAGCATCTCCACAACTATAACTGAATAAGATGCTGTTATGTAATGCAGCAAAAACATGACACTGAAATATAGTTAAAGTTTGTAAACTAAGACAAGTTTCTCATAAGTCTTAGTAATAAACTGACTGGTTCCTGCACACAGATATCCAACATCCTCCACATGGGGGCAGTCTAATCTAAAACTATAACAAACTTATTATATGTAACACATTTACGTCAGAGGAAAATAAAATCGCAGTAAATGTTTATGTTTAAGCACTTCTTTTGAAAGATCTACACTGCAAAAATACAAAATCTTACCAAGCATTTTTTGCTTAATTTCAACTGCAAATATTTTACATTTGAAATAAGATAAAACAAACTTATTAGTAACTTTTCAGCAAGATAAAGGAACTTGTTTAACGTAAATAATTCCTTAATATTGATGAAAAAGTGATTGTTCCTTTGCAGGTTATTTCACTTATAGCAACATTTTTCCCTTGTTATAAGTGAAATAATCTGCCAATCAAACTCTTTTGTTTCCATCAATATTAAGGAATTACTGACATAAAACAACCTCTTATATATAATGTCCAGAAAAATGAACCTTGCTGAAAAATAGATGATTTTTCGCTGAAAAATAGATAATAAAATATTTTGTTTTACTGACTTCCTGTTTATATTTGCGCAGGATTCATGACGACACACGAGCTGAAGAATTTTGAGTCTCTTCACTCTGATTTCAACAAGTACTGGATGCCGCTGACGTGGTTCTCCAACCTGGCGGCCCAGGCCCGGCAGGAGGGCCGGGTCAGGGACGACATCGCTCTCCGGCTGCTGATGGACGTGAGTGGTTCTCCTGTTTTTATATATTTGCTATTTATCCTAGCCTCAGTTAAGATGAACTCAAACAGAGGTGAAGTACTGTAACTGTGAAATAAAATGCATATATGTGTGATGTCTGGATTTTTTCTTGTACTGGGTCAATAGGAGCTGAATAATTATCGAGCCAAATGCAGTTTGTTGTTCCACTACGACTGGATCAGCATCCCTCTGGTCTACACTCAGGTACAGTCCAGAAATATCACTTACAATATACTGTTTTAAAGATTCAGTGTGAAGATGGTTTTTTAAATCTCTCATTTTAATCATTGAGAAACCAGGTATTAATTAAAATTAATGATAAGATGCAACACAACAAGAAATACTTTTAACTTAAATTTGTTTTAAGTTCTAAACCTGAGTGGGAAACATCAGGTTTAAGCAGTCAGACTAATAAATAGGGCCAATAAGGTCTTTGCAGAAATTGATAATATTGTCAATAAATTTGCTTCAGATTCTTTCTTGTATTTGTAAAATTCTTTATTGTTGTTTTGACTTGCGCTCTAATGTGTTTGTGTGTGTTTAGGGAAAATTAGCTCAGATTTGTTTTCTATTTCTATTTCTTCCTGTTTATTATCTTAATATATTGTTAACATAAATTGCATAAATTTGCAAAATTTTTTTCATAGGTTTTAAAAAATTTAATCAACGCAAAATCCACAAAAACACAAGAATATCAGAATTTCATGTTATAAAAAGCCTAAATAATAAAAAGTATCGGTATCGGTATT
This sequence comes from Poeciliopsis retropinna, assembly GCA_010277075.1. Taxonomy (NCBI): domain Eukaryota; kingdom Metazoa; phylum Chordata; class Actinopteri; order Cyprinodontiformes; family Poeciliidae; genus Poeciliopsis; species Poeciliopsis retropinna. Next base: position 5,187,656 of record VMRM01000021.1, read on the forward strand.
GGTATCAGTGATACTGGCCCTGTATTTACCTGGGATCTGATAAATCCTAAAACATGCAGTATCACACACCTTTAACCAAAAATACTCACCATTTGGCATGTTTGGATTTTCAAATGAAAATGTTGAACCAAACAGACAAAACAATTGAAACAGCCACACTTCAATTCAAATTCAGAAATACTTAATTGACCCCAAAGGGAAATTAAAAGTTGTTGTAACTCATATTAATTCAGCATTCTTCAAATAGTTATTGTATGTCCCTGTTTGTGACCTTAGCGACCTTATTAATGTGATTGTTTTGAACTTATATGCCTTGTTCAGAACTAAAGACGCGTTTAAGTATAATTTGGGATTATTATGTCCTGGATGCCAGGGAATCAGCACAAACGTTTTGCTGAGGATGTTTGTTTCATACTCACACAGGTGGTAACCATTGCAGTTTACTCGTTTTTCGCCTTTTGCGTCATTGGCCGGCAATTTCTGAATCCGGAGAAGGGCTACAGCGGCCACAGATTTGACATGTACGTCCCGGTTTTCACCCTGCTGCAGTTCTTCTTCTACACCGGCTGGCTGAAGGTGACCCGGCGCTCCTTCTTTACTCTGTTTCACGAAGAACATTCTGTATCATCTTTAATATATAACTAAACTTCTCTTTTTCTGGTGGAACTGCTGAGTCGCTGGCTGCTATGGCGATCTCACGGCATTCCGTGGTTGCTATGGAGACGCGGTTTCCTGGCAACCCGATCTAGGAAGCACACAGCTAGGCAGAGAAGAAAAAAATAAAAATAAATAAAAAGTATGGAGAAGAAAATTTAGACTAAGAGTGGAAGAAGCTTTTATTGACAGCTGTAATTTTTGTGTCTACAGTGTTTTAGGTCAAAAACGTAACAGGCTAAAGGTTGATTCCTGTTTTGAAAGAAAAACGTTGAAGCGGAAATATAATGGAAATACAAACTTTGTTATGAAAAGCCCAACTGTCCATAACTTATTAAATGTGGAAAACATTATTTGTGCAGTAAAGTATGATGGTGGTACAGTATTTTAAGCTATTTCTCACACATATCAGCAGATGTTTCAGCAAATTTAATAAATAAACAAAGTTGGATTGCAACCAAAAGTCAAATAACACTATTACCAATCAGACCTTATATTATGTAATGAGCTTTTTCCAACATGAGAAAATTAGCAAACCAATAAGAAATAAGTGTGGTTTGATACTTCTGCACTGACATTTTTAGTTGTATTAGATTAGTGTTTTTTTTTTTTATATTATGTTTATGAGGTATTTTTAACATTTACACAGAAAGAAAAAAAAAAGAAAGAACAATAACAGGACAAAAGTTACACAGCACTGATACAAAGAAAAAACAAAAAACAAACAGGAGGCATGTACATAACTTACAGCAATTATTTGAAAAAAGTAACCGATTTCTACATAAACTGAAACATATCCACCATTCAGATTCACATTATTTGTCTTTTAATTTTGAAATTTTGAAGTATTCAAGAATATCTTTTTTTTTTTAAATTTTAAGACTGTTATCCTTCTAACTCAGTAAAATCATATCGAAGTGGTTAAAGTCATGCATGTGTTTGTAGGTGGGAGAGCTCATCATCAACCCTTTTGGTGAAGACGACGATGACTTTGAAACCAACCAGCTGATCGACCGAAACATTCAGGTTTGTGTTTCAGCGTCTCGCTCTGACTCAACCAAACCTAAAATATGGATTTTAACTTTATTCTCGTCTCCTGCAGGTTTCAATGCTGGCGGTGGACGACATGTACCAGAACCTAGCTCCGGTTGTGAAGGACAAGCACTGGAAGAACAGCCTCTTCTCGGTCCCTTACACCCAGTCGACGGCAGCGGAGACGTTCAGACCAGCGTTCAAAGGCTCCACTTTCGACATGAGGTGAGTAGAAACTACAATTTACCATCTCAAAAAGTCAGTAAAAGAAGAAACAACATGAGTTTGAGCAAAAGAAAGCCAGATTTATTTGAGATGACACTTCAGTTTCATTTTACAGGTTTTTCTGCATGAAACAATGAAAATAGCTTTAATAAAAGAAATAAAATTCAATCAATCAAGTTAATTTGTGGGCTGCACAGTCGCACAGTCGGTAGCACTGTTGCCTTGCAGCAAGAAGGTCCTGGGTTCGATTTCCGGCCCTGGGTCTCTCTGCACAGAGTTCTCCCTGTGCATGTGTGGGTTCTTTCCGGGTTCTCTTCTCTTCTCCCACAGTCCAAAAACATGACTGTTAGGTTAATTGGTCTTTCCAAGTTCTCCTTAGGTGTGAGTGTGCATGGTTGTTTGTTGCTGTATGGATGGACAGATGTTCATTTGCATAGCACATTTCAGCAACACTGCGGTTCAAAGTGCTTTACAATATGAAATCATAAACACACCACATGGTCAACAGCTATTACATTTTGTCAAGAGCAATCTTTATACTCATCATATTATGAACACACATATCTTAGTATTTGTGTATCACAGAAAAATAAGTGTCAGCAAAGAAAATAACACTTACAGTCCCCACTTAGCATTTCTCAAGTCTTGGCAACGACAAGAACAGTTGGAAGTCAGATAAGACAAAATCAAAGACTTGGCGAACTTTTCAGATACAGAAGGATCAAGTGTTCGTTCATTCTGCATTTTATTCCAGGTTTTGGGTCCAAAGTAACTAAATCTTGTTTTACCAACTTCAGTAGAGACCATTGGCTCCTGCAGAAAAATGCAATCACCTGATCTTGCTTCATCTTTGACAAGCATTGATTGAATGTAAGGGGGTAAAAAGCCCTTCAAAGCTTTGTAAATAAATAGTAACAAGTGGCTCTCATGCATCAGAGAGGGACAAAGTAATCCCATTTCATGATACAGCAAATGATGATCAGCATCATCTCCATGCCCTTGGATAGATTTTAAAGCAGAATAATAAACATCATCCAACTGTGTGAGTACATCAGGTGAGGCATGCATGTAGAAAATGTTACCATAACAAAATTTGGACAAAAAAATTTTTCTAACCAAGTCTATTTTGCGCTCCATGTTAAAGTGTGAGTTTTCTCTTTGAAAAGAATTAATTCTTTCTCTCAAGACACTGGCCAATGTTGTCACATGATGAGTGAAGCTCAAATCCTCATCAATCCAGAGGCCCAGATATTTGTACTCTTTGACTCTTTTGATATTTGTGCCATCCAAACTGGAGAGAACAAGGCCATCATCAACATTTCCGTCTGATGTAAAAATCATGTACTTTGATTTATCTGCATTGAGAACTAGTTTGTGTTTCCTGAATTCATTTTGTAAATCCTTAAAGCTTTTCTGTAGGGTTGTGATGGCAGATTGAACATCACCTGCACTGCAGTACAGAACAGTATCATCAGCAAACATGTGAACATTGCAGCCTCTTACGGATGAAGCAATATCCGCCATGTAGATGTTGAACAAAACAGGACCTAGAACAGAGCCTTGAGGAACACCGTTTTCAACACGTAGAAATTGTGAACGAACGTTTCCATTGGTAACGCTCTGCTGTCTGTTTTGGAAATAATTTTCAAACCATTTAAAGGCCTTGTCATCAAATCCAATCCTCAGAAGTTTTCTGAGAAGCAGCGTGTGATTCACCGTATCAAAAGCTTTGGAGAGGTCAGTAAAAAGCACTGCACAGTGTTGGTTATTGTCCAAAGCAGTGATAATGTCATTTAAAACAACAGTAGCAGCTGTCACAGTGCTGTGGTTTTTTCGATAAGCAGACTGGCATTCATGTAAAATCTGGTTTTCTGTTAGAAACAATTTTAGCTGATTGCTAACCAGTTTTTCAAGAATCTTTGCTAAACATGAAAGTTTAGAGATCGGCCTGTAATTATTAAGGTCAGATGTTTCACTGCCTTTATGCGTGGGTTTTACATAAGAGGCCTTCCAGACTTCAGGGATGGTTCCAGTTGAAACTGAGAGGTTAAAAATGTGTTTTATGTAGATCGCTGTTAATGGAGAAGTGAACCGCAAAAAGAAAGGTTCAAGACCATCTGCACCAATGGCACTTCTCAGATCCACATCTAGCACAGCTTTGTAAACTTCTGGCCAAGTAAATTCTTTTAACTTGAAACAATACTGTGGTGTTATCCTGGTATCGACCTCATTTGTTAAAACAGGTGGCCCGTTATAGGTTCTTTCAAACAGATTACCTATATCTGTAAAATATTTATTGAAAGCTTCACAGATTTGTTTAGGATCTGATATTTGGTGTCCATCTGTATTGACCTTCTGAGGAAAGGATCGATCCCCAGATTTGTAATCTACAATAGGTGCATGGTTATTAACCACTGCATTGAAAGATTTCCTGAAATGATCTAAAGCTTCTTCAACATCTAAAATGTTCACAGTTTCATAGGTACCAAAGAAAAGATCAAACATAAAGCTGTCTTGATTAAAATACCTGAATTTGCGCCTAGGTTGCAAACTTGAACTGAATTCTCCTGCCATTATGCTTGTGGTAAAAACAAGAGAGTAAATAGAGCAAATAGATACTTTCTAAAGGAAAGTATCTAAAAATAACTAACTTGTAATCAAGCAGGTTAACAAAAAAAATGCAAGTCAAGTTTTGCTGATCAGAGTCAAACAAAGTTGGCACAAATCAGCTGAAAACAGGATGAAGTGAAGAAGTTATCCTGGTGAACTTCTTCGAAGTTCCTCTAGTGTTCAGTGTCCTGCAATGAGAAATTGTTGTCAGCGATATATTACTATACATTTGCTTGAAAACTGTGAGAATTGCATTTAATGTTGTGATTTTTTAACCAACAATAATGCCTGCAACAGCTTTAATATCCGTGTGTTTGTGTATCAATTAAATTAGTTTTTCTTGCCAGTTGAAATCTGTATTTATCATTGTTAGAAAATCAATGCTGAGGAGATATAACTCCTCTACACTTGTTTCTCCTGGTCTGATGAACATGTCCATTAAGCTTTTATTGTTGTATTATTAATATTATTTTAATAATATTTTAGCTGACGAGAGAGTTGAGAACAATTAAAATGGCAAGAAACCTAAATGTTAAAAAATATGTTAAGACAATATGCTCATTGTTTGGTTTGCCAGATTTCTATAACAAAACCTGAGAACACATTTAAAGCTTGCTGACCTCAATTTAAAAAATTAGAAGGTTAAAAAAAATTAATTACATCTCATATGTTCCATTTCCAAGCACAGACATTCTTGCATTGTCTGTCAGCACAGACAATGCAAGAATGAGGAAACTTCGAGAACAAAGACTAACTTGCTTACGTGGCAAGTAAGCAACGTAAGCAAGTTATGTGGCTTTTTTACAGGAACAGTAATTAGTATTGCAAATATTTAAACTATTTGCAAAACAACTTTAAGTGCCAAGACAGTTATATGAATAATTATTTCTGTAATTATTAATTACATAGATAATAAATCACTTAGAAATTATTTATTATTCATATCAATTACACATCTATGGTACCATCTTACTGAAGAAAACCTTTTCCTGATTAATCAAATTTCAGTTTGAGGTTAAGTAAAACTGCCACTCTGAAACTTAACACTGGTTTTACACCAGTGATTCATTTATTTTTGTAATAATCTTCATAATCACAACAATAACTATTAAAGCAGGAAGACTACATACCTTTTCGGCTCTCGTACCGATGGCAATAGGAAGTGTTTCACCCTCCTTAATAACACTTTCTAATGTGTGTTAAATAAAATGTGGCCAGGTGAGACTTTTCTTTTACTGTTGATGGTGGAGTTAAACCTGAATCAAGGTTGGATACAAGAGAAGACAAATCTGTGGGAAGTTGTTTGCATACGTGGCACCGTGTCGAAAAATATTTGGCCAACACCTTACAGGAACTGACATTTGTTAGTATTGCATATATCGAAATTGTTTGTGTCTTTTACATGTAAAACAATTTTAAATATCAGGACAAAATGACGACTGAACATTTACATATTAAGAATTTAGAAATGATTCATTATTCATATCAATTACACGTCTATGATACCATCTTACTGAAGAAAACCTTTTTCTAATTAATCAAATTATAGTTTGAGGTTAAATAAAACTGCCACTCTGAAACTTAACAATGTTTTTACACCAATTATACATATATTTTGTAATAATCTTCACAATCACAACAATAACTATAAAAGCAGGAAGACTACATACCTTTCCGGCTCTCGTACCGATGGCAAGAGGAAGTGTTTCACCCTCCTACTGGCTATATATACAGGTGCATTAAGATGTGGGCAGGTGAGATTTATGTCCAATCAGTAACGAACACGGAGGCCATACCAATGGCATACCGTCATACCAAAATTTTCTTTTGAATGAATTGTGTGTTTTACTCATTCCCAGAATTTATGCCAACTTTTATTTTCAGTCTGTCAGAAAGTCTTTCTCTCTGCCTCTCTGCTTCTTGATGCTATGCAAATTAGCCAAAGTGTTTGCTTAGGATTTGCTAAAAATGTAAATCTGTAGCAGTTAAACTATCGGAAAATATGGATTTAAATCTTGATCCTATAATTCCAGACTTGATTTATAATGCAGGTATTTCTGGGAGCGCTACCTCTGTAAGAAAAAAAAAAGTTGTCTCTTTCCTTTAAAACCAGACATATTGAGTTACTTACCTTCTGTCTATAGGGAAACATCCAAGTGCTAAAGGTGGCGAGTGCCAGTCTGAGTCACAAGAGGACAGTATGCATTTTTAGCACCTCTGCAGACAAAACTTCAAATAATGTCTAGGATGTTGATTCCCCATAACTAGTTTGAATCAATGTCAGCAGATGGCCTTTTGTGGTTAAAAACGCGTTAATATCTCATACTGGGTGTCAAAGGTAACTGCAATGTAGCAGTTATAATTGAGGTTGAGCAAAGACCCATAAGAAAAAAAATTGTAAATGTCAGAAATTAGGATAAATACAGTAACTGCAGTTTTCATAATGCATAATAGAGCTGTTAATGCTTTATTTTCAGATTTTTAATTTATACAAAACAATACATACATGCAGTGTTACGTCATACGGACTTTCAACGAAGACGAAACCAAATGTGTGGGACAAAAAAACACAATATACATGTCCCAGTATACACATATAATGGCAACAATATCCTACAGCTACAGCATGTTATGTATTTAATTATGTATTTAAATATTCAACAAAGGTTGAACAGGTTTCATCATATTTTTTTCATAGTATCATAGTTTTTCCGTTTGTAAGCACATCAGTATGTCGATCAGCCACTGGATAAAAGATGGCGGTTGAGTATCTTTGCAGTTCAGCAAAGCAAAGGCAACAATGCTCATGCAAGGTAACGCTTTATGTTTGTGGAAGCAGATCACTTGTATTATTAGATTTGCAATCAATTATGTAACATAATCAAAATTTAAAAAATGTTTTTTTGCCACTGTGCTGTCTAAAAATCTATTTGAAGCCAAAACAAAGGCAAAGTGTTCAAATCAGACACAATTCAATTGTAGAATAAAGCAAATCCTTTTCTGATCCCCTTTTTTAATTTATAATAATGTATTTATGTTTGACCTTTAAAAAAAAAATCTCCATTATTTCCAGGATGAGCGCTGAAGATCTTGAGATTCATCAGCCGACCGATGTGCCGGTGAACAAGCAGTATTTACTTCCACGCAGCTCTCTGGGGGACGGACTGGAGGGTCTCCAGCAGAAAACCAAAGGCATCCTGCGCAGCGGGAGCCTCCCGTACCTGATGGATGTTTTGACTCTTCACAACGAGGAAGACGAGGCTGTTGAAACCAAAACACCCAGTAACAAGGAGCACGAGAAGGCAGTGGTTTAATCTGTGATGGAAAATTAATGAAGTGAAATACTGGTGACTATTCAGCTGTCTTTACATGTAAGACTAAAGAAATCTGTCAAATAAAACATAAAATACACAAAACATAAATGCTAACAAATAGAAATGGGAGGTTTGATAAGGTACTGTGTTGAAGTGTGAGGTCTTCATATGATCTGTTTTATGTTAAGCACATAAACGCCCAGTCAGCTTAGTTTAATTACACTGGAACATCAGACATTGAGAGGTTTATTATGCGTAAATAACAAATGCCTTGTTCTAGCTTGCTCATATTTACACACCTTCATCCTCGACTAGAGCTTGTTCAGTGTACATATGTATTATGTATTATTATATTGAATGACTCAATTCACTAAGTCATTCCTGGTGCATATGTTCAGGCATAAAATATGTATCAGTAACATCCTGGTGTTTATCACGCCACCATTTAAGAAAAAGAAGTAAACTTTATAGTTCTTGGATATATCTAATGAGGTTTTATCAGAATTTTGTATTTATTAAAGTAAATATTGGTAAGTAAGGCTGCCTTTCAGCACTTTAATCAGTTTGATGTAATCAGATGAGTTTTAAACTAAAATTAAACTAATTTGAATAATGAAACGCAAACGTTGTTTGATAATTAGCATCACTTGGAATTGAACTGAACTGTTTGGAAAAACATTTGTTTTGAATCGCTGCTGAATAAACTGAACTGAATTAAATTGAAATTTTGTTGAGAGAAAACAAGAACATCTTGAGTTTGAAAACATGAAGTACAGAGAAAAATATGCAAACATACTATAAACATACAAGTTGATTGCATAACATTAAATCAGAGGCGCAGTGAAGTGGGAGGAGCTTCGCTTGGGTTGCCAGGTGACGGGGAATGGAGCGCCACGGGGGTTGCTAGGCGACGGGCAGTGCCTGCCCACTGTGACGTGGCATTAAGCAGACTTTTAACCACTTTCTTTTCTTGTTTCGCTGTTTGTAGTGTTTAATTGTTTTGTTTGGCTGAGTTGTAAAGCAAACTATAAATACATTTACATTGACACGCAGTTTGGACTTGACTTGAGATCCTTTTCCTATGTTGTTACTCAGTTACGTTGAGTAACTTTTTGGGAAAATGTACCTTTAACGGTAGTTTTATTAAACATACTTTAGTTTTTTCTTGAGTAAAATTTCCATGTAATCTACCCACTGCGAGTAATTTCACTGAATGAACAAACCAAGTATCTGACATTAAAAAATCAATTTGGAAAACTGTTTCTTCCTCCTGCATTTTTTATTTTGTAAATATGCTATTTATTTGTTATTTATTTTAGTCTTTAAATCCCAGAAGGTACACACACACAACTCTATATATGTCTGATGACATAATCAGATATTATAAATCTTTTAGCCTTTTTTAGTGATACTTTTTATCTCTTGAGTAAATTCTTGGCTACTTCTTACTTTTGCTTGAGTAAAAATATATTTAAGCAGTGCTACTTTTACTTAAACACAAGTTTTGTCTGCTCTACCCAGCTCAGGTTATTTTCAGTCACAGCTTTGAACAACACGGAGCTTGTTAAAAATTAAACGGTTTCGAGCTTTTGTTTTGAAAGGGAAACCGAGCGGATGTTATTTGCACTTCCGCGTTAGTACTTTCTCCATCTAAACTCTTCTCAGCAGGTGCGTTAACATTTACTGATCCCGAAGACAGCTTCCCAGCTGGTTCCTAAACTGTGTGACGTTTGTCTAATTTAGTATTTTAGTCATTTAGCTGTATTTTTATGAGTTTTTGTTGATAAAGTGTCAGAGTCTCAGTCATTATAGAACACCTAGCATGTTAGCATTAGCACAGTGACTTTTACCTTTAGAAATGAGGGGACTCTGTATTGAGAGTGAGTGAACTTTGCCCTGTGGTTAAGTCATGTCTGACCTTTGAGGCTTTTGTAAGTCGTGTTTTGAGGCGGAATGTTCTGTATTGTTTGCAGCAGCATCCCTGCATCCAGGCTGGAAAACACAACAGGGCAGAGGTGTAATGCCAGCTGTCCTCCCCCTGTTGCTGCCGGGCTGTTGATCCTCTGCTCATCCTCTCCACCATGGCTCTGGGAGACAACCCTCACCTCCTCCTGGGCAGGATCCGCTTCTTGAACAGGTGCATCGAGAGCTTCAGGAGGAGTGAGCCGATCCCTGAGAGTTTGTGTTATGTTCCCAAAGAGGTCTGCTACAAAATCTGCAAGGATTCATCCTCCAGCTGCTCTGCTGCTGCCGGAGCTGCTGCAGGAGCATCCACGGTGGGGAAGACCCTCCTGGCCATCTTCGAAAGCCCTCATCAGGTCCCACACAGCAAGAAGTCGTGCAAGTACAGCATAGAACCGAAGAAAGGGACCTGCATCAGAACCACAGGGGAGGAGTACTGCAACAGCCAGGGTCTCTGGGTCAAAATAAACAAGGTGAGCTCATCATCCCTCTCCATTAGTTAAAATACAATAGAAATATCCTTTATTGTCCCACAATTAGGGACACATCGATCCACTTTTTTCATTTCCAATGCAGATATCAAAGGTTTAACATCGGCTGACACCGATCTGATACAGAAAAACAGTGCTGAATTGGTGTAAAATGTTAATTTTTTCAAAGAAAATTTAACTGTCTTCTTTTTCTGAAGACGGACATAAACTATACAAATAAATTACAAATTTATATGAGAATTCTGCTCCAGTTCAGCACACTTTAATGCACCAATAGTTTCATTAGCTTGGTCAAACATGTAAAAACAACACTGTTTTCATTAATTCAGTCACTTCCAATATCAATATCTGAGGTTTCATATCAGTAAATACGGATCTGATACACAAAAACAGTGCTGAATTGACTTTTCTTTTTTAAACACAGGCATAAATGCACTAAATTACACTTTTATGAGACAAATCTGCAGCAATACAGCACATTTTAGGAGGAAGTGTTTGCAATTTCATTCTGTATAATATCAGTCAAAGGTCTGATATTCAGAGAAACATTTTGCTGATGTTTTTGACGACCCAACGACGGTGTTCTGTTCCCAGGAGCAGCTGGAGGAGCTGCGGCCCGGTCAGGACCTGGAGGAGGGCTGGATCCTGGTGTGTAAGCATACAGAGGGAGGCGACAGGCTGGTTCCCGTGGACTCGCCAGAGACAATCAGTCGGCAGCAGCAGCTCTTCGGCTACGACCACAAACCCTGCTACAGGTGGGAGCAGGTGGTGGATGTGGAGAACGCACTCTACATCGGCTCCAAGCCCAAAATCGCAGAGTGCGACTCGGTGGCTGTCCAGAAGCTGAGGTGAGCACGGCCGTGTGAAGCGACTGTTTACTGTTAACGAGGTGGTGAATTTACACACTACCTTCACATTTCAGATACGTTCCTCCCACCTGGTCATACGAATGCGACGAGGACCTGGTGCACTACTTCTACGACCACATAGGGAAGGAGGACGAGAACCTGGGGAGCGTCAAGCAATGCGTCACCGGCATCGAAGTGTCTTCAAGCTCGGTGAGCGACTCGCAGATGTTTAACTGCTTCTTCATTTATGTTACATTCAAACAGCAGGCAAAAGCATAGGGCTCTCGCTTGTAATCAATTAATTACATGATCATTTAAAACTAACTAAATAATTTCCATTTGCATGATTCATTGTTTTTCTATTTTTACTCAAACTGAATGAGAAAAGACTTCAGTCTGGTTCTTTGGTCTCAGTTAACTGAAAATGGTTTAAGTTAACAATATTATTGTTTACCACAATAATCTCTGGGACAATTAATAGTCAAGCAAAATGTAACGTGACATGCCAGCCTATATGCGACTTCTTCACCACAGACTGAACGGTTCAACTCTGATCTTTTCACCCAAAAAGAAATCTGATTAAATTGTTTTCAAAGCATTTGCTGTCTGAACGGTTATGTCACATTTTAACCGACTTTTAGGTCATTGATGTGAGACGTGTCATAATTCTGCACCAGAGGAAGCCAAATGGAGTAAATCTGGACGTAAACAAACATATGACTCAAGTCATCGTGTCAGAATCAGACCGCTGCAAACAGACTCTCTATAATCAGTCTTACTTTCATTTTATTATTTTCTCTCGTCTTATGATCTTGTTACAATAATGTTGTGTCCCGTTGCTCAACAACTTTAAGATCAATCCATTATTACTTAAACAATGTGCTGCTGTGTGAAGCCTACGTTCTTCTTAATGTGTTATATAACATTAAATAATTAATAAAGAGTGGAAAAAAGCTAATGAAAATGATGGTAAGATCATTTTAAAGTTTCATCTTGTCATGCATCGTCACAAGATGTTGACAAGATGAAAAAAGATAATAAAAAGGTGAAAGGCCATCTAATAGTGACGGCTTTTTGAGGAGCGTTCTTCTTTAGAGAAGTTTGTTTGGATGTGCAGTCAGAACCAGATCATAAAAATGTAACATAACCGTTTCAGATCTCAGATGCTTTCAAAACGATCCGGATTACTTCCATATATACAAGAGGAACTGCTCATATTTTTTATTTGGGCGGAAAGATCTGAGCATAGGTCACATAAGGAAAAAATCTGATTGCATTTTCCTGCCTGAATCAAACTGATGTTTAACGACAGGAGGATCCCAACGGCGGGGTGACCTGTCTGACTGATGGCGACACCGAAACCTACTGGGAGAGCGACGGCATGCAGGGGCAGCACTGGATCCGCCTGCTCATGAAGAGAGGCACTGTGGTCAAGTAGGAACCTGCTGTCTGTCGGGTTATTTATGTTTAAATCTCAGCTGGTGGCGTCTTCATACGGCCTCGGAAAAAGCTGAGCAATATTAGGAATTCACACAGTGGCAACATTATAGTTAAATATTGATATCTGTTGTTATAAATCTACATCTTTCTCACATTCTCTGACATTTAAAGCCTGAATTTCTGATATTAAGACGATGATTTATTTGAAAATATTATGCAGCCCAGCATTCAGAAAGCCTTACAGCATTCAGAAAGGTTTATTTTTGGTTTATTTTCTTGTATTTTTCCTAGTTTAATTCAAAACTTATTGCTTGGATGCAGATCTACCTATTGCAAAAAGAACAGGTAGATCTACGCTATTTGCAACAGGTCTATATGCAATTAATAAATCAATTAATTTCATAATAAATTAAAACAAATCCATAATTTCCATTTGCTTGGAGATCATTATCATTTTTGTCTCTTTCTACCGTATGATAAAAGTCTCCAGGATGGTTCTTTGGTCTCACGTTGTTCTTTTTTAAGGATAATTTTGTTTACAGAGACGTCATAATTCGTTACATTTGGTGTTTTATGTATTCATTTTGGATATTTAAAATAGATTCCAGTTCCAGTTTTAAATGTTCACTTGAACAAATTTCAAGTTTATTGATCTTTGAGAATGTTTTCTTGCATTATTACGCCATTATTCCCATTATATTACTTAAAAATGATCTCAAAACAACAATTTTATTGTTTATTGCAAAAACCTCTGCAAAAATTTACTGTCCAGGAAAATGTTTTATTGTGACAGCCCTAGATGGATGTTTTAGTCATTATTATTTCCATTGCATATAAAATACATTGTATTTTAGCATCGTAAGTATTACATTTTTTAAAGAATAGTCACTGACTTCCCAGCATGTCTTTAACTAAGACTCAGCATGTACCAGGAACTCCTGCAGCTATTTGTTGGGAAGCTCCACAGTCTGGTTTCTTACCAGGAGTTTTGCATTTTAGTTCTTTCAAATCAGAGCTTCATTTACTCAGAAGCAATTTGCAAGTATAATTAAACATGCAAACACACAATCTGCAGCATACAGAGAACCAACAATGTTTATTAGTATGCCACATTTCAGCGACAAGGCAAGGTCAAAACATAAAACAATTAACGGAAACATTATGTCACTGATAAAATAAGCAGTAATGAAAAGTTGCAACTAATGACGTTCCAGTTATTATAGGTCCATTGTTGAACAAAGGGAATTAGCTTCTCACCAATTAAAATAGACGCCCTACAGTCAAATAAAGATGGGTCAAATCAGTTACGTACAAAGTTATTGAACAAATACAGAAAGTTCTTTACCACATAAAAATAAAATTAGCACAAATAAATCAAGTCAAGATTGTTTGAATATCACATTTCATCAACAAGGCAAGTCCAAGTGATAAAAACTTGACAAAAACTAACAATGAACAAACAAACAGAAAAGGAAACATTTAATTATGGAGCAGAATAAAGAGAAGTAATGAAAAGTTGTAATTCAGACAGGAATTAATCTATTTTCCAGTTATTATAAAGGCGACTGTATGCAGCTGGATATTTTAATCCTGATTTTAAAGGAACTCAGTGTTTTGGCTATTTTGCAGTTTTCTGGAAGTTTGTTCCAGATTTGTGGAGCATAGAAGCTGAATGCTGCTTCTCCGTGTTTGGTTCTGTTGATACAGAGCCGACCAGAACCAGAAGACCCGTTGATACATTCACAAAATGTGATTCAGTAATCAAGTTCAATCAATCAACTTTAATTTTACAGCACATTTCAGCAACGAGGCAATTCACAGTATCATAAAAATACAAAGTTGTAAAACACAGTCAAGTGCGTCGTCACACATTAACAAAAGGACTTTAATGTATTTTGTTGATTTATAAACTAGCAACAGTATTTTAAAGTCAATTCTCTGAACTACAGGGAGCCAGTGTACTTGGGACTTGGGCGTTTTTCTATTGTTTCCTAGTTTTAGTGCAGCTGATTTTTTGTTTGGGCAGACATGTAAAAACAATGTTGCAAACTAATGTGACTAAAGATAATGCATGGATGAGTTTCTCTAGATTTTGCTGATTCATTTGTCATTTTTAGTCCTGGAAATGTTCTTCAGGTGATAGAAGGCCGACTTTCTAAATATCTTTATGTGTCTCAAGTTATTTGTTTCTAGCTTTAATGGATTCCTACACCTTAAACCTTAACAACAACCCAAGAAGCAGTGAATCCTTTTTTCTGTCAACGGGTTTAATTGTTCCTTTTTCTTCCAACAGTAAGCTGATATTAACTGTGGACTCGACGGACGACAACTACATGCCCAAGAGAGTGACGGTTTACGGAGGAGAAGGAGACAATCTGAAGAAGCTGAGTGACGTCACCATAGACGAGTGAGTCCAATAAACTTTCTTTACCTGAATAAATTAGCATTTTAACGGCTGAATTATTGGTGCTTTATTAGCTTTATTTATGAGATTGTGAAGACCAGAATGTCTTTTGTTTTTTATATCTCACAGCGTTCTGTTCTCATTTTTTGTAGCAATCTGATTGGAGAGGTGTGCGTTCTGGAGGACATGACTTCTCATCTACCTGTTATTGAAGTTCGAATTGAGGAATGTAGAGGTCAGTCTTTTTTTTTGTTTGTTTGTTTGTCTTTATTTGTCTAGAAAACCCCACCCCGATATTACCAGTTGTTTTCCAAGTTACACATTAAAGTTTGGCATTAAAGAAATAAAACATAAAGAAAATCAAAGGAGTTGAAGTCATTGTGACACAGAGATGTCTAAATTAAGAATAGCAGTTGGACAATTACAGAAGGATTTTAGAGTAATATGAAGATTATTCCCAATATTGTTCTGTTAAATTCAGAAGATATAGAAAAATAAACAAATTCAAAGATTGTAAATCACAAGAATCTCCTGGAAATGTACTCAAATCAAATACAAGTATGTAATTAAATGTTTGGATATGAAAATAAACCACTGCTGTTTTCTTCTTAGACTTAACGAGAGCCAAGAAAGCTATTTATGAAATACGCAGAGTGATGAACTCTGTGAATAACTTAGAATATGTTAAAAGCAGTGATACAGAGTTTAAAAAGAGAAGTTTAGAGGAAGCAGAATGCGTATAAAGAGGCACCATAATCAATAATGTTCAAAAATGTAGCTTGAATGAGATTTTTGGTGACTGTGAAGTTAAAATAGGCTGTATTTTGATGATGAAAACCAAGTCTAACATTTCTAAATGTTTCTGCCATCCATCAAAATACCCAACATATCTGTATAAAGATGGTTTCATCTACATAAAGATAGATGTTTTTGTCCTGAGTTATGAATAAAAATAGAAAACAAAAATGGGCCAAGAAATGAGCCTTGTGGAACTTTTAAATCCAAATTAACTCTGTTCTGTTCGATTTGAAAGGTAACTTGTATATTTGGGCCTAAAATCTGGCTATAAAATTTGGAGATAATGATGATAAAAATGATTTCTCGAATTTAAACCAAATTTGAAAATGATTGATATCTTCATTAGAGGAAAGAAGAAAGTTTCTGTTTCAATGAAACCTAAACAAAGCTTTCCAACTGTTTCACAGATGAGGGGATCGACGTCCGAATCCGGGGTTTAAAGATCAAGTCGTCGTGTGAACGGGATCTGGGTCTGAACGCCGATGTTTTTCACTCCTCCAATCTGGTCCGTTACCCTCGTCTGCAGGGCACGCCGCCCGACATCCTGTACCGCAGAGCGCTGGTGATCCAGAGGTAAGACCGCTGCGGTTTCCGTTCGGCTTTCTTCAGCTGGATCGGTCCGTGACGCCTCAGTTTGGTTTTATGTTCGGTCTGCTGCAGGTTCATCACCCTTCTGGACAATGTGCTGCCACACCTGGTGCCAGCCTGGGACTACAGCCTGGGAACATTTAACCAGATCAAAGTGAGTCGGGTTATAGATGTTTATGTGGTGAACAGCAAGCAAAACAAAACCGTATGTGGTGACCGGCTTCTGATAAACCCAACAAACAAACATACAACCAGCAGACATTTAACAGGTTGAGTCAGAAAAGGTTCACCTATTGGATTTGCTTCAAAAATAATAATGTAAACATAAGTGAGAATATTTTTTTTTAACTTTAGTAAACATGGCCTCTTCTTCTGCACACAGAAAATCCAAGAGATCAAAACTAAGAACAGCATTAATGGGAACGAAGCTTCTCTTTTCAAAATGCTTCTTCCTCCATTATCAACAGCAGAAGAGTCAAAATTATTTTTCTGCTGCTTTAACCTTATGACTAAAAACCTAAATCTGAAAGAAACAAAACTGAAACTCAGAAACTGCTGAGAAGCAGCAGACTTAAACATTTAGCTGTTCTGTAGTGGCTACTTAAACTAGTAAAACTAGCTGTTAAACACCAGTCAGTGTATTTTTTTCAATAAGAAAACATTTTATTGCTTAAAATGCAGCAGAATTCTAGTTTGAAGTATCAATACACTGAGGTTGCTAGGTAACGAGACTTGGCCTGGCTTGAGTTGCTAGGTGATGGGCTGGGCTGGCTGGGGTTGCTAGGTAACAACACAGTAGAATGTGACTCAATGATCAAAAGGTTTTTGAAATGTCTCATTTTCCAGACATCAAAAATACATTAAATTATTGCCAAATATCGGCTGGGTGTTGTTTTTAAGCACATGGGATATTTTTAGAAGTACTAGAAACACAAATGGAAGTATAAAAACATGCTAAATGTGTTTTCTCTTTCCTTTCTTGTGTTTTTCCATCTCTGTCTGTGTTCTCTGGTGCCCTCTAGAGCATAAAGCAGTTCCTGCTGCTGTCCAAGCGGCGCTCCGCCCTCATCATCCAGTGCCTGAAGGACTCAGAGACCAGCAAGCCAAACTTCATGCCTCGCCTCTACATCAACAGACGTCTGGCCATGGAGCACAGAGACAACCCGTCTCTGGACCCGAGCTGCAAGAACGCCGTGTTCAGCCAGGTCCGTCTCTAAACTCAGAGGCTCGGCTCATTTGGACGTCGTTACCTTGGTTTCATGTTTACTTTCTCTGCTCCTGAAGGTGTATGAAGGTCTCAAGCCGTCCGACAAACACGAAAAGACTTTAGATTACAGGTACGTCTTCATGGCCTCATGTTACACTCATGTAGGAGTCCGGCGTATACGGTAATAATGGTGAAAAAAATATACTTTGTATTTTTTTTTGTCCGATTTTTATAAATATTTCTGTATAAATATATTTCTTATTCTGTGACATATAGGGCTGTCACAAAAACTAATTTTGCTGGACAATAAATTGTCCCAGAAGTTATCATGATAAATGATAATATTGTTATTTATCACGAATAAATCACGAAATAGAAATTATTGTGTTTGTTTTAATTTGTCATGTGCTTAATTGATTTATTGATTATTGTGACAGCCCTAGTTGCATTTTTGTTTGGCCAAATCAAATATTAAACAAAAAACAGAAAATGTGGAATATAGTCTTTGATATCATTATCGAGATATTTAAAAAATATATATCATAATAATTTTTTAGCACCTCTACTCTTAAGTCAAAGTAAAGTTTGATCACAAACCAAGATGCTCTTTTGGTCTCATCAGATGGCCGGCTCGCTACGACCAGTGGTGGGAATGTAAGTTCATCGCTGAGGGAATCATCGACCAGGGCGGAGGCTTTCGGGACAGCCTGGCAGACATGTCGGAGGAGCTTTGCCCCAGCTCTGCCGAGTGTCCCATGCCTCTGCCGTTCTTCACCCGGACGTCCAACCAGGTAGCAGGTCCGACCTCATCACTGCTACCAAACGTCAGAGAGCCTCGCCTTTCTGAAACCGTCTTTTGTCCATCAGGGAGACTTTGAGGCCAGAGATTACTACGTCCCCAACCCATCCTGTAAGGACTTCCATAAATACGAGTGGATCGGTCAGCTGATGGGTGCAGCTCTCAGGGGGAAAGACTTCCTGGTGAGTCAACCTACAGTCCACTTGTAGGATATTGGGTGCATCGGTAAATCTGCACCAATTTTCTTAATTTTGGGACATTTGTGATCAGCTGATTCTTACATATGCAGCCGATCTTTTCTACCTTGGCAAGGTGTAAAAATCAACCACTGTAATCTTCTTCTCTACCAGGAGAAAAGTTTTTGTTTACATTTCTTTCACAAAATGTAAACAAAAATGGAGTAGCGTTGTAGGATTTTTCTTTTGTTGCTGGGAATAAGACCATAATCCATTTCTCCAATTGGCACTGGGCTTGCGTGTTTGCGTTGGTTGTATTTACCCAGAATACCCTACACTATTGTTGGTAATACTATGAGTTTACTCTCGGATTTAAAAATAGTTGCCTGACTCTAATGTTCAGTCGTAGAGTTGACCTAAATTCAAAGTCCAAATGAAGAGAAGCTCTAAGCATGCTTGTCAAACAAGATGGAACTATGGAAACCCGAGGACTGCAAATCCAGATTTTCCAAAGACTAAATCTTGAGAAACCAAAAATGTAATTAATCAATTCAAATGATGTCTCAGCAGTCCTACTTTGGACCATGTTTTAATTTAAAATCCCAAATCCCTGCTGCAGGTTCTGGCTCTGCCTGGTCTGGTGTGGAAGCAGCTGACAGGGGAGACGGTCAGCTGGACAAAAGACTTCCCAGCAGTCGACTCGGTTCTGGTGAGACATCTAAGCAGTGCAGATTCGCTTTCCCATGCCTGACTGCAGGTAATGTTTAGTCTTTGTTGGGTTCTGTAACTTTGGCTTAAATCTGCTATCAGGTGAATTTGCTGGAAGCCATGGAGAACATGGACAAGGAGACGTTTGAGTTCAGGTTCGGGGAGGAGCTAGTCTACACGACGCCACTGACCGACGGCCACATGATGGACCTGATCCCGGGCGGCAGCAACGTGCCGGTTCGATACGAAGACCGCAAGGAGTTCATCCGCCTGGTGCAGAAAGTTCGGCTGGAGGAGAGCAGGCAACAGGTTGGAGACAAACTCCTCTAACTTTATTATTGCTCGTGGTTTCCTTCTTTCATTGTTGATTTCTGTTTTCCTCTATTTGCTGCAGATTGCAGCCATGCAGGCAGGGCTGCTGAAGGTGGTACCACAGGCCGTACTGGACCTGCTCACATGGCAGGAAGTAGAGAAGAAAGTGTGTGGAGACCCGGAGATCACAGTGGAAGCCCTGAAACGGCTCAGTAAGTTTTACTCACAATTAGGTCATTATTAAGCCTTTAAACCGAAATTTATAAAATTATATGGCAACTTCAGTAATAATAAAGTAATAAATCAACAATATTGTCATTTATTATAACATCTGGGACAATTTATCATCCAGACAAATTTGTTATCATGACAGGCATAACCTTCAAAGTGTTGAGAGGCAGAGAAATATATCGTACATCCAGGATATCTCTGAATAATTACATAAATGTAGATTTTTGCTTTTTAATAAATATATATTTTTTAGATAAAAAGCATAGATTGACTTCTTGTATTGGCACTTAGCTAGAAGATCAATATCTTATAAAACAATAAATGTTTTGCATGAAAAAGCATCAAAACTTGCACAGATCAAGGATGAGCTGTGCAAGATCTGTAGCAAAACTCAACATTTCATTAACATGATGAAAATAATGTTTTTTATTTATCAAACAGCGCGCTACGAAGACCTGGAGCAAAGTGATGTCAGAGTGCAGTACCTATGGGAGGCACTGACAAACTTCACCAATGGTTTGTTCCCTGTAACTTTTCCTACTTAATATGATAATTCTTTACAGTTTAACAAGACAGAAATTAATTAAACGCATTGGTTTTTTAATTTCTAGAGGATCGCAGCAGGTTTCTGAGGTTTGTGACGGGTAGAAGTCGTCTTCCTGCACCAATCTATGTCTTCCCTGACAAACTAGGGTGAGCACGACTGCTATGTTTAGGAATTATTTCTTAGTAATGGTGGAAAAACAGAATAATCCCAAATTGTTTTTGTTTTCAAATTTAGATCGGACACGACTGACGCACTTCCACAGTCATCTACGTGTTCCAGCACCTTGTATCTACCCAACTATCCAAGGTATGACCAGGTTGAGGGTCTTGAGTTTCATTTTTACACGTTTACACGTTTTTAACTCCTTTAGCTTCACCTGAAATATCATACTATAATTGGTTACTCTAAAACATGGTCAACAGATCATCCATACGCTATATTGATAATCAGTAAAACAGAAAGAACTTAACTTTTCCCACGTTGCTGCTACAAATGATTAAAGGAATGGAATGTTGTTGCATTTTGGCAATAAAATCTTTATTTTCTTGCCAAAAACAAATTTTGTCTAAGTGATTAACTGAAAAAATTAATCATAGAATAATTGATTTATAGGATTATTAAAGCCAAAAATGTTTCTTTTAGTATTGTCTCTAATTATTGGATGTCTATTTAGATATTTCCTCAAAAAAGTGGTGTTAGAAAATGGATGGATGGATCTTCTATTAGTACGTTTTTATGTAAAAGCGCCATCTGGTGGAAGTACTTGAACATAAACAAGAAGAAACGGACTTCTTGCAGGATTTGGTCATGAATGTTTTTGTGCTGATTTCTCGCCTGAACTGTAAATACAAAAGGGCCGAACGCTACAATTCTCCCTGCTCTCTTCTTCAGTGCCAAGGTTTGTGAGGAAAAGCTGCGCTACGCTGCGTACAACTGTGTGGCCATCGACACCGACATGAGCCCCTGGGAAGAGTGACCTCTCTGCGCCGCCTCACTGAATGCTGCTCACTATGCGGAAACATGCACACCGCCATGTTTATACCCACATCTGTACAACTGCCAGTTAACATTAATAGCTGTATATATTAAACTACTATGAAGAAACACAAGCCTGACTCATTAATGTTGGTTTAAAATGTCTTATCTTCAAATAATAATAGTTTTAATAGAGTTCTTTGAAAATATTTTAGACCATTTTTCATCCAAGCAGTTAAAACTTAAGTATTATGGGTTATATCCAGTTTGTGTTTGTATTTTATATCTGAAACTTTAGTTTTGTGAATAAAAGGCTAAAAATCATAATACAGATGGTAGATTATCAATTATATTTTCAGGTATGTGGGCGATAAATCAAATATTTAGTATTTGAAGATTTAATGTTTGGTATGCGCTCCATGGGTTTTCATAGTCCAGAATGATCCAGTGTATCTGGGGCGGCCATCTTGTTTGGTAAACATGATTACAACCATTCTAATGTCCATAGACAAGGATTGTATTCCACATTCTTAACTTTCTGAACAAATGATCAGAGACTTAAATATGATTAAAAATTAGCAACTGATGGTGTTAGCTGTTAGCATGTCATGACAGTCATGAGACTGTAATACAGCAAATAGAGCAACAGCCTTCAGTCAGAGGCCTTTTCAGATTTGCTGCAGGACGGACTGGTACTGGAGATTCTTCCTGCCCATAGTATCATCGGCCACAATAGCCTTTTGAAGATGTTCGGATGATACAAGTTATAATATTTAATTCTCATTTGGGATAAATACAGTGTTTGAATTTAAAAAAACAAAACTATTTCCCTCAGTCGCCGTATTTCTCTTCCGTAAAAGTGTGCGGTGGCTTTAGATACAGAAATATTAAAAACACATTTTGATTCAAATTCTACTTCCTGGAGTACTTTAAGCCGTTGCGGTAGGGCTGGCGCATACCGCCAGTTGTGGTAGGGCTGGCGGTAAACGCAAGCCCTACCACAACAACTTTGAAATAGTTGAACTGATTCTGAAGGTACATTTTAACCTTTAAACTCGTGGGACTGCGAGCCTAAATTATCGCGAGATGTCGAAGCTTCAAATCTACCCATACGCCTTTGCAATTCCTCTTTCTATAGCCGGCGCCTGAGAATGGGTACGAGTTTTCATGCATTGCTCGAAGACAAAATCCTTATCCATCTCGTTTTTTATCGGTGGAATATTATCGAAATGGTTCGGCTTACTGCTACTTAATCATTTTTAAAATGTTTCTCGCTCGAACTTTGATTCGTAAATGCAATAGATGATGTTTTATAATATAATTTTCAGTAGCTGTGTGAAATGCTCCAAGATGGCTGCTCGCATAATCAGTTTCTAGCTAACTCTTTCGGCTGAAGTGTGCCCCGTAAACGATTTAGAGAGCTGCTAAATTTGGTTTACATACTTTATTAGAGAGTAGTATGAGTTTTGATGCTTATTTGGTTTGTGAAAGTTCATCTTTAAATGTGTAAACATTGTAAAGCTGAAGCTAAGGCCGTTAGCATAAGCTAGCGCGCTGGCAGAGATCATGTCATGCTGCTTACGATATTCTTAAAAGCAGATAATGCACATTTTTATTGTTTGTTTTTTTTTTTGTGGCAAACTGGTTAGAACTTTTAGCTGATGCACATTTAGACATTTTATGCGATATGTTTAGTCTCAAGTAACAGCAACGGCTTAAAGTACTCCAGGAAGTAGAATTTGAATCAAAATGTGTTTTTAATATTTCTGTATCTAAGTTCACCTGAAATTGCTTGAGTGACTTGATGAATCTCTTATAAGCGGATTCCAAATTCAGAATGCGGACAAACCTTACCTTGGAGAACTGATCACTCAAGCATAAGATTATTTTCAATCAGTATCATGGTAGAAACTGGGATGTGACACATTTTTGTAAACATTTTTCCAGGTATCTCAAGGGACAACTGGCACAAACGCCGCAAGACTGGCGGTAAACGCAAGCCCTACCACAAGAAAAGGAAGTATGAGCTCGGTCGACCACCTGCAAACACAAAGGTAAGAGAAAGGACAATTTTGTGTTAAATGTGGAGCAGCGTGAGAGATGAAAACTTGCCCTTAGGTAGGCCCTTATTTGAACCGTTTTGGTTCAAAGCTTTGGGCTTACCAATGGTAGGACTTGTCATAGTTACACTGACACGCTGCAGAGCTAAACTTTTGGTTTTGCTGCTGCTGTAGAAATTATCTTTGCTTTAACGGAGCATTTAATCGTTGCAGCTCGGAGCTCGGCGCATCCACACCGTGAGGGTCCGTGGTGGGAACAAGAAGTACCGTGCTCTGAGGTTGGATGTTGGAAACTTCTCATGGGGCTCTGAGGGTGAGTGTTTCTTTAAATCTTCTGTGATTCCTCTTTCCATGATGAGAACTTTGTCAGTTCTGCTACTGAGTGCAAGTGGTGAAACCAAAGACTCTGAGGAAAAAAAATAAAAGTCCTGTGAAACTAGTTTATTTCAAAGAGTGAGGTTTTCTTGTTCTGATTCTTGCTTCGCTTTGTGTGCTCAGGTTGCACACGCAAGACCAGGATCATCGATGTGGTTTACAACGCCTCCAACAACGAGCTGGTCAGAACCAAGACCCTGGTGAAGAACTGCATCGTCCTGGTCGACAGCCTTCCCTTCAGACAGTGGTATGAGGCGCACTACGCCACTCCTCTGGGACGCAAGAAGGGAGCCAAGCTGGTACGTTTCATGCATGTAAACTATATTTAAAGATGGTGTTCAACATGCAAATTGTTGCCAACTTCACATTTTGATAGGATTGGGTGATCTGGACTTAACATTGTATCACAATATTTTGTGGTAGTGTTGTGATGACTAAAGTGACAATAAGAACTATTTAGAGCGATTTATTACTACCTTTTCAGCCAGCTGTATGTCTGACTGCATAGCAAAGCAATCAGCTGCACAAACTCAAAAATTCCCATTTGTAATACACTTCTTTTCAGCACTAAACCCATAAAGAAGTGTGATTTGCATCATTAAATTGCACACAGTAACTGCATCTAGCCATATTTTCAAATGTATTATTTATTAATACTTTCTTTCCGATGATCCAAAGAACAGGAAAATATTTAAATCTAGCGTGACAAAGATTAATCCAAATTTTAGATAACGATTTGTGGTTTCACAATTGGATGTGGTTCATTGATGCTCCTCGTTTATCTAAATTCTGCAAACTGCTGAAGCCAATGTTCACAAAATGTGAATTGGAGAATTTATTTTTAATACAACTCAGTCTGTTTTTCTAGCATTTGAACAGAACTCTGAATTGGTCAGAAAAAGTGAAATTGTCCTTGAGCTGATAGTGTTTTCATGATTTAATTACAAACTGCTGGGATATTTTTAACTTTGCATCTGGAAAAGTATTTTTGAAATGGAAAAATCTTAGTTTAAGAGCTGATATCTTAAGGTGTTTTACAAGTGAAACCTCAGATTTTACATCATATTTGTATTTTTAATTTCCATCAAGTCTTTCCATGATGATAACTTTGACCAGTTCTGCTACTGAATGGAAGTGGTGACATCAGAGTCTCTGAGAAAGACGAGAGAGAAGCACCAAAAACAATCAACTGTTAACAATGTTAACTGTTAGAGATTAGCTTATTTCTTATTCTAATATGTTTCCTGTTTTGCTGCAGACTCCTGAGGAGGAGGAGATCCTGAACAAGAAAAGGTCCAAAAAGGTCCAGAAGAAGTACGAGGAGCGTAAAAAGACGGCCAAGATCAGCACCCTCCTGGAGGAGCAGTTCCTGCAGGGAAAACTTCTCGGTAGGTCAAACATCCTCATCCACTACAAAAGCTTTGAGAGTCAAGTCTTAAGAGTCATTATATTATGTCTTGTACAATTCTACACGACTTAATATGACTTTTGTACTCTACAGTTGTATAAAAGTTGTATTCTGTTATAACTTTTTGTAATATTACTTCGTACAAAGTAATAAAGTTGTTATATAACTTGTCATATTTCCGAGCAACTGTATTCTTGTACGATTTATCATGGTGCGGCTTTTCGTAACTTTACGATTTTATTCTTGTACAACTTTGCAATATTACTTTATACTACAGCTTCTACTAATATTACGACTTTTCGTAATTTTACAATTTTTAATGTACAACTTTGTAATGTTCTCGTACAACTTCTCGTAGCATTACGACTTTTTGTAATTTTACAACTTCGTAATATTCCGTCTTTTCTTGTATAACTTTATTTTTGTAATATGATTTTATTCTCGTACGACTTCTTGTAACATTCTATTTGTAATATTATGATGTCCTCATATGACTTTATTCTCATAGCTTTATTTTTATTTGTTCTAATTATCTAATATTCCTTTGTTTGTTAAATTGCTTTAGTGTATCATTTTTAGAACTTTAAACTGAAAATTAACATATCTTTAATTTATATTAAAAAACTCCATATTTATATTTTTATTATCTGATTTCTGCTTTAGTTCTTCCTAATAATTTAGTGTTTTCTTGTTTTCCTGCAGCTTGCATCGCCTCCAGGCCCGGCCAGTGCGGCAGGGCAGACGGATATCTGCTGGAGGGCAAAGAGCTGGAGTTCTACCTGAGGAAGATCAAGGCCAAGAAAGGCAAATAGATGTACAGCTGTTTGATACAACAATAAAACTAAAATGTCCCACACATGATCTGATCTCTGAGCCCTTTTTCTTTGAAATGGGAACAATAATCAGTAAAATCTGTTTAATTGGTGCAGAAGCTGAAAAATTGTGAACTTTTAATGAAATCCTGACCTAGTTTTATTTTCACACAGTAAATTATTTCTGATAAAAAAATCACATGAACTTGACAAAAAAACTGATTAGCTTATTTTTTTTCAGCAAAGACAATACATCAGATGCAATCTATTTCGTTAAAAAAATATTTGTTCCCCCTATACAAGTAAAGTAATATTTAAAACTATCTACATTAAATGAGTTTAGATTCATTTTTATCATTTTGGCTATTATTTTGCCCTGTTTTGTGAATCTTCATTTTTATTTCTTTTGAGAAATTTGAAGGGCTTATATACCAGAAATATTTGAGCTTTTTAGTATTTTACAATATTAAACCTCTATGGCATGAATTTTTAAGGGTGAAAAATATTTCACCCTAGTTTTAGGAGCTTGAGGGGGTCTTTATAATATATCAATCAGAAAATGTGCTCCACCCTCCACCCCCCACCAGATTTTGGTTTGTTGTCTCAGGACAACAAGATGCTATGAGGGTACTAAAACGCCAAGGTTTTCGTTATACTGTAGTATTTATTCAATAAGTGGAATGATGAACAAACAAGTAATAAATACATTAGAAGAAGTTTTATTTCAAGTTTCCTTTCAACAAACAGCCACAAATGGTTTATCAATTAGCGCATTAGAGATTAGCTGCAGTGTGTGTTTATGTTTCTAAATACATGTTCCTGTGGGGTACTGAATGGCTCCGTGTTTCTCTTTTTTACAAAGTACAGTTTGTATTATTCTGTATGGAACCTCATGAAGCAGTTGCTGGTGGATGTGAAACAAAGGTGGGCGTCACATTTTTGGCACTTGGCTTTAGGTGTACCTTTGCATCTTGGTACTTTGCATCTCCCTTTCTTTTTATCCATGACCATCCAGTGGGCTGTGGCATCCAGACGCACATCAGGGACCGGGATAGGTGTAGTGGGTCTTCTCCTCTTTTCGTACTCCCCAGCAATTGTGGAACTGGGACGACCTCTCTTACGCTCCAGATTCTTGCCACTTTTGCACAAGCTTTCTGCAATATATGACTTGAATGTATAAAGCCTCATCTGTTCCTCTTTTCTCATCCCAGTGCTGCTGCAGTCTCTCTTGTAGAGCAGCCAGGCAGTCACGATGGTCATGTCGATAAAGTGGAACATCAGCCGATGGTACCACTTTTTCGACCTGATTTTGTTGCGGTACAGTGCAATGAGGGAGTCCAGCAAATCCACTCCACCCATATTCTTATTGTACTCTCTCACCACAGCAGGACAGGGAACTTTGATGATTTTTTTTGCTTGCCATCCCACCTATCAAAGTCGGTGACTGGGTGTGCTCCAATGTAATTGCTGAGAAGACTGACTGAACAGTTATCATACCATTTCACAGCATGCAAGGTGGTTTCTCCAACCATGGCCATCTTCTGTTCAAAAGATCCACGCCCAGTTCTCTTCAACTCAATATCACACATCAAGTTGACACCTGGTAGTCTGTTGCTACGAACAGTACCAGTACAGTGAATTCCCCTGCTGAGCAAGTGTGAGAATGAGAGGGACACTCGTGAACCAGTTGTCAAAGAACACCTTGTAGTTCTGCTGTCTGGGTATTGGCTGGGCCAGGCGGAGGACAACATTGCCACTTGCTCCTACATCTGGCAGCTCAGGTGGTTGCACAACTCTCCCTGTGTAAATCTCAAAATTGTGCGGGACACCATCAGAGCCAGCCAAGATGAATATCTTGTAGCCCCATTTCTTTGGTTTAGCTGGCAGGTATTGCTTGAGTGTATTTCTTCCCTTGAAAGGGACCATCTGCTCGTCTACAACCAGCTTCTCACTCATTGGTATTGTCTGCAGCTTTGAGGTAAGATGAGTGACCAGTGGTCAGATTTTGTGGAGTGGATCAATATTTTCTCGTTGTCTCACTTCATTGTTGTTGAAGTGCAGGGATTTTTTAATGAACTCCCATCTGTTTAGTACCATGGTGTCAGCTACCTGGGACATTCGGGTGGCTTTGTTCCAAAACATGCGGGTGCCTGGTAATCCAAACAATGACATGTATTCTGCTGTACCCATAAATTGTTCCAGTTCTTTTTTAGCGAGGTTAAGGGGCTTGTTGGTGTCACACTGAATATTATATAAATTTGACTGCTCTACAACTACTTCCAGAATGTCTTCAGAAAAAAAACATCTTGAAGTATTTGTAGGGGGAATTGATATGATCTGATTTTGGAAGACTGGCCTGCCACTCTGGGTAATCAGTGATATTGACACTGTGGGGTGTTCTCCAACGGGGTAAGCGTGGAACAGCTTCCTGTGATACTTCATCATCATTTTCCTCTTCATTCACAGACTCATTGTCATCAGACAGGTCATCTGTTTTCAAAAGAAACCAGTAAGCATAAAATTAGAATAGGTCATATATACCTCTCTTCACTCACTGATGTACAAACGCACATACATGCTCATTCCATACAGTATGTTACTCTACTGACTGAACCCTGATCTCCTAACTCTCCCTCAAACCTGATTTTGGAGTCCACTCTTCCTCACTGTCACTCTCCTCAAGCTCACTGTCCTCACTGTCAGAAGGAATGATCCTAACCGCTTGATCATGTTCCTTACGCCCATAAAATCTTTCTGCTTCCATTTCCTGTGAGTAATAGTAGATAGTACAGAAAAAATTGATTATGTTGATAACTACACATCCCTACACATCTCCATCTATGAGCATGTTATAGTTCACACAAAAGTGGTCTAACTGCACAATGTTGCCCTGAGGCAATGATTGAAAAACTGCCATTTTAGTATATAAATGAAGACAAAAGGTGTCTTTACTCAATCAAATATGCTTTTTCACTTATTCATGCACATCACAGATATTATTTATACAAAATTATTTAAATTTAAACATGTAAAAATGTGAAATTTATCTTACCTTCTGCTAGCAGTGTGTCGAAGTCAGCTGTGGTCCAAAAAAGGATTGTTTCACCCCAAGACAAAGGTCAAAGCCACATCCAGCTCAAATTTCTTTGGTCACAGACATATCATCAGACTTTTAATGTGATGTTTTACTTAAAAAATTTTAAAGGGGCGGTGTGTGGGCCAAAATAGTGGTTTGTTGCCTGAGGGCAACACAATGCCATCGAGGGTTAAACCTCTTTTTCGACACTAAATGTCTGCCATATTTCAATCTTCCATTTTGGTGTATTTGACCTGAATGTCATCCAACCTGGCTTAGTTTTAATCAAAACAGGTTATGAGCTGTTGCTGTATTTAATTTGTGTTACAGCACTTCTTCTGAGACAGTTTTAATGTACCATTACGTTAAATAAACTGCTATAAACAGTAGAGGTGAACTGCATTAGGTAACCTGGAGAAACTGGGACAAAAGTCACAGTAGAGATTCCAGGTTGTACACGTCACCCATTTCCGTCGCTGTGATTGGTCGAGAGGACGCAAACTTACTGCAGCAGAGGTAGCTAACGTCCAGTCGGTTCAGTTTATGCTGAAGGATCAACAATGCTGCTCAACAAGGTGCGTTTGTTTCCTTTAATGGCTATTTACTGACACATTTTTGTGTATTCAATTTAAAGCTTACATTAATTTGTGAATGTAAGCTTTAAATTGGTGCATTTGTATACGGAAACGAGGCGAGTTGAACCGTTACGTCACATGCTAATGTTAGTTAGCAAGTTGCTATAACGGCTAAAACACAGAAATAGTTTTCCATCTAGTTTTAGTCAATATTTTAATGATTTTCAGCATCTCCTGGATCTTTAACAGCAGACCTGAATCCGTGCCTGTGTTTCTAGCATTAGCTTTATCCTCCTGCGTAAATATCTGCAGTCTCAAGGTCCAATTCAAGGAGCAGGAGAAATATTAGAAAAGAGTAACTGGATGAAACTGAAACCTGGTCTGAGTAAACAGACTGAAAATACCTTGGTGTAACTAAGGTATTTTCAATATACCTTATTGAAAATGAGGTATGAAATGAGGTATGAAAATGAGCAGCAAGTTCCTCTAACTTGCTGCTTTTACACCTGCTGGACAATAAATTATTTTTTCATATTATTCAAAGGAGAACCACAGAGCATATAATATGTAAGCACAATGTTTACCTTGCTATTATTGTGCCAAACATTAAGTAGACACAATAAGATGATGACAAAGGTTCTGTGAATATAATAATATATGTATAATTTTCATGCAAATCTGGAACAAACTTCCAGAAAACTACAAAACAGATGAAACAATGACTTCCTTTAGATCTAGATTAGAAACCTAACCGTCTGGAGTTGCCTTTGAAACATAATCAATGATGTAACATCAACAATCTGATGTTGCAACAATCTGATGTTACGATGGCAAAATGTAATATTTCAATTGTTCACTGTGTTTCTACGACTTTGCATTTTGTGTTTTTATGATGTAAAGCACAAAAAGCCTTGTTGCTGAAAGGTGCTATGCAAATAAAATTTGATCTGAGTTGATATTAGGTATGCATGTACTGAAACTAATGGTTTTGTAAGATCAGTCAAAATGTTCGTATGACAGTTTGTTCAGAGGCCACAGAAATACAAATAGGAATAATAGACTTTAGTGGTTTTATCAGTAAAAGTTACTTGTTTTCTTTAGCTTCTCCTCATTGATAAGACTTTGATTTTAATGCTCATTCTTTAGCGTATCAGTTTGTTTACAACATGCTCAGATGCAGCAGTCAGTGTTGGTTTAGGCAGTAGAAGTGTAACGCTGATCTTTGCCTACCATGCAGGTGTTCAGAGCCAGCCTTCGCTCTGGGATTCGTCTGCAGAGCTCCGGTGCTGCAGCAGCTGCTGCAGCCTCCAGCGGTCATGCAGGAGCTCCCGGCTTCTCATTTGGTGAATGAGAGGAAAACAAGACAATTGCAAATATGTGAATAAAGAAAATTGTGCTGAATTAACTTTTCTTTTTTTAAACATAGTCGTTGGGATACTCAATTGCACATTTAATTGATAATTCTGCACCAGCACAGCACATTTAAATACACCAACAGCTTCACAAGTTTTTAAATTTTCCAGTAAGTGCAATTAGGAGATAACAGCCAATGTAAAGTAAATAATAAAGAAACTGACACTGACAAAAACAGGTTGACTACCTTGATCAAACCTGTAAAAACAAACTACATCAAACCATCTTTCAAATGGTTCAGAAAATGCAATTAGGAATTCTAAATATAATGTGAAATAATTAATAAAGCATAGAATTACACTGAATAGATCTGTCCTTATGGATTGGGAACATCGTCACCGATACCCAATCTAGAATATTTTTTCACAACAGGACCAATACAGATATAATATTGGATTGCTGCATGTCTATGGTTCCTCTAGTCTAGTGGTTTCTGACCTCTTTCGCCACTCCTCCAATGCTTTTTGACACACACTGGTGGACATAAATGCTGAAAAGAAAACTGTTCTGGTTATTTATTTATAATAAATAAAACAAATTTTCTTCAGAAACAAACTGCAGCCTTCTTTCTTGGTAGTTTTACCCAAGAATCCGATTTTAGTATAAAACCTAATTTCCTCCTGAAAGATTTACTCATAAATATTTGTCCTTGCTTGGCTACTTTATAAATGAGTTTTGTTAAGAGTTTGAGTCAAACCAACATGTTTAGGAAAACAATAAAAGTGTATCTATTTGTAGTGAATAAGTGAATTCTTTCTTTAATTGTTTCTGTTGTTTTTTTTAACAGAACTGACGGATCAGCAGAAGGAGTTCCAGCAGCTGGCGAGGCGCTTCGCTCGAGAAGAGATGATTCCTGTGGCAGCTGCTTATGACAGAAGTGCTGAAGTACGTTCAGAAAACAAGAGGCTCAAGTATACGTGTAGTTAAAGTGTAGTTTTACAGAAAAACGTTAATCTTTATACCCTTCAGTTGTGCAAATTTCCTAAAGATATAAAGTAGAGCTGAAATAATAATGGGGTAACAATGCATTCTTCTATTGGTTTAGTGTTATGAAACATAGTTTTATTATTTGGAAACAGAAAATGGATTTAAATCAAATCAAATGTAGGTTTTAGAAAGCCTAATGTTTAAATTTAATGTGCAATTGACCTTAATTTGTTCTCCCAGTATCCGTTCCCCATCATCAAGAAAGCTTGGGAGCTCGGCCTGGTCAACAGTCACATACCA
Source organism: Poeciliopsis retropinna (assembly GCA_010277075.1). Taxonomy (NCBI): domain Eukaryota; kingdom Metazoa; phylum Chordata; class Actinopteri; order Cyprinodontiformes; family Poeciliidae; genus Poeciliopsis; species Poeciliopsis retropinna. Next base: position 5,219,923 of record VMRM01000021.1, read on the forward strand.
CAGCAGTATGGTAAGCCATTACTAATTTAATGCTTTTCAATAATATCCAACCTTCTTTTATTGTCAGGAGCTTATAATAACAAATGCAGATAACTAAATATTTATTTAAAATAATTTATTTAATCACATTTATGAGTATAAGCTGTTTTAAATGTACATTTTAATTATTTAATGGTGATTCAATAAATGGGCTATTAAATAAATTATTTTATGGTGCATTTGATTAATAATTTATTAATTTGTTTATTTATTGAATTTTGTCCCGTTTTAACGCTTCATAAGGAGCTTAAATAGTTTGATATGAAATATTTGATTTTTTTCTGAATGCAAGATTTGTAGGCAAATCTCTGCTTTACAGATAAATGCACAAAAATGTTAAAAACATAAATAAATCACATCAAATTTAGTCTTTTTTTTAAAACTTAGTTTCATTCATAAAAGGCTCCTGGGTGAAATAATTAGTTGTTTTTTTAATTAAGCCAGTTAAAGTGTCAAATGTATCTTAATAAACTCCTAATAAATCAGTAGATGCACAGCAACATTTATGACATATTCACTTCTCTCTTTTATTTATTTCACATTTAAATTTCATATTTAAAGTACTTATAATTTCACATGTTATAAATTTTATATCACTAATGGTTTATATTTGCTATAACTGTTTGGATGGGAGTAGATTGTCAGCAAATAACCACTTTCCCCTTGGGGATCAATAATGTATATTCTGATTCTGATTGTTGACATGTGAGGTTTCTTCTTCCGTTTCTCTTAAATGTTGAATTTTTCCATTAAGGTGGAATGGGCCTGTCGAGCTTTGACGCCTGCCTGATCACAGAGGAGCTGGCCTACGCCTGCACTGGGATGCAGACGGCCATCGAGGCAAACTCTCTGGGAGTGAGTAAACTAACGCATCCACAACGACGCCATCAGGACAGGAGAGCAGCGAGTGACAGAGCAGAAATTATTTATTTAATGAGTTGTATTTAAATATTATTTAAGAAATGTAAGTTTATTGCTTCAAAACAGATTTTACGGCTCTTAACTTCCTTCCTGATAGTTTTTCCACATCATCAATCATAAGGAGAAGCTCCGTATTAATACACTTATTGATACTTTGTACTTTGCAGCAAATGCCTGTAATTCTTGCTGGAAATGAGGAGCAGAAGAAGAAATACCTGGGAAGGATGACGGAGGAGCCGCTGATGTGTGTAAGTTCAGCAAGAGACAAACTGCTAGTTTTAATATAAACATTGAATAGTTTGGAATATTACTGAAAAGTCCATTTATTTCAGAAACTTTTATCACCAAGTGAAACAAATTTAGATTAATTACACTCAAATGTTTGAAAGAATTTATTCCTGTTAATTATGATGATTTTTTTAAACATGACATTTCAAATTAGACCAAATTAGTATTAAAAGAATGTTTTTAAGACAGAAATTAGGACTGGACGATGTGGCTTATAAATATTTAATTACTAGTTTTTTCTAATATCTGAAATACTGCCAATCTTTTCTGTTTTATCCACCATTTTGACTCCACACTGTTTAAAGATCTGGTGCAATTCAAAATTGTTCAAATGATGTTTAAGGCATCAAATAAACCGTTATCTGAGCACAAACAGAGAGGATTTGTAGTATAAGCAAGCAAGAGCTGTTATATTTTAATTCATGGTGTAAAATTATGGACCAAGTTAAACGAGGAGTTAAAACGAGTATCAGGAGGTCATTTTCACAACATACAGAAATGTGACCGTTTTCTTTTTAATTTAGGCAACATTCAAACATTTAAATTAGAATGAAGTTTTTGTTTTTTCTTCTGTTTGTCGTTCAGAGTTGTGACGCGTCTCGTTTCTCCTACTCAGGCGTACTGCGTCACTGAACCCGGAGCCGGTTCTGATGTGGCCGGACTAAAGACCCGAGCCGAGAAGGTGGGAGACGAGTACGTCGTTAACGGCCAGAAGATGTGGATTACCAACGGAGGGAAAGCTAACTGGTGTGTATCTACGGCCAGCTGCTGTCTTCCTTCGCTCAGTGGGGGTTATGTGGCTGCCGTATTGGTAGACAACATGTTATTTGTCTCTTCTGTCCTCAGGTACTTCCTCCTCGCTCGCACCAACCCTGACCCCAAATGTCCAACCAGCAAAGCTTTCACTGGCTTCATCGTGGAAGCGGATACCCCAGGGATTCAGATCGGAAGGAAGGTAAGCAGGGTGTTCAAATATCTTTAAAGTCTTAAATTTATCTAAAATTAAAACCTTAAAAATCATAAATGAATCTATCAAAAATTAAGGCCTTAGAATCTCTTTAATTCATGAAATCAAGGCCTTAAAAGCTCACTTCTATTGCTAATCCATAAGATGCTTCATCCATTGTGTGCATAAATCTTGGGACTACTACAATGTAAAATATACAATTTTCTTTTGAACATTTCTCTCGTGACACAAGTTTTAAATTTCATTCATAATGGTCTTAAAAATTGTTAAACCTGAGTTGGTGAAACCTGCAGAAATCCTGGTAAGCTCTCAGCTCTTACTAAAGCTGTGAGCGTCTCTGTAAATAAAACTAAATGAATTTAGCGATGTTAACAATAAACAGTAAATATGGTTCCTGCTCGTGGCGTTTTCTGACCCGTCTTGTTCTTTCAGGAGATGAACATGGGTCAGAAATGCTCGGACACCAGAGGCATCACGTTCGAGGACGTCAGGATACCGAAGGAGAACGTTCTGATCGGGGAGGGAGCCGGCTTCAAAATCGCTATGGGAGCCTTTGACAACACCAGACCACCAGTAAGAGCTCCACTTACAGTTTATTCACTATATTTAACAAATTTCATCATTAATTCACAAACATTCTATTACAACATTTACTACAAACAAATGAAAAGAGAGCAGGAAGAAGAAAAAGCCTGCCTCTTTGGGAATAAAATACATTTTCTGAGCCGTAAATGTGGCGCACAAGCCATTTTGATGGAATAGTTGTAGTAAATTAATGCTGTTTTGATGTTTATTAATACTGTTTTGGGTTTTATTGTGTGTGGTATTTCCGAGTTGTGTCGCAGTTTGACGTGGTTGCGGAGGGGGGTTCATATCCCTCCGCCGTTGCTAGGTGACGACGGTTGGAACGGGTGTGCTGTGTCCTTTTTCTTTTTCTAACGGCTGTGTAGCGAGAACGCTAACGGAGTTACTTTACTTTGTAACAATTATTAAATTAAAACGTTGCGGACTCAATTGCAAAAGCTCGTTTGATTGTTTGTCACCGCTACATAAACATTAAATCAACAGTATAAGTTGCAACCAATTTTATCATTCTCCTCACAATTTACTCAGAAGTCTATAAGACTTGATAATTTTTCTTCTTGCAAAATGTTTTGATTTATAGTAAAGCTTTTTTTCATCTTTTCATCTAAATTTCTCCATAATTTTACTCCGCCCATCGAAATGCACATTTGTTTTAAACTAGTTCAGTTTTACCTTTAAATTTATTTCTTATCTTCATCTCTTGAGCTTGAGTAAAATAACTTTTCTAAACTAATTGTCAATAATATTTTTATGTTTTAAACATATTTTTAAATAATTCAAGTCGCTTTAGTTTCAATATTTGAATAAACAGAATGTTCTCTAGCATTGACTTTATATGAAATTTACATAACTTTCTTTTGTCACAAAAATCTTTTTGCTTTGTTTGTTTTTGTCAAAATGGTAAATCAAACGAGTAAATGTCCGCAGTACATAATAATTTAAGTGATCGGATGTTTCCCATGTTCTGTCTCATATATTCCAGATTTAAATTCATTTATTATGTTTTATTCTGTTAACTAATGTGAGTTTATTTCAGGTGGCAGCTGGAGCAACAGGCCTGGCCCAGAGGGCTCTGGATGAAGCCACCAACTACGCCTTGGAGAGGAAAACCTTTGGCAAAGTTATTGCTGAGGTTAGTTTGAACGTCCAGGATGGGGAGTTAAAGTGTTGCATCATTTTTAGCTACAGTGCTGTCAATTCAAACTATGACGTAACAGTGTATTTAACTCCTTTCACAACATTTATGCTTGAAATAACCTCCCCAAAATGACATTATTTGGATTCCTTGGGTATCAAAATAAAGCCAAGACTCCAGAGAATATTTTAGAGGTCTAGAAAAAACAACTTTTCTGTTACTGAGGGAGAGTAAATGAATATGGCACACCAGAAATAATAAAATCCCAAAAATTAATAACCAAATATTCTTTGATTTATATCTGTAGAAGACCCTGTGCTTCTACACACGGTAGAAGCACACGGTCTAATTCCAGATCTCTCATCAATTGAATTGTCCTCGGTTAGAAGGAATAGGCAAACTTCACAGGTTCAGCTCCGAAGGTTATTGCAAGGTGTTTATGTGTTTGTGTATGTGGGTGTGTGTGGTTATCTGAAACAGAAAAGAACAATAAAGGTACATTAATAACCATGCGAGCAAAAACGGCTACATGACGAAGAATGACCTGCAGCACCACATAAATCCACCAGAGGGCATCACAACAACACAAATGAACCATCAGTCAAATGTAAAAAACACAAATGACAAAAAACTGCCAGAAAATACAAATTAGTGGTAAATGCTCTTACTCAATACTAATACAATATATAGCTAGCAAAGTGTAGCGCAACCTGAGCTATTACAGTAAACGCCCGCACCGTCGGCAGCCAGAAAAACACGAGGACGGCCTCACCTCCTGTGCTAACAACCGACACAAACACCAATATCGGACATGAAACTGCACACTTACATCATAAAAAACGCACACAGGTTTCACACAAACAGGACAAAAAGGGATTGATGGTGGATGCCATCCGCCGACGCCACCTCCATGCCACCGAGCCACACAGAAGCACAAAAAAACAACTAGCCCAGCTATGTGCAATGAGAACTACAAAAAAGAACAGATGCACCATGGGTAATGTAGTCCTACCCAAACGGACAGACTTTTAACAATATCAGTTATGCGATTATAAAGTTAATCACGTTTCCTCCTTGTTAGAGGATTTGTAAACCTGCATTTTATCTACATTGAAATATTGTCCCAAATTTGTTTGGTTGATTCAAGTTTTAAGACTAGAGTTGCCTGAAGATGCATAAACAATGTAAAATATTCTGAAACTAAGGAAAAAGTCATATTTTTGGCCCTAATCCTCTTCCGTAACAGTACATTAACTAAAGCAAACGGCGAATAAACTTGGGTATAACAGCTGTATTTCTGCTGAAGCCTTTCTGCCAGGATGGTTAGGGTGTCTGTGTTGTTGTTCGGCAGCACCAGGCCGTGTCCTTCCTCCTGGCTGAGATGGCCATGAAGGTGGAGCTGGCCCGGATGGCGTACCAGCGATCCGCCTGGGAAGTGGACCAGGGCCGCAGGAACACCTACTACGCCTCCATCGCCAAGGCCTTCGCCGGAGACATCGCCAACCAGGTGGCCGCCGACGCCGTCCAGATCTTTGGAGGAAACGGCTTCAACAGCGAATACCCGGTGGAGAAGCTGATGAGGGACGCCAAGATCTACCAGGTGAGGAAGATCAAAACTGACAAAACTCAAGAGTTCCTTTAAACCTAGACTAAAAACCGGCCGGTTTAGGTTTGCTTTAGAAACATTAATCAATAATCTGATTGGATGACATTCAACCAGATATAACATTTACTGGTTTACTGTGTGGTTTCTTTTGTTACTTTGCGTTTTTATAACTTGAGGCACTTTGAACTGCCTTATTGCCGAAATGTTCAATACAGATAAACTTGATTGATTGATTGACTGATTCACTACCAACAGGCTAAAACAGCTACGATTTATTTTATCTGTAGATCTATGAAGGCACGGCTCAAATCCAGAGGCTCATAATCGCCAGAGAACACCTGGGAAGAGTCAAGAAGTGAAGGAGATCCGTCCTCATCCTCAGTGATTCGCTGTTAGCCTGTAGCTCCTGTACATAACGTGTTTCTGTAAAACGGATCCGGCCGCTGACCCGGGATGCAGCTCCAATGTTTTTTGCCTTAACGAAAGATTCAGATCATCAATCTGAGTCTCCAGGTCCTGATTCTGCTGATTCAAACGATGAAAACCACTTTAAATGTGACGATTAAAACTCGTTTCCAAGCCCAAAGTAACACATAACACTGTAAAAAATATAATTTTTCCAGTGAACAGTTTCACTTCTTATAGTTTTTATCAGAAATGCATCTTGATCAGTCATTGGTTCTCAGTCTGACCTAAAGCTGCTGTTATTCTTGTGCATCAGTGACTCAGATCCAGTTTTGTGTAAAGATTTATTGTCGCTCACATCTTCAGCCTTTTATTATTAATCTTGCTCAACAGTTTTGCCATATTTTGCCTTGAACATCCATCTGACTTTTAAGATCAAATTTGTAAAATAACGTTCAATTTGAACAGAATGTGTAGAAAGATGTCTAGAAGTCTGTTTTGCATGTTTAAAATTTCAGCTTTTTTATCTGGTCAATAATATTTTTGCCTGTTTTTAAATTTAAAATGAGATTAAAACAGTTTTACAGTCAGATTTCTTCAGGGATGTAATTCTGTACTGTAACAGTGTTTTCTGAGTCTGTTTGCCATCAACTCATTAAATTATTACACTTCTGCTCAAAAGGATCTTTGACTTTTTTATTTCTGCAAACTCATTTTAAGAAAATAACAATTAATCTGTTTCTTTTCCCTTAACCCTCCTGTTATGTTGCGGGTCAAATTGACCCGTTTTGAAGTTAAAAATATATACAAAATAATAAAAAAAAAAAACAGAAGAAAAACAAAAGTAATCCAGGAATTTGCCTGGATCCTTAAGGTTTAACTAATGAGAATAAGTAAGATGATGTGACAACCAAGTAAGAAAAATGCTTAACAGTGACTCATTTATTAAAGTTTGTCTTTACCATAAAATATCTAAAAATTAAAAGGATATTTTTTCTTATCTTGAAATGTTAAATTACATTAACACATTACATTAAATTATGTAACCATGAATAAACTCCTGTAAAGGTGTGTGTGTTTCTTTAATGTCAATATAAAAACGACCAGAATCATTTCTATCAAATAAAAACATTGTGCTCTTTATTCAGGAAGCCCCAAAAGCAATTAAATAATCACATCAAAAAGTTAGAAACTCTTGTCTTTAGTGCTTTCTTTGATTTATATTAGTGATATAATAGTGTGTAAGAGAAAGATAATGTGTGAATGACGGTATTAACTTAAAATACTTTGTAAATCAGTGTTTCATGAAGTTTCATCCATTCTCTTTTAAAGCTTAGTGGCAGACCCGCCACTTTCATGCTGACGTATCACAACAACGGGCTGACCCAGGCATGTGCAGAGGGGGGGCCTCAAGGGGGCTTGAGCCCCTTTTATCCTTGATGCCCCCAGTGCCTTTTTTTGTTCCCCTCAGCACTAAAATTTATCTAAATACAATAATTTATCAAAAATAAACTAGTCTGGCTGCCTTCAGTCTAATAATGACTCAGTTTCTCTGCCTCTATCTTGTTCAGACTACGGGTCCATGATGAGGAGGAGGGGGCGGATCTGCGCCCTCTAATTATCAAATTATGGGCAAGAATATTTTTCATACACTGGTTTGTGAATAAAAACGTAGGTCTGATGTTGACGATAGAAAAGTTGTTTCAATTTATGTTTTCATAATGGTCCTCGCAATAGCGGGAAAAACCAGCCTCGCCCCTAAACACAGAAATGCTTGTGCAACAGAGAAACCTTCTGACTTTAACTTTATCATTCTGCTAAATATGGAAGAGGATTAGGGCCACTGAAAAAAAAGAAAAAATTTTGTGTTTAATCTTAAATTTCTGACATTAATTTCAGTTAAAATTCTGAAATTAAAGTCAGAATTCTGAGATTAATGCCAGAATTTTTTAATATTATTTTATTTTTCGGTGGCCCTAATCCTCTTCCGTACAATAGAGAGCATGATGTGTCCATGCATTTTCTCCCAGTCACAGAGAACTGGGCTTCATTTTATTATTGGCTGCAATGTCACTGCGGTGTCGTTAAAGTAAGTTGTGGTTTGCGTAAATCAGTTTAGGAAGGAGTCCTTTGAAAATGACCAACATTACTGCAGGATTTACCAAAAGACTTCAACTGAAGGAAGGTTCTGTTCGTCACAATTCTGCAGATGATGGCATAAGTACATGTAAGTGCATAATGATGAATTGTGTGTTTTATATTGTTGTTCAGCACAAACATGATTTGTCAGTTAGCATAAGCTAACGCTGTGCTAAATGACGCCATGGCTTTCCCCGTGTCTCATGTTAAGTTACCATGAGACACTCGCATTAATTGTGCATGAACGCACAATTAATGCACATTTACTGTCAGAATTGTAGAAAACTGGAAGCGCTTGCATAAAGAAGTTACAGTGTTTGTGAAAACATGTCAGACACCTAGACATTACCGACGCTGTCTGATTTTTGTTTTTCTTTATATGTGGAAAGAAGTGCTTCGCAAATACATTGAACTAAAACAGCTTACTACAGGTTACTAAATGAGCTCCAAACAGGCAGAACTAATCAGGTGAAACTTGAATATCTGGGAATAATTAAATGAATTATTAAATGAATTATGCATTAAATGAAATGAACATGTTTTGTAGCCCACAGACCTTAGCTTTTTCAAACAACCATTTTAGAGAGTCTTTATGGTAGGGTGAAGAGACGTCCCCGATTTCCGGGGACAGTCCCCGTTTTAGGTAACCTGTCCCCGGCTGAAGTCGTCCCCGGAAAAATCCCTGATTTCAGTATTTTATAAATGAGGACAAAAAAAGTTTCCTATAGATCGTTATTACGGTAGCCGGGAGACTCCATTGTCGCTTTTCCGTATTATGCCGAGAAACGCTCGCCTGCCGAGAATTGCATCTTCGGCATAACACCGGCTCGGTAGGGAGTAGAAAGCGCGAGTGAGCGTGTTGCGCGCTACAACAGCAGTTACGGTAGCTGCTCGCGCTACTGTTAACGTTACAGAGAAGAAGAAGATCATCAGAGCCAACCGCCAATAAAAATCAAGAGGAGCAGCGCGCGCTGCCAGAAAAGACAACAAGCTGGAAGAGGAGAGCTCGAGTTTTCACCAGCTTCGAAGGGGAGCTAAGCTGATAAGGTACGTGTGAAACAACGTGTTTTGTTTGAACTGGGCTAATCTTTGCCTTCATAAAGATTTAGTTCACAGTAAAATAAAACTAAGCTTTTATTAACACAATCAGACGAGGGCACAATGAACAGCTACAGGATTAGCCAGAGTGAGAGAAATAGCAACAGGAAGGTTAAAATAAACTCATCGTAAAGGAAGATGTTTTGGAATTAACTGGTGATCATCGGGTTGCATTTTCCAAGCTGGATATGATTTTACACATATTACACATATAAAACTTCAGGTTGTAACGAGTTCGTTTGGTTAATGTTGCAGCTGTTAGACAGTTAATCTCTGCAGCAGATGATAGACAACAGCTCTGTGATGAAAGTTTTAAAATAATTTATTCTCCAAAGATTTAATTTATAGTACATGAACAGAAGTGGACAGAGAAGCCAAATGTTGTACTAAAGTAAGAGTAAAAATACTTCAGCACATTTTTACTCAAGTAAAAGGAAAAAATAGTCATCCAAGAAATTATTCAATAAGACTAAAAAGGTATTTGGTAGAGAGTCAACTCAAGTACTGACTAACTGATCAAATTATCAATCGTTTACTATTTAGAAATTACATTGTCAGATGGATCAAAATGTAAAGTTTAGTGTAAATTCTGGTGTTTTAAGGACCAAAATGGCGATAATTTATATAAATAAAAAAAATAACAAAATCATGCAAAAAAAAATCAAAATCAGTTTCTTTCAATAACAAACTAATGAAACTTTAACAAAAACTGCAGTTGTGTGTCTGTTGGATTTTTATTTAAAACATGTTTGTTTTTCATTAAGCAGATAGAAAATCCATAAATATTTCCTAAGTAAGCTCAACTGTCTCAACTTTTCCAATAAGTTCTCTATGTTGCTTCTTAACATGTAATGCACCTTTTGACCACAAGGGTAGCAGCTACAATATGGCCGCTTCAGCCACGAGGTCATCACACACAACTAAAAACTAACGCACCTAAAAACTACCACACCTAAAAACTAACGTACCTAAAAACTCGACATCAGCTGAACTAATATAGCAAAACTCACCTCTAGTGAAGTACAAATGAAAAAACATCTTTTACGAATCACACTGCTGGTTGCTCCGGTGAGTTGTATTGAAAAGGGGCAACATGGAGGGCGAGCGGTCTTATATTGGCGAGGGGAAGAGCGATTCTACGACAATCGTACTAACAGAACAAACAGCAGATTCAACATTCAGAGAACTTTTTTCAGCTCATTACAAGATGATTGAAGAAAAAAGTTGTTTTATTAGAATTCATTTAGAGCCCTGCAGTAAATATTTCACTTAAACTATCCATCCATCCATTTTCTAACACCGTTGTATAGAGGGTGTTAGTATCTCCAGCGAATGTTCCAGGCGAGAGGCGGAGTCACCCTGGACAGGTCGCCAGTCTGTCGCAAGACTACACAGAAACAGACAGAACAAACAACCAAGCACACACACACACTTAGGGAGAATTTGGAGAGGCCAATTAACCTGACAGTCATATTTTTGGACTGTGGGAGAAAGCCAGAGAACCCAGAGAGAACCCACTATGCACAGGGAGAACATGCAAACTCCGTGCAGAAAGACCCCGGGCTGGGAGTTGAACCCAGGACCTTCTTGCTTCTTGCACCATAGAAGCACCTGATACCACCTGATACCACCCGGTGTCTGTTTTCTGCTTCTCCTTAATGTTTCTACCAGGCGGGTTAAAGCCGCTGCTGATGGGATCTGGGCTGGAGGTTAGCAGCTGTAAACAGAAGCTACTGCAGAACCTCAAGGGTTAAAGGAAGATTCGTCCCATTTAGAATTCACACAATAAACATCAGAGAAAATACTGGAGCAATAATTAGAACCACAGCAGAAAGCCAAACTTGCCATAATTAAATGAATCAAAATGTCCCCAAAGCATTGGCGGACTGACAGAGGGGCCACCGGGCGATTCCAGGTAGATTCCAGAGTTGCACATCGTAGCGGCTCCTCATGCAGGGCCAGCCCAAGGTAATAGGGGGTGTTAGACAGAAGCCCTCAGCCCCTGAAACTCTTCCTACTAAGAACCTCAGCATCACTAACATGTTAAATATTGATAAGGTGAATCTGCGAGAGGGAGACCAGGTTTATCAGCCGAGTTTAAAATCAATCACTGAATATTGGTTATTTGCTGTGAGGTATTTGTGAACAAACCCAACTCAAACAGAAAGATTACACCATATTTTAACCATGGTAACACAACAATCAAACTATCAAGATGATTCTTTAAGCTTTTCCTAATTAAATCCTAAATGTACAATTTTCTTTCTCTGCTGAATGCATTAAGTAAAATGCAATAACATTGTCATTCTCTATAAATATATGCAACAGTTTTAGATTTATGGTCTGTTACAAATAAACCATTTCGAGGGGCCCCTGAATGGCTCCTACCAGCAGCTACTGAGTTTTCTTTGCCTTGAGATCCCAGTCTTACAATTCTAGTTCTCTGAGGTGCCAACATCAAAAACTTATATCGTCACCTTCTTAAAATAATTGCCTAAGTCATTTTTAGCAATTTTTCAGGAAACACAAAAAACTGAACCATTTGTTGAATAAATGATATTTACAAACAATTTTAATCAAAAAAGTTGTAACAACAGATGTCTTTTGACATACAAACAGCAAGGTCAGTCAAACATGGAACATGACAGAATTAAATGACTTAGGCAAATTTTTGAACATGCCTTTGTGACCTGGGCAATTTTACAGCACAAACTAAAAAAACATAATGCTGAGGAGGCATGTGCATTTTTCCCACTTCTCCTTCCAGCTCTTCTTTTCTGGGTTCTTGTCTGATGCCTATTAGTGTGGCAAATTGTCAAAGAAGTGATGACACTCGACAGGCATGATGGGTTTCATTGACTGGAGGTCCTGGAACTTTCTCTCTTTGATTGGCAGAGCACATGGAAACAAACTTATCCATGCCATTGGCCCATTTGGCACCTGCAGCCTTTGTGGCAGTTCTTCCCACACAGAGTCTTCTGAAAAGGACAACTTGAAATGGATCTTGCATTCACTGCTAAACTGAAGAGCCCGCAAGTCATTCACAGTCGGGTCTCCCAACTTTTTTGCCTGGTCTGATGCTGAAGAAGTAAGATCCATTCAGCTTCAGGAACTCATCGTGCTTGAGCACTTTCACATAGTAAAGTGATGGCCTGATTCTTGCAGTCTTGAGAACAACGACATAGTCTCTTGGGGTGAAGATATCTGCAACTATTTTTTGTTCAATAGTACTATGCATACTTTCACACTCCATTTGTGTATGACCTGCAAGAAGGTATTTTTGGGTATTAGCACCCCATATTTCCTTGCAAGCTCAGAGTATGCATTCGCTACACATGTATTGCGATTCTGATAACCGCAACCGTCGCTCCACACTATGATCTCCTTGAGGTCTGGATGGCCTTTGATCACACCTTCAAAATGATGATACTGAAGATGTGCAAATACCTCGCTACAGAGGTCACCTTCTGATTCGTCCCAAATGTAGCAGTAGCCTTCCTTTGATCTCAAGTTGAAAAGGGTAAAGTTGTGGACCTGCAGTTTTGTTTTGTAATACAGGCTGCTGGCTTGGGTTTTTGGACACAGTAGCACAGCTTGCAAGTCCATTGTCCAAACAGACTTATCTTCATCAGCAGAATCCTTGTCCCTAGATTTCTCTTGCCTCGCTTCATCCTTCTTGGTGACATGTGCGTCGTATGCAGCCTTACTGATATTTCCATGTTTGAATGAAACACAAACATCACACTGATCTTTTCTTGAAATAAATACGGAGTAGTTCTCCTCATGGAACACAGCTGTGAAATATTGGATTCCAACAGGTCTCACTCCAGCAGTTGCAGCTGCCTGTCCATATTCACAATGTAGTTGGGAAATGGTTGTGCCTTGGTAAAGGAACTTCTTGTCTTTGTAGGTAGCTGTGCTTCTGTAGTAGTGTGAGTCAACACTGGGCAGGTCCCTCAACCAGTACTTAAGGAAATCCTTTACATCAGTTTCAACCTTTGTATGCCTGCCACTTTTGGGTCCAGATTTTGATGGCACCTCTGCTTGTTTTTCAGGGTTGATGGGGTCATCCAGCCATTTTGTAATGGTTCTTTCAGGGAGACCAAGTGTAGAAGAAAAAAGTGCCTTGCGCACTTTAACACTTGTTCCATCTTCAAGGTTCAGTTGGTAGGAAAATGATGAATTGCGTCGGGATCCCTCAGTAACTATTTTTTGCTTCATGCTAGTCTTTGTGACCAAAGGGGTGACATATAACCAACGTTCTTCCCAGGTGTTCATTGCCCAAATCTTGTCAAATACCCACTGCCGCTGCTCTTCTGTAAGGACTTGGCAGTCTTGAGTTGAGACTCGCTGACAGAACTTGGAATTGCAGGGAGGACCAATAGTCTTTGCACTTATTTCTTTGCCACTTTTGCTCTTGTTTGACATTCCTTTCAGACGTTTCTGCTTGGATTCATTTTGCTTCCATGTTCTTGGACTGAAGTGTTTATGTCTTTTCTTTTTGCCTGCATCTTTTAATTCAACGTCCTCATCTTCAGGAGAGGAGGACTCATCACAGGTGGGGGTATAGTCCGGATCTTGAATGACATCATCACCATCATCGCCATCATCATTTGATATCGCCTCTTCTTGGTGTGGATGTGTCTGCTTGGCATCTTGAACTTTATCCATGGGAGCAGATGGTGCATCATTATCAGCATGCTACATCATGTCTACTGAGGATGACAATGGTCTCATTGTCATCCTCAGTAGATGAGGACAGACTGGTGTCATCAATGTCAAGTGCATCTCCTACCAAAATGGAAAAAAAAATATTCAAACCTTTCAAAAATGTGCGATTATTCTGACAAACATGAATTGCCTTTGAGGTCAATTGTATTAAGATACATCGTGGATTCCCAAAATGGTTTGCAAGTTGCCTCTAGATACAGCAACACAGGCACACTATAACACCAGTCAAATCATTTACGATTACTTATGTTTAACTGAAATTTTCATTAGTTAAAATCAATAAAGTAAAGAGGGTCCTTTGTGATTTTTTCTAGACTGTAGATTACATTACAGTATTAAAAACTTTCGTAGTTAGATGACTCTGGAGTCTTTCCACTTTTTGTGCTTTTTAGCTAACTTACATCCATCCATTAGCTAGCTTCCTAAGCTAAAATTTTCACTGAAAAGACTGAATAAAAAGATTACATTTTATGCAATTTTGATAGCCTAGTGTATATGATAGTAAACATCTTCACTTACCAACATGGGAAGAGTCCTGAATCTTGGAAATATCATCAGCAGCTGTGTAAAATTTTCGTCTTCTTGAATCATCCGCCATCTTGAAAAACTTCTAAAATTGCCTAAGTCAATTTGTCTGGTGACTTAAGCAAAATAAAACTGCCTAAGTCACACTCTTGACATAGGCAATTATACAAAAAGGGGTAGAATGGCATGATCTGTTTAATTGAGGATGTAGGCAATTTTACCAGAGGTGGCCAGCATCACGAAGAGATGATTTAGGCAAAAAAAAATCATTTTTGAAAAAAAATGACTTAGGCAATTATTTTAAGAAGGTGACGATACAGAGTTAACCAGTTGAGCTTTTTTGATCTATAAATCAGTCTGCAGCCAAGTTGTTCTAGAGGTTAAATAGATGTTATTAGGGCTTAATTAGTAAAATGGGAGCAAATTTGCTTATTTCATAACTTCATAACCTTTGACCTTCTCTCCTCTGGTCTGTTTAACAGCTACAGTCTCAAATCAACTCAGACCTCCAGGACGGTCAGAAGCAGAAACAGAAACTTTTTACCTGTTGGGGAAAGTAGACTACATTTGCTTTGCATTGTCCCCGCATGATGGCAACAATATAGTAAGATCCAATTAGATTCTTGATTAATATGGGTTCTTGTTGTACTGTGTTTTAAGATCTTGCTCAATGTGCCTTTTTTTTTTTTTACTTTGAGACCCTCCCCCTAAAAGTCAAAATTTCACTTAAACAAATGAAAAAAAACAAAAAAACATTTACCTTACATGAAGAGATCCTTCTTGCTTCGCATTTTCAATTCTTCTCCATAAACATCAAATCGTGCCTCCAGATCCAACTTTTCAAGAAGGACAATCCCAAACAAGCTCAGCAAAGGAAGCCAAGAGGAATAAACCTGTACAAGCCCCAGCACATATATATACTGACTTCCTGTTTTGGGGTGTGGCCAGAAATTAAATGTCTGCAGCAGCTGTTCTAACCTCCTGGCTCTACAACAGTATCGCGTGACACACCCTGCAGTTTTTCACCTTTGCTGGACGCCATCTTTTCAACCTTGGAGTAAAGGGAAAAATATAAAATTAGTGTATGAGAAAATACAAAATGCTATTAAATCCATTGAAAATTGGGCTTATAACTGGGGAGTTAAATTCTCAGTAGGTAAAACAAAGAATGTTGTATTCAGTAGGGAGAAAATTGAGGAAATTGATTTAAAGATGTATGGAGAAAAAAATAGAAAAAGTAATTAAATTTTGTTTTTTAGGAATTATGTTTGATTACAAGCTTTTAAGGGGTGATCATATGAAGTATATTGAAGGGAAATGTAAAAAAGTTATAAATATAATGAGGTGTTTTACAGGATTACATTGGGGAGCAAATAAAATTAATTTAAAAAAGATTTACGTTGCTTTGATCAGATCAGTGTTGGATTATGGATGTGTAGTTTATAGGCAGGCTGTGAAAACAGTGATTAGTAAATTAGAAGTTATTCAGAATAAAAGCTCCCAGATTATTGCTGTGGAGCTTTGAAGACGTCTCCATCTTTGGCAGTGCAGGTGGAAATGGGGAAAATGCCTTTATATTTAAGACAAGCAAATGATGCTGAATTATTGGGAGAGTTTGCAGGGACATAAGGAGAATAATCCAGCAGTAAGACCTTGCTGGGAGAGTGGAAAAGCTAAAATAGATTTGCATGGGCAGATCAATGCATTAGGGAAATGGGTATAAAGGGAAGTAGGTACTATGCTGCAGTGCCTTATCCAACTTCATCTTTTTGGTTGTTTCCACATGCGAATGTTGTTCTACAGGTTTATAAAGAAATGCAGATGAATAAAGATAATAACTGAGTAAGTTTTGTAAATGACAGAATTAAGAATATGTATAAATTCTTTACAATTATATATACAGATGGTTCAAAAGATTTAGTTTCAAATAAAACAGGATTTGCTTATGCTATTCCTGAACTAGGTATATTTATGAAACAGAACATCTGACCATCTCGCTGTGGATACAGTGGAAATGTTAGCGATACTGACGGCCTTTCAGTGGGTAGAGCAAAATAGAACTGAAAATGTTCTTATATGTTAGGATTCATTATCTTCTCTAATGTCTATTTTAAATGTCTCATCTGAAAGTCGTATGGAGTTGATACATAAAATTTATGAAGTTATATTTAGGATGACACAAACTTAAATAAAGATTAGGTTTACATGGATACCTGCTCATAAAGATATAGAAGGGAATGACATGGAAAATCATTTAGCTAAGATGTCTTTAAAACAAAGAAGAATTATGAAAATAGAGGCTTGTAAAGCTGAAATAAAATCAATTATTAAGAGCAAAATTAAATCTGAATGGCAGCAATTGTGGAAGGAAGAAACTAAAGGTCGTCATTTATTTCATATACAAAAGAAAGTAGGGAATATGGAAATAATTGGAGAAAATTGAAAAGAACAAGTAGTAATGTAGTAGTATGATGTGTCCACCACAGTGGACATCATGCATTGCTGACGATATTTTTAACATAAGTCATGTAGTTGATTTATCTTTCATTATAACTGTTTTGCTTACAATTAAATTCATTTTTAGTATATCTATAAGTTAGTTTTAAAGATATAATTTTTTATGCAGATCAGTTGTAGTTTGTGTTAGTAAAATTATAATTTTCTCGTACTTTTAGAGCACAAGAGCAGCAAAGAATAAGGATCACTGTAGAATAGTCGAGGAAATTCCCTCTGATGACGAGTGGCTGCCAGAGAAAACTAGAAATATTGGAGATACGGATGATGAAGGAGATGCAGACAGTCAGGATGCTGAAAGTGAAGATGATGAGGGCCAGGATGATGAAGGACAGGATGCAGAGGGAGGTCAGCAAGATGAGGGAGCTGAGGAAAATGGTACCTGCTCAGAGAAAAGTTCACAAGGGCCATACTTGCACTCAACCCCAAAAATATGTCTGGAAAGTCCAAGACAATAACTTTGATGGAGACTTGTGACCTTTTCTAGAAGAAAGGAGAGTAAATGTTGGTGGAAGAGAACCAATTTATTCCTTTAGGTATTTGTTTCCCTTAAATCTCATTGATGGGATAGTGCATAACACTAACATGTATGCACTGCAGAAAGGGAAAGAAAATCTGGCAGTGCCAAGCAAAGAAATGCAAATTTTTCTAGGGATCAACATGGTAATGAGCTACATTCGGTATCCTAGGACACGGATGTACTGGTCCAGTGAGGATGACCTTCGTCTTGGAATAATTGCAGATGCTGTGTCTGTAAACAAATATGAGCAAATTCGGAGTTATCTACACTTAGTGGATAACTATACCTACCAGCCAGCAAATAGCAGCCAGGCTCTTCAAAATAGCACCAGTGCTAAGTACATTTCAGAAAACACTCCTGATGGCAGCAAACCCTGACGGATTCTAATCAATTCATGAGCAAATCATTCCCTTCAAAGGCCAACTGTCAATCAGGCAATACATACCCAAAAAGCCCAAACCCTGAGGAGTGAAGGTGTGGGTCAGGGCAGGGTCTTCGGGTTATATGTACAAATTTGAAATATACCAGGGCTCTATTAGGGGTCAAAGCAGTGGTTTGGGAATGGCTGGAGATGCAGTGATGCGCCTTTGTGATGGCATAAAAACTACAAGGTGCTTTTTGACAACTTCTGCAACATTCCACTCCAGCAGGAGTTGCAGCATTCCATGAAAGACCACACAGGTCATGGCACAGGTACATGAAGAACAAATAGATTGAAAGGAGGAAGTCAGAAACTTAAGAATGAAATAAGACTGGCTGTTCTGGTCTCTGCTCATTTGACTAGCAAACGAGGAATAAAAAAATCCTGCCATTTCATTTGGAAGAAAGATCCACTGGAGATGGAGACGTCTTCAAAGCTCCACAGCATAATCTCAAAGCTTGTACAGGTTTATTCCTTTGGCTTCCTTCTGCTGAGCTTGTTTGGGATTGTCCTTCTTGAAAAGTTGGATCTGGAGGAACGATTTGATGTTTATGGAGAAGAATTGAAAATGTGAAGCAAGAAGGATCTCAGTTCTCAGGACAGCCTGGATTTTCAAGGAATTTTCAACTTTTTGTTGTTCACTGAAGTCGCCTCTTCCACATTTGGATGTTTAGTGTTAAAGTTCCTTTGTACCAAAAGTCTTCATGTAAGGTAAATGTATTTTTTTTTTCATTTGTTTAAGTAAAATTTTGACTTTAAGGGGCACAATTATATATATGTCATTATTGCCCCTAAAAGTCAAAATTTAATTCTGTCATTTACAAAACTTGCCCAGTTATTATCTTTATTAATCTGCATTTTTTTTTTATAAACCTGGAGGAATAACTTGATTTTTTAGGAGGAGAATTGAAAATGTGAAAGAAGAAGAATTGATAATGTCAATAACATAAATTAGTTAAAGCCCTCCAAAGTGATTTCCTAGAAATGTTGGGTTCTTCTGTGGAATTCAGGCACCTCTTCCAGTACCGTCTTCACGCTGATGGGAATCTTTCTAACACATTTTGATTTGGATGTTTACAGTTAAAGTTCTTGTAAAAATCTTATTTTGTTTTTATTAGTTAAAGACTCCCAGCCCGGGGTCTTTCTGCTTGCATGTTCTCCCTGTGCATAGTGGGTTCTCTCTGGGTTCTCCGGCTTCCTCCCACAGTCCAAAAATATGACTGTCAGGTTAATTGGCCTCTCCAAATTCTCCCTAGGTGTGTGTGAGTGAGTGTGCATGGTTGTTTGTTCTGTCTGTTTCTGTGTTGCCCTGCAACAGACTGGCGACCTGTCCAGGGTGAATCCGCCTCTCGTCCGGAACCAGTACCTCCTGACCCCACTAGGGACATTGTTAGAAAATGGATGGATTAAAAAAAATTTTAAGTGAAATATTTACTGCAGGGCTCTAAGTGAATTCTAATAATAAAACAACTCATCTTGTAATGAGTTGAAAAAAGTGCTCTGAATGTTGAAGCTCCTGTTTTCCGAATGACGTAGAATCGCTCCTCCCTCGACAACGTAAACTCGGCTTCCGTTTTGCCGCGCTACATCGTTTTCTTCCGGAACCTTTCGTTACGACTTAGCAGCATTTTCCTTTGTTTCTCTTTTTTAAAGATGGTTTTTGATTTCTTCTTCTTCACTGGAGGTGAGTTTTGCTATATTAGTACAGCTGATGTCAAGTTTTTAGGTGCATGATTGAATCTTTGATTGTAACACAGATTCAGTCGAGGCCATGTGGCCATGTGGCCTCGTGGCTGAAGCGGCCACATGGTAGCTGCTACCGATTGTTCTTGAGGAACAAATAAGACTTAATGTCAATTTAAACACATCAGAGAAATGTTAAATATTAATGGTTGTGGCTGCGGTTATTTTATATATTTATCTGGGTTTTGTTTATTTGTTTCTGTTCAGACCAAAACCTCCTGCCCTATGGCATTCCTCTCTGTCTTGGTCCCACTCTGAGTTACTTCCAACTGGACCCAAGCCTTACAACTGTTGGGTTGAAGATCCAGGGTGAAATTGGTGAGCTCAGGTTTACCTTGTCTTTTCTCCAACTTTACCTGTATGCAGAATTAAATCATGATTAAAGAATTAACAGATATTTCTGTGTCTTGACACACGGTGAATTCTGACCTGGTTGAGTTTTAGTTTGTCAAACCGATATACTTACTTTGGGTTCTGTCTATTTGTTTCTTTTTAGGCATAAACCTCTTGGGTTTTGGGATTCGTCTCCATTTCAATGGTTACTTCCAACTGGACTGGAGCCGTAGATATTTCCATTACATGTTACGTGGAGGTGAGCTGGGTCAGATAAAGTTTTTCTTGTCTCTGTTTCTCAGCCTTTATGTGCAGAATTATATCCTGATTAAATAATAAATAAATAGCCATCAGCCTTTTCACTCTAACAACTGAAATCTTTATGCTGAAATCTGTCTGTGCTCTTCAGGGCTGGATGGAAACAACAATGAGCCTTATTGGACCTTTAGTCTTCAGAATAATTAGAAAACTACCTGCTGCAAGAGGTAATAAATAATAGTTTAGTGTTTCAAATATTTACAGCAGGAGGTACTGTGATTATTTTGATGGGTGATTATACACTGCTCAAAACAATAAAGGGAACACTTAAACAACACAATATAACTCCAAGTAAATCAAACTTCTGTGAAATCAAACTGTCCATCTAGGATGTGTTATTTGAGTGTTCCCTTTATTTTTTTGAGCAGTATATATATATATATATATATATATATATATAATATATATATATATATATATATATATATATATATATAAATAAATAAATTGAACTGAAGGTGATGTTTATACCAAAAGGGCAAAATATCAGTTTAAACATTGAACTGTTTGCTAAAAAACTGTAGTTTGCAACATAAATCAGTCAGCTACCAAACACCGTCTTGTAAACACATAGTGTGTATTTTTATTTTTTATTGTTGATATAAGAGGATGGAAGATCGCTAGACATTAAAAATTAGGTTTCCTTCCTGAAAAGACAAGTGTAGGCTTTCTAGCAAATCACACTCTAATGTAAAATATAGTGAAGGTTTGCCTGACAGCTATGATAATTTTTATTTAATCAGAGAAATGCACCAATAAGGCAACTCAAAAAAGCTTCTTTTTTGAGTTGCCTCAAAAAATTAATCTTCTATATGGGTCAATATCCATTTTAAAGTCAAACCACTTTGGGGGTTTGACCCCGCCTCAGGATTACAGTCAAAACCAAGTTGTGTTTTTGTCTAAGGTAGACACTTTTATTGGGGATTTGCATAAAAAAAATACATGTGAAAACAGTAAAAATATTCTGAAATCACTTTGTAGTTCTGATTTACACTACCTGCTGCTACATTTCATTCATTAAACTTTTTCTCCAGTTTCATCTCATTTAGAAGTTGTTTTCCTTGTAATTTTCTGCCACCAAATAAAGGGAAATGTATTCACAAATTCAGAATTATTGCATGATGTGTGTAAATATTGTTACTTATTACAGAACTATAATGTTCGGTTAGTAGCTTAATTTCTTTTAATCAATTGAACTTTGTTTTCTTTTTCAGGTAGTTTTACAGATGGAAATTGTCCCAAGACCTTCTGCATCAACAGGATGAAAAAGTGTTTCTTTTTTATTGATGATGTTTAGGTCATTCAATTTCTGAAAAAATGCCCTTTGCAGCATGGATGCTAGAAATACATGTATTATTGTGCTGCATTATTATTTCTTGATGTACTCGGACACTGTAGTCTGTCATCTGCAGGATGTCCCATACTTGAATAGCTTCGCAGCACATTACAAAATAAATGTATTTCGCTCATGAAAACCAAGTCATTTTTTTTTTGTCTGTTTGTCTAAGTTTGACACTTTCATTGTTTTTTCCTAAGTATTACATAAGTAATTTTGATGTTCATGTGCAGACCATGGAGTTTGCACCACAGAGAAAGATTATAGAAGCATGATACAGGACATCTCTTGAACTATTTTGTTCTAACAACAATTTGCACAAAATATTGTGCTATTATTACAAATTATTTTTTATATTTGAACACGTAATACCATGTTATTAAGATATACATGCTTGTAATATTATGGCAAAACCTTTTGTCTCTGTACTTTATATTTTAAAGTGCATATCTTATAGCAATGTTAATTCTTATGGGTATTTAAATTGCATTATGCATTTGTTATTCATAAATGACTGAAAGCTACATTGAAGCCCCAATTTTCCATGATGTTTTTCATTAAATAGCGAGCCTCTCCCAGAAAGAAATTATGGATAATGGATCTAAAACAAACAGCCATTGAAACCCCAGCACGGGAAGAAAAGGTTGTATAAAAATCTGTTCATGAAGGGAAAGAAATAAACACAAGGAGCCAAATAATGTAAACTTAGCAGTTCCAGTCTGTAATTCCTATAAAAATGTTTTATTTACTTACTTTTACATATTTGTAAAAACTGTCACCATGTCATGACTGTATATGAGACAGATAATCTGTAAATTAATGAAGCTCCTCCAACTCCTCCTTGTGCTCCATCTGCAGAAATCCTTAATAAAGCAACAAATCAGAGTCAGGAGAAATGTCTTATCCGCTGAACCGCTGTCAGTACTAGAGTTGTCAATCGCTCTACTATGCACGCTGCTAAATCAATCAACCAATCAAACTTTATGTGTATTGCAATAAGGCATTTCAAAGTGCTTTACATCATAACAAACACAAAAACACAAAGTCATGCAACATAGAATAAACAATCAAAACATTACATTAAGTCAAGTTCCATCATTAAATTTGTAAATAATTACGTTTCAAATACAATTCTAAACAGGTGGGTTTTAAGTCGAGATTTAAAGGAAGTCAGTGTTTCAGCTGTTTTACAGTTTTCTGGAAGTTTGTTCCAAATTTGTGGTGCATAGATGCTGAATGATGCTTCTCCTCGTTTGGTTCTGGTTCTGGGGATGCAGAGCAGAACCAGAACTGGAAGACCTGAGAGGTCTGGAAGGTTGATACAACAACAGCAGATCTTCAATGTATTGTGGTGCTAAGGTGCTAAACCTGCTAGTGATAGAGAAACAACCTACCAGCAGGAAAGCTGTTTATCCTCCATAATTGGTGGCTATGCTAAGAAGTATTAGCATTCACAACAAACTATGCCTCATAACATACTATCACGACTTAGTGGCAGTTTCAACAATATTTAGAAAAAATAAATTAATTAATAAAAGTTACATACTGCAGTTTACTGGGAGGAAGATATATTTTTCTCTGCCATTCTCACAGGATCCAGCAGGTGGCGATAACGCGCCTTTTGAATTGGTTCGTCAACTGCCACGAAGAAGACGAAAGGCAGCCTGATAATGCAACAAAGCTAATAGTGTCCCATGATGGTAATCGACTGCTTGATTTTTAACGTTCATGTTATATTTTAGAATATAACAGTACAGTATCAATGTGCTTGATTGTCATTTTGTCCTTGTTCTGTTTAAATCTTACCGTAAACCGACCGTTACTTTGTGACAGCAGCTAGCATCAGTGTTAGCATTTAGCGGCTTGTCAACAACAATCCTCCTCATATTTACATTCATTCGTTTTTCTACATTAAACAACGTCAATAAACGACCGGATGGAAGCCCCGACGGTTCAGGTTGCCGTGTTTCGTGTTGCCGTGGCCTCTGTGCGGGTTGTTGAAGCCGTCTTGTTCTGTGTTTTTATGTCAGAGTGCTCAACTGAAGGATGTCATTATCAAAGCTGACGCTCCCAGCTCTCTGATGCTGGACAAACATGCAGACTACATCGCAGCCTACGGCTCCAAGAAGGACGACTATGTGAGTAAAGCCTTGTTCAGTCAACCCACATCTGTGTAAACTGGATCTGTTTACACACAGTCACATTCATATAAGTTTAGATTCACTGTTTTTATCAGCAAACAAATAAAGTTTAAACTTTCATCTCATCCAAGAACGGACAAACTTTAAAAAGGTTTAAATTGTTAACCTAAAGATCTAGCAATGGGTTTTCATCCTCAGGACCAAACATGAAGCAGCATTCAGCTTCTATGCATCACAAACCTGGAACAAACTGCCAGAAAACTGCAAAACTGCTGAAACACAGAGTTCCTTTAAGTCAAAGAAAAAAACCCTCCTGTTTTGGGTTGTTTTTGAACCATAATGAATGAAACATTCACCAACATTTTGATATGTGATGATCAGACATGGGTAGTAACTAGATACATTTACTTGATTACATTTACTTGAGTAATTATTTAGAAAAGATGTACTTTTAGGAGTATTTCTACTATGCTGTACTTTTTACTTGAGTAATTTTATTATGAAGTATTTCTAGTCTTACCGGAGTAACATTTCTGGATTTTCTGCCCACTGAGTGAAAAACAAACCAAAAATTCACCAGACACATACCTGCAGTTTTTGTTAAAGTTTCATAAGTTTTTTTTTGAAAGAAACTGAGCTATTCAAATGAACTTGATTGAGTGATTAGTTCAAAACCGGTGAAAAAAACAAGGGCCTCTTATGGGAAGGTGTTAAAGTCACCTTATATAACCACATCAAACCCTGGTCTTCTGATATTTTAAAGAAGTTTAATTTGAACTAACTATGTGTTGAACTAACCAGGAGTACACGCTGTCGGAGTACCTGAGGATGAGCGGCATCTACTGGGGGCTGACTGTGATGGATCTGATGGGCCAGCTGCAGCGGATGAACCGCCAGGAGATCGTCGATTTCATCAAAGCCTGTCAGCACGAGTGTGGAGGCCTCAGCGCCAGCATCGGACACGACCCTCACCTGCTCTACACCCTCAGCGCCGTCCAGGTGAATCCTGATGGACTTTCACTGCATTTAGACTTTAATCATATTTGCTGATCCGTTTGGATCCTTTGTAATTATTTTTCGTAAAGATATTTTCCATTTCATTCTCACACAGACCTGTTTTATCTGGTCTTTGGATCAGAGGTGTCCAAAATGTGGTCCAGGGGCCATTTGTGACCCTGAAAATGGTTTTATGTGGCCCCTGACCACAATCAAGAATGGTAAACTTTGACCAACAAAATGGAAAACAATTAATGACCCTAAGAATTTGGAAATTGTTTGTTTAAGGCAACAGCCCGAAGCCCTTTTTATATTTTAGATCTTTATTGATTTACACATTTAATAAAAAACGGTTTATTGTTGAGAAAGAAAAACTAAAAAAATCACAAGCTAACTTGTGAATTTTTAATTTAGTGAATTTTGGGACCTACCAGTAATCTAAATTGACCAGTTTTGACCCTCTGTGTAAAAAGTTTGTGCACCCTGGTTCAGAGTGACTGTCCTCTGTCTGTCCCAGATCTTGTGTCTGTACGACAGTTTGGACGCCATCGATGTGGACAAAGTGGTGGAATACGTTAAGGGGCTTCAGCAGGAGGACGGCTCGTTTGCAGGAGACAAATGGGGTAACAAATCTTCAAGTTCTTATTCAGATCATGTTCAGTTTGTATTTTCGTCTTTATAAATTGTAAACCTTTAATTTAACTCTTCTGTTTTAGAAAAGTAAACAATCTGAACTGCTGGATTTCCTTCAGTGCTTCTTTTACTGCTTTGTTGTTAATTTTCAAATAAATGTGCTTTTGTGTTAAAATGTTCATATATTTGTTTTTATTGAATTTTATGGGGAAAAATAAGCAAAACAATAACTAAAAAGCTGTAGTGTTGTTGCCTTTACAGCTTGGAATTAAAAAATTAAGTACATAAAGTATCAAAGTTTTGATTACATGGATTTAATGTAATATCAACATTTATAAGAGTCTGTTTTAACTGGAGTTTTCTGTCTTTGCAGGAGAAATCGACACACGGTTTTCTTTCTGTGCTGTTGCTACGTTGGCTTTGCTGGTATGTTTGGTTTTATTTCCTTACAAGTTTGTTGAAGATAAAACAGCTTAACATGAAGAGGCTAGTTAGCGTTAGCTTGTCCTGATCCGTCTCTGCCCTCGTCCGTCCTCGCTCAGGGAAAGATGGACACCATAAACGTTGACAAAGCCGTGGAGTTCGTCTTGTCTTGCATGAATTTCGACGGAGGTTTCGGCTGCAGGCCGGGCTCAGAGTCTCACGCTGGCCAGGTGAGTTCACACCTGGACATTTTAAAAACTTTACTCTTTATAAACAAAACCAAACAGGTTCTCTACATCCTAATAAATGTCTTTAAATTAAAATGTAAACATATGAGTGAGAACTGAGAGGCTGTTGGTCGCAGAATGAATTAATTCAGCCGTTTTCGTGCATCAGATTTACTGCTGCACCGGTTTCCTGTCGCTCACCGGTCAGCTGCACCAGCTCAACGCCGACCTGCTGGGCTGGTGGCTCTGCGAGAGGCAGCTGCCGTCCGGAGGCCTCAATGGGCGACCCGAGAAGGTTTGTGCGCTTCACATGAAGTTTCTCTGCTTGTCAGGCAAGAAAACTGCATTGAAATGTGCCTGAACACATTTAAAACACGGGATTATTACAGATTTGTTGTTGTTCTTTAATGTTTACTAAGGTTGTTGAGTTTGCATCCAGATATCTTGATTAGTTTAAAAGAAAATGATTAAAACAAAGTCAATATAACTGTGAAACTATCGATATTGTTTGGTATCTCCCATTTTGTTTCCTTCCAATCTCAGGCAAGATGTGTTTATTTGTAAGTAAAGTTTACTATTTAAGATGCTAATCAGCTTCTTCCAGTTTTAAAAATACCACATTGTTGCCGGGGTTACACCTTATAACTGCCTGAAAGTAAAAAAGTAAGCGCAAAAATGCTCCCAGCTGCAAACCGTCCGAAACTAATGGGAATAATTAATAAAACAATTAACAAAAATGTCTGAACAGAACAAATGAGACGTAACCAAGTAGATCTACTCCAACAAGCTGCTAAATTCTAGATTTATAAATGCGATTCAGAAACCGACGTTTGTACCTCAACATCTCTTCCTCACAGTAAATTCTCAGTTCACATTAGTAAAAAAAAAAAAAAAAAGATTAAAAATGAACACATTTCAAAATATTTTTTCCTCTTTAAGGACCAAAAATTTGAGCCACTGAAGAAGTCTATTTTTCTTCATGGTCTTTTTTTCTGCATCAATCAAGAGGAGCGTTGATCTGAAATGATATTTCCTGTAACGAAGGATCGGTTCAGACGTTTGATTTGATCACAGCTGGATGTTGAGAGTCGCAGACAAACCTTCGTCTCTCTCAGCTTCCAGATGTTTGCTACTCATGGTGGGTCCTGGCGTCTCTGAAAATCATCGGCAGGATTCACTGGATCGACAAAGCCAAGCTGCAGCGCTTCATCCTGGCCTGCCAGGACGAGGAGACGGGAGGATTCGCTGACCGACCCGGAGACATGGTGAGGAAAGAAACGCTCCGACTTCCTGCTGAATCTTCGCTCTCTCAAATTATTTTCCTTCTTTATGCCGCACTTTTTGAAAGTATTGTCCCTTTAAAGGTTTCTTTTTTATTTTTATTTTTTACTTTGTTGTCACATAAAATAACTTGAATATTATTTATCAATCACTTTTTTCGATTGATAAAAGTGAAACTAACTGCACATGTGTGAAAACAAGATTTATGTCGCCTATTAAATCATAAATAAACTGCAACTAGCCACCAGAATTAATTCAGTTTTACTAAATACTTGGTCTGCAATTAGTGACTATTATAACATTTGATTATTCTATCAGTTATTTTGACGATTAATTGATTAATCGTTAGAATAATCGATTAATCGAATAAGGACATTGACATAATTTGAACATTTTTTTATTGAACCACTTAAAAGTTTTTATGCAATATTAGAAATACATTAAAATTCAAATAAACAAATAATTTAAATTCACTTTTAAATAAGAAAATTAATATTTTATTGTCTAAAATGCAATAACATAGCATTCATTTAGTACAAATACAGTTTAGGGCTGATCTGTGGGTTACTGATCCATCTCTACACTCAGAACTGGTCCTAAACTCAACCTGTTGATAGATTGTGCAGCCATTTTGAGTTTGGATAGATTTTTTTCCCCTCCAAAAAACTGCATTTTATATTTCCGCAAACCATCAAAATCGGTTGAAACTTTTAAAACTGCGACAATGCTCCAGGATTTCATTATGCACCAGTTTGACCTCTTGACCCCTCCTCTGCAGGTGGATCCGTTCCACACTCTGTTCGGTGTGGCGGGCCTCTCGCTTCTCGGCGACGAGGCGATCAAGCCGGTGAATCCCGTGCTGTGTATGCCTGAGGACGTCCTGCAGAGGGTCGGCCTGCAGCCCGACCTCCTCAGCTAGCGCCCCTGAGCTAACACGTCATCGTCATGGTGAACTGAAACGCCCCTCACATCGGCCCCCAGCCTGAGTCATAACCACTACAGCTGCACCCTGGAAGCAGATAGAGGACTGCTTTTCATCCATCTGTTTGGAAGAAACCATCAGAAAATGACATTCCTTCGTTTCTCGAGTCGTTTTTAGGAGGAAAACCTGGAAATTCTCCACATTTCCTCACATTGCAACCACAACCTTCACTGTAGTTTATTGGGATTTTTGTGATGGATCCACTGGAAGTGCTCCATAGTTGTGAAGTAGAAGAAAAATGTTACATTTTTACAAATAAACTAATTAAAAATATATAAAGTTGATGTATTGATCCTTTTGTCAGCCTAGAGTTCATTTATGATGCTTTTTTTCAGGTTTTTATTTGTGAAAAATATCTTAAAAGTTTCACAATTATATCTTACTTTGTATCAATGTAACACTCAAAATCTCAATAAAATGCTTTGTAGTTTTTGGCTGAAATGTAAAAATATGGTGGGCATATTTTGAGGGCTGAAACCATTATTTTAGTTATCGATTAATCGATTGTTCTGGTGATTAATCGGATAATAAAACTGCCGCATTCTGCAGAATATTTACGTGTTTTATAATGCTTTAATCATAATTGTTATAAATCATGATTAATCACTATTAATTGTTTATTAAATGATAGATTAATCACAATTAATTGATTATTTCAATAGCAATCGATCATTTAAATAATCGATTAATCGTTTCAGCCCTCATCAGCCCAAAACCAAAAAGGTTTTTCAGTTTTATCATAAAAGAACTAAAGTTTCTTTACAGGAAAAGAAAAAATGTCAGACAATTCAGTTTGTTGTGCTCAGTCAGTAATGAAACGGCGACGGCCTATTTAAAGTAAGAGCGTGTTTGTGGCTCTCCAGCACTCCCAGCCTGCTGGGATAATGGTCCTCTCAGCTGGAGACGAGCCACAGGGGCTGCAAACTGGTTTATGCGTCTCCATCAGCTCAATGTGAGCGACGCTGCTGAAACGGGGGAGTTTTCAATTTAACTGTAAATGTTATGTTTAATATTCCAACTGCACTATTTATTTAAATCTGTCGCTCTGCAGGAAATATTTATTCCATCCTGAACAGCTTCTCCACATCCATAAATCTCCTCGTCTTTTACTGTCAGAAAATAACTGCTTGGTGTGTTTAGTTATAAGGCTTTATATTAAAACAAATATCAGTGTTTTAATGTTTGAATCCAAACTAAAAATTATGATTTGCTAAATTACTATAGAAATAGTTTGTTTACAAGAAGGGTTTCTATGTTTTAACAAAATAAAAAATGATAATTAAGAAGGTATTTTTGTTTCTCACTTCTTCATTTGATGCCTTTAAAATATCTTTTAAGCTTACAGAATATTTTAGAACAGTTTAGTGATTTCTGAGTAACGTCTAATTATTTCCACTCTTTATTTTTAGTCTTTGTTTTTATTCTTAAAAAAAACAAGAATAAAAACCCCTGATTGAATTGAAACAATTCAAAGTCATTTAATAAAATGTACAGATAAGAAGGATTTTTAAATTTGCAGTTTTCATCTGTGAAATTTAATCATTTCATATAATTTTAGTTCCTTTTTTTATATATTTTTTAATCTTTTAAAGTTGATTTTGATCCTGAGTAAATAACTACAGTTACACTTTATTAAGCATTTAAACATTTTGCCATGAAGTTGAAAACATTGTGTGCCATTTACTTTTAAAATAATAATCTACCTGCTTAAGTAACAAACTAAAACATGTAAGAAGAACAAACAAAAATGTTTGTTGTTTTCCCTGGAAGGAGTTCTGCAAAAAATAAAAAATAAAATAAAATAAAAAAGAAAAAAATAAGTATTTATTTGTTTGCAACGTTTTGGCAGAAAATTAACTCCATGATTAGATATTTGAAATGTTGAGTGTGGAAAAGAAACCCTGCATCTTCAGATGCTTCATATTACAGATTGTAGCTGCTGATTACCACTAGATGGCAGCATCACCCTCTTAAACAGGCCTTTGGCTAATTTAATGTAATCATCCATTAAATTTATTGTTTGTCTCATAGCACAAAAATATCACATTTTGACCTAAAATACGGAATAAAACCGCAATGAGCTTCATCTGGAGATTTCATCTGTTTAATGTTTTTAAAATTGTAGCATATTAACCAAAAATAATAATATTAATATTAACTTAATATATAATATTTGGTATTATTGAGCGACAGAGTGAAGATGCCTCTACACTGAAAAAACACAAAAGTATTTTTGGCCTATTTTCTAGTGCAAATTTTTTATTTTGAAATAAGACAAAACTAACTTCCAAGTAACTTTTCAGCAAGATATAGCAGCTTATTCTCAGTCAATAATTTCTTAATATAGATGAAAAAGTTCTAGTCATCTTGGCAAATAGATTCATTTATAACAATATTTTAAATAATTTGCTATAGGAACTTTTTCAATCTTTATTAAGGAATAATTTACTCGAACTTATGTTTTTCTGAAATGTTATCTGTTAGTTATCTTATTTCAAATGTATTATGATATTTGAACTACACTGAAAAAAGAAATCAGGTGATCCTTCGTTACAATTAATTAATCCGAGTAAAAATATCAAATGTCTTAAATAAGTTTGACAAACTTAATTTGATTAAATCTAACAAATTAGCTCATTTTTTTAAAAGTTTGAGCTCTGTTGACTTTTTACAGTGTAGAAACTAGACCAAAATACTTATTGAATTTATTTGCAGTGTTTATATGCATATTTTTTAGCTTCTTCTGTAGTAATTTGGCAGGAAGTCATCATGGCTGCGTCTCCATCTGCTGGCATGTGATTTGTGACTCGTGTCTCGGCTGCCAGGAGGAATCGCTGTGCCAGGCTGTGGCGTGGATGCATCGACTCCTCTGTGGCTCTCGGGGGGCCTCCTGGGGCCTCTCGGACTGGCAGCCAGTGATCTGCTGTGCGGCGTGCATCACCGTCCCTGTGGGGTTGGAACGGCATGATGGAGGAGTTTCTGTCCGGTTCTCAGTGGCAGCTCAGAGGGATCCCAGTCATGCTCTGGGAGAGTTTCTGCATTCTGCCGCTCAGATCCCAAAACCAAACACTGAACGGGTTGGATAGCTGCACGGGAAACTGTTTAAATTATATAGAATATTTACTTATTATATTCTTGTTTAAGATTTCTAATGTTAAACAATAAATTATAAATGATAGTGTAATCCAGGAGTTTTGGGTAAAATATTAATATTAAATATTTTAAAGACAAAAAGCTACTAGTTGGTTCTAACAAGTATACAGAAAAGGATGGAGGGCCACTGGAAAAAGAAAACAGAAAAATAACCCAGACGTTCTCTTCCCAAGAAGATTAAAATCAAAATTCTGAGAAAAAAGTCAGAATTCTGAGATTGACATCAGAATTTTGAGATTAACGTCAAACGTCAGGAAAAAATCTGAGTTTTGAGAAGAAAATAAAAACATCTAAATTCTGTGATTAATGTCAGAATTTTGAGCAACACAGTCAGAATGATGAGATTAAAGTCAAAATTCTTAGAAAAAAAGTCAAAATTCTGAGAAAAAAGTCAAAATTCTGAGATTGTCAGAATTTTGAGATTGCCAAAATTCTGTGATTAATGTCAAAATTCTGAGCAAGACAGTCAGAATGCTGAGATCAAAGTCCAAATTCTCAGAAAAAACTCAAAATTCTGTTATTAATGTCAAAATTTTGAGGAAAACCATCAGAATTCTGAGATTAAAGTCAGAATTCAAGTCTCTTCAACATATTAAATAATATTTTTAAAATAATTTTGTTAGATGTATCGAGGTGTTTATAAGTTTGCTTGATTCCTGAAACGTGTCTATAAGTTTTTAGAAAAGCGTAAACATGATCCAAAGCTATTTTCGTCAATAAATAATACACTCATAAAGCAAACTGCACAAGCTGAGCTACTTGGAGTCTGTTTGGATAACAAACTGTCTTGGTTTTGGTTTTGCCCTTATTTGATTTGATTAGTTTTATGCATCAGTTTTTATTTCACAGCTCCGACTGAGTAATTAGAGGCAGATAATTATCTCCTCCTCGTAATGCAGATGAGGACGAGATAAGAAAACGCCACTTTCCCAGGAACAATTCCTAACAGTTGGCTTCATAATGCCAGACAAATAACGAAGTGATAGCACAAGCTGTACGGAAAATCATTATCATCAGTCACTAATGGGACGGCGGCGAGAAGTCTGTAATGTTCCCATAACTTGAGAAATGGGAAAAGACAGATTTTCTTGTTTTTGGTTTGCATTAGACAGTGTAATGTGTTTCTTTTCTAACATAAACTCCAACTTTAAGGTTTACAATGCTAAGATCTCTCAGTCAGCAGGGCAGTTTAGGTCCAGACTGAAAATGCATTTATTTTCCCTTCAAAACCAGTAAAAAGCAGAAGAAAAAAGGCAGCTATTAGCACTTCACTGATTCAAGTTTTTGAAAAATCACTGCAGCTGAAATTAAATATGTCTTCGTTTCTGTTCATACTATTTTTGCATTTCTTGACAACCCTAGAATTGTCTTATTATTTTTACCGAACTAAATTTCATTTTTTGTTTTATAATTTAACTGCCTGTGATGTAAAAGTGCCGCTTTGACTTGACTAACACTCAGAAGTTGTAACTTTTCAGCTTCTGGGTTCAAATTATGGCTCCAAGACATTAGAAGAAACATTTATTGCGACATATCAGGTTATAATTGCGATTAAGATTTTGATTAACCTTAGCTTTTGTTCTTGTTTTCCCATCATCATAATTTCGACACCATGTTTTGTGTCCATCTGTTTATCCGAGATCGAGTTGCCGTGGTAACAGATACAAACAAGAAGGAAACCCAGACGTAACTTTTCCCTCAGATTACCACATAGATGAACTTTGATCTGTTTGCTGTGGTTTCCATGTCACTTATCGCCTTCCAAGCAGTTACATCACTCCTTGTCTGATTATTTCATTTCCCTATTATTTTTTTTTTTTTGTGTATAGATTTTTTGTAATTGTTCCCTCAAAAGCAGCTGATACACAGAAATAAAACCTTTACAAAGTTTATTCTTCCAGAGCTACAATGTTACAACTGCCCTAACCCCAACCCTAACCCTCTACCAAACAGTGACAAAGCACACAACTAGGCTCTCCAAAGCCCCTAAAATATATAAAATAAATGAATAAAAGAGTGTTTTTATCCATGACTTTTACAAAAATCGTAATAATTTGAATAGAATAACTCTAGGATGCAACGCCCCAATTGTTTTTTTCTTTCACAGTAGTCTGAACAATCCAGACTATTTGTATGATTGGAATTGTAAAATTCCAATCATTTTACTCACAAAAAGAAAAATAAAATCTGATTTGTGTCACCTTCATATATATTAAATAGGATACCTATCTGTTTTCAACGGCCATGTGGCTTTCTTTCTGACTTTTACATCATTATTGTGAGACGTGAGTCATAATTCTGAACTGATGAAAGTTTTAAAAAATACTCCTAGAAGTAAACTGAAGTAAATGTAGCTAGTTACTGTCCAATCTGCATGCCACAAGACCAACAACAAATTCAAGTTCAATGTTCAATTATCCTGGAAGCAGTTATTACCTACAATTAGCATGCTAATCACATATTTTATGCTAGCTGCAGCTAGCATGTACGTAGCTTCCCTTGCTAAATGGGATTTTCCTGCTGCAAAGTGAACCTGTGAGTACGGAAGAGGATTAGGGCCACTGAATAAAAAAATATAACAGTTCTGACTTTAATCTCAGAATTCTGACTTTAATCTCAAAATTCTGGAAAAAAAAGTCAGAATTCTGAGATTAAAATCAGAACTGTTTTATTTTTTATTCAGTGGCCCTAATCCTATTCCGTATGTGAGTCCTGTATGAATCCCAGTGTTTATTTAGCTGACTGGCAGCAGTAATCTGCGTGGCCCCTCCGTTTCTGGGTAGAGACAAAACTTCCTGGTTGTTCGGCTACCGAGAAAGCCCACCGGCTCTCATTAGTGAGGAAGAGACAGATGAAGAGGGCGAAGAAGTGTGAGGAAAAGAGGCAGGGAGACAGATGGATGGATCACAGCCCTCGACTCTCAGTCATGTTTGTTTGCATAGAAAGCAGCAGCGCATTCTCCTCCCCATCTTCCTCCGGGTCCTGTCATCCTTGCGCTATCTCTCAGCACAAACTACCGGATTAGTCCACAGGCACAACTGACATCCACAGCAACACATGCAGCTGGTGGGAACCTTTGCATACAGATTGTTGCTATTACCATCTTGTTGCTATTCTCCACCACCATCTGAAACCAAGGACTGACTTTCTGTTCTGAAATAAATCAGACATGGTTGTTTTGTTTACATTTATTTTACAATTCACCTCATGTTAACCCTTAAATGGGCAGACACACTTATATATATACAGCCCTGGAAAAACTGCATTGAACCTCATGGCTATTCCACCAAATATTGATTTCTG
Source organism: Poeciliopsis retropinna (assembly GCA_010277075.1). Taxonomy (NCBI): domain Eukaryota; kingdom Metazoa; phylum Chordata; class Actinopteri; order Cyprinodontiformes; family Poeciliidae; genus Poeciliopsis; species Poeciliopsis retropinna. The sequence goes on from VMRM01000021.1 coordinate 5,254,686, forward strand.
AACTCTTCCTGAGTTAAAACATTAGTATTGTTGTTCCCAAATGAATATGAACTTGTTTTCTTTGCATTATTTGAGGTCTGAAAGCTTCTTTTTCATTGTTATGATCATTTAAATTTTCTGCAAATAAAATCAATTCTTGCTTGGAAATTCAGAGACATGTCAGTAGTTCACAGAATAAAAGAACAATGTTAAATTTACTCAAACATAAACCTGTCAAGACTAAAATCAGAGAAACTGATCAATTTAAAAAGCGTCTTAATTTTTGCTGCATATATTCAAAAACTATTTTTATGACGCATTTTCATACTTTTTTTAAAAATATGGGACCTTTATTTTTAAACTTAGGGTTTGTATCCCCCAGGATACATTTGCCCATTTGGGGTATAAACACTTTTACATGTTTCTTATAAGTTATTAAACAATTTTTATAGTATGACTCTACCTTTTCTTTGTATGTTTTGCATTTTAATAAAAAACGAAATACAACAAATCAGTATCAATTCATTTTATGTAGCAGGAATTAACAAATGTTTCAAGTCAGTAAAAAAATAAAATAAAAAAATTCAACCCAATCATTCATGCAGCAACAGTGGAAAGGAAAAACTCCCTTTTAACAGGAAGAAACCTGCAGCAGAAGCAGAACCGAATTCACTGCAAGTGCCAATCTGTCACTAGAAACGGTGCATAGAAATACCAGAATACATAATAAATTAAAATAATCCACATTTGAGGGTAAAATAAAGCTTAATATATATCTAAATAGTGAACATTTATAAATGTAAGAGTCAATATTCGTCTTTTGTTCCCCTCACCGGGAAACCTATCCCAGACATTTCATGTCTTATCTAAGCTGTTAAATGTAATTTAAAAAAATTCTAAAATATATATTAAATCTCTCTTAAAGAGCCAAAATCAAATGATCTCACATCAATATGTATGAGATGTGAAGTGCAGGTTTTTGACAGCCCTCTTGTCCACAGCTTGTGAAATGTCCGTATCCCCCAGGATTAAAACTTGAGTAACTTTAAAAAAAAAAAAAAAAAAAAACTTCTAGAAGTATTTTTACTATGCTGTACTTTTACTTGAGTAATTTTATTACTTGAGTAAAATTTCTGGCTCTCTCCCCACTGAATGGAAAACAAACATGTTTCAAAATTCCCCAGATTCAGACTCACACCTGGAGATTTTAATGAAAGAAACTGATTGGAAACATTTTATTTTGCCTGACTTTGTTAATCTTTTGTTATTTATATGAGTTATTGTCATTTTGGTGTTTAAAATACCAAAGATTTTCAATTAGCTTTATATTTTGGTCCATCTTAGAGTTAATTCTGTCTTATTTCAAGTGTATTAAGATATTTGCACCAACTAGACTAACATTCTTGATAAGATTTTGTGTTTTTGAAGTGTAAAGTAGATATTACACCCATACAGTCGATTAATGAAACCACTGAGAGCAGAAATAGAGACAACCTGCAGCAGATGAAGAGGTGGAGATCTAATCAGTTGCCTCTGATCGCCCTCGGACTGATTCCCTCTCCGTCATCCGGTTGTTGATGTGCGTCGTGTTCTAGCCATTTGCAGATTATCAGGACACGGCGTTCAAAAGGCCACATGGTGATTAGATTTTAATTTCTGCTTCTTCTCAGCAGCGGGAGAGACGAATCTGTCAGAGATGATTCATCTCTGACAAAAACAAACAGCTCTTCTGCTTTGTTTATCTCTCTTCTGTTTAAGTTGTGATTCTGCTGCAGAAAGCTGCATGTTGCCGCTGAAACCAAACAGTTTTAACAAACTTAAAATACAAATAAATAGCTGTCTCAATGTGAGTTTGTCTTAAATAATATTGAAGGTATTTTCACATTGATGTATTACAGATGTAAAAACTGTTTTGATAAAATAATATTAAAAACAAAAATTTCCCTCCTATGTGGTGGAATAATTGTACTGAATTTCCACAACAAAATACAATATTAGATGTACTTTTTGATTTTTAGGTTTTAAACTATGTGGGTTTTCATTTTTTACATAATTTTCTACAAATAACATCTCAATCAAGAAATTGTATTTATCTTTTTTTAAAAACTTTTTTACCAAGGTTTACATAACTAAAAATAGAAATAGAACAACGGTTCTTTAATAATGACAGCAAAATTTCAATAGTAGATTTTTTTTCCCCCCTAAAAGCTCTAAAAACGTTTTATTTCTTTGGATTGAGGTTTGCAAGCTGCAGATTGTCCTAGAATCTACGGGCCACATAAAAACTTATGGCGGACCAGATTTGGCCCCCAGACCTTCAGTTTGACACGTGTGCTAACTAGTTTATTATGGTGTCATTCTGGCAACTCAGTTTGTAAAGTCAAATATTTTATATGGATTAATTACATGAGCCATAAGAAGAGCCCTCCTGATCATTAAGTCAATGCCCCGTTACCTAGCAACCAAAGTGGAGCTCCACCCACTTCATTATTAGGAGATTCCAGTTGGTCAGCTGGTTTTACCCATGTTTTTTTGTGCTGCATAATGCTGCTGCTGGAAAAGGTATGGATTTATTTTTATTGACTTACCAGCCAGACACCACTTGCTGCATTATTCTTGAATGTGCAGGAGGCTCCGCTTCTGCTTTTCAAAGATGTGCAGTTGCATAATTATGTTTGCAGCCATTTTCAGGGGTGAGTGTAAACACTGACTTTATCAGCAGCAGATTATTTGGATTTAAAATGACAAGGTGTCATAAAACAGCTCAAAATAGGCAGAAGTGACCAGACTAAAATCTGATTATTTAAGGATGATTTTGTATAAAACGTAGAATGAATTTATCAATCCTGACCCGTTTAAAAATGCTTAGGGTCGCCTTAAATTCATGAACTAATAAGGAACAAAGTTGCTTTTTCACACAGTGAATAATTCAGATACATTTCTTAAGCTTAACGAAGGAAATACTCATTTGAAATCTGGAGTTTGTATCTACTTTGGTTATATTTGTCACATTCATGGTTACATTGAGTAAGTAGTTGAACTTAGCTGAGAGATTTTGAACATTGTGTCTCCTGTTTTTTTACATCTTTATCTCTCCTTGGTAGATAAAGAATTTCAAATTCAAAGATATCGCTGAAATTGTTTTCCACAGTGTTTGAGTTTTGGTTCGTTCGTCTCTTCATGTGAAAAGTTTTACAAAATGGAGGTTAAATATGTCTTTTTTGTGCCACGTAGAGTCGTTTAGAAACAGTCATTTAGCCCGAGGTTTCATGTCACTTTCTGAACTTGAACACAATGAAGCACAAAGGAAACATTGGAAAAAAGCAACAGAAAATAAACTCTTGATGTTTTTCTGTCTCCAGCGTTTCATGCAGGTGCAAAACCAAGGACTCAGTTCTGTAAACTAGTTGAGTTTGGCAGCTGGACATCATAACTTTTCATTGTGAAAACATTGATAGAGAAGTTACTGCTTTATATCTTCCAGTCTCAGTAAGTTAGATTGTTTGTGTTGCTTTTTATGCATCCATGGACTCTGTGTGACTCTCAGTGTTTTGATGCTTCTTACATTTATTCTCCTGTGAAACAGTTTCCCTAACCTTGGATTGATTCCCCTCATTTTGCGATTTTAAGCAACTTTGAAAAGCAGATTTAGCAGATTGTTATTATTACATCTTAAAATTGGTCTTTGGTCTCCATGCAAACTCTCTGATTTGACGTCTTTCATGACGTTTACATGTAAATTATATTCTCTTCTAGATTTTTTTCCTCTTGTCCATTTGTGTATAAAAGTTGCTTGTTTGTAATGTTCTTAAATCTGAACTTCATCTGAAAAAGGTCTTTGGGTTATTCTGAGTTATTTAAAATTTTCCTCTTTAAGTTATTGGTTTTGTTCTTCTAGTTTATGAATTTATGTATTAAACATATATTATTGCATCTCAATTGGATATTCCAGCTTAATAAAATACAATAATATGATTTGTTTAGTCTCTAAAAGTTTAATGAAAATATTATGTAAAAAAAAAAAAAAATCACCTGTGTCTTCAGTCAGAGGCTTCTTCAGATTGTCTGTAATACTGACTGCTACAGGAGATCCTTTCTGCTCAATTAAAAAGAGTAACAATAACATTCAGTTTTTCGTTTGGATAAATAAAGTATTTTATAATTTAATTTAATCCACTTTACCAGTGACTTTGAAGAAAATAAACTTTAATAAATTGATGTTTAGAACAAAGATAATTTCTGATGACAGACATTTTTGAAATTATTAAAGTTTCCATTCTTTTCTATTTTTACCATTTCAAGGTGTTTTTAAGAACATTTCTCTTTATTTTATATCATGTTATTAAGAAAAAATTACCCTTATAGTTGGCTATCATTTTCAAATTTTCGAAATTGATCAAATATTATTTCTTTTAGCATCTCTGGTTAACAATTTATCTGGATCAAAATCAAAACAAGTAAACTCAAAAACATTTTCTCCACTGCTGTGATACTTGTATTGAACACTGATTGATTATTTCAACAACCTTCTCAACTGTTTGTGTTCCTGCAGCTTTTTTACTCATTCTGCACTTTACAGTCGATGGAAATGTTGTGTTACGCAGTGAAACTTTGTTGTGCGGTGCAATAATCCAACTCCACTTCCAATATGAACCTCAGTGTAATTTATCTTCAAAATGTCACTGCTGCAGGATAATTTAAATGTCTTTATAGGATCAAATTTACATAATGCAGTGCAATGCAATATTTCAACTCTCAGTGTTAGATGGACCGCTGTGCTGTTTTGTATTTTTTATGTATTTTAAGGAAAGATTATTAGTTAGATGCTGACAAACTGCATAAAACCACACAAAAACAAAACAAAACAAACATTAATCAAAACATCTATTTTACCTGTTTATAACAGAAACTGCAAAACAAGCCATAGTATTCCATTTACTGTTTTCTACTTGCTTACCGCATTACGTTTTTACATATATTTTTGTTTTCTGCAAAATACAGACCCAACTTATTTGTGTGAATCATGAAGATAAATTACACAGGTTGGTGTCAGAAAGTCGATCCAACATAAAACCTAAAACAAATCAAATATGTGAATCAAAAACATGGCCTCCATTCCTCATCAGTCGAGGCCAGAGTTAAACTCAAGGCTCCCGGGCCAAATCCAGACCGCCATCGCTATTTATGTGGCCCTCAAGGCTCCACATAAATAGAATTTCAAGATGACAGTTGTATGCTTGAATATTATTTTATCAGTCAAATCAAATCAGTTTTTATTTGTGTTTTATTATTTGGGATGTTTTTAGAAGCAGTGGAGATCCAAATGGAGGCACAAAAATATGCAAAAGGTGAATTTTGTGTAGGCTGATGAATCTGAAGCTTGCACTTACAAGTACTGCAGCCCAGGACTCTTCCTAACCCTCCAAGATTTTTTTTTTTTTTTTAACAAAGACATATTTTGCAAATGTTGTACTTAATATAAAACTCATGAAGCTACAGGAAAGTGCAGGGAACAGTAAGCTTATTCATACAGACATAATTTTTGCTTTAAAGATTCTGATGAGTGGAGAATTCATGATTTTCTGCCCCATAGATCACAATCCCCCTGCCTCAGATCCTCCAGACTAGCGGCAGCAGCAAAAAGCCAGAAATTTTGAGACTAACAAAAATTCTGAGATTTCTGAGTTTGACAAGCTAAGAATTTGATAGAAAAAAATTCTGAAAATTTGAGATTAATTTTTACATAAAAACCAAGAAAAATTCTGAATTTCAAAAGTTCAGAATTTTGAAATTCTGAACTTCTAGATATAGTGACCTGGGACTTGGGACTAATTAGTTTCAACAGTAAAACATTTTCTACCTTTGGAACTCTGAAATTTCCTCAATCAAAATTTTTTTGACTTTTGGAAATTTTCTGAGTTTCAGAAGTCAAAACATTCATTTTGAAACTCAGAAATGTCTGTGTATTTTCAATAAAATTTCCCAGATTGTAAATTTTAAAAAAGTTTTTCTATCAAATTTTCTTGACATTTCAAACTCAGAGATTTTCTTGTTTTTGTCGAGAATATCTGATATTAATCTCAAATTTCTTTAGATAATTTTGAATTCTCAAACTCAGAAATTTCTGTTTTTTCTAGAAATAAATTCTGAGATTAATGTCAAAATTTCTGAATTTTTTCTTTCATAATCTACTTTTTAAACTTAGAAAAGTCTCTGTTTTTCTTGAAAATTTCTGAAATTAATCTAAAAATTTTGGGGTGTTTTGGCAGAAATTGTCTTCTCTTTTGTCCCTATATATGGCCCTGACAGGCCGCCGTACATTTAACATATCTTCGGTGAACACAGCAGCTTTTTGTTTCTCTTGGCTCTTTTCTTTTCCTCATGTTGATGTTAAGGTGGTCAGATCACGTGACCAAGCCGGGTGGGCGGGACTTCTGCGCCACCGACCAATAGCGGCGCAGAACGCGAGCAGGCTCGCGCAGCAGCGGCTCTGTGGTGCGCGTGGATCGGGAGAAGGAGGAAGCCCGAGAGAGACGGAGAGAAAACCAAACAACGGCTCGCTCCAACATACATGGAGCCCGCCGACCCCCGCATTTAAACCGTCCCGCCTCCAAATCCGCTTCCTGTGATGGTCACGTTTGAGCAGACGGACGCGGCGGACGCGTTGTAAAAGCCGAGGGACGGCAGCGGTCCACCATTGTGTGCGCAGGAATAGGAAGAATGGCCTGGATGTGGAAGGTAAGAGCCGCTTTCTCCCTCCCGTTCCTGCTAAAAATAATTCAAACGAGTGGACATATGGAGCCCGAGACGCGGGGAGGTCTTGGTGTGGGAGTGTTTTAGCTGACGGATGGTGAAATAGGAGCAGCATGTGTTGGTGGGAATGATGCTTCATGGAGGTAATTAATCCCCCGGTTTATATCAGATGTAGGTAAAGCTTCCGGTTTTGCTTCTTAATTGCTTGGTGATTTTTGGAGGCAGACACAGTAGTCAGGTTGTGTTGTTTTATTTCCATCTGGTGAAGGCCACCAGGCTGTGAGAACAACATCCTTCAGCTCCAGGTGTTTATTTGAAGGGAAGTAAACAAACCTGCCCTACCTTAACTCTGGAAGCTCTCACGTTTAACAAACATCACCACAACCTCCATCTCCACAACATAAACACATTCAGACAGTTTAGATTGCAGTTTTTGTCTATAGCACCAATTCAGAGCAAATGTAATCCAAAACACTTTTTAAATGGATGAATCCAATTTCTATACACAGTACAGATTCAGATTAATTTACATAATCCATTTTAATCCATAACCTGCAATCAGTAAAATTATATTTAACAGTAAGGATCTGAACCTTAAATATACATGAGTCAAATAAATCTCACAACGCTGCCTATATCAAATAATGTGAAGTAAAAAAGAAACTTTCATTCAAAGTCAAATGCATCAAAATAAACAATCCTGAGTTACTGAATCAAAACTTCCTGAGAGCAAAGCTGGCTGAGTAAGGCTGGTTCTGATTGGCTGTTTCTGACTAAGCGGAGTAATTCTGCAGAAGCGGGAGGAGGCAGAGGAGATCGATTATGTTCCAGAGATTATCTGCCTTCTATTAGGACAGTGAAAGTTTTAATGCATATGTAAAATCTTTTGTTTAAGTTACACGCTGCAGCTTTAAGCAGACGTTCAGTGTGAGATTTCACGGCGGTTGGAGGTTGAACATCTGTGAAATATTATGTTGCATCCTAGAAGTATTTTATTTAAATGATTACTGTTTTTTTTTTTTTTTTAAGTTATGGATAAAACACTCTTTTATTTACTTATTGAATATATTTTATTTGCAGAGTGATTTTTGTTCAGCTGCAGAAGTTTTGGAGAGGCTGAGCTGCTGCATCACTGTTTGTTCATAGCGTCATTTGGCCTGTTGCAGCTCTGGGAGAAGAAACTTTATAACGGTTTTGTTTCTGTGAGCCCGGCTGCTTCTGAGAGAAACATTACAAAAAAATTAAAAAATACACACAGCGAGGGGCAAATAAAGTTTCCAAAACTGAAGAAGAACTCTTATCTGTTTCATGAGTGCAGCAATGACGTCCCAGTATCGTACCAGCGTCTTCCCCAGCCTTCTCGATGAATTTAATCATTTTTCGGGTTATTTGTTTAGCTTTCTGACTGTCAGGCTCATCCAGGTGAGTGTTGGTAGCTGCTGTACCTGCTGTCTGACCGGATGTCTTTGTTTCCTGCAGTGAGCCTCGATGTAACCAAACTCTGTCAAGTGTTTGTTTCTAAAATGTTATATTAGATTCGTTGCGTTGGTGCATTGTGTCGCACTTCACCCCAAGGTAGTTTTCCGCAGCAACACGCAAACGTCCCCATTCACTCAGAACGTTAAAGTTCCACACGACGGGATTTGTTGCTGCGCGCCTGCGCAGTGTGAAGGAGGAGATGAGCTGCGCACGCAGGCTGAGAAGTGGGATACAGGTGATCGTTTTGGTGATCGGCGATCACCGATCATACACTTTTTCACGGAAATCGGCCGATTGTGATCGATGGCCGATCGATCAAGTTTTCATACTAAAAAAATTCGGATTTTCAGTTTTTATTCATACATAAGCATCAAGACAAATCACCATTTTCAGTCTACAAGTGTTAGGTATGTGCAATAATGAATGCAACGTTTCTCATCTGTAATTATTAAAACTAATTGCTGTGTCGACAGATTTAACATGAGTTCTGGGAGAAATTTGACATGATTTTAACTGTAGTAAGCCTCTGGTAGTTTGGTGTCAAAATAATTGAAAAAACCAGCTTGTTTACAACCAAAGATCAATAAAAAATTGCAGAAGCGGAATATAATAGGCTTGCAGCACAGTTTAACTCTGCCAAAGCTCATTAAGTGGCGATATTGAATTATTGCCCTCTCTAATCCATAACGGAGTCACTCGATGCCATTGATCTCAGGGTGTTGAGGTTTTTATTTCCAGCTTTTACTTCATGTTTTGAAACGACTCTGCTGGGTAAATCTTAACATATAAGCCACCTACGAGATTTATTAACTTTCTGAGCTGTCAGTCATCTAATACCCTCATCCTCCTCCTCTTCCTCATCGGGAAACGGTTTTCCCACAGTGTTTTACTTCAAAAGCTTCACCGCGTCTGCTGGTTCCCCTCGTTATCGCAGACGGTGCTTAATTTCACACCAGATTTGGCTGCGTAGTGTGTTAATATATTTCAAAAACAGGGAACAAAGGGAAAATAATTACACTGTACAAAGTGCTGAGTGACTGAAGGGAATGTAATCTGGAGGTGGACAGCAGGAAATGAGGTGTGGCTTTAAATTAAATGTCAATTTTTATGGTTTCTGTTTAAGTTGAGTTCAGATGCAAAGTTTTATGAAGAGGTTTAGGGAGAACCTGGATTCTGCTTTTGTTTTTGTGATTTCTTTGGAACCAAAATAACAGATTTATCGTTTATATGTTAGAAAGTTTGCCATATTTGTGCTTATGTAGGATGGTAAATGTGACTTATAACTTCACATCAAGAGGGTGAAACAGCAGACTAGTAGAAGTAAGAAATACTGCCACCTGCAGGTGGGAGTTGGCCTCTCTTACAACCAAAGTTTTTGACCATTTGTGCTGAAAATTTGCAATAAAATCACTGTTTTGCTTTAGTTGGAAGTAAATGTGGGAATCTGTTAATTTTACGTGAATTTCCAAGGCAGCAAAACAGCTAAAAACTGGAGGGACTGAGCAGCAGCCTTCTCTTCTACTTTCCAAAACCAAAAGTTCCAACAAAGGCAGTGGGTGGTAACTGGTGGTTTGATTTGCACTGACTTCTGACTTGATTGTTTTGACAAAATACATATGATATATTTCTTGTAAAAAATAGAATTTACTAAAAATATCTTGCAACTTAGTCGAAGATGAAAATAATCTTAATTTGATGTTGGAAGCTCTAAAAATTGGTAAAAAAAAATCATTTACAAAACCTCCTGTCAAGTTAACACCAGACAGTTACCAAACAATAGACCTCCACCAAACACCCGGTGTGTTCTTAATTACTCAAACTAATGGGAGGGTCTAACAAATAACAACGTAATCTAAACAATTCCAAATATAGAAATTACAAATTTTGGTTCTAAACTTTTGGTTCGGTTTGAGCAATATATTCTAATTGCTCAAAGAAGAAAACTAAATTGGTAGAAATTACAATTCACAAAAGTTTCCATAAATGGCCACAACAGACCGATTCATGTAATTTGCCGTCTGGAGTCTGTATGTCCACATAAAGAGCTTTGACGGGCCAGATTTGGCCCCCAGACCTCAAGTTTCACACATGTAAAGTTACCAAATATTGAATCCAGGACTAAAACAATTAATAGAATTAATCATGATTAATCGATTACTTAAGTAATCATCAGATTCATCATTAACTGGAGTATACAGATGTTAAAAAAAGTCTGATGGGTGAAAAAACAACATATTCAAAGCTGTAATTAAGCTCAAATTGTGTAAGATTCAGCTTTGTAAAAAATTAAGAGACCACTTAAAATGATCAGTTTCTCTGATTTTACTCTTTATCACTATATGTTTGAATAAAATGAACATTTTTCTTTTATTCTATGAACTACTGACAACATGTTTCTGAAATTCTAAGCAAAAATTTAGTTTATATTTGCAGAAAATTAGTGTTGGTCAAAATAATGAAAAGATGCAGATCTTTCAGACCTCAATTAATGCAAAGAAAACAAGTTAATATTAATTTAGAAACAACAAAACCAGTGTTTTAACTCAGGAAGAGTCAGAAATCAATATTTGGTGGAGAAACCAGGAGGTTTTCAGTAGACTCTTAGTTTTTTACAGAGCTATATTTATTTTGCATTTAAGGTAAAACACTTTTGTCTGTCAATATATTTTATCCTCAACTGGTGTTTTAGCTTCATCCGAATCAAAATTACTCAAGGAATGATTGCATTTTAGGTGATAAAATGTTTTTCTTATTTAAAAAAATAATTTTTATTTTTTTTTGCATTTCAATATATTTCTTATTTAAAAATGGTTCAGTTAAAAATCTGTAGAATTTTTTCCAATTGATTAATTAATCGTCAGCATAGTCGATTACTAAAACAATCATTAGCTGCAGCCCTAATTGAATGTTTATCTGTTTAGACAGATAAACCACGTTATATATTTGGTCGGTTGCCATGTTTGGGTGTGATCTGTGCAGAAACATCCATTCATAACGACGCAAGCGAACTCGGTTCTTAATCTCTCTTCTGTGCCTCTCTGTGACTCTCGATTCCTGCGGTTTTATGTGCAGGATACCTGCCGACCGCGGTGGTGCACGCAGCGTTCCCGCCGATGTTGGGTTGTGTTTTAATTGAGGAGAGTTCATCCATGAAGAGCAGCTGAAAGCTGACTGATCTGTCCCAGCAGCAAAGAGTTCAGCATCTCTTTGCATTAAAGCAGAGCTGCTGCTGCTGCTGCTGCTCACAACTTCAGGCAGGACGAGTTCAGAGGAACAAGTTTCACTCTGCAAAAACACAAAGTATATCCAAGTATTTCTGTCTATTCTATTGAAATAACACAAAACTAAATTACAAGTAACTTTTCTGGAAGATATAGGAGCTTATTTTAAGTAAATAGTTCCTTAATATTGATGAAAAACTATACTGCCAGCAGATTGTTTAACTTTTAACATGGTAATACTTTCCTAGTACTGGAACTTCATCGATATTTAGAATTATTGACATAAAACAAGCTGCTGTATCTTGCTGAAAAGTTACTTGTAAGTTAGTTTTGTCTTATTTGTAGTGCACTAAATACACATATAAATTAAAGTGAGCTCAGTAATTTTCATTCAGATTATAAATTTGTTTTGAAGAGCAATTTTGTTTACAGAGACTTAATAATCTATTTTATTTCTCGTTTCAGTTGTATGTTTTTTATTACAGTTTTATTTATTGTTTTCGGTTCTGGTGTTTTATTTTTTTATTTATATTTTATTTAGAATACCTTCAAGTGTTAAGTGTTCTTTACAAAATTAAAATGAGATTACTTGCATTATACCGTTATTGATAAAATACTTGCAAATGGTCTCAAAACAACAATATTATAATTTATCGCAATAATTACTGGGATAATATATCATCCAGCAACAGTCTAGTACTGAGATTTTTGCTCTAGATCAGAGATATCTGGTTAGATTTTGTGGTTTTGCAGTGCATGTGTGTGTGCAAAGACAGCAGCTGATTTGAAGATTTTCATTAATTAATGGGTTAACATGCAAACAGGCTCTTGTTTGCATGTGTTGAGAGGCTTTGTTGAAGCTTTTTGTGAGTGGCCCACTTCTTACCAGGGATGAATGGAGCTTTTTACAGAGTTCCTCTTGTGTAACTACATACAAACCTAATAAATAGGGCTCTCTCATAGTTTTAAATAAAGCACAGGACTCTAGTGAGAGCCTGAATGAAGCTGGTGCTCTGGTTTAGATTTTTGTCGTCTTCTTTCCCCTTGAGACGTTTCACGTTTCTGTCCTTTTTCCTCATTTTGGATGCTGAAGCTCTAAGATTCCTGCATAAAACCTTAACAGTTAAAAAGCATCTCCATTGTGTTTAAGTAGGTCTCTTCATAAAATAATAACTAATTTGTGAAAGTAAATAAATGAATATACCAATGAATAACGAAAATCCATTTGTTTTGTCTTTATAAGTTAAGCAGATAAAAGACATGGAGGTGATTTGATGGGTGGTGATTGTATGCGGAAGATGTTTCAGAAACTACAATTTGATTCAACTTAAGAAAGAAAAGACTGGTGGACTCAGATACGCAGAAACCCCCCCCCCCCCCCCCCACTGGATGTCCAAGAAGCTATACAGCCTCTTGTAAGAGTAAGGAATATGAATACTAGATTAAACTTTGTTAAAAAAACAAAAGAAAACAAAAAAGTCAACACAGTTCTGAAAAAATATTCTTTGAACAGAAGAAATCCTGCTAATAAAGGAACGGTAGCTGTGTTTCTATGACAAATGTGCACAAAACATTGTCAATAAACACAATTGTGCAATTCCAATGTTTCTATTAAATAAGAAACGCAATTAAAATCAGATGTAAATAAGTTTGTTCTCGTGATAAGTCATAAAATAACATGACATGGCTTCATCTTCCTGTCATGTTTATTTGTAGTTTCCACCAGTAGCAGCATCCTGTGGTTGATCAAGTGTTTCCATTGCAATATATTACACCATCTTAGTGCAAAAATGTTTTATTAAAATATGTGAAGTTTAAATTCCCCCCTTTTTAAAAGAAAAGTGAATAAAAAAAATAGCAGTAATTATTTTAAATGTAATTGTAATTTTAAAAAAAAAATTAAAATATAGTTTATTTCCTATTTAAATGTGAAATAAAATATAAATTTTGTTGTTGTTATTTATGAATAACATTTATTTTGTAAATAAATAATTTTCTTATTTATGAAAATAAATGAATTTATTTTCTTACAGTTCCAATTGTGCAGTTATATGGTTAATGGAAATGAAGCTACCAGCACAAATCACACAACTAAAGCAGCTAATATTAATATTTAGCCCTTCCTACTTATAAACATCTCTGAAAAATAACTTCTGTCAATTATTAAAACGTCAACATGATGCTCTTATTTTGAAATGTAACCAGAAGATCTGTGTTTTGAAAGGCAGGAGGAGACGGTGCTAATGTTGGACCGGCTGTCCCAATCTGTCTGAAGTAATTATATCTACACTCTTCTGATATAATAATAAACTAGTGAAACTAAATGAATAAATGAAAGTCTGAAAAAAATTCAAATAGCAGGTGTTTCCGTCCAATCAGGTGTGGTGTGAAGAAACACCTTCCTTTGGAAATTACTGCTTCATCTGCAGACATCCATACTTAAATTGAGCTAATATTTTTTTATTAAAGACTAAAGTTTGGATAACAAACATCAACTGAAAGCTGCAGCAGTAAAAGCCGGGCAGTGCATCAAAAATGAGGAAATCCCTGCAGCATCTGGTGATTTCCACGAGTTAAAGACTTCAGACCGTCTTCAGACCTGAAAGGAGTTTCAGGCCAAATATTAGAAATTCACATTTTATTTCCAGTTTCTTGTTTTGTCCAATTTCTTCTATAAATCCTACGTATCCTTCTGTGTTACTGATTTATCAGTTTGTACTAATTAAACCGCAGAACAGATTTTATTTTAATTTTAGCAACACTGCAAAAACACAAAAATCTTACTAAGTATTTTTGGTCTAGTTTCTTGAGCAGATGTCTTCGTTCATTACTAGGAAAGTTAAGTTGGACAAAACTAAGTTATTAGTAGTTTTTCAGAATAATATAGCAGCTTGTTTTAAGTCAATAATTCCTTAATGTCGATGAAAGACTACTGGTTATAAATGAAATAATTAATTTTCCCTTCTTGTAAGTTACAATCTCCTGCTCCATATCCTGTGGATTTATCCAATATTTTGCAAAAAAAAAAAACTTCAGTTAGTTTTCTCTTATTTGAAGTGTGCTAAGATATTTGAACTAGAAACTAGAGAAAAAAAATACTCAATAAGATTTTATTTTTTTTGCATTGAAAGAGATTTAGGGACATGTGGAAAAACTGACATTTACCTTAGAATTTCGACTTTGGTCTCAGAATTCTGACTTTTTTTATCTCAGAATTTTGATTTCATTTTCAGAATTCTGACCCTTTTCTCAGAATTCTGATTTTAATCCAAAAATTCAGACTTTAATCTCGGATAAAAATCAAGAAAATAGTCTGAATTCTCTTCTCCAGCAATAGGTCGACCTACCGTCATTTAAGTAGAAATGTTTGCACATATTATTAAAGAAACTCAAAATAAATTATGCATTTTTCGAGAAGAAAAGAAGAGAAATCAGATTTCAGTCCAACTGTGGCTGAATCCTGTCCTGAACGTCCTGAAAGACGGTCTTTGTCTCGCGCTCTGCCATCGCCGTCCATTCTCTGAACAACAGAGGCGCATTTAAGCGCGCCGCTGCTTTCTTATGGAAATGTAACCTACATCTGTTGTGCAAACACACACACACACATTGACATGCTGCTGCAGAGTAAGGTTAGTTTTATTCACCAGCGGTGATAACCTTCCTGCTGTCTAATCCCCCAGAGCAGCAGTCACAGCAGCCAACACCGTGCTCACACAGGGAGATCATATCAGCATCCAGGAAGGATTTGCTGGATCGGACTTTGTGCAGTCGGTCTTGTTGTACAGGTGCTCTCTAATCCTGCAGTGTTTAATCGAGTGCCACTCCGAAAGTTCAGCTTGCTTGAACTTTGCTGACAGGAACTGCCAGAGCGTAGCTTCTTTTTTTTTTCCTCTGTTTGGGCAAAAACACAAAGAAAAGACATCCGGGGTTTAATGAAAGAGTTGATATGGCAGCCTGGAAATTAAGTTCTGCTCTTTAGTTGTAGCCACGGTCAGCAGCCTAAAATTACATGTCACTCACTGCGAACCTCTGGGCCATAACCCCTATTATTACGGTACAAGCTTTCACAAAGGAGATGTAATGTCGACGCTGAAGTTTTACACTTTAATTATCCCTGAACTGGAACTCACAGAGGAAATCATACTCAAGGGAGTGAAGCTATATTTCTGAAATTATTCGTCTTGACATTACAGAAAAATACCCTCCAATCAATACTATAAAACTGTGTTTTTCTGTGTGAAAAGTGGAGAATGTTACAGGCTACATTGACTCTGTCTGCAAACCGATGGACCACTGCGTCCACTGGGCGTTGAGTCGAGTTTAAAGTTTGATGCTTAAAGGGTTGAGGCTGGTTGTTTAGGAGTTCAGCCCCTTCATTCGGGTGAAAGAGGCTGTATTTTTTAAATTTATTGAACTCAGTAAAATTTATGACAACAAAACCAACTCAGAGAAGCTGAGACAATGGATGGAGGCAGTATTTAATAACTGCACACTAGTTAGAAGTTGTAAGATTCCAGAGCGTCTCTTTACATGAGCATCAGGCTAACCACATCAGCTTCCTGTTTCTGGAGTCGATCTGATTCAGAATAAAAATTTCCACATGACTGAAAACGTTTCAGCAGATAAAGTTTGTTAACCTTCTTATAATGTGTCAGCCATATTTACAAGAACAAACAAGGCATACATGTGCATGCGAGTCGCTTTACGGCGCATAAACAAGTTCAGGTCGTTAGCCAGTCACTTGATTCATGTTTGTTGGTGCAGGGATGCATCTGGAAGTTTCAGGATGGTCTCACTCAAAAACAGACCCCTGCTATTAAATGTTTGCAGTGGAGTCTGATGGCGGTTGCATTAAAGGGGAAGTATTATGCTAAATTCACCTTTTATATGTTCTTATGCTTCCATTTGGGTCGAAACTGTTACTAAAAACAGAAGAAGCACTTTAAATAACCCACCAAGTGGTTTTTGGCAATAAATAAATTATTTTCAGTGACTGGAAAATGAGCTGTTTCAAAAACCTTTTGAATGTAACGTCACAAATCAGCAGGCACAGCCCGTTACCTAGCAACCCAATCAGAGCTCCAGCATGTTTGGTCAGCTTGTAGTGATATACAATGGCTGCTGGAAAAGACAAGAGTTTTGTTGCTGACTTACTGTCCAGAAACCACTTGCTGCATTCTTGTTGGTTGTGCAGTAGGCTCCGCTTCTGCTTTTCAAAGATGTATGGTTGCATAATTGTGCATCTGTTTGCAGCCATTTTCATGTGAGAGTGTAAACATTGAGTTCAGGGTGAGGGGTGGGGCGGCCAGCAGCAGCTTATTTGGATTTAAAGAGACAAGATAAAAGAGCTCAAAATAGGAAGAACTGATCAGACTTACATTTTGTTGTCCAAGAATGATTTTATGCAACAAAAGTGTGTAGCCCTTAGAGTTATCCTGACCTCTTGATGTGAACCACAAGAAGAAATCAGATCTCAGTGAAACAGAGGAGCATTAGGACTTGAGATCGAGTCAGACTGTCTTTGGTTGTGTTGTAAAATCTCCTAATTTCATCCTTTATTTGATTTAGGTAAACTACATAAAGCTAAGTTGACGTAGTTTACCTAAGAAGCAGAACGGACCTCTGATCCGGCTATAATCCTGTATGCATTTCCTCATCGGCTTTCCCTCACAGCGAGGTGGCGAGAGTCGGCTTGGCTCAAGCCCTGAGTAACGCCTGATTTTATGCAGCTTGGCTCCAGATTTCAGTTCGCCCTTCAACCAAGCCTCTGAGTAAGCAGAAAATCCCTGTAATTGCATTAGTGTGGTCCAACTCAAATCTTTGGCCAGTCCCGCTCCCTCCACATCGGCTTTTTGGTTGAATTTATCACCCTGACATGTTTGCTGGAGTTCTTTCCCCACTGCTGCAGAGCTGCAGATAACACGCAGCATCAGATACCCAGCGTGAATCCCCGTCTCTTGCTGAAATTGTCAGGTTGGGGTGTGAAGTCGGAGCTGTCCTCTCTGGTAGATGGCCTGCTGCTGATATTACAGAGTCCTGTTTTCTGAGGGCTCTTGTGCAAACCGGGATAATAAAAGGTTGCAGGTTCTCTGTTATTATCCCCAGTTGGAAGCTGGGAGAGCTCTGGGCGCCGCCACTGGGAGGCTGATTGCCTCTGCCAGCTGAAGAGGTCAACAGGCGGTTAAAGGAGGGAATTAGTCAGGGAGGCAATATTTTTGATGAAATATAATCTGCTGTGACCGTGAACCTTCATCTGTGGTTGTGATTTTGATTAAAAAGAAGTGCAGATGATTCCAAAATGCTCTTTAGATTAACTGATTCTGCTTTTCATTGTTTTTTTTCCCCCCCTCTTCATTTCCTCCGTATTGATCTCCTTGACAAACTGCAAGCACTTGCTGCTGCTTTCGTGTTTGTTGTTGACACGACTCCACCCCTCGCACGCCGAATGCCACCGGTCTCCCACCTTCGGATCTGTCAGCGCGGCGCAGCGGAGCCGCGGGGCTTTTTCACACAAGCGTTATTGTTGTTTTTGCAGCCCAAACACCCGCCGTGTGTTTACCACAAAGTGGGACCGGGTGGCCTTCGATGCACCTGGATGGTTTGTTTATTATACCCAACAGCTGCTGTAGCTCCGTGACGATGCTGCTGAAGCTCTTTGTGGAAATACAGATGCAGCGGATTAATGGAAATCAAAGTCCTTTGCTTGCTAATCATCTGAAAGCCTCAGTTGATGGGAAAGCCAGGGAAATTTTTGCTGCAGGCGTATCAAGGTTTCAACTCCTACATGCATCTTCTGGTTTTGTTTTTTTGTCACAGTTAAAAAAAACAAAACAAGCATCACTGTTGAGGAATTTTAACCCACTCTTCTTTGCAGAATTATTCGAGGGTTTTAAAGAATAAATGGCCTATTTAAGCCGGTACAGAGTCCTGACACGATAACAACTTTTGCTGGATGATAACTTGTCCCAGGAGTTATTGAAATAAATGAAAATATTGTTGTTTTGAGACCATTTTGAAGTAATATAATAGTAATGGCGTAATAATACAGGAACACATTCTTGGTGATTGATAAACTTTGAATTCTGACGAACGTTTAACACTAGAAGACATTTTAAATATCCTAAACGAATAAACAAAACAACAGAAACAACAAATAAAATGAATTATGAAGTCTTTGTAAACAAAAACGATGGGTTGCAGAGGAGGACAATGGATGACTTTCAGATCTGCGCCGAGGTTAAGATTGGCAGATAAAATCAGCTTTGCTTGTGAGCATCGGCCGATCAGCGATCTCTCATATCAAGCGCAACGTCTCCCCTTTCAGAAACTGTTGGAGTTTTTCAGGTAACGTAAAGCGTTGCAGAGTTACGGATCGTTAAATTTGGCTGCGTCGACGCCGAAACATTCAGTCTGGAAGGGTTAAAGATCAGCGATCGGCCAGAAAATTACAATCGGTGCCTCTGACAATAAATATGGTTAAAATGAATTGAAAAAAATTAAGAGAAACAGTGAAATTTTTAAAGTAATAAAACAGATTTTATAACTTGTTTAAAAAAGTTTGTTGTTTCTTTGTGCAGAGAGTATGTTTTAGAAGAGAAGCTGACAAAACGAATGTTTTGTTTTGGCTTTTCAGTCGTCATCCTTCCGAAGGCTGAACTCCAAACACAACAAATCCCATTTATTGCTTTAAAACCTCTCCTGCCTTCAGGAAAGGCTTTTCTTTTTCCTCTGAAACATTTCTTTAACAAATAACACCTGTAGGAAAACCTCTGAAGTGAAGAAGAAGAAGAAGCGCTTTTGCTTCTCTGCCTTGAATTATGCTCTGTAATTCGTCTGCCTGTCCAACCTTTCCAGCCTCTCAGATGTCTGTGTGCTTTCCAGCTTTTCATATATCTGCTCAGATTTCTCCGAGCGGGAGTCCTGCTGCGTGTAATCACCGTCGGTGAGATGAGCCTCTGTTATGGAGTTACGGAGGGATTTCATCGAGTTTCGCGGAAAATATCAGTCGCTAAATGTCAGTAATCCTGCGCTGGCATTTGGCAAATTGAAATAGATCTTCCCTAGTCTGTGTTTTTCACAACAAACGGATTCCCGCCCTCTCCTTCTTGTGATTCTGCTGCAGAGAAACTCCAGGCTTCATGTTCAGAGATGATATCTGGCCCAACGTCAGGACATCTGCGGCAGGCAGAGAGCAGCTGATGCTTTACAGTACGGTGGCTTTGTCCTTGGCGGGCAGCGAGGTCTTTCCCGCCTGCCGGCCATCTGCAGCCGGGAGCCTCTGACCCTAAGATATCACAGAAGAATAAAGCTAAAGGGGCTCTTGTTATAAGTGAGCAGCTGAGGCCGTTTTCTGGTTCTGCCTGAATGCCTCAAGATATTCTGGCTCGACCTGCAACTCAAAGGGCTGTTTAATCTGTGCAGCAGCCTCTTTCTGCAGGCCAGGTTGGCTCTTTTTCTCTTTCAGATTCATTTTTATATTTTTATGCAGCTTTTCAAGTACAAGTGTAGCCCAAAGTACTTTTCAGAGAAAGCAAAACTTTAAATTAAACGGGTTAAAATCTTAAAATATAGGAGGAATTACTCATTTCTTTATATTTTTCTCTGAAGAATTGATGGATTTCTTTAAAGTGAGCAGTAAGTTTACTGATTTTCTCAAGGTTTCTTTGGAGGAAAGGTTCCTGAACCCAGAGGATGAACCATTTTTTTTAGTGGAACAATTAACTGGATTAATTATCTTCAGTTTCTACCAAAAACCAAATAATAAAACTCTTCAGTCTGATGTTTTGGTTTCAACTAGTCCTTTATTTTTGAAGGATTATTTTGTTTACACAGACTCCATAAATTAATTTTATTTGGTATTTCTGTTGTTTTGTTTATTTATTTTTGATATTTAACATGTTTTCCAGTTATGCTAGTAAATAGTAATAAGAATTTAAAGTTTATTGATATTTGAGAAAAAAACATGGATTATTCTGCCATTTTTACCATAATATTAAAAATGGTCTCAAAAAACAGTATTATTGTTTATCTCAATAACTTCTGGGACGATTTTTCATCCAGCAAAATTTGTTATAATGACAACTTATTTAGTGATTGGATATGGATAACTGGAGTACATAGACTCATTTGCTGATTTCAGCCTCTTCCTTTCTGCTACAATGCAGTTAGCATAGCATGTTGGCAATGCTAAGGCTGGTTAGCATAGCCACTGATGACAGTGGATAAACAGTTTTCCTGCAATTATAAGTTCTTTCTCCATTAGCACATTTCCAGACCATACATGAGGGTGATTGACAGCACTAAGCCCCGCCTCCTGGCTCTGATTGGTTATTGTTTGTTCATTTCTTCAATAGTTGCCCAGGGAGGAGTTAGAGGAGGTCAATCTTTTCCTAGATTACCTGTCTTGTATTATATTGTCGGAACATGGTGGCAGTTTTAATAAATATTTACAAAAGAGTTAAAAAAAAAAAAAAAAGCTGCATACTGCAGCAAAATCCACATTTCTGCTGCTTCTAAAAACAAACTCTTAAAATAATCCACCCAGCCACCCTGTTAGTGTTTTTTGGTACTAACTAATAATTTGGAAAAACCTGTTGCGTCACAATCAACTGCCCTGGCACCGTTACCTAGCAACCCAAACTGATCTCCAGCATGTTTGGTCAGCCGGTTTTACCGCTGTATGTTCTGTACAATGGCTGCTGGAAATGACAAGAGTTTTGTCGTTGATTTACTAGTTGCTGCATTCTTGTTGGTTGTGCAGGAGGCTCCACTTCTGCTTTTCAAAGATGTACGGTTGTGTTATGGCGCATCTATTTGCAGCCATTTTCACCTGCTAGTGTAAATTTTTATGGATTTAAAGTGACAAGAGACCCTGACACAGCTCATTCTGACAGGCAGAACTGAGCAGAAAAAATCTCATTTTCTAAAATTGATTTTGAGCAAAAATTTTGTTTTTTGTAGCCCATAAACTTATCTGAACCCGTCAAAAGGAAACATAATAGGTCACCTTTATGAACTCAGCATAGTCCATTTATACCAGCATACCTTCATTTCACGTTACAATCACAAGTTCTGAATTTTGTGTGAGTTTTGCTGTTCAGACAATCATGTACTCAGATAGAAGCAGCAACTTTTACTGGGAAAACATTCAGATCCACTGAATACTTTAGTCTACCATGAAGAACAGCTTCTTCCTTCTTTAACTTTGAGAATTTTTTTTGCACTTTCTCGAGCGTCAGCCTACGCATCGGGCCGTAGAGAATCACCAAACTGTCTCTCAACATATGCTACATTTTTTTCACTCACCTAGATGCAAAAGTTTCCTTCCTGCTCTCCAGATGGGGAGGTGAATGCGGTCGGGAATTTAATCCTCTGTGCTTTGCAGGGATTTAATTTCATTTGATATCAGATATGCATTAGTCCAATTGGTTTCTCTGCATCCTGTTGCAGATTTACGTTCACTCTCACTAAGGTAAAATGGTTTGTTTGTGTTTAAAGTGTTTTGGGTTTTTTTGTATCTTGTTTGTGTAAGCTGCATAAAAATCAAACGTCTTCCTTTTCGTTCCTGATTGAGATGCTGCGTTTTGCTTCAGGCTCTATAATGATCCAGTTTGACGCCAGCAGAGCAGATTAGTGTTCATTTGACCTGGATTGAAGGATTTGCTTTTCATATGTCACGGCTGATAAGTGTGATACCACTGAGGGAACAACATCAGGACATTTTGCTCTGCACAGAAAGTGACGTTGGCCATCGTGGGCATCTGGACCACGAAAAGCCGCCATCGAGGCTTTAATGTCACTTTCATCTGATTTTTTTCTTCCTGCTGAATCTTTCATGACGCCAAATGGTGACTAGCAGGAAGAGCATCTTTCATAATAAAAGCAATTAAATGGCTTTAAATGTTAGGATAACATTCAAAATTGACACAAATTAACAATTTTTTTGGACATAAATTTGTTTAAAACTCAAAATAATTTAAGTTTTTGTGTGATTTTAATTCACACAAAAGCATTAAAATCACTTATTTTATTCAAGAAAAAAAACAGATTTTTTTTCATTTTGTGACTTTTTAAAAATTTTGTTGAAAAGAGATAATGAAGTACAAACATATGACAGTAAAGTTATTTCTATTTCTAATAATAATAATAATGAATTTTATTTGTTAGTCCCATCCAAGGACACTTTACAACAAAACAAAAATAAAACATATTGTTTATCTATTACCTGTTAATTGTACTCATGAATATTTTTTTTGTTATTTTTATTTTTTATCTCAGATTTTTGCTATTCACCGGCTTTTATTTTGTCTCTTTTACTGTCTTCCCACAGCAGGATTTTTCCAAAACTGACTCAAACCATCTGTCACTTTTTTACTCTGAAAATGTTACAGGACTGCACAATACTGCATAAAGATACACAAATCTTCATTGCAATCACATAATACAAATAATCTAATAAGAAATCTACAAACTTATTGGCATCTCTACAATTTTTTGTACAATAAAAGTACCTGAAGTCTTTTTTGTTGGTTCTTATCCTGCATTGTTTCTTTTTTGTTTCAGTCAGAAAAGTATAAAAAGAAATGGGATGGATTGTTTCCCCTTTGCATTTTTCTGAATGAATGAATGAGTGAATGAATGAAAGCGTCGTCACAAGGTCACTACATCCACCTGTCTGTGAGCGGACTGCGCCCTCTGCTGGTCGTGTTCTCTATCTGCATCCTGCATCAGATCAGCAATGAGATAAACGGCGTCATCTTGAAATATTTGCATTTGGAAACAGATTTTGTTCTTCTATTTGAGTTTATTTTGTTTTGTTTTCAGGTCTAAAATAATTGAAAAAGAGTTTCAAGGAAATAATATGAGTCATTCTTTGTTATTTAGGTTTGTTTTGTTCTCAAGGTCGTTATTGACGTCACATTTTTCTACTTAATCTCCTTTTTTGGTAGAAAAATACACAAACCTATCAGGAAAACATACCAAAAGGAAGAAACATGCAGTTAATACTTCTAGATGGTATTTTTCTGATATTTAATCAATTTTTTTTTTGTTTTTTTTTTGTCAGTTTCTTTTCTTAAAGGAAATTACAAATGATACAAAATATTTTCAAAAACTGGCTTTTGTTTCCTCTCTTCTGTGAGACAACCTGGATTCAAAGTCCAAATAAATATAGGTTGTAGAACATTCCTATAAACCAGATAATAATCCATTTCTTCCCAAAATTAAATGTTCAGGAACAGCTAATTTAATTAATTGATAAAATCAATTTATTGCCAAGTTAAAATTTGATGCTACATTTACTAACACAAGATATTAAGTTTTAAAAAAATATATTAAGAGACAATAAGGTTTATTTTTCTCCTATTCCTATTGATAACCAATTTTTCTTAAAGTTGTAAATGTTTAACTGATGTTCAAACTTTTGCTGTCATTTTTTTTCTGCTTGTAGTTTAGAAAATACCCAAAAACAAACTGAAACCTTTGAGAACTAGACAAGTGTTGGAAAACAAACAACAAAAAGGTGATTTAGCGTGAATTAAAGGTATCTCACAAAGTTAAAACCCAAAAGAGTTTAACACTAACTCATAAAAAGTATTAGTTCTACTTTAATTACCCAATTCTCTGACAAAACCATTGTAGATTGAAGGGAAAAAATAATAATAATAAATAAATATTTGCCCCCCAAAAAACTCAAATGTGAAAATTAATTTCAGAAATTTTATAGAAAATATTAAGACATTTCAGAGTAGGAAAAGTTTTATATTTTCAGGAGAAATTTTGACATTATTCTCTGAAAGTTTCAAGAAAAAACATTTGACATTTCTGAGATTTAAAAAAAACTTAAAAAGTTGAACTGGAACACTTTGACATTAATTTAGGAAATTTTCTAGAAAATCTCAGAAATTTTGAAATTGATGTCTGAAATTTTCTTAAAAATGATGGGAAATTTCTGAGTTTGAAAAGTTTAAAATTTTCTAGAAAAACAATAATAATGGAAATAATCTGTAAAAAAAAAAACAAGAAAATGTTTGATTTTTGAAACACGAAAAAATTAATTTTCTTTTCTCTAGAAAATCTCTGAGATCGATCTCAACATTTCTGAAAATTTTCTAGCAATTTTTTCACTTTTCAGGCTCTGAATTTCTTTTTTTCTAGAATTTTCTCCCCATCTTAAATGGCCCTAATACGAATCTGATCGCTGTAACTTCTGTAAACTGCGTTAACGTTGGTTCCCAGTCCGGCAGTGAAACCTCCAGTGGGCGAAACTCGGAGAGGAGCTTGTACTTGATTCTGTTACTGGCAGCAAACACTCAGCCTCTTCCTCCTCTGGGGAAACAATATTTTATTATCTTGTACTTGGATGACTTTTGAAGTGAGACGCTCTTCAAAAAACACGGCACGAATGAAGTCCACACATCCACAGCTCTGCGCTTTCAATCTCCGGAGCAGATTTTTGTTTATCTGGGTTTTATTACCTCGGAGAGAAACGTTGGAGGGAGAGAGAGACTAAATGTATTTTCTTAAACACCTTAATTGAAATTGGGTTTTAACTGGCCGCTGAAGCGTGATGGCAGGAATCAGGTGCCGAGGAAGCAGCGATTTTGCATTGCAAATGTAATCTCAGCTTTTCTTTGTGCCTGCTGCCCAGGAGACTCAAAAATAGCTGGCAGATATGTTTTGTTTTTTTTTTAAATACAAACTGTTTCCTTCAGGTTGAACCTCTCATTATTCCAAGACCCATTGCCATTAACTTTTTAGATTGAACTGCGGCGCGGTCCTGTTGTTTACTGAGCTGGGGGATTATTCATTGTGGGTAATTGTATTCTCTTCATGCCCAGATAGAGCCTGGTGGGGGTGAAATTTTGATTGCACAATATGTATGAGGAAATAAACAGCTAATTTGCCTTGAATTTCCATTCATCACACTAGTGAACTGAGCACTCCTTGTAGGCAACTCTTCAGTTTGGAGGTTTAATACCCACTTGGTGCAAATTATAGGAAAACAGCCAGAGAAACCGATGCAGGTTGTGTTTGGACAATATTTGCAGTTTTTTTTGGGGGGGTATTAACAAATTTTAATGAAACTTGAATGTAATCAGTTTTTATGAGCCAAGCATAACTGGAAAAAATAACCTGCTAAACCAGGTTTTATTTAATTTAACGGTTTTGTCAAGTAAGCCAAAATTCACGACTCAAAAGTAGAAACAAATAAAGTAGCCCAATTTTTTTATTACTATTATTTAAATTTTTTTCAAAAAGGATGTTTATTGTAGATCCAAAACTTAAGAGAGATTTTAACAATGGTGTCTGAGTAAATTTCTGGCAAAATACTCAGAAATTTGGTGATTAATCCCAGAAATTTTCTAGAAAAGATTGGGAAATTTCTGAGTTTCAAAAGTAAAAATCTTTTGTCATTATAAAAGTGGTACATTTTCGACATTTGAAAATCTGAATTTTGGCAACGCCGAGGCCAAACGACACAGTTGATGCTATCGCTGGGGCTGGTAGCAGGTGAACGCCGCTGAGGCGAAAAGGAAACAGAAACTTGCACATCGCAAACAACAAAAAAATACTGCATGTTTTGAAACCTGTTATGGGTTGTTGAAGCATAGAGGTCGTCCAAATGAGCATGTCCCCACTGATCAATGGTAATTTTTCACTGAATATAAATCAAATAAAAATGGCCAGTAACTGAAGATTATTTCTACTAATATAAACACGTTTGATATACTTTAATCTAAATTAAAGAAATATGAGAAAAATACATTAATTATTTATGAAATGGCAATTTTTAATCTTGTTGCTCCAGTTTTGTTCAACCCTGTAACAACCTGTAAAACAAAGCAGCTAGGTAGCTAGCTAGCTGGCGCAGCCTGGCGCTGCTATGGTGACAAAACACAAACACCGCAGCTAACGCTATGCCGGCATGCATAGTTAACTAGCTCCACCGTCCTGGCTGTAGCACGGAGGACGCCAACCTGATCCTTGTTATGAACTAACACCACCATAACAGCATCCCAGCAGGGCGGGTTTTGCCAAGGGGGCTCTGATACACCCCTACCACTGCACACCAGGTTTAATATCAATAACGTGACTGTTTTGGTGTAACCGTCTCAATCCTTTGGGAAAGTTGTGAGCGAGGCGGTCTAGAAACCCGACTCAGTCACTTCTGACAACTGTAACAGCTGTGAATTCAAATCGATCTCCTGCTCAGACGTGTTCTGAAATCACATATTTCCTCAAATTTTGTAAATGTTTTCCACTCTGATGCACAACTCCCTCAGTTCCTTAATTTCATCCCAGTGCAGCACCATCGTTGGCTCAAACGCCTCACCATTGGTTCGTCCTGGATGTAATGTGTCTCTCTGACGTGCTGCAGGAGAGATTGAAGGAAAGTTATGGCTCTCTTGTGTCACCGGTCCCAGTGATCTGGCACACAGAGAACCAAGATCAATAGTCCATCAGAGTACAAGCTTTAGCACCTTCAGGATTGGCCCCCTCGAAGCTTTCAGCCGGGGTAGATTAAATAAAACATCCCCAGGCTGCGGCTGTAAATAGCGCTGCAGTTAGCGGCCATCATCGGTCGATCCGATGGTGCCAAACAAGGTCAACGCAGTCGCATATGGGGCCGCTGTCTTCAAGGAAAATGTTTTAACATTGACCAAAAGCTTTAATGCTCGGACTTTATAGCCATCTGCCGCCTCTCTGATGGCGATAATGACTCCGCTCTCCCACTGTACTGCACTTCTGCCGAGCCGCTCCTCGCTGCGGCGTCTCACGGCTCGATGATTTGACTTAACGTCCCCCTGATGGATGAACAGGCGCCAGTTTCGAGTTTCTCCACTGGCTGAGGTTCAGCGCCCCGTGACGCCCACGCCGAGGCCTCAGGTCGCGTCCAGACTCTGACACATCGTTTCCCCCGTGATTTGTGACAAGGAGGTCGAGGTTGATGGAGACGAGGAGATTTTCTGTCCTCCCGAGTGCAGGCCGAGGTTTTTCAGCTCTGCAGGCCGAGCCGAAGGTTGTTTGCAGCCTCCCTAGGAGAACCCTCCTGCATCACAAGGAATTGGTTTCAAGCCTCGTAATGGAGGCCTGATGATAGGCTATTATGGCACATTTTCAGAAAATGACCTGCATTTTTTAAATAAAATAGGACAGACTGGCTGTGCCCCTTTGTAATATGCAGCTTTTATATAAAAGTGGAAGGAGAAACCAGAAAAAGGCAGAATTACTCCTGGTAGAGAATCTTTTTGCATCAAATGATCTTGGCGTGCCGTACAGCTGCATTCACACACTTTGAACCCTCTTTCCAATTTCGTCACATTACAATCACAAACTTTAATGTGTTTTACTGTAATTGTATATGCATAACGTAAAATAATAATCTGAAAAGTGTGGCATGCTTTTATTTTAAATCCCAAAGAGTCTGTCTGTATGTTTAGGGCCTCAAACAGCCTCATGTC
This sequence comes from Poeciliopsis retropinna, assembly GCA_010277075.1. NCBI lineage: Eukaryota > Metazoa > Chordata > Actinopteri > Cyprinodontiformes > Poeciliidae > Poeciliopsis > Poeciliopsis retropinna. The sequence continues at coordinate 5,282,581 of VMRM01000021.1, forward strand.
TTCAGCAGCCTCCAAGACATTTTCTTCCTGTACTTAGATGTGACCTGTTATGCTTCCTTCAAGAGAATATGATGCGTGTGGTCTATTCAAAACATGTTCACTGCATGTTTTTGCACAAAATCATCCTCAGATAATGATATTTTAGCCAGCCTATTTTGAGCTGCTGGCCACCTCCCCCAACTCAACGTTTACAATCGCACATGAAAATGGCTGCAAACAGATGCACAATTGTACATCGTTGAAAAGCACAAGTGGAGCCTCCTGTACAACCAGCAAGAATGCAGTGAGTAGTATCTGCATAGCAAGGCAACAGCTAAACTCTCGTCTTCCCCAGCAGTCATTGTACAGCAGTAAACTCAGCTGACCAAACATTCTGGAGCTCAGCTTGGGTAACTGGGTGGGCTTAACTGCGGTTGCTAGGTAACGGCTGCCTGCTGATTTGTGGCGTTGCATTCCAGAGGATTTTGAAACAGCTTTTTTTCTGGACATCAAAAAACATAAATTTATTGCAAAAAACTGTCTAGGTGTTTTTTTTGTTGTTGTTTTTTTTAAGTGCTTGGTCTGTTTTTAGAAGCAGTGGGAACCCAAATGAAACAATAAAAACTTCACAATTGGACCCCTTTAAATAATTTTAATTCAGCCAAAAAGTTTGTTTCTGATAGAAAACGAGACAAAAGGAGTAAAGGAGAAACAATTTTGTGGAAAAAATTGGGTTTTTATTTACATTTCATCAAAACGTTGCCTGTTGAAAATGATTTTTACATTTTTCAATGGTTAATTGATTATTATAGCAATCGAACTCTTTTCATAATTGACCAACTTTTTGTACATTTTTACTGGTATTTTAGTGATTATACTTGGAGATGTGCTACAAATGTTTTAGGTCGGAAAGCCTCATTGCCATCACCCTAATCTTTATATCCACTCAGAATCCAAGTCACATTCAAGACAGGACTCCCATTTCCAAGTATCAGTAGAATTACTAAATAATTAATTTGTTTGCAACAATAATTCATTTATTTCTGTACCCACACTGCAAAAAACACAAAATCTTACCAAGTATTTTATTTTAGTTTCTAGTAAGAATATCTTAGTTCACTTAAAATAAGATGAAACTAACTTGCAGGTAACTTTTCAGGAAGAAATGGGAGTTTAGTTTAAATCAATGATTCATTAATTTTGATATTAAAGTTACTTGTTCCATTGGAGGATCACTTCACTTTTTACCATAATTAAAATAATCTGACAGGGAAACAAGCGTTTTTATGTCAAAATAAAGAATTACAAGCTCATATTTATTCCTGAGAAATTACTTGTAAGTTAGTTTTGTCTTATTTTAAGCTGATATAAAATATTTGCACCAAAAGCTGGACAAAAATACCTGGTAAACTTTTGTGTTTTTTCAGTGCAGTTTGTTTCAAAGTGAGTCGCATAAAATCCTTGTGAAAAAATCTTGAAGCTTTTTAGTTGTAAGGTGACAGAATCGATGCCTTTGCATGGTGCTCTGCATACATCAGCTAAATGGAGGTTGACTTTCCAGGCCAGCTTAGCAGCCACCATTTTTATTTTTTATTTTTAGCTTCACTCCTGCTGCTCCACAGCTGTTTGATCTCGTCTTGATGCAAAGCCTCCGCCGCCCCCTCCTTTAGGATGTTTGATATCGGAGTTCAGAGCTCGCAGCCACGTTCTTTTTTTTTTTTCTTTTTGCTGTTCCACCGCATCCGATCATTTCACCATCAGATATCTTCAAAGAGAAACACCAACTTTCCAAAAGCTGGAGGTTTGCTCTGGTGTTGTTTGTTTGGATTAGCAGTTTCCTGCAGTAAACGTGAGTTAAAATGAAACATCTTGTATCATCACCCTCAGGCTCTGAGATGTTGTAGCAATCAGATAATTTATTTTATTTATTTATATATATATATATATTTTTTTTACCATATCCTGATTTCTTGTGTCTTCTGCGCATTGATCTCCAGTTCTGCTTCTCCTCTGTGAAACCTTTCCTCCTCCATCGCTTATTTATTATTCATCACTCTCAGCTCTTTCTGCTGGACCATAATACCCATTACCTCCAGATTCTGCCATCTGTAAAACAATGTCACCCCAGCTGCTGCTGTATTTGGAGAAAACTGAGAGAAAGCAGATTATGCAAAGTGAAGAACATGGTTCATAATCCATTTGCAAAACACTTGGAGTTTGCACAGGTACATTATATGTTACTGCCAGTTTGTCCCGCTGGTCAATCTCTGTGCTGCAATAACAAGTCAGTTCAGGTTTATATTACGAATCTCTGGACCTTGAATCTTATAGCGAGTTTTATTTTTGCTGTGGCACTGCAATGCAGATCCCATGGGTGAGTCAGCTGAGGAAACATGGAGAAAATATGGAAAAGTAAAGAACTTCTTTCTTGCCTTATATAACGGGTGCAGAAGTTTTATTCATATGGGGGAAGCTTATATTTGAGTTTGGCGTCCATTTTGCTTGATTGTTGTTGGAACCAAATGCCATCAGTGATGTGCAAAGGTTTGAAATTAAAGTTTCTGTATCTTTTGCAAACATTTAAAGTGGTCTTTATTAGTATTTTCTGTGCCTTCTTGTAACCTTTTCTTTCTGGTTAAAACTACTTTTACCAATGTCAACAAAAATCAATAAAATTAACAAAGATATGAGAAAACTATGTAATTCTGCAAAGTATCGATTTTAATTTTTCCATTTAGTCTTTTATTTCATGCACTAAAATAAAAGCTGTGGCCTAGTTTCCAATGCAAATATTGCTAAACTTTGTTGATGTTCCACTAATTTTGAAAAAACACAATTTTGCAATTGCGGCGTTTCCATTAAATAAGAAAGATATGATTAAATTCACTCATGATTAAGTTTGTTCTCGCAATAAATCATTAAAAAAACATGCGATGCCATCATCCTACCACTTCCTGCCGTCTTCTTCGTCGTTTCTGCCAGTAGTAACTTCTGGTTGTTTAAAAAAGAAACACTTAATTTTTAAGGCAAAAACGTTGAAATTTGTCAAAAGTGACATTTCCATTAAGTGAATTTACAATTTGCATAATTATATGGTGGATGAAAACAAAATCTGATGTTTGTTTTGTGAGTTTCTTAAAGACGAGAACGTTGCAGTTTGTCCTGATAAAACCCTAGAATAGAAAGTGAATGTGCTTTTCCTTTTTGTATTTGAACAAGTCGACCATTTCAGTGTTTTATTAAAGTCCCATTGATCTTCCTGAAGGGACTCTATTGTTGGTTTGTCTCTGTGGACTTTATTTAATAAATGATGTGAATTTATATCTACTTCAACATCCACTCGTTACTTTTCTATCACTATAAAACATTTGAAAAAGCTGAGCTGGCTTTTTAAAAGTATATCTTCTCCCTCACATCTGGGATGAAATGGTGCGGTTCGGTGAGCGGAGATTAAGAGGTAATCTCTGCAAATTGACTGAAGAAGGAGGAGGAGAAGCCTTCGTATACTTGGATCTTAAGGGAAGATGTTACACTGAGTCATTAGCCTGGAATCAAAAAGGCAAAGATTGAATTTAACACTTTCTTCAAAGTTTCTCTGCTGCTTTGAAAACATCTTCTCCTGGGGAGCAAAGCTTGCTTCTTCTCAGACGTTTTTGATGTAGCTCTCCTCAGATCCACTTTCATGACTCGTAATTTGTTCTAAATTAGCTTAAACTTAAAAGGTAATTAAGACTTTGCATCTTTAGATTGTGAAATTAAAGTATTTACTCTGTAGGGTTTGAATGGGCCGGGTTGTTCTTTTGATAAAAAATTTTCTTTGGTAGCTAATGGCTGTTATTTAAAAATAAAAAGTGGCTGTGAAATGTCTCAGAGAGACGAGACCCTTTTTCTGCAGGCCACCAACCAATTAAGGGAAGTAAATTAGATTTCTCCTGCTTGTACTGTTTATTTATTTCTACAGGGGCAACGTACATCATTTCATTAACCTTTTAGAAGGAGAGATCCATGGCACCAGGTTGCAGCAAAACATGATAATTTCCACCTGGACAGGTTGAAGTCTGATTTTATAGGTCACGATTTGGTGAAAAGCCAGTTTAGTAATTAATTACATGCATGTTTTATTTTTCAGATCACTAAAACCAAACAAAAACTGCAAACCAACAGACAGTTCATGAGACAATTTCTATTCCTTCATAAATATTGACTGCAAATCTGCGTATTTAGCAGCCATATTTTAGCCAAATGTTAAAATATGTTATAGTCTCATTTGGTAAACTACTCCAATGACTTCACTTCACATTCATAAAGCAATAAAACACTTGATTATACATATATATTTATTTCTGTGTTCATGCAACCCCTTTTTTAATGCCGCCCTGGGCAACTGCCCATATACCAAAATCCACCACCAGGTATTGCTTCACTGTATAAAAAAAATCCTGTTTTGTTTTTCAAAATTGAAAACTTTACAAGGTCCTTGTGAAGCATCCTTAAAATGTCTTTAATTTATTTTAAAAAGTTGTTCTTAAATGTGTTTATCACATAAGTTAAATTCTGTTCTGGAAAGAATATTTATTTAATCTCATATATATAATTTTCTTTTTTCTCATGTGACTTTACTGCTACGTTCTGTGACCCAAGGCTGTTGCAGGTCTTGGTAGCTAGCTGCTAATATCTCGTTGCTAGCTGGTTAGCTTTTTTACACCCATCATGGGTAAGTTCAAAATTATCACCAGTTGGTTGAATGATGATCACATTCATTATTGGGTAACTTCTGTTGTGAGCCCATATGATTTATTTATTTGCATTTTTTTGTACATTTCTGTTGTGTTACATGCCTTAAATTATGTTCATAGTGGTCTTAAAAAGACTTAAATTAGAGTTGGTGAAACCTACGATGGTTTTATAGTCTGGCCTCAGATTTGTTCTTCTATATCAACATTTGGATTTACAGCCAGTGAATCACGTGAAATATTAGCTCCAGGTTTTGCTTATTGCTTCTTTTCTCTCCACAGAGGAAGTCTCTTATCGCCACCAGCCTGATTGTGGTGGTTTCGCTCTTTGTGGTCGTGGTGAACTTCTCGCAGAACTTCCTCCTGCAGCCTGTGTTTGGTCAGACGTTCAGCAACCACTGGATGTTCTCCAAGCAGTCATACAAGGCTTTCAAGCCTCACCCGGGATACGTCAGCATCCCAAAACAGGAGGTGAGAGACAGCATCGACATATGTGATCAAAATCAACAGCTGAAAATTTTTTTTTCCCCATATTTAGTGTTCATTCACACCAGCTCTTTTAATCTAACTCTAGTTCTTTTATCTAGAATGTTCATTTTGTTTATGAAAGCTGATCAAACTCTGATGCGGACCAAAAAAAGTCAACTCTGGCTCACCTAAAAACTTGCGTTTTTGTTCAGTTGAAGTGAACTTTGATGCGGTTTTGGTGCAATATGTAAACGGCAACACCTGAGACTGCTCCAAAAGCAGGAAGCGGAATAAATCACAGTGCATTCTGGGTAAATGCAACCAAAACAAATGCGACAATCCAGCACTTTTTTTAAAAACAAAAGTGAAAACCTACAACCGCCAAAATCTGATGCTACTCCATTTTTGTTTGCATTTTGTGACTAAAGTTGCGATCATGTCTTCTTCAGAGGTTTTCATGTTGTTACCTTTAGTGGTTCTTGGTGCAGCGCCCCCACAGGAGAAGATGGGAACAGGTTTTCAAAGGATTTGGTTCATTTGACACGGTGCTGTGAAACAGAACCGCAGCAGCTGAAAATGTAACAAATGTTGCAATAGTCTACCAGACTACCAGGTGTCAAAACATTCTTAATTAGTTTCATACACTTTGTCAATATTAAAATTTTGAAAAAAAAAAAAACCAAAATTTTTTAATTGCGGTGTTTCCTTTAAATAAAAAAATTGGAATTAAAATTACACATGAATATATTTGTCATTAAAAAACATCATCGTCCTAAAGCTTCTTGTTGTTTTCTTCTTTGTAGTTTCCACCAGTGGTAGCATCTTGTCGTTAATGTAAAAAAAGTGCAACAAAAACAAAAAAAACAAAGCAGATTCTTTTCTAAACTGACGTGTTTCTAATGAGCAGATGTATTTTTAAAATGTCTTTTCGTCATTCTTGACCATTAAATTTTCATTTTGCACTGTGAGGGATCTAGGCATGATGTGTGAGGCGTCCATCACGCTAAGTAAAGGTTAATGGGTTTCCACCAGAAGCCTTTTATGTAAATTAACCCCACTATTAAGAGGTCTTCTCAAAGCCACAGTTTGTCCGTCCCATTTCCATGAATTCCCCTCCATTGTGTCAGTTTAAGCACATTAATCTCAACATGACGTTTCTCGTGAGCGGATTTGAAACTTTTGACTTATTTTAGTCCAGACAGCAATCTTGTTTCCAATCTTCAGTTCAGCTTGATGCCCATTTTGTAAATTATGTCCCGTTTTGAGTAAAATGGCCTTCGGAGCTGCTTTCTGAATGACAAACAGCTGCACAGGCTGCATCCTTTTCTCACTTTTAGTTTTATTTTCTTGGTCGAAATCTTCAGTTCACATAAATATCGAATAGATTCGTGTTTATAGTTCACCGCTTCAACATTTTGAACCAAATGTACAGCAACAGAAAGAACTAGTTCTTGTTCATTCATCATAATACTCAACATTTCATACATGTCAACCTCATTGTTTATTTTGTATTAACACATGGTTACTTCATAAGATATTTTCTTAATGTGTGACTTAGGAATCATAGAATATAATATGTTTTATTTGGATATTTTCAGCGTAAGATTATGCTATTGTAACTTCTGCTTTTTGCGTATCTTCATATGCGGCGCCAAGAAATGCAGAGGAGATTCATTAACTGTGTTTCAGCAGAAGTTAGAGAGAAGATGGTGGAAAGGATGACACCGTCACACATTTTAAAGATGAAGGAAAAGGAGACGCCCAGCGTCACTCAAGGCTGACTGATCTTCTAGATTAGGATTACTGGAGCTTTTACGTCTCAAACTTTAACAGGATTTCTCTGCTGGTTTTTTGCCCTATACTTTGTATTTATTGTATTACTTTACAATAAAATAAAGTCACCTTATTTTTATTAGAAGCTTTTTAATATTTCTCTAATCTTAACATTTAATTTGTTATTCTTCAAGCATCTATTGACATTAACTTATCATCTCATCTCCGATCCACAGGAAGAGATTATGAAATGCAAACACAGCATCTTCGTAAAGATTTCCTTAATTCACTGTAACTGTGCAGCGGATCCCAAAATGTCTCGTCGGATGTTGTTTTTCTGCAATATGAGTAGCCAAACATTTTACTCAAACAAAAGTAAAAAGGTATTTGATTAAAACGTCTACTCAAGTACTGTGTAACTGATCAAAATAGCAATCATTTGATATTTCAAAATATAAAATTAAGTGGCATTTTTTTTTATTTTTAAGGACAAAAATGACAATAATTCACAAAAATATCAAAATAAGGTGACATGACATTTTTCCAGTTCAGTTTTTTCAATAAAAAATCTGAAACTTTAATAAAAACTGCAGCTGTGAGTCTGATTCTGGTGAATTTTTGAATCAAACATGTTTGATTTTCATTCAAAGTGTAGAAAATCCAGAAGTTTTACTCAAGTAAGTAGAAATACTTTAAAATAAAATTACTCAAGTAGAAGTAAAAAAAAGTATTTGGTAAACAATTTACTCAAGTACTGAGTAACTAATCAAATTATCAATCATTTAATATTTAAAAATTACATCATCACATGGACCAAAATGTAAAGTTAAGTGTAAATGTGGGTATTTTAAGGAAGAAAATTACAATAATTCATATCAGTAACAAAACAAAATCAGGCAACAGAAAAGTTTTTCAATAAAAAATTGATGAAACTTTAACAAAAACTGCAGGTGTGAGTCTGATTCTGGTGAATTTTTGGTTAAAACATGTTTGTTTTTTATATAATGGGTAGAAAATCCAGAAATTTTACTTGGGTAAAAGTATCGATACTTCATAATAGAATTAAAGTAAAAAGTACAGCGTAATAAAAGTACATTTTAAATGTAACGCTACCTAACTCTGGCCGTATTTCTTTGTAAACACAAAAAGCCTTGACTGCCTTCAAACTGCTTCTTATTATCTTTTCATTGTAATTTACGTAAATTGAAACATCAGATTCTTTCTAGGTGTTAAAATAGCCACAGAAATAAATAAAAGATTTGTGGAGCAAAAGGTGAAGGAGGACGAGGATAAAAGAGATGAAGGCTTTAGTTTGCAGGCTGGTTTCAGAGTTGCAGAAGACGCTTCGTCCTTCGTGAGAAGTGGATGTCTCGCGTTTGGGGGAATAAAAAAAAGGGTTGATATTGGCAGATTAATGCGCAGCATCTTCCTCTGCCTCTGGAGACTTTCATCCACAAAACACGGGCCCAGAGGCAATCATGCATTACACCAATCTCTACGTCTGCGCCTCCTCCAGCCTTCAGACGAGCCTGCTTAAATCACCGGCCTCTCCCTGTGGAGATTTAGGGAAGTCATTGGAAAAGAAAGGCAGCCTCTGCAGAATTACGCCTCCTTTTGCTTCTTTCGCTCTTCTCCAACTAGTTCTTTGCTGTGAACTTGAACGGGAAGCGATGTGCTTTAACGTCTGCGGTAACCAGCCTGCAGAGGCAGAGATGTTTCTGTTTGACGGTGTTACCTGATCCACCGAATGGTGTCATTTCCCTGGCATGTATTATGCATAACCTGGCAGAAGCGGAAGCTGCCTTAGCTCCCGGCCTTATTTTCCTCATTTGATTGAGTCTGTCTGCAGGTGTGATTTATTGTTCCTGTTCTGCTTTCTCGGAGAAATACAAAACATTTGTCTTGCAGCACTTTGCATTCATGCCCTCCGGTCAGTCACACACCGAGTAGAAACTTTTGCATGCTGATTTTTGCCTGTTCGCTTTGGCAAATGACTGAAATGTTAAACAAAGTTCTTCTGCATGCTTCCTGTTAAAGCTGCAGTATTGAACTTTTATATGTTTTCTGTGTATTTGTTACAGTCCTTACAGTTTAATATGAGACAGGTAATCTGTGAAAAGATTGATCTGTTCCACCTCTTTCCTGAGTTACTATTGCTGTTTGTACAAAAGCATTACTTCTGACCAAAAACAACCAATCAGAGTCAGGAGGCGGGTCTTAGCGCTGTCAATCATCCTCATGTATTCACTGCCAAATGTGCTGATAGCAGAGAAACGACTTAGTAACCGAAAAAAACGTTTTTACCTCTGTCATCAGTGGCCAGGCTAACTAGCCTTAGCATTCACAACATTCTATGCTATCAGGAACAGCAGAGAGAAACAGAGGAGAGTGATTGACAGCACTAAGACCCGCCTCCTTGCTCTGATTGGTTGTTTCTTGTTAGCATTGGGAGAAGGCTCAATTTTTACACAGATTTTCTGCTTCATTTTACACTGTTGTGACATAGTGGCACTTTCAGCAAAAGTTTACAAAAGTTACATACTGCAGCTTTAAAGAGAAATTTTAGATTTGATCCAGTTTAATAGAAGCATCTGCTCAGATAATTTCAGATTTCCCTTCTGTCGTCTTTAATGCTCTTAATTCAAACAAGAGATTGACCAAACTGGATTGCCCAATCCAAACTTGTTCTCCTAATTAGCAAAGTAATTATTTATTAATCAGTTAGTGGAGAGACTCAATGTCTTTTCTCTCTGAGTTGAATTAAAATCAGGGCTTCTGAATGTTAAAAAACCTCTGAGACTAAAATGAAAGGACAAGCTGTTTTATTAGCTTCTGATCAATTTACATTCAGTCTTAGTTATTAGTTAATTAAAGTTGTTGGTTTTTGCAAGTTGCAGATTTTATGACCTGGATTTTGATGTTAAATCAGAATCGGTTTTAATTGCATTTCTCAGCGTTTCTTGCTCGATTTTGTCTTGTCCGCCTTTGACTGGACCATTAAAATCAAGATTGTTTAGCTAGAGATGCGTCAGGGAGTCGTCTGATCTATAAACTAACTTTTCATTTAAGTTGAGATTTTGCGGAAGATTCAACTGGTATTTTTCGCCCAAATTGTTTCAAGGATTCAGTCTTTTTTACTCTGTTATTTTGTCCAAGTTAATTTGGAAGATTTGTTTGCACAGAGAGAAATAAAATAATTATTTGACGGCAGCAGAATAAGATCTCCGCACAGACGGCGAAGACTTTAATTTTGTAAGAAGGACTTTAAATTCCCACAGAGACGCTGCGATTTACAGCTTGTTAATGCAATCATTATTACTTATTAATTAATTGAGTTTAAAGCAACTTAACGAACGTCAAGGTTAAGTTCACAGCCTAGCGCTTTAATTTAACGACGGCTATGGCTGCAGCTTTTATTTTTAAATAACCCACTTTATATTTACCACACTCATGCCTTCATATAAGAGGCTCTGCTGAGTGCTGGGATTAGTGGGATTATAAAAATGCACTTTGTTGTGATTACTGGTACTTTACATTTTATTGAATCACAAAGATTTGTTGGTAACTTGATTCCCGGCTTTGTTCTCATTAGACCAGCTTTTATACATCTATTTCCAACTGAAGCCAGATGTTTGCATACACTTTATAAAAATAAAACTTTCTCTGTTCAGAGAAATAATATCAAAATTATTTATCTCATTTCTTCACAGTTAAAAATGTGCACTCACTTGTTATGTAAGGTAATTTAATTTATACATGTATTAGAAGGAAATACAAACAAAACTAAAAGAAAGACAAAAAGCTAGATCTTTCTGAGATATTAGTGTTTTTAATCTCGGAAATGTTCTTCAGGTGATAAAAGGCCGACTTTGTAATCGTCTGTATATGTCTCTGAAGGTTCAGGTCAGATTTCATGCCTGGTCGCTGGTTTCTCGCTGTGATATCCGAAGCTGTGTGCTGATAAAAAAAAAAGAAGTTTAAGGACAGGTTTGAGTCAAATCTACCTCAAGCCTCAAGTCATTTCAGATTAAGAGGCGTCAAAAATTCAACTGATTTAATCTCAGGGAAAAGAAATCACAAACGCTCGTTTGAAAGGGAAGGTTTTTAAAGTTTTATTCAGTTATAAATAGTGTGACAGTCGACAAATGATTATAAAGAAAATGATTACGCGCGCGTGTGTGTGCTATTGCTTCAAAGTTAACTGAGGAGTTGCGATTTGTCAGTTGGTTCTACCTAAATCCAAAGTTTACAGTTCTAATTAAAGATTAAGCACTTTATGACTTCCTTTAGTGTCTATCTGTGCAGCTTCTGCAGGGCTGTGCAACAGTTCATAAAATACAGCCCTGGGAAAGGCAGTTAATTAGAACAGAGACCCAAGAGAACCTAAATTTATCACATTGTGAAACGCTGCTGAGCCTTATCTGTGGGTTTTACAGCTTTAGAACAATGTCTGCACGTTTTCTATCACTGAAAAGCTGAAAGTGCAGAAAACTTGCTGGAAATGTTCGCCTTCTGTATATATCTTGACCTCACCAAAGACAACGAAAGACACAATAGGTTAACAAGGGGTAAATGATAACGGGCTTGTGAAAGGGCCATGATGCAAATACAGAACATTCATCATTTAAATGGAAAGAAATTCAGAGAGATAATACCAACCAGCCAATCACAAACTGACTGGTACACTGTTCAGTTTGCTCAAATATAGGAGGATTTTATTACTTGATTTGGAAGAATTTGACCTTTAGAATATCTGAAGTATAGAATTACTCATTTATATGAAGTTCAAACAGTCGTTTAACTGGAAGGCAGAAATAAGACGACTTTTTCAATTATTTCTATGAAAAGACTGAAGAGAAGAGACGCATTATCGGTATCTGTTATGGTACTGAAGGATGGATGGTTGGATGGTGGGATTGTTGATTGGTAGGACGGATGGATGGTTGGATGATTGCATGGTTGGATGAACAAATGGGTAGGTTGGATAGTTTGTTGGTTAGATGGATGAATGGTTGGGTAAACAAATGGTTGGATGAACAGATGGTTGGATAAATAGATGGTTGGATGAATGGTTGTATAAATAGATGGTTGGATGGCTGATTGGATGGCTGGTTGGACGGATGGTTGGATGGTTGATCGGATGGCTGGATGGTTGGCTGGATGGTTGGTTGGATGGCTGGTTGGATGGCTGGTTGGATGGTTGGTTGGATGGCTGGTTGGATGGCTGGTTGGATGAATGGTTGGATGGCTGGTTGGACGGATGGTTGGATGGCTGGTTGGACGGATGGTTGGATGGTTGGTTGGATGGCTGGTTGGACGGATGTTGGATGGTTGGATGGTTGGTTGGATGGCTGGTTGGACGGATGGTTGGACGGCTGGTTGGACGGCTGGTTGGACGGCTGGTTGGACGGATGGTTGGACGGCTGGTTGGATGGCTGGTTGGACGGATGGTTGGTTGGATGGCTGGTTGGACGGATGGTTGGATGGTTGGTTGGATGGCTGGTTGGATGGTTGGTTGGATGGTTGGTTGGATGGTTGGTTGGATGGCTGGTTGGATGGCTCGTTGGACAGATGGTTGGATGGCTGGTTGGACGGATGGTTGGACGGTTGGTCGGATGGTTGGATGGTTGGACGGTTGGTCGGATGGACACTCAGACGTCTTTCATAGATTAAATGTTTTATTTTCCTCCATTTTCCTGGCATCTATAAAATCTCCTGCCTTCTTCAGATTTCTCTGTTTGCATCTCAGTTTGTTTTGATGAGATTAATCTCACTTACACCAAAACGCAGAAGCCAACGCTTTATTTAACATGAGCTTAATGGAGAATCAGTGAAATGTCCCTGATTTAAAGATGAACAGCGGCTGTAAACACCGTCACAGTAGATAATCCAGCAGATTCTCTCATTACCACTTGGCTTATCTGAGCTCACGACTCGACGGCGAGCTTACAGGAGATCAGCCCCTAAAATGAAACAAAAACATCTCCTTTCTCAAGAGACATCAATCTTCTGTAAATTACTCCATCTTCTGTTTTCTTTTTTCTCTCCCCTCTCATCTGTGGATGCAATCAGAGGGTTATGAAATAATCTCGGCACCTGGCCGGGTCACTCTGCAGCCGTCGAGCTGCCTTGAGCTGTCAGCCGCTCATCCATCATCGCAGGCTCCCCTCATAACTCCATCACGCCTTTCAGCGCACACAGATTGGCTCAGCTCAGTGGGGAACGGTGAAATAAAGCCCACAAAGCTGCCTATGGAGATGCCCTTGAGCAAGGCATTTGACCCTCTGCTGCAGGCCAAGCATTTATTAAAGGTGACCTGTCATACTTCTTTCAGCAGGTTAAAAGAAATCTGATTTTATTTTGAGTTTTTTGGGCCTCCTGTCACTTTAAATCCAAATAAGCTGCTGCTGTTTTGAAATGACTCATTTTCCAGACACCAAAAAACATGAACTTACTGCCAAAAAATGTTTTTTTTTTTTTTTTTCTTTAAGTGCCTGGGCTGTTTTTAGAAGCAGATGAGTCACAAATAAAAATACAAAAAAACATTAATTTTCATAATAGGTCCCCTCTAAAATACAGACAAAGCTTTTGTATGGCTTAGATCAAATTGTATTTATGTGCCAGAATGGTCGAGTCAAAGTCCAGCGCTTGAAACAAAAGTTTAAAATTGATATTCACATATCAATATGAAATGTCAGTCAACGTGTACAGAGCCGGTGGAGATGGTGACGCTACTTTGTGTTGGTTTATGCAGTGGAAGAAGTTATTTTTGCTTTCTTACTGGAAAAAAGTAAATTTTTGGCTGAACCTTCAGATCCTTCAGTTCTGAACTCTTATCTCTTACAAAACTTAAGAGATTTTCTCTTTTTGCTTGAACTGCTGACTTGGTTTCTCTGCAAATCATCTATAAAAATAAAATCCACCAAACTTTCACTCTTCAAATCCATATATTTTTAGGAGAGGAAACTGGCTGCTTCTCTGTAGCTGACCCTGATCTTTAACCTTTAGAAAATAATCTAAAAACATATTTTTCTGTTTTCCCCCCCCAGCCGTTGAAGCTGAACTGCGAGCTGTGCAGCATCGTGTCCAGCTCCGGTCAGATGTTGGGCCAGGCTGCCGGCGCGCAGATCGACCGCTCTCCCTGCATCTGGCGCATGAACAACGCTCCCACGCGAGGGTTCGAGAACGACGTCGGGCGGCGGACAACGCTCAGGGTCGTCTCTCACACCAGCGTGCCGCTGCTGCTGCAGAAGCCGCAGCACTTCTTCGGCCAAAGCAACGACACCGTGTACGTGGTGTGGGGGCCGCTGCGGAACATGAGGAAGGACGGGAAGGGCATCGTGTACAACATGCTGCGGCAGGCGTCGGAGAACTACCCGCACGCTCGCATCTACGCCACCACAGAGGACCGGATGAACTACTGCGACATGGTGTTCAAGAAAGAGACGGGAAAAGACAGGTGAGACCAACAGCACTTCCTGATCGCTCAGCACAAAGGAATTAAGATCAAGTATTGAAATAATCAGCAACTAATTTAATCAATCAAGTTTTAAGTTTATTTGTGCAGCACATTTTGGTGTCACTTTATTTGAAGGGGTGTGGATAAGACTGGCATGACATAAACATGAAGGAGTCTTCAGAAATGTTTACAACTGTTTTGTTCAGTAAATGATGTTCGGCGAAGTTGCACTAAAAGTTGCAACTTAGTGTCATTTGGTAAATAATGACACTTTTAATGCAACTTGACATTAAAAGTTGCATTAAATGTGTCAACTTTGAATTACTTGGTAAATAATGACAATTTAATGCAACTTTGCATTTAAAGTTCCACCAAAAGTTGCATTAAAAGTGTAAATTTTAAAATATTTGGTAAATAATGACACTTTTCATTAAAAGTTTCATTAAAAGTGTCAACTCTCCATTATGTGAAGTTCAATTATTTGTTTATTTGCATTATTTACATACTTTTTATATTGTATAAAATAAGCTTAAGCAGCTCAATGTAAAATCAGCAGAATCAGCTGATTTTTAAATCTGATTACTGGTCAGAATAATTGATTAGTAAAATAATCACTCGCTGCAGCCCTACTTCCTGATTCCTGATGAACTCTTCTAAATTTAGCAGTTTAGTTCATCTCGTCTCTGATCCTCCCTCTGATCTTTCATCCGAGTTGGATTTACTCGTAAAGAGGTTCAAAGTGACACATGAGGCCGTTTAAGAAGTAGCTGTGGAGAGCAGCCGAAGAGGGAAGGAGATGATGCAGAAATGTTGGTCTGGGGAAACGCTGGTTAATTAGGCAGCTCGGGTTTGGCACTCCTTCTGAGATCCAGCTGCTCTAACAGACTGACTCGTTCCGTTTCCACTAAATTAAATGTAAAAAAAATGCAGAATTAAAGCTGCACGTCAGTTTTCTGTGAGATAAACAATCATTTTTATCAACAGTTGACCTCAACATGTGTAATGTTTCACCTTAAAGTGAACAAATCATATTTTTTTTTACAAGGTTTCATCTTTACTTGTGTTCAGGATTTTTTATTTAGCTCATAATCTAAAAAAAAAAACAACAGTGTATTTGTTTCTCTAACATATTCAGACATGGATATTTAATTATTTATATGTATAATCCATAATCTTGTATTTTTTATATATACATTTTTGCCTAAAATTATTGCAGAACTAAACAAATTTCCATGAAAATGTCAAAATCTGCACAGAAACATAAAGATCAATTGCTGATAATTTATTTAACTTAAAGTTAATCTGGGAGTCAGATTCACTTTGAATAGTCACTTCTAGTATTTGTAGGTTTTCTGGATCTAAAACATATTTGCCCTTTTAAGACCAGCTCATGATTAGAGATGCACCGATCCGACATCAGTATCTGTATTGGTCCTGATATTTAAAAAATTCTAGATTGTGTGTCTGATCTATAGGGGCGGATCTATCCAGTGTAATTCTACATTTTCTGCTCTGAGCGACATCATGCTTTATTATTTATTTTACATTATATTTAGAATTTCTTATCATACTTTCTGAAAAATCTAACAGGTCTGTTGCAGTTTTTTTTTTTTTTTTTTTTTTTACAAGTTTGACCAAGATAGTCAACTTCTTGTTTTTTGGTTTCATGTCTGAATGTTTGCAGCTAACAGTAGTTGCCCCGCTGTTGTCAACTCTGCAACTTTCTTGTGATATTTATTAACATTTCAGTCAAAAACAGGCTTTTCACAGATCGGTCATCGATCTTGCAATCGGTGCATTCCTCTTAGATACATTTTAATTAGTTTATTGAAGAATATTTCATACTTTCATTATTTTTAAGTTGGGATATATTTGCCCTTTAAAAGCTGCTCATGTTCCTCTTTGTCTGCTGATCCGCCTGAGAGAATTGCAGGTTGATGACTGCAGGAAGGCGGCTGCAGGCGTGCCATTATTGAGGACAAACCTCATTTCTTCCCGTTCATCTCCACAGAGCGCCGCTCTCCTGCCGCTCCCTTATGCCATCAAGACCTCTCTTAACTTCTTAAGAGGATTAACATGT
Source organism: Poeciliopsis retropinna (assembly GCA_010277075.1). NCBI lineage: Eukaryota > Metazoa > Chordata > Actinopteri > Cyprinodontiformes > Poeciliidae > Poeciliopsis > Poeciliopsis retropinna. Next base: position 5,299,073 of record VMRM01000021.1, read on the forward strand.
TCGGTAATAGGCGTAGCATCCATTTCATTTCAGCTCCATTGTGCAGTTCTCATTCAGGATGGCAGCAATAACACTGAATTTCATGTTCGGCGTCCCGGTTTGAGTGCGGCTCAGCTGTGCAGAAACCCAGACAGCGCAGCTAGAGGTGCAGGATTAGGGATGGATGCTCAGGGAGAGGAATCTCATTACGGGACGTTACGCTCCCGGGGAAGACGCGAACCGTCAATCGATGCTGATTGGTAACACAGACTCAACTCGAAGAGCAACAATGAGGCACTTTGAATGAATGTGTAATGAGAAGTTTCTCTACATGCCTGTCTTGTCACAATTTTGGCTGTAAACACTTCAGCGCTCTGACACAATGAATATCCACAGAAACAGTTTTCAAATTGGGTTATACGGCGTGTAGCTTACTGTAATCAGAAGGGAATAACTGCTGTCATTAGCTGGAGCTAATTCAAACTGATCCAACCCTGCAGCTGTTTGTTGCTCTCTTAGCTAACTTCAGACCCGAGTCCAGGAAAAAAAACCCTCTTAAGAGCGCGTTACTGCAGCAGCTCTTTGTATTTGTGCATGCAGTGGCGTACTGTCAGCGCCTCCCTACTGGTGCATGGATAATAATCAGCATGGTAAAAGGAAGGAAAGATGGAACAGAGATCAACACTACGTCTAATTATCCACATTGCCGCCAGCAGATGAGAAGATGTGGCGTTTCGGCTTCCACTTGCATGCCTGATCAAGAAGAACGCCGTGTCAGAGCTGAACACGCTGCAAAAATAAAAAACCTTACCAAGTAACTTTGGTCTAGTTTCTAGTGTAAATATCTTGATGCTCTTGAAATAAGACAAAACTAACTTATACATAACTTTTCCGCAAGAGAGAGGAGCTGGTTTTAAGTAAATAATTGCAGAATATTAGTGAAAACGTTCCAGTTCCACTCATTTATAACTAGATGTGCCTTGATTGCAGTTTTCTGGTTGATTACCGATTACAATCTTTTACAAGCTTGATCTGCTGATTCCAATTTCGTTGTATTTTGTCTGAATTATTGCTAAATATAGCAAGAAAGTCACTAAATTGGTAACAGCTATTGTTAATTTGTTAACTGTTAACTGCAAACATGCAGAAATTACCTGGTGAGCCGGTCCGTCAGGCAAGCATGTAAAAGTAAAAGAGGACAGTGGTTGATTTTTAGACCTTTGATGAAATAGATGATATCGGTGAATAAGTGTCGGCTGATAACCGATTTCACAAAATTAAAGAAATTGACGCCCATAAATCGGTGCACCCTACTTTTAACAAGACTTTTTCCTGTTACAAGTGAAATAATCTGGAACTGGAACTTTTTTTCACAAATATTAAGGAGTTGCTGACTTAAAACAAGCTCCAAGTCTAGTTCAAAAGTTACTTGTTAGTCAGTTTTTCTTATTTCAAGTGGACTAAGATTTGACTTGGTTTTGTGTTTTTGCAGTGTAGTTCTCCAGAAGATCTTGTGATTTGTCAGGAAACTCGTTCATTTCTGTCGGGAGCTGAGAAGCTGAACCGAAACTGTCATTATGAAGTACAGAAAGAAAGACGGCGAGTTTAAAATCTTTTTAACGAGATGTTTTGTACGTACAAAAACAACAGATTTTAACTGACAAATTCACTCCTGTGTTTGGGAAAGGGAGGGAAAGGGTTTTTAAAATGTCAAAATATCAAGATTATAAAAAAAAACATCACAAAAGCTCTTCTTAAAAAGGAGCAACTTTATAATTAAAGAGAAAAATGTGAATTTAAAAGTCTAAAATTCAGAACCACTGGAAAAAGCCTTTATGGGTGAAGCTGTGGAGTGATTTAATCATGAAATAATAAATTCGACATTTCAGACAAATTGGTATCGGCCAAAATCGGAATCGTCAAGTCAGGCTTTCAGAAGATCGGTAATCAACGATCGGCCAGAAACAATTGGGGCATCCTTTTCTCTTTTGTTTGTTTTTGCAAATAAAAATCACAGATTTTTCACTGTTACACCAGGTCATTCATTTTTACATTCATGCTGAGAATCATGTCAGGTATAAAAAGGACCTTTAAGTTCAGAGGAAAACCGCGTTGATGACTTGAGATGAAACGGCGTTTGTTGCCTCTGATCATCCTGATTCTCTCCCAGCAATAAGGAGGAAATTCAGTGTAATATATAATAATGAAAAGTTGTGGCTGTAAGTGTGTGTGACAGCCGCCTCGGCCTGTGATCCATGCGAGTGTGGGCTGCGGCCGGATGTCGCGCAGGCCGAGCCGCTCCGTTATCAGCTCTGCCTCCTGTGGTTGTCGGAGCGTATCGGCGCTCTCCCGTTAGCGGCGGCAGATAACGGACCTTACGAAGACACAGCACTTAAATCACGTTGTCACTTTACAGCGGCTGTGTGGCCGGGGTCTCCGCCTCCCATCCGCCCACTTCTCCTAAAACTGGGGCTTTGCTGTTTCCAGCAGCTTTGAGTGGATTCAGCTTTCATCACTCGTAAATTATCGACATCTATTACACACCCGCCTGCTTGTTTCTACAGTCTTAATACCTGCCAGGGTAATTAAGGTTTAGTCTTAAAAGGGGTAAAGATGGGATCTGTGCGCGACACAAAACATGTTCATTATATTTCTTCTTTTTTGCACAAAATATTCCTGAAAGATGAGATTTCAGTCTGCTTAGTTCAGCCTGTTGTGATGAATTTTATGGCCTCTTGTCACTTTATTTCCAAATAAACTGCTGCTGCACTGCAAAAACACAAAATCTTAGCAAGCATTTTGGTCTGTCGTGGACATTACACGACAAAAATATCATCCAGGCTCTTCCGCATCCTGCCTACGGTTTATCAGGAAATACTGCAATGTTCTTGTATTTAACTGGTTGTATATTTATCTAAGTTAACTCAAAAAACAAACACCATATTTCACTCTAACCATATAACTGTGCAAACTGGAAATACTGACTTAAATTTGCTTAAAGGAAACACCAATTTTGCGCGAATTTCACAAAACTGCAATGGAAGCTTTTTTTTTTTTTTTTGCGCCACATAGGTCACATGATCAACAACCCGGATGTTACTACTGTCGAAAACCATGAAGAAGACAACAGGAAGTAGTTGGAAGATGAAGGCGCAGAATGTTTTGTTTTTTTCCGTTTATTGTGTGATCAAACATATTTACACGTGACTTAAATTTTTTCTTATTTAATGGAAACACTGCAATTGCGAAATTGTGTTTATTATCTACAGAGTTTTGTAACGGAAATGCAGCTAATGACAAATTTTAAAGGGATGTTCCTGATAAGACGTTTGATCGCCAACAATTTAAAAAAACGGATGTATTATTTTTACACATTTAAAAGTAAGTGAGTTGATAAGTTATGAATTTAAAAATAAAAATGACAGAAAAGTTTGAGGGAAGTAAAAAAAAAAAAAAAACATCCCTAAGTAGAAAACTTCTCAGCAACACAGGTGTCATTTAGTCACGGCTCATTTATCTCTGTGTAATAGAAATCACCCTGAAATGCAGAAAGCATGAAATTACATAACTTTTTTTTTTCTTTTTTCTTGTTTAACAGCATCCATTTCATTCAACTTTAACTCCTACTGAGATGTTATAATGGAATAGGAGGCAGAATGGCAGTAATAAAATCTCAGATGACAAGCCGACTTTACTTCTGATGAGGCTTTTTTTTTTCTGTTTGTTGAAGCATAAAAACCAGAATCTGCTGCAGATATTCTAATTGTGATTAAATATAAATGCCTAAATACGAGCAATAAAACCTGAAGACACTTTCCAAAGTTAAAGGGAGCAAAAGGGTCATTAAACGTTAACACCAATAGAATAAAAACAGACCCTTTTGTAAGTAACGACCACGTCGAAGAAGCACTGCATTAAAAATCTGCATTTTGTAATCACATATTAGTCACATTCTGCTGTGAATGTCAGGACTGTGTAATCGCGCTCCATAATCTCCAGCTGTCCACTTCATATGACTGTATGCGCCTCTGGCAGTCGCAGCTTTCTCATCCTAAAATAGCTTCAAACGAAACACCGTTCAGCTGAACTGCTTCTCATCTTTGTTATAGACGCCGACTCAGAGATTCAGCCTGATTTTTTTATTATTTTTATGAACAGCCTTTTAACAGCTCCATGCTTTTGTACTTTTCAAGAGTTTAATTTAACTATCGGTGCGGGGGTTTGGTGTGTTCAGAAACTTTCTGGTACAAGTGAGAATATAAATACTTCCTTTGTTCACTTCCCAGTTTAATAGCTCATATTTTTCCAACTTTGATATTCTGCTGAACTTGAAGGAAATGAACCAACGGTGGCCCTGAGCTGAAACCACTTCAGCAAATACAAATTATGAAAACGCAACAACAAATTACAAAAACACTACAACATTATGAAAACGGAAAGGGTATGTCCCAATTGGAGAGCTGAGAAATCACTGATTGGACGACAGTACTTTTGAACCCGTTGTTGCGATACGTTATAGCGTCCGCCATATTGAAATCTGGCATTAAACAATGCAAGTAAATGGATCGAATTCGTAACGTGCCGTTCTGCAAAGTATTTTAAGTTAATGAATTTTACTGACAATCTCTCACACATTATTATATATCGGAATAATAATAATTTAAAAAAACTAACATTTCATATTTTTTGATGTGATTAATTGTTTTGTGGCACAATATTTACATTTGAAACATCTGATTCTGATAAATCGTTTTTATTGATGAACACACACACACCTTTACAGTGGTGTATTCATGAACATATTAACACAATTCCATAATTTAGTGTGCATTTGCTATGTTAAGATATGAATAAAAAAACAGAACTTCATCTAAATTCTCAAGCAATTTATTGTAAAGACAAACTTTGATAATTGTTCAAACTTTAGCTACATATTTTTACTTAAAAATATTTATTACAGTGTAATATTACGGTGTAATATTACTATAATATACTGTATTACAGTAATATACACTGTTTATGTACACATTACGTATGTAATATGTATAACAGTGTAATATTACACTGTCATTAAAATTATTTTTAATTTCTTTTCATAAATTGTCATAATACCCTAATACTTAAAATTGAGATATTTCACTTAAAATACATAAAAAGTGAAAGAAAAAACAGTGGACAGTACATTTCAAATTTATTTATATTATACTACCATTTTAAAAAAAATTTATTTAAGTTCATAAGAGTTTGGAAATTGTTGTCAGACTTGCTGCTAGAAATGCTACAAATTGTGAAAAAGTGAAGAAATTACTTTTGTAATGACTTTTTCCAACTATGAGATTCAGCACATTGTTCCATAAGAACTAATTTTCCCAGGACTTTTGTTTACTAGTGTGAAATTTTCCCAAAACAGCCCGTTACCCGTTTAAAATGGGAATCGAAGCCCGTTGGCTTTTTCTTGAATACCGTTTATCTTATTTATCTGTTTTGGTTTTTCTTGAGGCATAATAAATGTTTCACTCTGTTATACAGTGTATCTGCGAATAAATTTAAAAAAAAAACATCCGCCCCCACATGCATCAGACTTCTTGTGGCTTTGATGTGAAACTGTGATGTCAGTCATCCTCTCTGTGACATCACTGGTGACTGTCTCTGTATTGCCAGATTCCACAGAGAGATTCATTTGCAGCTTCACGGACGAAACAGCGAAATAGGACGAACGATGGCAGAGAAAAATTTGTTAGTTGAAGAAGGAGAATCAGGTGCAAAGCCTGAAAAAGAGTTTTTGTTGGAAAAAATTGAAATTTTGAAGAAGAGTCGCAGCAGGTGCAAAAGAAAGAACGAGCGACTTCAAAACGTTGTTGAGGATTTGAGGGAAAAACATGAGCGCTTGTCGAGAAGCAAAAATAATAATGCCAGGAGCTGGCAAATAGAAAACAACCTGCTCGCAAGCGAGAACGAGCACTATAGAGACGTTGTCAGGATGCTAAATGGTGATTTGGAAGAAGCAAAGAGAAAAATTGCCAGCCTAAATAAGGATTACAACGCGATGATGAGATCCTATGTGGTCCTAGATCGGACACATAAGGTGACAAGGGACAACGCCGAGGCTGCATTATCAGAGACATGCAAAGAAGTGGAGTCGCTTAGGGCAGAAAATCAGGAGCTCCGACAAGAAGTCTTTGATTTAAAGGACAAACTTGACAGGATTAATGCCAGGGCGGAATCTGAGGCTGTCCCCCCAGAAGAGGAGATCCCAGAAGAAAGCCAAGAAGACGGCAAGGAGGAAAACGCAGAAGAGAGGCCGACAATCCTCCGAAGAATTGGGGATGCGTTTGTAAATTTATACAACTCGGGAACAATGCGATACTGGGTCCCACCGTGGATATTTTAATTTCTGAATGGGATATTTGGGGGTTGTTTGGACCAGGAGCCTTAGGGGATAGCGGCAGTAGAGGGAGACATTTTGGGGGTCGCTGGCATCCAGAGCCCTAGGGGATAGCGGCATTAGAGGGAGACATTTTGGGGGTCGCTGGTACCAGGAGCCTTGGAGGGTAGCGGCAGTAGAGGGAGACATTTTGGGGGTCGCTGGCACCCAGAGCCTTGGAGGGTAGCGGCAGTAAAGGGAGACATTTTGGGGGTCGCTGGCACCCGGAGCCTTGGAGGGTAGTGGCAGTAAAGGGAGACATTTTGGGGGTCGCTGTCACCAGGAGCCTTGGAGGGTAGCGGCAGTAGAGGGAGACATTTTGGGGGTCGCTGGCACCAGGAGCCTTGGAGGGTAGCGGCAGTAGAGGGAGACATTTTGGGGGTCGCTCTCACCCGGAGCCTTGGAGGGTAGCGGCAGTAAAGGGAGACATTTTGGGGGTCGCTGTCACCAGGACTCTTGGAGGATAGCGGCAGCAGAGGGAGACATTTTGGGGGTCGCTGGCACCAGGAGCCTTGGAGGGTAGCGGCAGTAGAGGGAGACATTTTGGGGGTCGCTGGCACCCGGAGCCTTGGAGGGTAGCGGCAGTAAAGGGAGACATTTTGGGGGTCGCTGGCACCCGGAGCCTTGGAGGGTAGCGGCAGTAAAGGGAGACATTTTGGGGGTCGCTGTCACCAGGAGCCTTGGAGGGTAGCGGCAGCAGAGGGAGACACTTTGGGGGTCGCTGGCACCAGGAGCCTTGGAGGGTAGCGGCAGTAAAGGGAGACATTTTGGGGGTCGCTGTCACCCGGAGCCTTGGAGGGTAGCGGCAGTAAAGGGAGACATTTTGGGGGTCGCTGTCACCAGGAGCCTTGGAGGGTAGCGGCAGCAGAGGGAGACACTTTGGGGGTCGCTGGCACCAGGAGCCTTAGGGGATAGCGGCAGCAGAGGGAGACATTTTGGGGGTCGCTGGCACCAGGAACTTAAGATAAAACATCGAGATAACTGAGACCAAATCACCAGACTGAAGATTTTTATCATCCAGTTTTTGGTAAAATGGATTTATGTGCTGAAAAACAATCAGTAAACTTTGATGATTCATTTGGCATCGCTGTTCAACTGAGCTGGTAAATTGATGTCAAATAATTCACCAGCAGCGCACGCTCTTTTGCATCCTGCCTACGACATTAACGAAACACAATTACAAATTGAAAAACACTACAACATTATCAAAACGGAAAGGGTATGTCCCAATTGGAGAGCTGAGAAATCACTGATTGGACGACAGTACTTTTGAACCCGTCGTTGCGATACATTATAGCGTCCGCCATATTAAAATCTGGCATTAAACAATGCAAGTAAATGGATCGAATTCGTAAAGTGCCATTCTGCAAAGTATTTTAAGTTAATGAATTTTACTGACAATCTCTCACACATTATTATATATCAGAATAATAATAATTAAAAAAAAACTAACATTTGATATTTTTAGATGTGATTATTTAATTGTTTTGCGGCACAATATTTACATTTGATACATCTGATTCTGATAAATCGTTTTTGTTGATGAACACACACACACACACACCTTTACAGTGGTGTATTCATGAACATATTAACACAATTCCATAATTCAATGTGCATTTGCTATTTAAAGATATGAATAAAAAAACAGAACTTCATCTAAAATTTTAAGCATTTTATTGTAAAGACAAACTTTGACGCCTTTTGACACGAAATAGTTGGCGGCGACTTCGTGAGTATAAATTTCTCGTGTCAAGAAGCGTCGTCCTCCACAAAGTCGTGTCGCCGACACATTTGTGGGGGGCGACGCTTCTTGACACGACGCATCAAAGTTTGTCTTTACAATAAAATGCCTAAAAATTTTAATTAGTTATGTTTTTTTATTCATATCTTGACATAGCAAATGCACATTGAATTATAGAATTTTGTTAATATGTTAATGAATACACCTCTGTAAAGGTGTGTGTGTTCATCAATAAAAACGATTTATCAGACGTCGGGCCGCTTCTTGACATGTCTTGTGTTTGACACAAAGTGTAATATCTAATATTACACTGTAATATCACATATTATATTATAATATTACAGCGAAATATCACATATTATAATGTAATACATTACACATATATATTACACTATAATATGTGATATAACGCTGTAATATTATACTATAATATGTAACATTACATATTATAGTGATATAATATGTAACATTACATACTATAGAAATATATTATATGCAACATTACATTGTAATATTACATAATAATATAATATGTAATATTACACTGTAATATTACACTATAATATGTAGTATTACAATGTAATATCACATACAGTGTAATATGTGATATTACACTGTATGTGATAATACATACAGTGTATTATCACATACAGTGATAATACTGTATATTACAGTGTAATATACATATTACACTGTATATTATCACATACAGTGTAATATGTTATATTACACTGTATGTGATATTAATGTTTTCATATTGTGGCATGATATGACATAGTGTAATATTACACTATAATATTTTTCATTACAGTGTAATATCACATGTTATAGTGTAATATGTAATATTATACTGTAATATGTGATATTACACTGTAATATGTGATATTACACTGTAATATGTGATTACACTGTAATATTACATTGTAATTAAAATTATTTTTAAATTCTCTTCATGAATTGTTATAATACCCTAATATTTAAAGTTGAGATATTTCACTTAAAATACATAAAAAGGGAAAGAAAAAAAAAGTGTGCAGTACATTACAAATGTATTTATATTGTACTGGCAACACAGAGACAGGCAGGGGTTCCGTCTGTTGGTCGAACTGGGAGCAGTTCGGTGACTGGGCCTTCTGAGACATCTGGCTAGCCGCAGTCTAAAGCTAATGATAAAAATGATCTAACAATGAAAAATACATCCCCGATTCATTCACATTCAGGGAAAAAAAACATATCTTCACCATATCGGGGCATTGACTTAGCATCTAAACACAGAAGTGTGAAGAAAAACAGCTGCAGCTCTGATCTCTATGGACCCGTCCTGACCGAATCCCCCGGTTCCGGTTCGGTCTCCGCGCTGCTTTCTGGATTGATGGACTTTCGGTCTGTTGGATCAAACAAATTACTTTAATCTACATAAATCTCACAGGCAACTGACGTACCTTAAGTATCCATGTTTGACCACAATCTTACGAACTTCCAGGTAACCATGGCAACAATAAACAAACAGCAAAGCGCCCGTTACAGGTTTCTCATTGCCTCACCCTTTTTAGAAAAACAACACAGAATAAAAAAAAAGTTTCGCTACGCTAAGAAATAATCAGAGTACTTAACTGGGCCAATTTAGTTACAAAGGAAATATTTCTCTGTTGTTTAGAAGTTTGTTTCACCACAGAAACACAGAACTGGCCACAAAGTCAAGAAATTTGGCTCGTTAATTTACATTGTTGTCTTTAATTGTTTCCTGTGAAAGGTAAAAGCAGTGGGTCCATTTTGTACTGTAGCGTAAAACGGTTGAAACTCAGCACGTCCTGCCACTTTCTACGTCGCATACGTATTAATGCCTATTGTCCAATCAGAAATTCCTCAGGTCTTCAACTGGGACATATCCTTCCTGTTTCGTTAATGTTGTAGCGTTTTTGTAATTTGTAGTTGTGCTACGGTAATGTTGCTGTGTTTTAGAATTTGCTGAACAACAACAACAACAAAAAAATCCAATTCGTCCAAACGAGCTTTTGGTTTAATCGTTTTTAAAGGTTTTACTGTCAGGATCAATAAGACAATCTTCAAAGGGCTCCAATGTTAACCCATTGGATAACACAGTTTAACCAAAACAAGTGATAGTCTGAGCTGAAAATAAAAAACATTTATATCAATGAAACTAGAGATAACTGAGACCAAATCACCAGGCTGAAGATTTTTATCTTCCAGTTTTTGGTAGAAAGAGAGAAAAGAGAAAAACGACAAATCAACGATAAAGCAAAAGGAAATTATTTAGCTTCTTTTAATTGATCAAGCAGTTAATTGATTATTGGAACAGGCCTAATTCGATTGGACGATTCGTTCACTTATAACAAAACATTTCCCCCATGTATTAAGTGATACTTTTTCATCAATATTGATGAATTATTTAGTCAAAACAAACTGAAAAGTTACTTTATTTAGTGTACGAAGATATTTGCACTAGAAACTAAATCGAAGATTTTGTGGTGAACAAGAACTTTCAATGCTCTGTTTGTAGCTCTTTGCAAATCATTATCAGCAGGTCAAAACAACCGATTGTTTGGGATCAATTGGAGTTCAAGCCGTTAAAACTCCGACAAAGCAACTGTCTGAAACATTTCTTGAAATGTTTGCTTCACCGCCGTTAAAACGAGTCAAACAGAAAGAGAAACCGATTGGAGACTTTGAAGTATCTCAACTGAAGATGAATTAATGTGCTAAAAACAATCAGAGAACTTTGATGATTAAGCCGGCATCGCTGTGCGACTGAACCGGTGAATTGGTGTCAAATAAGTCACCAGCAGCGCACGCTCCTCTGCATCCTGCCCGACTGTATCTGTAATTGCCTTGTGTTTTCCCTGACAAGACAACAAACAGCCGGCATCAGGATTTGTCGAGTAGGAGGCGTAAGCGCGTTATTTCTAGCTGTAATTTTATGCTTATCACTATGACCTCTTTAAGGAGAACAGAGAGCAGGAGGAGGAGGAGTTATTGTACCGTTTCCCGTCGGGTAGCTACGATTTTCAGGCACGTCTCGCCTCATCCCGGCCAAGAATTTGTCACCAAGCAAGCGTGTAATGACATTACTTCTGTGCGCTGAGAGCTTGTAATTGGTGTGAAATTATCTTATTAAATGAAGCCACTGGAAACTCTTAGGCTTGAATAACTAATTCTTGGGAGTTCAATGGGTCAAAGGCGGTCAATCCAGACAAATGGAAAAGTCGTTGAACTGGCCTCTCCCAAAGCAGGAGGGAGATTTTCCCTTCCTGTGTTTGGTGTGACCCCATCAGAGGGAGAAAAGCAAACTGTCACATAAAGGCAGAGTGCAGTCTTCCCTAAAGGCCATTTGCATTTATGGTTTAATAATGTAATGACTCTCGGATGATACCAGCAAATTTATTAGCGGGGAACGAGACACTGAGCTGGTCAGCAGATTTCTGTTATTAAATGTCTGAAATAGCTCTCATCCTCGGTGATTCAGGACTTCCGCTCACAAAGCCGTGTGACTCTTCGCTTCCTTCGCTTTTATTACCTTCACAAATTAGATGTAAGTCATTTAACAATTGGTCAGTGTTGAAGTTTCTGTTTCGGACATGCGGTGGATCTAAAAAGCCGGCAGTGTAATGAAAATTCACAATGTATTTCTTACTTAAAACCAGATGTTTAAACAAATGTTATAAAACCCGGCTTTTTTTATTAAACCTTTCCTATTTTTGGTCAAAAAGGATCACCAAAATTATTAATATTTACTAAAAACAGGATATTTACACTAGGAGTTTTGCAAAGAAGAATTTTAAGGTTACTATAAAAGTGCACTTGTGGATCTACTTTAAGAAATTTTAAGTTTAAATTATCATCTTTCGTAAAACGAATCCGAAACAGATAATCATTTGCAAATCAACTCAGGGAGAAATACTTTGTTTTCAATTAAAGGTAAAATTAAATCACATTCAGCTTTACTCACCAAGTTTGTGAACTCAAATAAGAAAACTGACTGTGATCCCCCTTTTATGATCAATGAAAACATTTAAAATATAGATGTATAAAACAGGCAAAATAAAAATAGTAAAAGTTTGTTTGTTCTTGTAAATGTGTAGTTATGAAATAAGAAGGTTGAAGTCGTACAAAAATTCCTGGTATTGATCTGAAGACATTGATTTTAATGTAATATGTTCATTTTATTCATCTTGTGAGGGTGTTTTGCTTCAGGAGGGACTGGTGCACTTCACACAACATGAGCAGGAAACAAAATTATTTTAGTAATCGATTATTCTATTGATTAACTGGATAAAAACAATAGTAGCAACTGCGGATTTGTTGTTTAGCCACTTCTGCTTATTTTATCCAACATTAGAAATGTATTAAAAGATGCAAATAAACAAATAATTAAATACTTTTTTTAATTAAGGAAAAAAAGCATTTAGCATTCCTTTTGTGAACATTTGATTGTATGTAGCAAAGGATGCATCTGCAACCAAAAAGAAGACTGATAACACCAACATGTGGAAAACTCAGCACTGAACATCTAACAGTTTAGAGCTGATTAATAATTGGATAGAAAATATGTTTAATAGGACATTTTCTTTTCTATTCTTTTTTCACTGAAGCTAAAACTATGAGGAGTTTTGTGAACAACAGATTTATAGGAAAATCATTCTTTTATTTAAAAGGAATGGTTGTACCAGTTTTCTGATAAAATAAAACTTTTATTCAGTGTTGTAGTTAAAACACCAACAGTTTTCTTGGAGCCCAGCTCAACATGCTGTGTTTACTTTATAGCTTTTACTCCCACATTTATACCAGATTAGATTTACTGTCTGCCTTTTTACTCCCAATAATTTTGTTACGCCCGGCAGACATTTGTCTTACTGGCTTTGACAGAAACTGCTGCACCTTCTTATGCGAACATAATCGCATTCAACTCACACGAATCGCTCGTTGTAGCAGCCGGGCAGGGAAGCAGGCAGGAGACGCGGTTAGCCTCCAGACTAAAGCTGTAAATGCATTTTCTGCTCTGATCTACTGCGTCTGAATAAACCCCACAGCAGCGAAACGACACGCTTCTGCTCCACCAGTCATGTCGCAGGTCAGCCTCTTCTAAAAGCTTAATTAGATCAAACGCTGTTGCTTTAGAAAATACCAATGTAAACAGGTGAAATAGACTTGTGACACAAAGCTCCAGTCTGTCACCGCTTAGATTCTGACTTATTTACAGCTCCGTTGGCTTTTATTCAACATCATGTTTTAGTCTAGCATCAAGAACTGAATGAAACTTTAATAGCAGGAAGAGCAAAATAAATTACCTTTTAGAAAGAGGAAGACATTGTACTAAAAGAATAAGGTTTGGGACAGTCAGAAAATATGAATTAAGATCTTAAACTAAGGTAATTTCTTGTACAATGTTACATTTTTATGATTAGCCAATTAAAAATAATGTTCTTGTTTCATTTTGATGATTTATTTGAAATGCATTTACTATTTTCCATTATTTTTTGGAAGATATGAATTGGCCAAAACCATTTCAATAAATATGAAATATATTATCAAATACATATTAATACAGCTTTCAGGTTTTCTTCCTTTTTTTTTTTTTTTTTTATCAATTTGCTAGCCCACAAAAGAAAAAAGTTTGCTCAGTGTTTACTGAAAATTTTAAATCAAATACATGGTATTGGAATAATTGTAAGTGCTTTAAAGGGCATTCAGTGCAAAAACCGAGTCTTACCAAGTATTTGCATCTGGATCATAGTGCAAACATTTTAGTTCACTTGAAATAAAACAAAACTGACTTACATGTAACTTTATTGGAAGGTAGACATTGTTTACTGCAGCTTTTGATTAAATATTCTGACTAATGAGCTGTTTGCCAAGTCCACTGATGACTTTAGCATAATTTTCAGGATTTATGTTGATATTTTATATTAGTGCTCTTTGCAGTCCAGATTTAATGGATTCTAAGTTTTGGAAAATCCACTAATTTGTGGATTTTTTATTTACTGTTTTTTTGTAGACCAAATAAAAGTATTTAAAATAAAAACAGTGTTAGAAGCTAAAATATAGGCACAATCCTATGTGTCACGCTATTGGCTGGCATTTTCAAAGCAACCAATCCAGGAGCGGGATTTATGTTGCTTGAATCTGATTGGCTGTAGCCCCAGGGGGTGGATATGAGGAAGACGGTAGAGGTTAGCTACTGTGGTAATGCTAATACGGTTTCCTCTGTCTGTATTAATGCTTAAATGTGTAATTGGTGTTTGGACTGTTAAAATAGGAAGTTCTTTGGGTTTTCAAAGTATTCATGACTATTATGAATTCTCACATAGCGTTCCTGTGATTCAGGAACGCTATGTGAGCATTCCTTTTCCCTTTGACCCATTTTCTGACCCTTTATTTATCATTTCCCTCCTCATCTGTCTTTCAGACATTCTTTCTTCTTTCTCCTCTTTTTAAACCTTTTTTCATCCAGTTTACCTCATTTCAAGACGGTTTCCCTTCACTCATGGTCCTTGTTCCTCTTATCAGCCTTATTGCCCTTTTTCATCCAACCATGTCCCTCATTATCCTTCTACACATCATGTTCTTGGTTTCTGTTCGTCTTATTCTGTTGGTTTTTTAAATCCTAGAACATAAAGTAAACTTATCCAACTCAGATGCATTTCCACATTGTCAAACTGAGTCAGTCTAATCTCACATTCAAATTCAGTTTATCAGCAGCAAATTAATTTAGCAAGTCCTTGTCTGTCATCTTTTCTAATATCTGTTTCATCCACTTTCCTGAACTCAAATGTAATTTCTTCCCATGGTGCCATCTGGGTAGATTGAACAAGTAAACTCACATCTTCCCTCATAATTTTTAAAAACTGAAATATGAATAAATGTTAGATGGGTAAAAAAAAAAAAAAAAAGCAATTAAAAACATCCTTAAAATGATAGCAGCAAAATGAACATTTTTACTGAACAAAAATTTTATATCAGTTTGGTTAGATTTGAAGATGGTTCGCCTAGTAACCTCAGGGAAGCCCAGCCCGTTACCTAGCAACCACAGTGGAGTTCTGCCCGTTACCTAGCAACCCAAGCTGAGTTACAGAATGTTTGGTCAGCTTGTTTTGCTGCTGTAAAAGAAGCTAAGGGTTAAGAGTGTTTTTGCTCTGCGTGTGTGATTGATGTAGAAAACGGAGCAGCTAACCGGTTTTCAGCGCTTTGCTGTGTGGGAACAGGGTGTTTCTGTGTGAAGGTGAGAACGTGTGAAGAGCGGAGTGCCATCGCGTACGGTGTGAGATATTTCCCAGTTTTTCATGTTGTAAAATTTTGCCACTTGCCCACCTTCTGCTGCTGTTTCTTGTCCACTTTTATCTTTTCCCACCTCGGTGCTTCACATTGCAGCTAATGTAGGTGAGAACAGTTTCATCAGAGCTGTTGGTGCCGACCCATACAGTACCCAGAAGGTGATTATAGCTTTTATACTTTTTCTCACTTGATTCTTTGTTTTTTATTGGAATTATATGCAACATTTTTTCAGCATGTTTATTTCTTTTATAATATAAATAGCTGGTGGGTCACATGCTGGTACAAATCAGCACTAGACATCAGTATGGAGCCCTTCGATGTTATTGTTTACGTCCAGAAATTTTGCGCATGCGCACAACGCTGGAGGGCAAAAGACGATTCTTGTACTGTATTCATTCATAGCTGCACTGCTGCGGTAGAACAATCCCGTTGACTACACATGTAGGTATTATTAATTTAGTGCAGTGCATCACTAAAATTAAAGGGAAAAATTGTTAAAGAACAACTCTTAACCACTTTTTCTCTATATTCTCTGTTAGCTATGCTACACACAGATGCATATCCATAGCAACTGACAACAGCACCACTAATGTATCAGGATTCAGCATTATAAAACACTGAAACATTTCCCACACACAGAACAGAACATTCAGTCTGTTACAGCATTATGTTTTTAGGTTTGATGTTTATTTTGCGATTATTAATAAGTGATTGCTGTGGTAGATTAGCTGCTGTTGCTATTACCTATCTAACCCAGGGGTGGTTGATTAGTTAATTTAAACTCCTGCTGTACTGATGATCCGTCAGAGTTGGTGTGGCTTACCCTTTTTTTTTATTTTGTAACTGAATCGAAACACACCTAATTGCACGTCTACATGTTATGATTGTCAAAGTCAAGGTAGCATAACTGAACTACGTCCCTTTCCCTCGTAGTTTTTGCTGCTAGTTGTGATACTGCTGACAATTAGTACAAAGGCAGTGTGTCTCTTTTTATTTTATATAGCATATTTAAGATTTAGTGTGTTATATTGTTAACTTAACAGCTAAAATCAATGGTAGTCATCGTCAGTGAGCAGCTTTTTGCCCTCTAGCATTTTTGCTGAAAAATGACCATCGTACTATCAACGTAATATCCACGTTTTATCAAAACAAAAATGTCCATTAGCATTGACATCCATATAGAAATGGAGGGAGGTTAATGTCTTTGACAAAATAGGGTTTTTTTGCCTGCATCAGAAGAGTTTGGACAATTTCTTCCTGCTGCATCAGTTGCCTAATTTTTACCATAATGTCCAGGAACGGTTGCTCTGTATTTAGCTCCACCCATCTTCCCATTCACTCTGCTGCTTTTTTCTACTGATTTATTTTACTTTGTGTTGGCCTATCATACAAAATCCCAGTGAAATCCATCAAACTGCGGTTTAAAATGTTGAGTTGGAAGGAAAACTTTGCAAACTGCTGCATATCTTGAATCTCAAACACTGTTTCTGGTGTTTGTTCTCTGATGTGCTGTTTTTTTTTGGAGACACTATCAATAAATCTGCGGAGGACACTTGGATATAAAATGCTGCTTGCTGCTTAATGCGAGGCAACAGTCACTCCGTCATGTCAGATAATGCATTTACGGTCGCAGTCCAAAGATGGATCTCAAATTTGTGTCCTAAGCAAGAAAAATGAGTGCGCTCATAATGCTCTGTGCCCCATCAGTCGTAATGCATCCTGTCAGTGTTATATGTTCAACTTTAAATTGAAAGTGAACTATTCGCTTCCGATTATACACAACGCTGTGTGAAATGGGCGGCAGCCACCTCATGGCTACAGTGTTGAAATCCCCAAAACCAGAGTTTCTCCACCACTGATAAGTCATGTTTCCACTGTGGGTTTCCCCTGATAAACGCCACCTTCAATGAGCCATTTTAAACTCTAAACGGGGGCTGGCACTTTCCTGCAACTTTGATTTTTAAATTATAGTAATTCCAGCAAAGACGTTGTATATTCTTGTGTCTTAGCCCAAAAGCCCAGCTAATAATTATAAACTTTTTGAAAAGCAGCTGGAACAATTGCCTTCATTTCATCACTGTTACATATTATCATTTTGAAATTCTAAAATCAAAGTACTTGTAGTTTTATTGTGAAAGGTTTATGGCTGAAATGATTAATTGTGATGAATCGATTATTGAAATAGTCATCAACTAATTTACTAATCGATTAATCTGGAGTAAAGGTATTCAGAGAAAAAATAATCCAAAACTCTACAAAATGTAACACATTTTGAATTTAAGATAAAAAAAACTTTTAAAATGTTCTACCTAGAGCTCCTCAAGTGGCGTAGATTTAGCTTCACCTGGTTTAAAATCAGTAAAAAAAAATGTAAGCACTTTTTGCTATCCAACTATAATTTAAAAATATGTATTGTCAGCAGATCATCACGACTGCATTGTTTATAAGTCGAGCAGAAACGACTGAGCTTCTCACATGTTGATACAAATGATCGAGTGTTTATGGGGCTGGACAATAAATCAATAACTTTATATCCCGATAGATTTGTGATTAGTAGATAATACATTTGGCAAAGGAAATGCTTTAGCTAATCAACAAAGTAGCTAACCTACATTAGCTAGTAGAAGCTAATGTAGGTTGACTGTGGCCTCAGCAAACTACTAATTCTTTGGTTACCTAGCAACAACCTGCTGGGTTACAAGCAGCTACAAGTTCCTGCCCAAATGTTGGTTACCTAGCAACAACCCGTTGAGTATATAGTGCAGCAGAAGTTTCAGTTTTTTCCACTGTGCCTCATAACGGCTTAAAAATAAAATAATACGGTTTGGAGTGAAAACTGTGGATAAAACAGGAAAGACCAGGACACCAATTTGGCAGGTTTTCATAATAATTAAAACAAAAAATAATCATCAATAATTATTGATAATAACGTGATGCTTTTCAGCCATATCGTAGCGTTTCCTAGATGAATTTTATTACATCTTAGGAAATAAAATGTTTACTTTCTTATTTTAAAAAATTAATTATGTGCTTTATTTAATGTATTTCTAATATTGTATTGAAAAAGCTTAAATTATTTAATAAGAAATGTGCATAATGTGGCAGTTTATTTATCCAGCGAATCATCAGAATAAGTGATAAAAAAAATAATTGTTAGTAGAAAGCTTCCCCGCATCCACTCCTGTCAGACACGAAAAGCATTACACTAATAATCAAAACAATAAATAAAAATTTCACTGCAAAGCCTCAGGAAATATACTCTCATCATGAAAGTCTTCCAGTTTTGCTTGCATCAGCCACTCTTACCTCCCACGCTGCATCCGCCTCTCATTTCCCATAAAGTTGCAACATCTCTGGATTAAACACATTATAGATGCATAAAATGTTTTAAAAAGGAAATATTTAAATAATAAAAACAGAAAAGGTAGCTCTGTGTTTAGTAAAAGTGCCAAGCTGATAAGAATATATCCCTATAAAGGAAGAATAATCACTTCATTATTCCATCTGTCACCCTGGTTAGGGTTTTGATTTGTGTGGAGCATTATTTACCATCGACGTGACGAAAATAAAAATGTAAAGTCACGACAGTGTGCTCTCTAAGCCTCCTGTAAAACCAGGAGCTAGAGGGTGTTACATATCGAATTCAAAGCACATTTATATGTGAGCCTCCATAAATCTCCTTTACTGTATGAGAGGGGACCCGGTGTGGCTTAAGAGCAGCGAGGGAGAGCTTACCGGCACCACGGTTAGTGGGATTACTCCCTATTGTCGGGTTTTGAAAAGGAATAGCTCCAGTTTCAAAGCGGCTCTAAATTATTCAGCAAACCAGGTGAGATTAATTGATTATTGAGCTCTAAATCAATGATAATCAGCGGTTCTGTGTGTAATAGGTGGTCTTAGGTCTTTGTCTTGAGCTCTGCCCCTGGAGAAATCTCTGAAATTGGCCCTCATCAGATTCACTAATCCTCGGTTTTTACTCTCCCGTCTTAGATCGGCTCCTCGTTATTATGCTGGAAAGTTTGAAGAAATTTCCAGATTTGCCTCATGCTGTTTTCCACTCTTGTTTTTGAGTGGAAAAGTTGCACTTATGACAAATGTATTCAGACCCCTGCCGACCTTCTCAGACCTTCAAACACACCAAGGTCTGATTTTATGCAAATTAAATCCTCACAAATGGTTGATGGGTGTCGTGCATGAAGGTAGCAGTGCCTGTTGTTGCTGGTACCATCCTCTGCGAGGGCAAAGCCAATAATCTGTTATGCGGCATTGGTTGAAAAATCCTCTCAGCTGGCACTACTCTTTGATTACCAAGACACTTCAGACTCACCTTGAATAATGCATAGATCAGACTCATCTGTTTTACCAAAAGACATGCTGCTTTCTCTCGTCTTGGCCAAAGTTTGGAATAATCGTGGGATTATTTTCTCATCTTGGAATCAAGAATTCAAAAATCAAGATTTCATCAAATCCAGGGAAAAGTATAGTCCAATGAAAACGACAGGAGATTCGTTAATCTATTTTCCATACCTGCAGAATCTGGCTGCTATTTGAGGCTGCGTTAGGTGTTGAACCATATTTTGGAGTTCTCTTAGGTAGACTTCAGAAATTAGATTCAAGTGCTTCTAAAAAAACACCAAGTAATTTTTTTTTTCTCGCTAAGTTAATGGTTTTCGGGAAAATGAGCCGAATCAAAAACCTCCTGGTGGTTGAGTAACACTGCGGCGTTACCTAGCAACCCCAGCCCAGTCCATTACCTAGCAACCCAAGAGGAGCTCCAGATTATTTGGTCAGCTGGTTTTACCGTTTTTATGCGACGTACAATGGCTGCTGGAAAAGATGAGTATTTAGTTGTTGACTTACTATCCAGAAACTACTTGTTGCATTCTTGTTGACTGTGCAGAAGACTCCACTTCTGCTTTTCAAAGATGCATGTTTGCGTATCTTTCTGCAGCCATTTTTACATGCGAGTGTAAATATTGAGTTGGAGTGTGTGGTCAGCAACAGCTTATTTGGAGTTAAAGTGACAAGAAGCCTTAAAACAGATCATACACAGACCTGAACATCTAAATTCTCATTATCTAAAAATGTAATGAACATGTTTTTTATAGCTCATATGCCTATGCTAACCTGTTCAAGGAAGCATAACGGGACACCTTTAATTAATTCTTGTCCCACATCTGACTCACAAAGCGTTGTAATCAATGCTGCTCTGCCAGATTGGCCAAAAGTCATCTCTTGGACTCTGGATGAACTCAATCTGTACAGTAATTTTTATTTCTCGTTCGTTCTGAACATAAATTATGCAGTCAGCTACTACCTTTTTTTTCACAAGTGAAATACAGATGCACAATTGCTTGGATTCATCCAGTCCAGTTCTGCGGCTGGTATTGCAGAATACAAGTCCACATAATAACAGGTTTTACTCATTTTTCCACATTTGGCTTACATGTGGTTCAAAAGCATGATTGTTTAAGGTTTTTATTTTCACCTGCAGACGTCAAGTGTCTGATATTTACAGTCCTAATGTTTGCTTTGCTGAAACATAAATAGTGAAGCTGTGGACATGTGACAGGTGGTCTGTTTCCGTGACGCTAGGGCACATGGTCACTACTGACCCATGTGCAGAATGCATTCATTACATCTGGCACACCTGCTTATATCAAGGTGATCAAACTGGATCTCATTTTGGGTTTTTGGGTTTGTTTGAGGTGAGATACGGCAAGCAGAGTCCTTCTGAAATAGGTGTTACCAACATACCTCTGTGCATCAGAGTGGGGAAGATCTGTTACATGTTTTTCATTTACAACAGATAAAAGGGTGTTTTTATTCCATCCATGCATAAATAACGAAGTAAATTGGTAGTGCAGGCTGCTAAAAACTGGACACAGTAACATCAGTTAAGCATTTCACAATAACAGATTTTGCTGGACGATAAATTGTCCCTGAAATGTCCAGAGAACATTTTAATGTAATATAAAGATAATGGCATAGTAATGCAGGTTTGCCCTCTCATAGAATAATACAGACTCATTTACTCCACACTGGAACTGGAAGACATTTTAAATATCCAAAATAAAACACAACAACCAAAAACAATAAATAAAAAGGAAATAAAAACATTTTTCTACATTTTAAGCTGGTGTGGTTCCCTTCTTTGCCTGTGGGGGCGCTGCACCAAAAACCTCTGCAGAAGACATGAGCGCAACTTCCTTCCTCTCAAAATGTAAACAAAAATGGAGTGGCATCAGATTTCAGTGGTTGTAGAACTTCTCTTTCATCTTTGGTAAAAGACAACAAGCGATTTCCTTCGCTAGAGTTACAATCACACATTTGTTTTGGGTGTATTTACCCAGAATGCTCTGCGCTGTAGTCCACTTCCTTCTTTTGTTGTGGTTTCCAGTCCACTTGGTGTTCACGTCTGCATTCGAACTGCAACAGAGTTCACTTTAACGGAACCGAGACCGAGGTTTTTAAGTGGACAAGAGTTTGCTTTTTTTGGTCCACATCAAACGAACCGAACTGATTTAATCCATCGATCTAGAGTTGGATTAAATCAGACTCAACAGGGTTGCAGTATGTAAAGGTACATACTGCAGGACTTCATTGTATTTTTCTGAAAGGTAATTTATTAGTCAAATGCTGGGAAACAACATAGGCGAGAAAAGGCGACAATGACTCCTAGCACCACATCTCATCTCTGAGGATAATCACGGCTGCTGAATTTCCTAAAACATAGCCACAAATTGTGTGTGGTCGCCTTTGACTCGCGTCCAGGGCCGTTGTCGGATCTGGCTTTGTCTTTTGAAATGAGAAACAAGCTTACACAATAATTTTGAAAAATCTGCCTGCTTGTTTCAAAGGCGAAATGAGCTTTGGAGCTACAGCGGAGTGTGGCTGAGAGGATGACATGTCTGTGGGCTGTAATTGTTTGAAATGACTATCAGAGAGGAAGGCTGCATTTGACTGTGATTCACTTTTCAGGCATTAGAGTGCAGCCAGTTGACCTCAATTAACAGCTTAAATGGCGAAGTTACACAGACACACACACCTTTCTTTCTACTGTACAGATTTTGTATTTTTTCCTCTGTAATGTAAAAAGTTTAACAAATTAGATTGTCTCTAATTTTCTAGAAGTAGCCTACTTCTGGTGTAAGCATAATTATGATTTATGATCAGATATGAATGATTCAGCATTATATAAATGCAGTAAATCTTACTGATTTATTGAAAAGAGTTAAAATTCATTTAAAAAGTATTAACTAAATATGCAGACTAGAAATACTTTGTGAGCTAAACCTGAGCTAAAATTGCTGCTGATTCTTAAAAATCTGCACAGCTAAGGCTTAAAATGGGGGGAAAAAATCCAAAAATTAGACATGAGAGATTTACACTGAAAGAGTAAATTAAACATGAAGAGTTCCTGCGCTGATTACAGCTTTGGTAAATTGAGTAAAAGCAAATCATGCAACCAAGCAAGAAAAGACAAAACAAAAAGTGAAATTTGTGATTACAGATCAGTTCATCCCTTTGCTAATTTATCTTTTATTTTTTCAACGTATAAACAATTACTGCTTTTTTTTCTTTTCTTTTCTTTTATATTGCAGAGTTGATGCAATGCAAGTGAATTTAGTTAAATCGTATTTTATTATGGATGTGATAAATTTTTGCTTGATATTCCAGATCTCTGATTTTCTTTTTATCCTTGTAAATATCCTTTTTCACCCAAACATTACAGATTGCTTTTGGATAGGACATTTGCTTGTAAGTCCCAACAAATTGTCACTTCTTGGATGAATTAAATCTCTGTCACTAACCGTACCAGAGTAATCAAAAAGTTAAATATACTTTCAGATTTTTTACGAAATTATTATACTTACATATGGAATTTTTGTCTAACATTTGTACAAAATGAAAATAGAGCATGTTATATTTTTTATTGAGTACTGCAACATTTTCATAGAACCATAAAAAACAAGAAAAATCAGATGAAAATATATTTTTGTCTTCAAAGTAGTCCTGAAAGCTTGGATTTTTTTTTCATGGTTTTCTATATGGATCAAACCATAAATGTACTCTAAATAATTACCGTATTTTACGGACTATAAGTCGCTCCGGAGAACGTGCCTGGTATGTTAGCATAACATAGTAAGAGTTATTCAGAAAACTACAGCATAAATAACATGCTAACAGGTTTACCAAGCCATCCGTGTCGCTCCAAATCACTAAATCTTCATCTTCAGTGTTGCTTTTAAACAACTCCGCTAACTCCAAAAGAAAAACAGGCCTAGAGCACCCTCTTGTGGTTTAGTGTGAAAATAACAAGTGATGTGATATAATAATGTGTTAATAATTTCACACATAAGTCGCTCCGGAGTATAAGTCGCACCCCCGACCAAACTATGACAAAAACTGCAACTTATAGTCCAGAAAATACGGTAAAATCACAGTTTATTATCACATATTTGCTATATTTGTTTTTTTAAAGAGGTTGGGGAGCAGAAACAAACGTAATGAGTAGTTTTGCGGTGCATTCACACAAGTCATGTTTACTTCACTTTAATCTAATTCTAGTTCGTTTGTCTAGAAAGTCCAGTTTGTTTCTGGAAGTGGGAATGTGTAATCAAACTCTGACGCAGACAGAAGTTTGGTTGAAGTGCGATTTGAATCCGTATGTGAATACCAAGTGGATCGGAAGCCGCTCCAAAAGCAGGAAGGTGTCCATAGCGCAGTGCATTCTCGGTTAATACAACCAAGACAAATGCAGTAGTCTCGCGCTATCGGAAGAAATGCCTCCTGGCTCCTGTGAAAACTCCCTCAAAGGCCTGGCAGCCGTGAAAATCCCACAGAAAAGCAATAAACATTGCCACCCTGCTTTATGCTCTCAGCTGTGGATTTTCATGCTTTTTGATGACTAATAAATCTCTCCATAGATCTCGATGCTGGCGCTGCAGCATCCAAAGTGAGATGGATGTCATCTTTTCAGTTCAGGCCAGATTTCTCCCCCAAAATGAAGCACAAAACAGAAAAGGAGTTTACTTTATCAGTACCGGGCAGTCCCGCTCGGGGCACAAAGGATGTAAGGTTGCTTGTAAAACAAACACCTCACAGACATTTACCTTAGACTTCAACGGCCGCAGATTAACATCCGTCTTCTCCTCAAAGTCTTTGCCTCAGACTCACTGGGGTGATGCAGAATTAATGAGAGAAAACTGCTGGGGAGGTGGTGGGCATGAAAGCACCAGACAACGTCTTCTGCTCTGAGAGAATTATTAAAGTGCCGGTTGCCAGGCGGGGACGAGGAGATCAGTGGAAGCCAGGCTCGGCGCGCGTCAGAAGGGAGGCCGAGAGCAGGAAAATATGTTCTGTTTTGGCTCCCGTCATTTAGCACCATCTGCTCGGTCATTTGGGTGTTTGTGTTTGCTTTTTTTTCCTCCCCTGTAAACTTGACAGGGGGACAAATGCAGCGGGTGTGAAGCAAGATAGGATGATAGATGCTCTCTGCATGCAAAGTGTCAGTAAACAGAGCAGCCAAGATCAAGCAGGGCGCAGCAAGGGAGTACAAGTCAGGAAATATGAGGCACCGTACTGCTCATCATTAAAATGTGATCCTTTAGTAGGAGTCTTCATCTGCTCTCTCTGTGGATTTTTATTTAATGTAAGACTTTTGACCATGTAGAAATAATAATGGCACACTGAGTTTTTAATCTTCGGTTTAATAATCTTCAAAAATACTTCAAAAATTAAAATATTGTTTTATTTTCAATAAATTGCACTCAGTGCCTAGCAATTCTTTTAAAATACATGTAACTGAAGAATTATTACTTTAGATATGTTAATGTTAATTAGGCCTGGACGGTATGGCTCAAAAACACGATCGAAAGGCTTCGTATCAGTCGATATCGGTAATTATTGAGTCGTTTTTCGCTTTAGAAATCTGAAATACTGGTGGGAGTTACTCAACAGGTCGTTGCTAGGTAACCATAGAGAGTGAGTTGCTAGGTAACCATGGAGAGAGAGAGTTGATTCCACCAACTTAGCGTAGCTAGCTGTGAGAGGTTGAATGGCTAAAGCCTTTATCTGCCTACATCCCCCAGAATGCTGTGCGGTTCTGGATCAGAGTTCAGTGAAATGATAGAATATTGATACTGATATTGATCGTGTCTTGATTTACTGCCCACCGGTAATGTTCCTATAAGTTTTAATTAGTAATATTAGGTGGTGGCTGCACTTCCGCTTATGTGCTAATAGCGGAGCTAATGTTTCATATGGCGCCGTAGCATTTTTGCCAACTTTGAAAACATTTAGCGCTGATATTGTGAAGATTACTGCAATTTAAAAAATAAAAGCTCTAGTAACAACTTGATAAAAATCAAAACCCATATCATCAAACATGCTCAACAGCTGTGATGACGTATTTTTACTGACATGGTGTTTGGCTTTCCACAAATAAAATTCTGTGTATTAGAGACAAACATTTGTACTTTGGTCTCATCTGTCTAAAACTAATTATTCCAGAAACCTGGAAGCTCGACTTTTATTTTAGAGAAGAGACTTTCTCTTTCGAAACCTTTCCAAATGAGTCTAATTCTCCTAAAATAGTGGCTGGATCTGAGATGTAGCTTTTATAATTTATTTTGCAATTTCTGGGTTGAAGTTGGCATCCACTCCTGGAAAGACTATCAACTCTCTTTAATGTTCTCCACTGATGATTAAACTCTAGAAAGTACATTTAAACCAGCAAGCTGCAAAAACTTGCTTTAATAACAGTGATGAGACTTGCTGATTTTAAATTAACCAAGAACATTTTGATTGTCATCATCTTTCTTTTTCCCGATGACTGCAAATTCAACAACTCAGACTCCAAATATTTAGTTAATCTCTCATATTATTCAATGTAAACACTCGCCTAATGTTGCGTTTAGATCTAGTTTCAAACTCTCTCTGTGTTTAGCGCTCCATGAATAACTGTCTTTAAAGGTTATAATTGTCTTATTTCACAATAGTCTCAGATGTCAAAGTTGTCAAGTCTCCACAAAGACACAACAGCAAAGGCTGAATAATGATGACAGAGAGGCGGAATAAAATGTGCCATCATCATGGGCAGCGACACCACCACGCTTTGTGGCGCTGACATTTCCTGCAGCTCTCAAGGGTAATAAATTTCTTCCTGTTTGCAGTGATATTTTCATTATGGCATTGTCTTTTCTCTTTGCTCATCACCACCCAAACGGGGCTTAATGTGACTTGGAGCGAAGGAAACTCATCGCAGCCCAGATTATCAAATCAGCTCAGTTGGAAAATCATATTCAGAGTTTGAAAAAAGTCTTTGAAAGTGGTTGCTTTTTCAAAGTAACTATGACTATTAATAGTTGAAGGGATTTGAAACACTTTTTGTCTAAGTGTGGTGCTGAAAAGTTTGAAAACTTACCCTGAAAATGCTTTAAAATAGTTGAATTTACTGTGGAATAGAGACTCTTTGTGTTTTTGTTCTTTCTTTTTAGCAACACCGCTCTGTGTCTTTACCGGTGGTGCTTCAGGAGGAATACAAGGTCATTAACTCTTTCTGAGAGAGACGAACAGAGCAATGGGGAAGGTTTAAAGGGTCAGAGCGAAAAATTGTTGATAGGGTTGATAAAAACCAGCAGCAAAGATGGAGTGCGCACAGAAAATGGTGATAGGAAGGGGAATCCCCTGAGAGACAGGAGATTTGAAAATGGTGCCGAATATTGAACCAAAAGCAGAGGAACTCAAGGGAATAAAAATTCAATATCTCTATCCCCTAAGGAAGTGCAGCATGACAGACTAATCCCTGCAAAATAAAGTAATGCATATCAAAGGACTAAACAAAGGAAAGCAACAGAACAACCTTCCCACCGGCGTCTAGAATAAACTCAGTGCAGCTGAAATGTTTGAGGATAAAAGTTTCACTTACAGCATTTAGTAAACACTCCAAAACAATAAAAAAAAAGAAATAAAAATACAAAGAATCATAAAACAGAAATAAACTATACCTCCTTTAGGCTGGATCTAGTTTCCTTTACAGAACTGAAAGACTCTTCAGTAATGTTCAAAACACTGCCTGGCCTAAAAACGCTGTTCAACTCTAAAATATGCCAATGATCATTAATTAAAACAATTAATTTCTTACCTTTCAGGGAGTTACTAAAGTTTTCAAGGCTGGGGATCACTTACCCCGATTAACAAACACTCACAGACCACCTAACTTAAAACACCTTCATTTATACAACCTGGAATGAAAATATTAGTCTCTTAACTTATTGTCTTTGTTCATCCTAATGGACGCGACTACTCAGGTGTTTTAAGTTATTTACAGATTCTAAAAGTATGGATCCTAAGCTTTCCGGTCAGAACGGCTCTTTACTACAAGTGTGTTGCATCAATAATGTTTTAGAGCTATTTATAATTTAGTAGTTCAATAAAAGAACAATAGACTTGAGTTGTTTTGGTAAAAACAAACATTTTCTTTCAGAAAGTAGATAGCCCAACGTAAATAATTTTATTGTAGGTGATGCAGTTAGTCAGCGCAGGGCGCAGCGCTGTTCACCGCCTCGTCAAAGTCATATTGCATTCAGCCCAGACACAAACCTAGAACTGCATATCTATCAAAATGATGTTCAAAAACAAAGTCCTGCAACTCACCCTGGGAAACTTTCCACCAGTGTCTTCAGGTTTTCTTTTTGGTGACCCAATCTTGATCTACTTGTCCAATATTATTTTTAAACACAATCCTTTGGTAAGCTAGCTGAGCATCGCACTTTGAGCTCACGTCACGGCAAAAAAACGGTTGTTTACATTACCTTGGGGACCAACAGTAGTCTGGGGTCCATGTTTGAGAAAGTTAAGGGGGAATTTGAGAAAAGAAATAAGAGGATAGCGATCCCACATTACTTTCTCCAGATCAAGACAAATGTTTGAAAAATCCCAAGCTCCCTCTTTGAGAAGGCGTGTTTATTCGGTTTCTGCGATGCCGGTACTGGAGTCGATTTGGAGGACGATTTGCAATGTTTTCTTCAGTCTACAAATACAGAACAAGCATCCAGAAAACTGCTGAAACACTGAGTTCCTTTAAATCAAGGCTAAAACGGATCTGTTTGGAGTTGACTTTGATTAACAATAACTGGAACACTGATCAATATTATATTTGATGATGTCATTGAACAAAACGTGATGTGTATTGCTTGTTTCATAATTGGTGACTTTATAATATTTGTATGTTGTAAAGCTCTTTGAAATGCCTTATTGCTGAAATGTGCTATACCAGTAAACTTGACTTTACTATGAAATGACTTTAATCACAAATTTAGATGGTGCGTATTTCTCAAATAAGGATTTACCATCACTGAATACACCGTCATCATTTATTAAGTTCCTTTAATCTTTAATCA
This sequence comes from Poeciliopsis retropinna, assembly GCA_010277075.1. Lineage (NCBI taxonomy): Eukaryota > Metazoa > Chordata > Actinopteri > Cyprinodontiformes > Poeciliidae > Poeciliopsis > Poeciliopsis retropinna. Next base: position 5,327,916 of record VMRM01000021.1, read on the forward strand.
CTTAAACTTCTGCGATTTAATTACGTGAAATGAAACGCATCAAATAATAAATAAGTAATAAAGGTTCTAAAAATTATTAGATTTAATAAAGTCTAGCCGTCATCAATCATTCATTGGTCTCTCTAGAGTTTAATTAAAGAGGTTTGCTGGCTTGTTTCCCGAGTCCCCATAGTTAACTCTAAATAGAGCGTGGAAGTAAAAGGTCCAGAATGTTTCCTGCTGACCCCAGAACCAACACGACAGAACAGAACAAGACATTTTGAGGCACTGAATCGACAGAATTATCTGAGTCAATTCAGGTTTAAGGTTCCCAGATTCCTGCCATGGCTGGAGGAAATAACTTCATATCTAACTTTAAAGGGGACCCATTAAGAAAAATTCACATTTTGGACATTTTTATAAGTTCATATGAGCTTCCACTGCTTCTAAAAACAATCCAATAGCTTAAAGAAAACACAAAACCATTATTTGGCAATAAGTTCATGTTTTTTGGTGTCTGGAAAATGAGCCGTTTTGAAAACAACTCATTTCACCCAGCATCACAGGCGCCGTTTTTCTAGCGACCCCAGCTGTACAATGGCTGCTGGAAAATTTTCTTGATGACTCAACATTCAGAAATCACTTGCTGCAATCTTGTTGGTCGTGCAGGAGGCTCTGCTTCTGCTTTTCAAAGTTCCACGGGTGTATAACTGCACATCTGTTTGCAGCCATTTTCCCATGCCAGTGTGAATGTTGAGTTGGGGGCGTGGCCTGTAAAGGTTTTTGGATTTTAAAAAATCCAAAAACCCTCATTCTGAAGGGAGCTCAAAATGCACAGAACTGCTCCGACTAAAATCTCATTACATAAGAATAATTAATAATAATTAATAATTTTGTGTGAAATAAATGTGATCGACATGTTTTGTGCATTCTAACCTGTTCAAGGAAGCTTAGTATACAAATAAAAAAGTGGTAGTGGTAGTTTAAATGACTAAAAAAGTTAATTAATGTCCATTTTTCTGCAGAAAATGTGAAATTCAACAGTGTGAGGCTGAAATAAAGACTAGAAAACATTCATTTTTAAACAGAATGTCTCCTGAGGAGATTGAAGATGCCAAAGTTAATCAGCAGACATTGTTTGCTGCTGTGCTGCATTGTTACCTTAGTGCTTTCTCGTGCTGAATATAAAAGCAACTGAATGTTAGAAAAGATATTCGGTAGAAGAAGAGCTTCAGTTTCCTGTTTGCTGTAGCTCCAGGACAGAAAACAACAGAAACAGGAGCTGAAGGAAAACGTCGGACCAGTTCTTCATCTGCATGCATGAAACACTCCAAATATTCTTTCATCATATCAAATTTACCCTCTAACCTGCTTAATATGCATAAAAAGAAAGTCAGTGTACTTTACTGTAGCGAATCATGGGAGTCAAAGACAAAATCACCCTCAAACAAACGGCTGAGCTTCCCCTTCATCAGCAGAAGGCTTTTTCTCCGTGGGCCGGCTTTCTTCCTCTGCCTTATTAATGGCTCTGTGTATGAAAGTAAACAAAACCAGGCCTTTTCAAAACAGAGCAAATTTTCTTTTCATAATGCAGGTTGTGGAGGTCATTCGCCATGCTTCACGGCGCCTCCCGGCAGAAATAAAGACCGGCTCAGCAAGCCCACACAGCTGCCTCCTTCGTTTTATCATTACAATAAATTACTCTGCTCCGCGGTCTTCCTAAAGAAAAAACGTCCTGCCAATAAAAGCCTCCTGTTTTTGTTACTGTTTGCTCCCAGTGCAGAGGGTTCGGGGTAAAGGACGCATCGCAGTTTAGTTTTCGACACAGGAAGACGGTGTGTGATGTTCTTCTACGCAGAAACGCCCACAGGCAAAAACCTGCCTCAGATTACTGCTGAGTGAAGGAAGCAACTAATAACAAACTCGAAGAAAAATATCAGAACCTGTCTCGTGGAAAAGCAGTGAAATAGCCGGAGACCTCATTGTTTACATACTGAAGGCTGTGATTGAAGGACAATTTGTTTAAAGTAACAGAAAGACTCAAAGAAGATGCAAAGGGAAATAGATGCTTGACATGCTCTCAGAAATGAAAGATGCTGGATAAAATGGTTTTACCAGGTTGTTATGAAAAATGTCAAGTTGGTTAAAAGACCCGGAGGATGTGCATGGATCAATGCTCTGCAGCCGAAAAGGGTTTTACACTGAAACCTGAGGACCTAGAAAGAAATGACAAGTATTCACAGTGTGTGTTGGTGGATCATAAGTAGATTATAGTAGCGCTTCGAATACAAAACAAAGGAACAGGAGCCAGAGACAAAATAAACAGATCAACATGGCCTTGAATATGGAGAAATCCCTCTTTTCCTATCGGCCCTTCACATTGTCTGGAAAGCTTTCTGATATTGAACGGATTAGTGACCTCACAAAGCTCCTTCGCTGGAAAGGTTGATTTAAATAAAAAAAGTATTTTAAGGAGACCTGTTATTCAAAGTTCGCACATTTTTGTACTTCTATTTGTGTCTCTACTGCTTCTAAAAACACCAAAATGTTTTGTTTTTCATTTTAAAAAAAAAACAACATTTAGCTGTTTTTTGTCAAAGAGTTGGTGTCTGAAAATTGAGCCAGGTACTGCGTCGTTACCTAGCAACCCTAACTGAGCCCAGCATGTTTGGTCAGCTGGTTTTACTGCTGTTGTATAATTATGTATCAGCAGCAATTATACTTAAAGCAGTCCTGTTAAATCCAAATAAAGGATTTAAAGGGACAGGAGGCCCTAGACCAGTTAAAAAGCAGAACTTTTTTCTTAGATAAAATGTTGTCATCTAAGAATGATTTTGTGTAAAAAAAAAAAGAAAAAAAAAGTAATGTATGTGTCTTGTATTGCCCATATTCTTACCTGTTGAATGAAGCATAAAAAGTTAAAGTTCTTCAAGGATCCTTAATGGGTTTCTTGTTTGTTTTTTGTTTTATTTTGGCCTACAGCTACTTTGAGTTGACCATTTTGGCTTGCGTGACAAAAGGTTTAGACACCCCTGACCTGAGTTATTGTCATCTAAACCTGTAAAAACCTAAAGGCAAATCCACAGGAGGTTTTCTTACAGGCCATAGAAGGAAGAAGAAACTTCACAATATCTATGAAAGGTGTATCAATCATCTTGCTGAACTTTGGGCAAGAAAACAAAAATCTTCCTGAAAAGCCGTCTCTCTGAATCCCTTGTAAGCATGACGTCTTCTCTGAGCCATCAGCTCGCCACAATGGCGCTGAGGTATTTTCCTCTGAGTGTTTCTGACAGGTGACAGATCGTATCGGAGCAGCATGCAGAGCCATCACGCGGCACGGCTCAGCTGAATCGCCCGTCATTGCAGATTATCTCACACAAATGGACAGCTCTCCTGCTGCGAATGTCAAGAGCGAGTTATTGAGCGGAATCGGAGGCAGATGAGTGTCTGGCGGATCCCGGGCAGTTCTCCACGCCGGCTTGGCTTCTCGATGTAAAGCTCGACGAGCTGCAGCTCAGATTTAGGGGGTTGTTTGTTTCTAGTAACTCCCACCTCACCTCTCTTCGGTTATTGAAAGAAAGTTTCTTTATGCACTTTCTTTCCTGCTTTGTTTATTTCATTCTGCAAGACAAGAGGTTCAGTGGAGACTAAAAGGGATTCTCTTAAAAGCAAAGCGCCGTCGAGTCAGACCTTATGACACATTTTGTCTGCTGCCTTTGAGTAAAAGGAGATTCTTCTGCTGTAACCAAACAGGCAAATTGCATTCTCCATGTCCCCGGGCTGTGGATGTTATTTGTCGCTTGCCGAAGCGACTTCACAGCCTGCCTTATCTTTTAAATTGACCACACAATAACAGCCGCCTCTCCGCAAAGTTGTCCCATTAAAACCGTCACAGGTAAACACTGCTGCCTGTTTCGGGCCTCGAATGCTATCAGACGTTCTCTCTCTGGGCCTCCGCATCCAGCAGACGTCAAGCTTTGAAATGTTAGTTATCAGTGCAGCAGATCCTTCCCCGTTCATTTATTCCAGCTCTCCGTCGGGGACGTGGTGCATGTGCCGGGCCCGTGTTTGCGTGCCAGCCTGTTTGTCTGCTGCTGAAGTGGCAAACTGCTAATGAATAATGCAGGGTGATGGTGATGTGTTGACAGCTCAGACGGCTGAGAGCTGCCGAGACACGTATCGGTGATGATGTCCCATTTCCCTTCCGCGCTATTCCACCCTTTTATTACGACAAATTGCATTTTTTTTTTTTTTTTTTGTAATTTCTCCTCCCCAACAACCTCCAGCATGTGCGGGTTTGTGTGTATCAGTATTTGAAGGAGTTTGTCGGGTTCAAAATCATAACATTTTGAATAATGCAGCTGAAAGTTAGCATCTGATTGGTTTCTAAATTGATTCCTCTTGCTTACATTTCTGGATTGGATTGGTATCTCTGACTGACACAGTGGTTCCTCATTATGTATTCACAGAGTTTCTCCTGACAGTTTTTATCCATATCACACAGAAATTGTTTAAAAATAAATACTGTTTTATGCAGCTCTGGAAAAAACTGACAACCCCCTCATGGTTACTCCACCAGATATTGATTTCTGAACACTTCCTGAGTTAAAACATTAGTATTGTCTTTTCTAGATTAATATGAACTTGTTTTCTTTGTGTAACCCACATAAAGTGGGGATGCCGCTTTAAGAAATAGAGGTTAAGGAAGCTAACCTACCTAGCCAATAGGAAGTTCAGTTTCCACGTGTGTATCAACCAATCAGAATGCAGACTGCCGCAGAGGTTCCGCCTTCTTCCCCGTGTCTGCAGCGTTGGTTGTGTGCGGGAGAAATCCGGCGTGACGAGACAGCCGATCTGTGCAGCGTGAGAGTCTCTTGAGATGGTTTTGATATTACATACCAACTTTAAACAAACCTCTTTTGTAAATAGTTACTGTTTATCGTCCCACTTCTAAGCTAGAAATAGCTGAAATTTTCGGAAAACTGAACTTCAGTTTTCTGCCGTTAGAGCTGTTCAAAGCTAGTAGCTAGCTGCTAGCTCTTTCTGGCATTTGGTTTGCAGTTGATCTCCGTTCAACTGAAGGTAAAGCCTAAATAATAATATATTCTTACTTTATTAAATTCATATTATTGAGGTTAAAAGATGAAAAATATGCCTTGTTACACTATCTAGTGCCCCACGTATCCGGACTGAGAGTCACCATATAGCTGTCCCGAACGTGTCGCATTAAGATCGGTGAGCATATTCTGTGCCTTTCCTTTGGGTTTTTGTTCTTTTTATCTTATTGTTGTTGAATAATGGCCTTTATTTGAACTATTTAATTATTCAAATGTAGAGTGAATTGATGCAGTGAAAAACTGCATTGAGGTAAAGAGACTTGTTCATTGCAAATTTGAGTAATGAATTGATGTCTGCAGAGACATGACTTAAGGATTAAAGCCTGAACAGCTTATTAAAAATCCTATATTTCTGGAAAAAAAACCCTGACCTGTCTATTGACAGGTCAGAGGTTTTTCTTATGTTGGATTGTTCCTGAGGTGGATTCCTCCTGTGACCTTGATGGTGAGCCTTCCCACCTGGACTTGGATAAAGAACTGGATTTCTTCTTTTCCGTTTGGAGTCCTGCTGCACCCTGCGGTGTGGTAGGCTTGTATCACTCACATCTTCACTCACAGTTGGTTATGTGTGAGACCACTGACTGACATTTTTCATTATTATTGTTTCCTGGAAATTTTGGACATTACCTTTTGGACCATTTTTCTTTTTCAGGCTTCATAACAAACTGTTGTGTAGGAAAGTCTCCTTATGTGACTGATGCTGAGTAAAACCTGAATGGGAATTGAATTTGATCGATCTGTTATCTATAAAATTTAGAGTTCAGATTACCAGGGTGCACCCAACAGATTTAAAATTGAGAATTAGCACTTGGCCAAGTATTGTTGCTTTTATTTTATGCATTTTATTGTGTGTAATTTTACTTTTATAATTGTGTGTCTTGTACAACTGTTTGTCAATTTTATTGTTTGTCACTAAAGCCAGTTTTTTAAATTCATCCACCTGCCTTTGTGTGTCATTTAAACACCCATCGTGCTCCGATAGCCGAACCTATTGGCCCATTTATCTAAAATATATTATACCCTTCTCTACTGTGTTACATTTGCATCGTTTGAGGTCAGAATGATGTTTTCCTAATATCATCCTGCCTGACCTGAGGATCTCTGCAGCCCCTCCAGATCGAATAATCTAATCGCTTGCTGTTAATAACTTGTTTCAATAGTAAACAGGAATAAATGCACTAAAAAGCTTCATAAAGTCTTCAGTTTGGGCATGAAAGGCACAGAGATGAACTGTTCCCATTATTTGCAGAACAGAGACATCATTACTGAGCAGCGAGAGGCTGGATCATTACTACTCTCCAAAATGTGTCAAAATGTCTAAACTTATTTACTTTGAGCTCCCATCTTTTTCAGAGCTATAAGCACTGGAAAACAAACATAGTGGAAATCTCCCTCCTTTGTTCCTATTTGACTTCACTGCATTTAGTGAGCCTTGTGTTTGCAAACTGTTTTAAACATTTAGAGTGAAAGACGAATCACGCTTCTGCTCGGCTTGAGGTCTAGGAAGAAAAGTAAGTTATTTGTCTGGTTAGAGGTCATTTTCATGGAAAAGTTAATATTTAATAGTGTTTACTGAACAGTTTTCTAACTGTAGTCCAGTTGTTTCCCATAGAACGGGAGTCAAACTCATTTTCGTTTTGGGCCAAATCAAGATCACGAATATTCTTAAATTCCCAGTTGTAACTGAATGTATTGATAAAACCTGTTCACAAACTGTTAAAATATAATTCATTTAAACAATTAAATAATATTGAACATCTTTTCAGTTCCTCCAGAATTTTGTGATTCTTTGTCATTTTTTGCTATAAAAATCAAAGTGTTTGTGGCGCTAATTTGGAAATATTTGTGCTTATTTATGATATGCTACTTTTTATTTCTTGCTGTATTGCTGATGAACTATAATCTTACATCAAACAAGCAGCTGTTTAGTACAAGTAAAAAAGTTTAACAATTTTTGAGAAAAATCTGCAATAAACTCCAAATTACTAGTGCAAGAAACATGGGGATTTGTTGATTTTGTGTGAATTTCCACAATAATTTTCTAGAAACTGGGGGATTGATTGGTATAATTTGGGAGTAAACAGATAATTGCACTAATTTGAATGATAATATTTAAGAACACTTGGTGTTTAGATAAGAATCTAGAGGGCCACAGTAAAAACTGGCGGCCCAGATTTGGCCCTCGGGCCTTAAGTTTGACACGCAGAATATTTAATTCCATATAAATTATGAAGCGCTAATTTTCTAGGCTGTTTTGTAAACTTTCAGTTGAATAAAGTTCAATACACAGCTCTAGATAAAATTAAGAGAGCATTTAAAATGATCAGATTCTCAGATTTTACTCTTTATAGGTGTGTGTTTGAGTAAAATGAACATTATTATTTTAATCTATGAACTATTGACAACATGTCTCTGACGTTCCAAGCAAAAACGTTTTTATTTGCAGAAAATGAGAAAAGGTCAAAATAACCAAAAAGATGCAGAGCTTTCATGCTTCAAATAATGCAAAGAAAACAAGTTCATGTTCATTTAGAAACAATACTGATGCTTTAACTCAGGAATCAATATTTGGTGTTTGGGCGTCAGTGCAGTGGCTCTATATAAATGAATATATTTATTTATTTATTGGTAGAGAGATCAATCAAACCAAAGTAATGAATTTTGGATTCTGGTGTAGATTTCTTCTGGCGTTTCTTTTTTTTTTATGAAATAATAGCTTAGATTTTCAGTCTGTTGTTTCTGGAGAGTCCAGACGGCCACAGGTGCTTTTTAAATAAAATAAATATTAAATGTATCTTCATATATTTCTGTTTTCAGTATATTTTGGCCTGCAGAGAGCCTCGGGGAGTCTGTGGCCGCCTGCCCGCTCCGACCTGCAGACTCGGGCATCAGACTTTTCTTCTCAACCTCCAGCCAAGAAACTCCAACGCCATGTTGTCTGGATAAAAATGATCAAAGCTGACATGTCTTAACTTTGAACATCCACAAATCAAACACTAATAGTCTGGGGCTCATGAAAAGATTATACATGTTGCTATTGATTTGCCCACCAGGTGCTTGAATAATTGAAGAGCTGCCTGTTGTTTCTCAGCCTTTCAGTAGTTTTTAAAAATCATCTCCAGTCAAGTGTAAAAGCTCCGAAACTTCAATGTTAAATTAAAAATCACATTGAACTGGGCGTCTGTTCAAGGAGACGATGGTGTTTCTGCTGACCTGCTATTACCGTTACATTCAAATTTACATTCAGCTCTCAGTGGAAGCATTTGTTGGAATAATTTAACGACTCGGTTGAGCTGTAACGCATCAGCAAAAGGTGCAAAGGTCGCTGGAACAGCTTTAATGAAACTCTGTAATTGCAGATTATTAATATTTGAATTGTGATGGATAATATTCTGACCAAGATTTATTTTTTTGTTTTTGTCTGCGTTTGCAGGATTCAGTCCGGCTCTTACCTGAGCACCGGCTGGTTCACCCTCATCCTGGCCATGGACATGTGCAAAGAGATCCACATCTACGGCATGATAAACGACACCTACTGCAAGTAAGTCACCAGTGACGGCGCGCCTCACTGCCTCCTGCACTTATGGAAATAAAACACCAGATTTCAGAAAACTGACAAATTCTTTAACTGCACACCGTTTCATTTCCAGCAGTGGAGAAACACAAATAAACAGACAAAATTATAGTCTAGTACAAGTAAAAGTACTATTTTCTCTTGACGTCCTTGTAAAATACTTAAAGTATTGAAGTAAAAGTACTTGCTGAATGTATTCCTTAATCTAATGGTCTACAATATCATTATTTTCTTTAATACATCATTTTAATTAAGAATGATGCAAATAATGTGTGTTTTTATTGTTACAGTTTACTCTTGGACTTGTGCATCAGTCCAGTTAAAATCCAGTAAGAAAAATAAGGAAGAGAAGCGGTTATACCTGTGAAAGTTTTTATTTAACGCAAAGCACAACCAACATGTTTATTTTAATTTTTATAGCTTTAAATGAGTATATTTTTAGCAAAATACGGAACGATATCACTGCTAATTGCTATTTATTGTTATATGTTTTCTTTATTATTATGAATTATTTATTAATTTACTTATTTTTAATTTTTGTTGCAGGCTACGCTTGGACAAACAAATTTCCCCACCTTTAGGGATCAATTAAGTTTAATCTTGTCTTTTTATTAGACACACTTAATATACTTAATACTTCGCCTTGTAATAGGGTCAATAGTGAGCAGTATTTTCATTTCCTGACATCATTTTCAAAACTTTTTGAACCATTTAACTCAAATAAGTCATGGATTACTGTAAAACAAATAAAAACACAACACATTAGACTGCAAAAACAAAAACAAATTGTAGTGAAAATATCTTAGTAAATGTGAAATGAGTCAAAACTAACTCAACAGTAACTTTCTGGATTATTTTAAGTAAATAATTTCTATAAATAATAATATTGATGAGAAAACACAAGATTTTTCCACTTGTATCGTGGAAAAAATGCTGAAAAGTTACTTTTGAGTCAGTTTTATCTCATTTGAAGTATAATAAGATAATTAGAGCAAATGCTTTTGGTAAAAGTTTGTGTTTTCGCAGTGTAGAGAACTGTAGCGGAGTAGAAAGTTCAGATACTTCATATAAAAGCTGAAAGTATCTGTAATGAAATCTATTTAAGTAAAGAACAAATATATTCAAAGCATGGGCCTCCTGCATGTTATTGTTTATATCCGGACATTCTGCATTTGCACACAACACTAGAGGTCAATAACATGGTTTTAATTGAACATTTTTGATAATTAGTGCGTCAGTAAGTGACATACTTCTTTAACTTGAGATAAGAGGAAGGATTAAAAAAGTGTTCATGTCTTTCTACTTTAATTATTTTGTTCAATTATTTTGTATACAGATGTTTTCTCTGTCCTACTGATTGTTTGTTTTCTTGTTTTTAAAAACTTGTTTGAAATAAATAAATACCTTGCTACATCCCACCACTGTCCATTTTGAAGCCAAGCTGTTGGGTTTAATGGTTAAACTTCCTTTCTGGCATCCATACTGGATTATTTGTGGTGTTACTGGGTCTGTCTCTGACTGTCTTGCTGTCCCTTCTGCTTTGAGTCTCTCCTGCGAACGCGCCTGTCGTGTTTTCCCTGGCTGAGCGATTACCGTCGGGCTGCGAGGCCGCAGGAGGGATGACAAACACGCTGCTCTCTTTCTTACTCTCTCTCTCTGAACGCGTCGCATTCTCGATGAACTCATCATCCACCTGAACCTCCTCTTTCCCCCCCGAATCAAACACGCTTCCCAAATGCATGCTGCAAATCCAGCTTTTCATCCTTCCTGCGTTCCCCGGCGCACGGCGGGAGCTGAGATAAGAGCTGCAGACACATGGCAGAGAGGCGCGCGTAGTTCAACCGGCACAGAGGAGATTTGATGATTTAGCGAGGCAGTTACTGGATACTTCTCCCCCTCTCTGCCTGTGCGTCGTTTATTTCCCCCCGTCCTCATTGATCCCTGCAGACGTTGTGTTTTTCCAAGTTTCCGAACTGACAACTTCCATGTTTGCATGAAGCAGTTCGAGGTTTTCAGATTTAAAGCTGCAGCAGATCCTGCAGAGATGGTGAAATCAATGGCAGGATGCAGCAAAGTACAAGTACTTTGTATCTGAAGTATATTTTTAAAGTACCTGTACTTAGGCCTAGGCCTGTCACGATAAACAATAAATCAATTAATTGAACGATAAATTAAAACGATCGACTTCATTTCAATTATCGGCTTTATCGTTTCTTCTGGCCATTTTCTCTTTTTGTTGGTGACACTGAATGAAAAAAGGCTCAACTCCGGCGCTTCCACTGACCCTCCCTTCCTCAGTTCCTTAGTGTAAGTCCCAGCGCAAGTACACAATCTGTCCGCCCATTTTCAAAACTTGAGAAAACCACATGTAACAGGTGGCACCATTAACACATTAGCCGACAGGCCTACTTATCGCGACAGGCGATAAGGCCTACTTATCACCTGTCGCGATAAGTAGGCCTTATCGCGACAGGCCTAAGTAGGCTAATTCGGTTAATTGATCACATGATAAATTAAAACAGGCTCAGTTTCCATTTGCATGATTTATTGTTTTTCCCTTTTCTCAACAAAAGTCTTCAGTCTGGTGTTTTGCCCTTTTTTTGAAGGACAGTTTTGTTTACAGAGACTTCATAATTCATTTTATTTTTGTTTCTGTTATTTTATTATTATTTTTAAATATCTTTGAGTTGCAGTGTTAAATGGTCATTAGAATTTAAAGTTTATTGATCTTTGAGAATATGTTCTTGCATTTTTATGTCATTATTATTATTATATCACTGGAAAATGGTCTCTAAACAACAATATTTTTTATCATCCAGCAAAATGTGTTGCAGCTACCAGAGGACAATTTTGTCTGTTTATTTTGACCTTTTCTTATGCGCCGTGCAAGGCTGGGAAAATATGGCTGAAAACCTCAACATTTCATATTTGTCAAATAATTAATTATTTTTTGTTTTAAATGTCTAAAATTATGCCAAACTGCTCAAGAGACCTTTCTCTTTTTCCAAACAATTTTCACTCCATGTTGTTTTTTTAAAATTTATTTTTAATATTAAGCAGTTATAAGAAAATCTTTGCTGCTGCTCAAGTTACTCAACAGGTTGTTGCTAGGTGACCAGAGAGCGAGTTGTTCGGTAACCAGAGAGCGAGTTGTTCGGTAACCAGAGAGTGAGTTGCTAGGTAACCAAAGAGTGAGTGAGTTAGTTGATTCCACCAGTTTTGGTTTGCTGGCCATGAGAGGTTCAACGGTTAAAAGTATTTCCTCTGCATTTCCCAGAATGCTGAGCGGTTCTGGATTGGAGTTCAGGGAAATTATTGGATGTTATTTCAGCTGTATTATGTATTGATATCGATCGCAAATCTGTCGCGATACAGATCGTTATTGATTTATTGTCCAGCCGCAGTGTAGATACGGGTTTTCAATGGCTTTTAATCAATAATGGTGGGCACACTTTCGCTAATGCGCTGCTAGCGAAGCTAATGTTTCGTTTAGCATGCTTTACCATTCGTGCTATTGTGTAGGTGAGTGCGATCCCATCTGTGACTATCTTCACTGTCCAGCACTCATGTAGGATTTGAGTATGTTCTCCAGCTCTGGTGAAACTGAATTTATTTGTTAAACCCAGCGCGCCCCGCTGTGTGGCAACAGCTGTGTTACAGGGAACTGGCAGAAAGCCACAGTCGCTCTCTTGCTGCTGCTGTTACGACTGTTTCTCTTCTTTCTCATTCACCCTTCCAATGCAGTTGTTACACATCCGCTCATAAAGCTGTCAGACGCCATTAAAAACACACACCAGAGGACACACTGAACCTGACCCGCTGTGTTGTGCTCTTGCTTATTTGTGCTCGAGTTCATATTCTTTGTAATGAACACTATAAACAGGAAATTTAGGACAAAACACAATAACTTTCTTCACTCTGCAGTGAGACATTTGCTGCATGTTTTCAGATTTACTCTACTGGTTATTTTGTATGTCTCCTGCTGCACTAAATTCAAAGCCCTTCAACTAACACACTACATTTCACCGATATGCCATGGTCTACATTAGTGTTGTTATTGTGTCTTACTTCACTCACTTACCTGGGACGTATTTCCTCCCAACAGGAGTTTCTGCAGCTCTGAGTTACCTTAGAAACTCAACTGTGTCGTTAACTCAGTTTTTTAAACAATTAGCATCTGCAAATACACTCAGTGAATAAAACATTATGAATATAATTGTAATATTAAACGGTTTAATTGCCTAGAGCTGGGCGATTAAATGACAGTAATATAGCTGAGTGAAGTTGGACACCCTGTTGTCTTCAAATTACTCAAAATTGGTGTAAAGCTTTTGCGCTATCATTTTAAAGATAATAAGAATAATTATTACAAAACTGTCAACTGTGCTACAAATGTTTTAGATGCAAAAACATAGTACAATTAATTTATAGCAATTTGATTAGATTTTGTTAACAAGAGGGGGGATGACCTCTGGAAACTTTAAAAAAAATATAAATCTTAAAAATTGTAACGGCACAAACAGAAACAATTTGCTTCCACAGTTGATTGTCGCCATATTTCATGGACTGGCTGCTTGACCTTTGATGACCTCTGGAAACATTTATGAATATCTTTAAAATAATATCAGCCCAAACATTTGACACGTCGAAATGTTTTTAATCCACAGGCATAACAGAAAGTCGACATGTTTAGTTTTTGAAAATAAATCTTGAAATCAAAACTAACCTTCTAAAATCTTCAAATCTTATTTAATTGCACCAGGAAACATTAAAGATAGAAAGTGAGTCTGTTTTATTTATACAGCCCCTTTTATAGGTCAGAAAAACACAAAGTGCTCTACCAGTGGGAACAAATGTTAAAAATACAAATAATAACATAAAAAAAAACAAATAAAGACAGAAACAGAGAAGTTATTCTGTATAAATGAGTTTTCTACTGTTCTTAAAACAATCAGAAGCATCAATACAAAACAAACAATCTGAATTATTGCATATCGTGATATCAGTATTGGCTGGTATTAATTTTATTGTGATTTTGTGACATGATTGTTTTTTTTAAATAGTTGCTTTCCTGATGTCATGCACCCCAACTGATCACTAATACAACACAATAAAGGCATATTAAATGTTATTTTTTTTAATTAATAAGTATTTGTCCAACAAATATTGATAAACTTTTCTGAAGGTTAAATTCTGTCACTCAGAGTTTAACAGTGAATCTGCTTCTAGGTAAATAATTAAAACTAAAGTTATTTACACACATCCTGGACAGAAAATGAGAGAAAAAGTGAAAGTCCAGTAAAAAAACTTAGAAAAACCTGAGGAACTAGAGAACATTAAATGATCAAAAGAACGAATAGCTTCTTATATATAATAAAATGTAGCCTAAAACTTCTGCATAGTATCAGTATTGTTCTTTTTAAAATAAAAACACAGATGGTTGAAACCCTGTTGTTGAGATTTAGCCGCGTTTTATTCTCTGAAAAGCTTTTGTGTAAGACTAGTTGGGATCGAAAAGTATTTATAAGGTTTTGGCTGATGAACCTTTCGCTCACAGATGCAGCTGCAGTTCATCCCGGAGCTGCAGGGCGGGGAAACTTGATTCCCCACGTGGCGTGTTACACACAACCTCCTGGGAGCGGTTGTTGCAGGAAAGTGTTTGGAAACGGACAAGAGCTCAGAGAGAGCACTTGGCTGCTGATTGAATGTTTCGGTTTATCCCGGCTGAAGACGGTAACGGGTCATTCAGAAGTATCGGAGCTGGCCGGCGCCCAGAGCGAGGCTCCGCTGGGGCGAAATCCTTGCATTCACTCTGACATCAGCCGTAATTTTAATTGGTAGTTTCATTATGGCGCAAAATTTCATCCTGCTAAAGTTCAGCTGTGCATAATTTCAAGCCATCTACCATCAATACTATGTCTTTATTAAGTCCACAACTCATTAAATGTCAAATTCACTCATTTTTAATTTATTTTTTTATTTTTTTATAAAGACCATTCATGTTGCATTGGCCCAGTTAAAGTCCTTTGTCCATTTTTTGACTTGAAAACTGATCTTTATTGATGTTCTTCATCCAATCTGACACATTCGGTAAAAGTGGCAGCATATAGATGTTAAACTCTACTTAGTTTGGATCCATCAATGAATTAAAAGTTGGAACTTTAAGCTGTTAATTTTGATTAATTAATTACATCAATATTTTAAAGCAGTTAAGCACATTTTTGTTTTTTCCATACTAAAGTCTAGAGTAGGAACCTTCGTTTTGTGTTTCTGGTACGTCTGTAAATGTGACGCACAAGCACTGTTTGAAAAAAACAGCAATAGATGACAAAACTGCGTCTTTTGGTCCATTGGGGGTTAATTTTTTCTTAAAAAAAAAAAACAATGTAAAGGAATGCTAGAAAAACTATCAATGTGTTCAAGTTGTGCTAATAAGAGTTAGCCTCTCAGTGACGCTATTCTAGCCTGAAGTAGCATCTCAATGCTAAACATGTTGCAGTAGCTAATGGCACAGAACCTGTAATTAAACTTTAATCACATCTCATCACTAAATAGAAAAAAAATAAATGTGAAAACTTTTAGTTGTGTGAATTAACCGTCCAACTATTTGGTGTCCAGACTTGATAACTAGGTGAACTCTTCCTTCAAAATAAAAGGTTTTATTACCTCTTTCCTGTGTAATGAGCTTCTCTTCCTCTTCAGTAGAGAAAGATTTTAGTCTGATAAAGTTTCTCTCCTCCTCCCTTCAGGACTGAGGGCTACAGGCAGGTTCCCTACCACTACTACGAGGCGGGCAGCCGGGACGAGTGTGCAGAGTACCATCTGCACGAGAGCGCCCCCTACGGCGGACATCGCTTCATCACAGAGAAGTCAGTTTTCGCCAAGTGGGCCAAAACCCACTCCATCAAGTTCTTCAACCCTCCGTGGCAGCTGTCGTGACCCCGGCCGACCCCGAGCATGACAAAATCCACACTAAAACAAACACATCCATTTTCAGATTTCTGCCCATATCTGCTATTTCGTTCCCATTTGGTTCTTCAGAACCGTGCATCTTTCATACCTTCGGCTTCTTGGATTGTACGTTTTCAGCAAACGAATGTTCAACGCTCCCTCCTCCAACTGGCAGAACCAAACATTTGCGGCTCTGTGAGTCCAGCAAAGAACGGCGCCTTGAGAGGAAAAGACGTTATCTGGCGTTATCTGGCGTTTTGGATTTGGGGGAAGAACTCCAACCGGACGATTTGTGTCGGCTCGGACGTCTCATCAGCTTCTCTGCTGTTTCCCCTTGGAGTTCACCTCCTGTCAGGTTGTAATTAATCTGTAACAAGCTTCGTTCAGGCTTTCATCTACTGATGGCAGATGCTCTGTCAGTTTCATTTTGCATCGATCCGTTTAAAAAATCTTCAGCAAACAAGATTGTTTCACAAAGCGTTAAAAAAAAATCAGGTTGTAGGTAAAGATGTAAATCAGCTTCGCTGAAGATGTCGGCTCCTTTTTCTTGCTATAATCCAGTGAAGCTAAATTTCATTGTGGTTTTGGTTTTAGTCTCTGGAGGGTTTGCTGATTTACTGTGCCAATGACAATGTGAGCAGCACAGAGAGCGAGGTGCAATTAGAGAGTCCATCTCCAGCAGTTTGTGCCCCTACAGAGGAGCAGATTTATGTGTGCAGTGAAACCATTTGAAGTTAATTGTATCCCATTATCATTTTGTGCCTGCAATATACTTTGCAGTTCATTGTATAGACAAAGAAGAAGATGCATTTGCTCTCTTTCTCTCATCTTCTCATCCAGCTTTGTGCCTCTTTGTGTAACACATCGCCGTGTGGACTTTATCCCGTTTGTCTCTGGGCGCAGCGCGCTCGTCTCTCGCTCAGTACCTTCTCATCGCATCTGTCGCAGGACGGTGAAGAATAACCAGTGGGTCTCTGCTGGGGCCCGTGGGACCAGCGATGACGACTGAAAAGAGTCAAAGACTTCTAATTTAGGCAACTCAGAGGACAGTGAGATACTTCTGCTGCAGCGTAAGCAGACAGGATTGTCGTACTTTGCAGGTTGGCTGGAGTCACATGTGAAAACTGGGCTAAAAGTTTGGAACAAACTGTGCATTGTTAGCCAAAGTCACTAAAATGATGTATAATGCTTAGCTAATAAGGACCAAATTCAGTATACAAGTGCACTGCTTTTTATGGCTTTTTTAAACCACAAGCATCAAAACTGCAAGAACTGCAGGCTGAAATACTCAAAGGGTGTTTTCACACCTGATAGATTTGGTCAAATTGGAGACCAAAATTGCAACATTGTGACATTTTCAGCTGCTGCAGTTCGCTTTCACACTTCAACAATCAAAATAATTGATAAACCTGTTCCCCTCCTCGCCTGTGGGGGCGCTACACCAAGAACAACTGAAGTAAAAGACTCAAAAACCACAGAAGAAGACACTGAGCGCAACTTCCTTTGTAACAAAATGTAAACAAAAATGGGGTGACGTCAGATTTCAGTGGTTGTCGGATTTCTCTTGCTATCGTTAGACTCTTGCGTTTGTTTTGGTTGGATTTACCCAGAATGCCTTGCGCTATAGTCCATTTCCTGCTTTTGGAGTGTTCTCCGGTCTTCTTGGTGTTCATATATGCATTCAGACGGCACCATAGCTCACTTTAATCAAACGGAGACCGAGGTTTTTAGGTGGACCAGAGTTTGCAGAGTTTGATTACGCATTCACATTTCCCCAAACAAACCCGACTTTCTAAATCTGTCAAACTCATTTTCGTTCTTAAAGGGCCGGTTGTGCCAGAATGTACTAATGAAACCTGTTCACAAACTGTTAAAATATCAACAATTTCTTAAAATCCAATATTATTGAACATCTTTTCAGTCCCTTCAGGATTTTGTAAATTTTTTTGTGATTTTTTTGCAATAAAAATCAAGCTATTTGTTGTACTAATTTGGAAATATTTGCTCTTATTTATTACTAGCTGTATAGATCATGAACTATAATCTGGCATCAATTAAGGCAGAGGCAGCTGTTTAGTACAAGTAAGAAATTTTTTGACAATTTTTGAGAAAAATCTGCAATAAACTCCCAATTATAGTGCAGAGATTTGATGATTTTGCAGGAATTTCTACAATTATTCTCAAGAAACTGGAGGGACTGATTGATATATTTTGGTAGTAAACAGATAAAAACTGCATTGATTTGATTGATCACATAATATTTAAGCAGACTTAGTGTTTAGCCGAGCATCTGGATGGCCACATAAAAAGCTATGGTGGGCCAGATTTGGCCCACGGGCCTCAAGTTTGACACGTGATCTAAACAAATCAGCTAAAGTTTCAGTAAAGTGAACAAACCAGGACTGGTGTGAATGAACCCTATGTGTGAAAGTTTCACTTTCTGAAAGAAGTGAAAAAATATTGAACTCTTTCACAATATAAATTTATTTCCTGGTGTTTTTGTATAAATAATAGATTCGGGATGATGCCTATGTCCACTTAGACTTCACAAAGCAGCGCGATGTTTACAGAAGTAAAAATGGACGCCGCCGTCTTTGGATCGATAAGTTGTGAAGCAATCAGAGCCGACAGTATCGTCACAAGGTCATGACTAGAAGAAGGAAGCGTCGGCTCATTTTGCTTCAGCCCGTTTCCATCCGGATTTACCGCGTTTGGCCTCTTCTGGACCCAAATTCTGACTCATGTCTCATGTCCAAAATATTGGAGTTCGACCGTTCAGACTGCTGTGAAAAAATCTGATTTGTGTTGCATTTGGCTTCTGCATGAACGTAACTAAATGTAGGAAAAAACAAGCAGCTAAACATTGAACCACAGTAATAAAGTTTTGGTTGAGGTATAAAATATCTGCTTTTCCGAAAAAGAAAAAGGCATGTAATGGATTTTCTTCCTCAGCCGTGGATAAAAACATTAAGATGGAGCTGAAAGCCTGTTGGAAAACAAACCAGCGTTAATGTGCCTCAAGTTAAAGGGACCCCTGTGGAGTTTCCCTGCAAACAAACAGCAGCTTCAGTCACATTCAGTCAAAATGCGTTCTGTCAAGTTGTGTTCTGCAAACGCGGTAATTAAACTCCTTTAAGACCTTCTTTCAGCTGCCTTTAAACCACAGGAATAACAGCCTGCAGAGCCGCAACAAAAAACACAAATTCAGCACCGCATAATCCAGGAGATGATCTTTATCACTGCTTACAAAGTCATTGTTGGAATTTGATCTGATTTGTTTTAAAAACAGAAGTGGGTAATATTAGACTTTAAAGTATAGGAACATGTAACATTAGGATTTTCAGACTGCAGATAGAAACTCACAAATCAACAAACAAAACAAAAATCTGCAAAATCCAGAATATTTCAGAATTTGTCAGTTTGAGGAGGGAATTAGAAACATTGGGTTGTTTTTTTATCATTAACACATGAATAAAATGGTAACGACATAATAATGCAAGAAAACATGAGCAAATATCAATGAGCTTTAACTTCTAATGAACATTTAACACCAGAAGACATTTTAAATAAAAAACTAAAACAACAATTACAATTAATTATGAAGTGTCTGTAATCCTAATTGTCCTTCAGAAAGTTATGCAAAATTCACCTTTTAGTCTTAACTGTCCTAGTGGTTGAAAAAAACACACCAGTGTTTGGCAATATGTTTATGTTTTTTGGTGTTTCAAAATCCTCACGATTATCGAGTCACATTCTGTATATAGGCACTGCGCCGTTACCTAGCAACCCCAGCCAAAACCAGCCCTGTTACCTAGCAACACAAGCTCAGCTCCAGTACATTTGGTCAGCTGGTTTTACCACTGTATGTACTGTACAATGGCTGCTGGAGAAGATATGTGCTTTGTTGTTGACTTACCATCCAGAAACCACTTGCTGCATTCTTGTTGGCTGTGCAGGAGGCTCTACTTCTGCTTTTCAAAGATGTATAATTCTTCCGTGTGAGTGTAAACATTGCTGAGCACGTGGCCAGCAGCAGACTATTTGGATCTAAAGTGGCACCAGTGTACGTTTTTGGTCTAAACGCTCTGAACCTTCTCTGATAATCCATAAAGTTGTATTAAAATCATAACCGAGATTATTCTGTAGAAAAATCGTGACATTTTTCACCACATCGGCCACACCTAGTCCATTCCTTCTCTAAGTTTTTGTCTGCAGGAAGTCAAATACGTAGCCGTTTTACTGTGTATACCTCAGTAAAACAGCTACTATTGATTACATCGTTTAGCTGCTGAAGTTACGGGGTTCAGCATATTAATCTGTGAGTATCTGTTATATTTCACAATAGAGATATTGTATGTTAAAAAGCTCTAACTCAAATCCAGCCTTTTAGAAACATCCTGAGCAGTCCTTGTGAGACGACACAGCTGCTCCAGTGATTCATCCGTTCAGTAATTGTGCTTATTTCTCCAGCAGATGCACTGAATGATGAGCTCCACGAAGCTGCTGTATGCATTAATCTGTTTGTGTGCTTAGGCTCCTTGTTAGTCTGCAGAGATAAGCTTTAACTCTCAAAGCTAAAGCTAAAGTAATTGTTTTAATTTGGCAAATAAATTCCAGTGTTTATCAGAAACCAAATGCATGGAGATTAACTTCCTGCCTACTGGCAATTGATAAAGCAAATGAAGACTAACACGACTAAAAGCTCTGGAGGAGCTTTATTTTAGCTCAGTTTTCACTGGAATGGTGATTATTGTTTTACCTGCAAATGGTGGCATATTTGTAGTTGCAACAGGTGCGTAGCATCCAGCTTGTTGCTCGTTGGAAATCAGCAAAATGTAAAACTGTCCTGTTTTAAATTCCTGAGCTGGACTGAAGGTTTTTGGGGGTTAGTCCGGGTCAGCGTTCCCAGCAGCTGGGAGTCGAGGTTTCTGCTGAACGAGTCGAGGACTTCATTCTGCTCCGGAGGGAAACCGCAACGCAAAAAAAAACACAAAATATCACCAAGTTTCTTTGGTAGAGATGAAAAGTTTGGCGATTAAATTCCAGTTTTTAGGGATTTGTTAGATTTTTAATTCAGAATCCAGTTTTTCTTTTTAGATGTTTGAGATTCTCTTTAAATTTATTTAAAACAGTACATAGTCCTGTCACAATTAGCAATAAATCAATTAATCAAATGGTAAATTAAAATAAGCTCAATAGTTTCCATTTGCAGGAGTTGTTTTTCCCTTTTCTCTCTTTGTTTTTATGAAAAACTGCATGACAACCAGACACTTTTTTTTGTAGAACAATTATGTTTACAGAGATTTCATAAATCATTTTATGAAATGAATTATGTCATAAAATTAAAAAAAATTCTGAAAATTATTTTTATTTGTTTATTATATAAAATAGCATTATTTTACAAACAATATTTTTAACTATAATTTAACAAAAAATTAAGCAGATTAAAAATTTATTTTTGAGGATTTTTAATTGATTCAGGGTTTTTTTTTCAGTACCTCTAATTTTTTGTTTAGTTTCTAGTGAAAATATCTTACTAGAAAAACCAGCAAATATCTAATTAGACAAAACTAACTTACAAGTAACTTTTAAGCCAGATATAAGTTTGTTTTTAGTAAATAATTTATTCATATTGATCAGATTATTTCACGTATAACGTGGGAAACATGTAAATGAAATAATCTGCCAGTGGAACTAGAACTTTTTCATCAGTATTAAGGAATTATTTGCTTAAAACAAGCTCATATATCATGCCTAAAAGTTATTAGTAAGTTAGTTTTGTCTTGTTTTAAATGTTTTCTCTAGAAATTAGACCAAAAATACTTGGTAGGATTTTGTGTTTTTGCAGTGCAGCCCTCTCAGTCGTGCATGTTTCCAGATTAACAACCATTTTTCTGGGTTTTCCCTCTCAGCCTGGGATTGTACAGTCATCTGGCAGCTCTTCATCGCTCCTACCACTGCAGCAAACGCTGCAACCGCGTTTCACTGAGTGGGGAAAGTTCTGCTGTTTTATCATCATCCAATGTGACTTTAATGGGACGTTTATTACATCAGTTCAAGATTTGCTCCAAGACTTTTGTTTGGTTGTTTTTGGGTTTTTTTCTTTTAATAACAGTTGCCTTTATTGTATTTTGTGTGCAGTTTTTTTTTTGTTGCTTATTTTCTGTTCAGCAAACATACCCATGAAAGAATATGTTTTATTGAATTATCAGTCGATTACAGACACATAAGTTCAAATGGGACTGAATTTGGAGATTGAGAAGATTGTACTACCTTAAAATGATCTTTAAGTTTTGTCTTGGCAAAAAAAAATTAGAGGGAAATTGTAGCAATATGGCTTGATAATGGAACGAAAAATGAAATTGAACAGCGAGGACCTTTAACATCCACGAATTAACATCATATATCTTGTTTTGTGCAAACTGCAAAGCACAAAAAATCAGGCTGACATTTTCTGCTGTTTTCTGTGTTGTTTCAACATAAAAGATGTTTCAATTCTGTAAAAATTACTCTTCTGAAAACAAGTTAAAAAATATTCAAAACAATGTTTTGCTCATGTTATAATTGAAAAAGATCTGACAGTGGTTCAAGTTACTTGTAAGTTAGTTTTGTCTTTCTTCAGGTGTACTAAGATATTTTGCTTTTGTGAAACTTGTAAGATTTAAAAACCTTTAAAAAGGTTTTACATACAGGTGTCTGCAAAGTCCTGGATGCCTCAGTTCTTTCTGCTTTGTTTCGTCTCCATGTAATCCTTCACAGTCTCTTTGTGCATCTACAGCCGGCGAGTCAAACTCATCTTCGTTTTGGGCCAAATCAAGATCATGAATGCTCTTAAAGGCCCAGTTGTGCCAGAATGTATTGATAATACTTGTTCACAAACTGTTAAAATATCAATACTTAAAATTAAATAATATTATTGAACATCTTTTCAGTCCCTCCAGGATTTTGTGATTTTTTTGTAATAAAATCAAAGTTTTTGTGACACTAATTTGGAAATATTTGCCCTTATTTATGACAGTAAATGTGACTTTTTATTACTCGCTTTTAGATCATGGACTATAAACTGACGTCAATTAAGGCTGAGGCGGCTGTTTAGTACAACTAAAAATTATTGACAATTTTTGAGAAAAATCTGCAATAAACTCCCAATTATGTATTAGTGCAAAAAATGTAATTTGATTTGTTGATTTTGCCTGAATTTCCATGATAATTCTCATGAACCTGGAGGGATTAATTGATATAATTTGGCAGTAAACAGATAAAAACTGCCTTGATTTGATTGAAAACATATTATATATTTACATATAAAGCTATGTTGGGCTTTATTTGGCCTTGAGTTTGACACATGTGGTCTGAATGATTTCTGAAGGTTTTTCTGTGAACTCTGGCTGTTTTTCACGTATCTTCAGGTGTTTGTGAATCCACCTAACTCTGACATTTTATTAATAAAACGGATCCTAAACTCAAAGGACGAATAAGGGTTGTGTTAACAACTAACCAGAGAAACGAATAGATATTTAGATGTAGCTGCTAGTATGCTGCCAAACAGACACATTTATTAAGTAAATACTGATTCAGTGTTATCTTTCTGCCCACACAATGTTATGTCAAGCTAACTCAGACTGCCACTGTCAGTTTGTAGGACTTTGAGTTAAATTTGTCTGATTTCTGTATTGTAGTTGGTTGTAATGCTCTGAATTTAATCGTGGTGTTATTTAGCTCTTTGTGCTTATTTATGTCACCATTCATCTTTGTGTTTCCTCACTACATCAGCCCAGCCTGTATTTGCAGTAATCACCTTCCTCTATGTTTGCATTCAGTCATTGTCAGATCTACTTCTTCATCGGTTTC
Source organism: Poeciliopsis retropinna (assembly GCA_010277075.1). Classification (NCBI taxonomy): domain Eukaryota; kingdom Metazoa; phylum Chordata; class Actinopteri; order Cyprinodontiformes; family Poeciliidae; genus Poeciliopsis; species Poeciliopsis retropinna. The sequence goes on from VMRM01000021.1 coordinate 5,351,388, forward strand.
CTTCTTTTGATTCACCTTTTTGTGCTTCTTGCTGCAATTTTCAAGTGACAAAAGCTGTAGAAATGATAAAATAACAAAATTCCTTAACCTCATGTTACACCATGCAGACACTCTGTCTGCAGTGATGAAGGGTATCTCACTTTGACATGTTGAAATAGGGGAGTTTAAACTTTTTTAAATGAAATAATAATTTAGCAATTATCTATCAAATATAAAACCACTTAGAACTTGAGTGGGCCTTTATCATATCGTTTCTTATCACGGTAAGAATTCTGATTTATTATCGACACGATATTAACATCAAATTAATTATGTTTTTAAAAAATCAGTGGGGTTGTTATTTTTGCTGTTTTTTCCACCATTTCTTCAATCAGAGCATCAGTAAATATCAATATCTTTGAAAATATGATCAAATCCAGTTACAGTGTGACTGGATTTCACCTAAAGGAGCGTATTGCACATAAATTAGATTTTTCAGAGCAGTGTTTTTGTTTTGGGAGCTACAATTCTCTATTATGCTGTTACACCCATACAGTAATAAATAGTTATTATTATATTACTTTTCTCATTATCACAACATACCACAAAATATTATGATAAAACTTTAAGTCCATATCTCCAATAGATTCACAACAAACACATTCAGGTTCTATACATTAAATAAAATACAACAAATAACCCTAAACAAACTACAAAGTAATAACTCCCAGTGAGCAGCTAATGGTATTTAGCAGCAGTTAGCAGTTGTAAAATTAAACATAACAGTTTAAAACATAGAAAAATTACTCATGAAACACTGTGTATTATTAAATTTGTGTAAAATATATATTACAATATAATATTTGTAAACAAAACACAGCTAATTCTAATACATACCACAGTTACCAACAGCAACAGAAAAAAAGGGGGGAGGAGCTGTCCGTCACTGGTTGCTATGGTAACCACCAACTGCCAAGAGCGGTCACTGGTTGCTATGGTAACCACCAACTGCCAAGAGCGGCATAACGGAACTGAAACACAACTTGTTGACCAAACAAAATAAACTCAAAGCTCAAATAAATAAAACTTAACATCTATTTTAATTTAATTTATTTTAACAGGATTGTTAAAATAAAACCTTGTTACACATAGACTGATTATAGAGCCCCAAAGTTTCAGCCCAAGATGATCTGACGATGATTAAACATGGAATAAATGATAAAGTAGCCGAGCATACAGCCTACATCTTACATCCCAACACAAACTATCATCGCCACATCTCAAATGATACAAAATCCATGTTTTTTTCTATTTTAATCGCACATAAAGCATATTTTTACATGTAAGAACAGCTTTAAACTGAGGATTTGGCTTTCAGATACTGTGACATTTGTTTATGTTCAGGCCCAAAACTTTTTCCCTTTTCTATTTGTTTCATTTCATTTTTTTAAGCATTTACTGATCAATAATTCAGAGTCTGAAATGAGCCTTAGAGTGTAAATGAGTGATAAAGCATTCAAGTTTGAACAAATACTCTCAGGACAAATTTATTAAAATATTTTACTTCATAAGAAAGAAACAAAATAAAATGAAGGATAGTTTCATAATTTGATATTGCATCATATATATAAAAGGTAAACATAATTTATTACAGCTTCAGAAATAATTAAAAAGGCTTGTAAATTTAGATTCAGATGCAATCAGGTCTCATCCAAGAGCAAATACTTTTCCAGTCATCTTCATTCAGTGTATTTTGTCTTATTTGAGCTTCTGACATGATTCTGCACACCTAGATGGAGAATAACACAAACTGCTCTATATTTTAACACTCCATCCCCTTAAAAACACATCAGACTTACCCAGCGGTGTACAAAGCAATTAAAAATACATCAGTGACAGTGCAGGGGTCAGTATGTTGCCCAAAAACTGGCTGAGACCCAGAACATTGAATTTTAAAACCAGAGCTAAAGACTCAAGAACAGCGAGTGTCTCCATCTCTTAAGCCAAGGGAACATAATGAAATATTAAAATATATATTTTTTATTTCAGATATTTTTTGAGAATTCAACTCATTCCATATTAAATACACTGAAACCCAGGTGTTAACCTCCTTGTAGGATTTTCTACTACTCACTTTTGAATCCAACTCATCCTAAGGATTGTTTTTTTTTTTTTTTTTTTTCACATTCACACATTTTGCCTGTTTATATTCACAGTTCAGATCCATCCTTCCTCTAACCTGATACTGATGGTCTTTTTTCTACTTTTTTTCTCTCTCTTTGCTGTCTAAATGTAAATCAGAAAGAAAAAAAAAAGAAGAAGAAACAAGTGTTCAAACAAACCGAAGGTCATTTTAAAATAAGAATAATTGAAAGGGTTCTAATTAAAGCGAGCTGCACAAAGACGGGACTCATTTCTCCTGTTCTGGAGGCGAAACCTGCCTCCTCGGGTTCAGGAGCAGCTCCTTGAAGAACTCCTACTTGTCTGATTTCATTTCTTTCTTTCTGAATTTCTTTGTGAATTCAGCTGCCAATTTCTCAAAGTGCTTTCTCGCAGCGGTATTTCTGTCGCCTCCTTTCTTGTGCTTTCTATTTTGCATTGTAGCACTCCTTTCCTTTGAATCATTCAGGTCAAGTGTCCTTGTAAAATTGTATCACGGAGAGTTTGAGCTGCACAGAATGTGTTTTCTTTTTTTAACACATCCAACACACTCCTGCTGTCTGGGGGGGAAACGCTGCATGTTGTTGAAGCGTGCGTTTTGTTAAGAAGTGATTATATGTTGTTAGTCTGTCATTTGCTGTCTGCTTTTTAGCTGTAATTAGATTCACTGTGATTTTCTGATGTAAATTCTGTCCTCTGTGTGTTTTATTCTCTTTTTGGGGATTAAAGAAATCCATCAAACAATCTTTGTGTGATTAAATTCCTCTCAAGACAAAAGTGAGTGTGCAGAATGAGAAAACGCCTGACTCGGTGACGCGCTCATGTCCCATGAATGTGGGACTCAGGCGGAGCTGTCACGTCACATCAGGCGTCTCGTTAGATTTTTAAAAAAACGAGCCGAGACGGTGCTGAGTCCAGACTTTTCCCGACAGCTGCGGGTTTGGATGTAATCTGTGCACAAATTAACAGGAAGCTTGATTGTCGATGCACTCGTTTGTGTTCTTTCCGCCACAGCGATCCATAAAATATGAAGAGGAGAAATTAAAAGACGAGCTGATATAATCCCTCTAAATTTATGACAGCAGAAATGTCTTGCAAGTAAATGAGATGGAGGATGGTTTCGAAGACATAAACACTTCACTGCAAACGCTAAATACCTACCAAGTATTTCTGGTCTAGTTTTGAGAGCAAATATCTTTGAAATAAGTCAAACTAACTTTTAAAAGCTTGTTTTCAGTCAATAATTTCTTAATATTGATGGAAAAGTACCTGTTTCACTGGATCTTTTTCACACATTATAATGAACCAGAACTTTTCAAATTAATATTAAGGAATTATTGACATAAGATAAGCTCCTACATCTTGCTGAAAAGTTACTTGTAAGTTAAGTTTTCTCTTATTTTAAGACATTTTTACTCGAAATTAGACAAAACAAAAAGTGTTTTTGCAGTGTTCTTATACAATTCCTTCACACTGCTTGAATTTAGTTCATGTTTCGTCATATTGATGATCACAAACTTCCATGCATTTTGAAGACAAGTTCCAGCTGCCATTGTACCGAGAGCGGCAGAGGAAAACAGCGGCTGATTTTGACTTATATCCAGAGTAAAATGTCAAGCGTCTCGCTTCAAAGTGCAAACGCGTCCAACTTGACGCAGAACGCAGCACAAGGCATTCAGCAGTGAAGGTCGTCGGTTGTACGGCATTTAATTTAGGACAATCCGTATAAAGGGACCTAGAATACATTTGCACGCCACACTTTTCAGATTTCTATTGCTGTTCTAAAATAATGCCCTACTTTGTGTTTTATGCTGAAATGCATCATAAACCCAATAAAATACTCACATAAATCAGATGTCGTTCCTGTAAAGTTGCTTTGTGATTTGATGTTCGAAGTTAAACTAGTTTGTTATCAAAGTTTGGTTCTAATGAAGTGAAAGTCTGTTTACATTTTTCTCAGTTGCATTTAGTCACTTGGTTCACGGGTGAAAATGAAGCCTTATGATCACGGAGTGAATCTGATGATAGCGTAGTTGGTTTGTTGCAACAATAAGAGTCCTCTAGCATCAGACATATTAATTCCTGCTGTTTCTCCAGTGACAACCGGTTTGCTGAATTAGACCAAGACTGGGCAATTAAAAAGAAAAGAGAATTAAGTTTCTCCTTATGATCCGTTGTTTTTAGACTAATCTCTGCATGCAGAGCCTAAGAGGATCCCAGGTGTTTTGTTGTGTTCTATTTATCAAAATGATACACAGCACAGGTAAAGTAAACATGTCTGATGCCGCGGCGACCCTTCTGACCTCAGCTTAATTTATTAACAGTGTGAGCTGCTGTCTGCCGGAGCTGAGCATCAGCAGCAGAGTCTGCTGTCCTCTAAAGAGTCATCCAGTCACATTAACAGACAGAAACAGCTTTACAGAAACACTTCCAGGCTCTTCGTCATCCCTGCGTAACGAAAACCGAGCCTGGCGGCGAACGAGATGCTAAACTTCAAATAATTCAAAACATACTGCAGCATACAAACCATACTACACAGTACTGTACCACACTACGCTACACCTTACACATTATGATTCACCACACCACAGTAACAAACTATCGTGATTAAACTTTAAATCCTTATATCTCGCCTCTACTTAGAGGAAACCATAGGCTGATTATAGAGCCCCAAACTTTCAGCCCAAGACGATCAGATGATGATTAAACATGAAATAAATAAAAAAGTAGCAGAGCATACAGCCTCCATCTTACATCCTAACACAAACTAACATTGCCACATCTCAAATGACACAAAATCCATGTTTTTTTCTATTAAATAACATAGTAAAACATATTTTTACCTGTTACAACAACTTTAAACTGAGGATTTGGCTTCCAGATACTATGACAGATGTTTATTTTTAGCCCCAACACTTTTACAATATTCTACTTGTTCAGATTGCATTTTTATAAGCATTTACTGAACAATAATTGATAGTCTAAACTGAGCATCAGTGTATAAATGAGTGATAAAAGTATTCAAGTATGAACAAACATCTTTAATATCTCCAGAACAAATGTTGATCTGGACAAATTCATTAAAATATTTTACTTCATTGGAAGTAAAATAAGATCATAATGAAATGAAGGACGGTTTTGTAATTCGACGTAGAACTGGATAAATAAAAGGTAAACAGAATTACTTACAGCTTCAGATATAATTTAAATTTAGATTTGGATGCAATCAGGTCTCATCCAAGAGCAAATACTTTGTTTCCAGGCATCTTCATTCACTGCATTTTGTCTTAATTGAGCTTCTGTCATAACTCTGCACACCTAGATGGAGAATAACACAAACTGCTGCATATTTTAACACTCCATCCCCTTTAAGACATCAGATTTACCCAACTTTGTCCTAAGCAATAAAAGTACATCCTACCATCCAACACCATACTGTGGTGTATTTGTAGAGATTAAGATCATAGATGTGCTGTTGTGTTATCGTGTCACTATGGCGTCAAAATCTCAAAGGTATTTTTATGACACCTTGTTGAATCTTCCCCACAAAGACTTATGGCAGCTCAGAAGGGAAGAAGCGGCTCTAATAAAAATATTGATTTGAAATCAGCAGAAATGTTTAAATCGAGGCAGTGCTTAGTGACGGTGCATCATGACAGCTAATAAACCAAAGGTGTCAGGGATCCACACGTCTGCAGCTGTCTTTGTGAGAGTCTCAGGAGGTACAGTGACAAGGGTGATGTATTAACTAATAACCAAATGGCTGCGAGCGTTGCTACCGAGCCCATTCATTTCTCTAAAGTGCTGTATACACAGAGCTGTGCAGGAGTAATGGACATGATGTAATTTATAATGCCGGGAGAACTAATGAGCAGCTGGAGAAGTGCTTTTTAGTATGCTTTACTTTAAAGAAAGACAAAAATCTGGCATTTTACTTTAGGATTTTTATTTTTGCCCTGGTCGTTCACACCTCCAAATATACGCGATCTGTACGTGATCGAAAATGTCCCGCATGCGCAGTAGAGGGCGCAATAACGTCACACATAGACAGCGTTCTCAGTGCTTTGCCAACTGCCATAAAAAGAAGAAGAAGCGCTCAGTGTTAAACATGGATGCTAACAGTGGAGCACTGCTTACCATTTTGAAGTTGTTGTCTGATTGCAGCAGCATATTAACAACTTAATCCTCATTACAGTTCGTCATGGTTGTTTTTCTTTCCACTTGTATCAAGAAGCAGAATAGTGACGTTTGTCGAGTATCGATGACGTTCAGATCGGATGAATGTGACCTGGATGTAAGGTCACCTTTGAATCGGATTCGTATCGGATACCAAGTGGTCTGGGTCGCATTGAAAAATAATCCAACTTGTGTTGTTCAATCTGTCATGAAAACATCGGATACAGGTAGCAATAAGGCAAAAATAAATAAATAAAATTAGGAATTGATTGACTTTGGGCTGCAGGGTTAGTGTTAGGAATAGGGTTAGGGTTAGGTGTGTACTTTAATCACACAGATTAAAGTACAATCTGAATCCTTACTCCTCTCCCAACAGCTCGTGCGTTTTAGGATTTTCTGTTGCATCCGCAGATGAAACTGTGCAAGGACAATGAGACGATGAGGATGGATTCATTGTGTGCAAATTTGTTCGTGCTGAGCGTTTGACCTCTGAAACATGTTAGCAAGAGAAATGTGCTCTCCAGGGCCAGATGGTGCTGCGGAATATACAATTACTGTAGCTCAGGGACGCTTTAGAAGAAAAACGGCAAAGCATGAGAGATGAGGGGAAGAAAGAGAGGTGGAAAGTTCTAACTGTACAAATATTAGCTTTTTCTGCTCTGCCTTTGAAAATATTTGAATGGAGCTCGTTTTGTTTAACAGCCTCATAAAAATTCTTTAACGCTTGAATGGTTTGGGAAGCCGTTCAAACACCCAAGACTAAAATACAATCAGGCTGTGGTGGATGGAAATGCTCATATAATGAAGACTCAAAATGAGGTACATTTAAATTTCTACGCACAGAAGCTTTTCTTTTAAGGCTTTTTGTTGTTGTAAAGACATTGTGACCTATAATGCCTTAAAAAAGCATTTCCCTGCACAGTTTGTGCAGGGAAATGCACAAACTGTGCATTTGGAAACTCTGCCGAATCACAGCTCAGTATTCAAAAATTTGAGGATTTTTCCAAATTATTAATGGAAAATTTGCCTGTTCAAAGGTTTTTCTGTAAGATAATCTAAAGAAAATGCAGGTTGGTAGCGGAAATAAAAAGGCTCAATGCTACTTGACTTGGTGTTGGTTGGCTTTTGGCTACAGTTGAAATAAGGAAGTCTGTAGATATTAGCTTCTGTGTTAGTGCTAAGACACCATATTAGTGCATATTAAGGGACTTACCAGCCACTTTATTAGGTACACCTTACCAGGTTGCACCCCTTTTGCCTTCTGAACTTCTCTTTGTAACAGAGATACTGGGAACATGACATCTTAGAATCACGCAATTGCAGCAGATTTGTGGGCTGCACATCCATGATGCAAATCTCCCGTTTCACCATCCCAAAGGTTTTCTATCAGACTGAGATCTGGTGGTATTTTTAATTAAAAAAAAAAAAAAACTCCCCCATACTTTAAGCATATTGCATTTCTGCCACGTTTATTTTATCTTTATTTTACTAATTAATGTCCTGAAACTATTTACAGACAGTCCAAATACAATAATATTGACAGATTTTAGAAAACTTTATTAACAAGAAAAGTTTTCTAGCGTTTCAATATTCACATCACATAAATTTAGTGAGGCTGAGAGTTGTTTTTGATAAATCATTAAATCTAATTATCCATGTTTCTGACATCTCATTTTTACTAAGCTCCTCTGTCATCACTTCCTGTTTTCCTGACGTGTTGCATTAACGAGCATCTTGGTGCTTTGTTGACAGCCAATTAGTCAGGTTTGTCTGACAAACATCAAGTCAAGGCTCGGCGTAACAAATCACCTTCCACTGGGCGCTCATCTCCAGCTGTGTTTGTTTTCTCTGCAGCTTCAAGTCATTTGCATATTTCATCAGTGCTGTACAAGACATGCGTGTCGTGTTTTGGGGGATTTTGCCTGATTTTTATATCCTGTTAATTGGTGCACTTCACTGATTTCAACACTGAAAAACTCCTTGAACTGCAACCAGATTTTTAGGTAAACTGAGTAAAATGGCACACAAACCTTTCTTCCCCCTCATTTTGTAGCATTAAATCAGACTAAAAGTTTCTTGACTTGGATTAATTAGGATTACCAAAATTAATAAATGCCAAAATTACATACAGGTTTGTAGTTTTGGTTAAAATTGCCTGAAACTGTAAAGTCCACAAGCTTGTTGCAATACTTTATGACAGAACTAGTGTGGATATTTTTATGGGACATCAAAACATTTGACTTTGGTAACTTTAACCCATTTTCTAACTAATTTGGCTTTAGTGCCATTATCCATTTGGAAGATCAACGTAAGCCCAGACTTTGGCTTTTGGTTGGTGTTTCAGGATGTTTTTTCCTATTTGCTGTGTATTTTGTGAGTATTGCTAATCTCTCCTGCAGCTCGATGGATCCAACCCTGCACTTCACAGCTGGGACGATGTTGTCAAGTTTGCAAGTTTCCACCATTTTATTCCAAATTGACACTGGTCATAATGGCAGAACATAACTTTCTATCTCACTTTTGAAAAAGACTTAAACATGAAGAAGTTAAGGTGAGTTTGTGTTACTTCTTTGAGGTTTGTATGTTTGATGTGCTCCTCTTGTTAAAAGTTAATGTGCTGAAATGGGATTCAAAGTGTCTTGCTGTATCATGTCTGGGTACTTCAGCTTTACATAATGTCACCAACTGATTTGTTTTCGTAATAAAACAAGAATACATTAAGTGTCGGGGAATTACATCCCAATGTCCTATGAGTTCCTCAGATCAGACAATTATGAGCTGAGAAGCAAATGGCAGATTATTTCACTCATAACAAACATTTTGTCATCAATATCAAGAAATTATGTCTTTAAAAAAGCTCCTAAGTCTTGCTGAAAAGTTACTTGTAGGTTATTTAAGTCTGATTTCAAGTAAGATATTCTCATTAGAAACTAGACCAAAAATACTTGGTAATTGTGGAGATAATTTTGACCTCCTAACTGAATTCAATCAGAAAAAGTTTCCCCTGAGGGGAAATAGTATTTAAATGCTTCAAGGTGTTGCAGATCCTGGTCTATTTAAGTCTTCTCTGTAAGCTAACAGTTCACATCAAGTATAAATTGGAAAATGTGTGAAAAATAAAGCAGTGTGTCATTTTTATAATTAATTTCATACAGGTTTCACAAAGCCTCCAACCATACCTCCATGGAGCTGCTTTGGTGTCGACTTCACTTCGGTTGCCTCGTTCTTCCACCCACCTGACTAAAGACATACGACTGCTGCACTAATTAGCTGGTGTTTAGACTGATTACGCCTACCTCTCTCCCCCCTCCGGTGGCTCCGGCTCCTGCCTTCGCTTTCTCCAAACACTCGGAGGAAAATGTACGGGAGCTGACACTAAATGTCAACGATTTCGAGATTATCTGAGGGAACAGAAAACATTCGGCTGTGACTAATTGGAGCTGCAGCTCTGACGAAATAAATCTCTGTTGTCATGCATGGCTGTCTTCTGAGGTTTTCCGTACAATCATTAAACCACTTAAGTAGCAGAAATATAGCAGGAACTTAAGCGAAAGTTGTGCAACATACAGCCATAAGCTCAATAATGTTTCGGTTTAATGTCCTTGTTTACATCCATCTCCTCGCGTGATTGTAATAAAACTTTACACCCCCCATCAGCTCCGGCCTGCCTGGGTAAAATTGAGCTGTTTCCTGAAAAGCCTGCCTTGGCTCGTCTCAATCCATCAAGCCATCCTCAAGCTTTTTCCTGCAGATGCATTAGCCAAAGTTTTTCTTTATGCATCCTTCATACATTTTCAGTTTTATGCTGACGACGTCCTGCAGTGTGTGACAGCTGAACAATGTGACTGACTGCTCCGTCAAATTCAATGCCAGGAAGCATCAGCCGCATTGAAGGAGGCTGAAGATGGCTCTGTTACTGGATGCATTTTCTAAAAAAATAAACTCTAGTTATTGTAAAACATTTGGAGAATAAACTTCTAGAAATGATCTAATCAAAAAGCTTCAAATTAGCATGAATCTCTTTAAGAAGTATATCTGAAAGCAAACTCAAACTGAGAAAAGTAGTTTTTACCTTTTTGTCCAAATTCAAAACAGATTTGAGGCAACAGTAAAGTTATTTATTCCACACTATCATTATTTATTAAACAAAGATGAATCCAGAATTTTACGTCCCATAATTTTAATCATGGGACGTAAAATTAATTACGTCCCATGATTCAACAAATCTTGGTCTATTTATGTCGCCTTTAAAAGTGACATAAATAGACACTTTTATGTTCACAGTTCAGTATTTGTTGCTCTTTCATTAAAAATCCTCCCATTCACATCCTCCCATTTTAGCTATTCCCAAGCATAGCTAAGGTACTTTAGCTATGCTTGGGAATAGCTAAAGTATTCCCAAGCATAGCATAGCTAAGATGCTATGCTTGGGAATAGCTAAAATACTTAGCTTGGGAAGTCGAAATATAGAGTTTGCTACTGGACACGTATTGGATGTATTGGGTAAATACATCTTGGTTGTATTTACCCAAGATGCCCTGCGTTATAGTTTGCTTCCTGCTTTTGGAAGAGTCTCCAGACCATTTGCATTGGCATGTTTGTTCAAACCGCACCAGAGTTCACTTTAACAGAACAGGGAATGAAGTTTTCAGGCGGACCAGAATTCGCTTTTGTCCACATTAGTTTGATTACACATTCACACCACAAACACACCTGACTGTCTACACAAACAACTAGATATTGATTAAAGCGAACAAAACATGGCTGCTCTGCAAAAACACAAAATCTTACCAAGTATTTTTGGTCTAGTTTCTAGTGCAAATCCAAAGGACACATTCTGACATACACAGCCTTTAATGTTTTCAGTTACCTTTTGTAGATTCTGCTGTATTTGTACTTTACTAAATATGTTTTTTTTATTTGTTTACTTTGTCCAGTCATCTAATTATTTTCAGTGATGACACTTATGAGTCCTTATTTTTCCACACATCTAAGGAATGCTTTTTGTATTTTGTACCTTTTTGAACAAATTATAAGGGTTTGCAGGTTACAAAAACATCTTGCCAGAGGAAACAATATTGTCAAAGAAGACATTTAATGTAACTGCCTCAAAAGGGTTGCTTGTGTAACCTTTTCAGGAGAAATGGCAAGATGAATCTTCAAAATCCATTAACATTGCCAAAAACATGCAGACGGTGAGAGAGGCTTTTTAGCAAAGAAGGAAATGCATCCCAGCCCGATGTGCATATTTTCTATTTCAACATGTTCACCTTTCCTGCCTCACAAACAGACCAGATTCAATCCTCTGAGACTTTCTGGTGTCTTTGGAGGTTTCTCAATCCCGCGTTGTTCTCAGCGGGTTCCTGAACATAACACAGTAATCACGTGTCGCACAGCAACATGTGCTCAAAGGGAAAAAACGCTGCATGCGATGAAAGGTTTGGCATCCCCCTGCACCAGAAGATGTCCAGCTGTCTTTGCAGATTCAGTTCTGTGAAAAAGTATTTCCCTCCGTAGATATCTCCTCTGTCCAGTTTTGTTTGAGCTAGATAAACTGAGAAAATGCTAAATACGGTTTTCATATAAAGATTTTATTTATTAAGGGAAAATAGCTATTTATATCAACCTTATCCTGCATAAAAAAGAGTAGCTGCTTTTTTATGTGGCGGCTTTAACTGGGATCCAGCTTGGACTGGTAATAAGTTTATTTTTGTCCATTCTTTCCTGCAAAATTATTTTAATTCAACTACATTAGAGGATTTCCGAACATGAACAGCTTGATCAAGGTCACACAACAGGATCATAATTAATGCTGCAGCTGACGATTATTATTGCAATTGGTTATTCTATCAATTAAGCCCTTTCTGATTCACAGTGTGTTGATGTTAAGTGTATTATTTGTTCCAATTAATAAGTGACTCTTAATACATCGTTTCCAAAACTCTGAATCGGAAGTGAACCGCCATCTTGTTAAAGAAGTGCAGCAAAGCCTAATAGATGAACTACAACCAAAAAGAAAGTATATCAACTTTCTTTGATATACTATATCAACAAAGTATCTGCTGTTGGGATCGACCCGCGTGAGACCGAATGGAAACACGTCAGTCGATGAACAATCTGCCTCTGATACTGCGTTCACACTGCAGCTTGAAGTGATACGATTCCGATTTTTTTGTCAAATCGAATTTTTTTTAACTTCCAAATAAATCCGACCTGTATGTGTTCTGCAGTGTGAACGGACAAACGACCTGAAAAGGCTCCGCATGCGCAGTAGAGGACGCAATAACGTCAGCGTTCTTAGTGTCCGCCATAAAAAGAAGAAGAAGAAGAAGTGCTCAGTGTTTGCGGAAGTAAACACGGAGACTAACGGTGGAGTATGTAGCTTATACATTTGAAGTTATCGGACCGGAGCAGCACTTTAGCAACTTAATCCTCATCATAGTCCGTCATGGATGTTGTTATTCTTCCCGCCTGCGCATTTCAGGGCGCAGAATAGTGACGTTTGTCGAGTATCGGTGACGTTCAATTCGGATGAATGCGACCTGGACGTTAAGTCGCATTTGAATCGGATACGTATCGGATATGCAAGTGGCCTGGGTCGCATTGGACAAGAATCCGACCTGTGTTGTTCAGACTGTCATGAAAAGGTCACGGGTCGCATTCACAGCCTGGTGAACAGAAAGAGGCTTTACACCACGGAGGAGCTTCATGGACGCGTACCGTTAACGTTTAAACGGATTTGTAAAGGAACTACGATAACGTCAATAACAAGCTTCTGGTGACCGGCAGAGTAAGTACATGTAGCAACATGTAGTTCTAGTATGTAGCTTTCAAATATATTAGCTAAGCTAATTTTGCTAGCTCGGCAGTAAGAACTACAGTAAATATCTCTGATATTTATCTTAGTGTTACACAAAGGTGGGTAGAGTACTTGAAAATTGTAATCTAGTAACAGTTGTAATGTACTTACATTGTTTATAAGTAGATCGGGACAAGACGAGAGCTAGTTCTAAGCTTGTGGCTTGTTTATTGTTGCCACAGCAACTGACGGTCGCTATGGCAAGAGGCTGTCGGTTACAAAATTCCCGGAAGTATGACGTCACACGCACAGAATTTGAACCAAGTGAAACTAAAACTATTAAGACACCTGAGAAGTTCTGGGTAGAAAATATATACAGACAGAAAAGGTTTTTAATCTAAAATGCTATATTTTTTTATACAGTTTTGGCTTATTTACTTGGACTCCTTTATTTTCATTGCACAACAGAGAATTTGGCAACAAAATGTTGTTTGGCTACAGGAAAAAAATACTGAAAAACTGTAAGTATGCCTATAAATATATAAAAGTGGTGCAGGTAAGAGAAAAAATAAATAATAAAAAAATACTGCTTTGAGAGTGTTGTTTCTCTCAGTAAATGGTATTTTATTTGAGTATATGTCATTATTTTATTATTAGTTTTGATTATTTTAATTAATGAATCATCACATTAATAATAATAAATTTGATAAGGCACAGTCAGACTTTGACTAGGTCAGATTTGGCCTTGGTGTTATAGTTTGGCTCATTGTTGTGCAATTTCAATTGGACTGAGTAGTAAGTTATTTTCCCAAGATTAAAGCGACAAAAACATTCCTGAAGAAGTAGCAACTCTTAAAACTGTAAACCTGCAGCTTCTGTTCTCCTGCACAGAGTAATAAATGACTTTGGTATTCTTTAGTCCTTCAGTTCTGACCTCCAGTAGCTCCCTCTTCACCCAGGAGGCTGTTCCCAGCATCTGGCCATGCTTTATTTCCCCGCTGCTAGAGTGAGCATGTCGGGGCGGATGTGAGTTGCTCCCTGTGGACCCCGATGATGAGACGGAGCATTTACATTAGCCCGGTGAAGCAGGAGCCGCGGCACACTGCCAACCCTCCGGGTCCGAGCTTAAAGCTGCGCCATGTGGTGCATTTAATGTCAGGGGAATCCAGGCTGCTCTCTGAGACAGAGACAAACTGGCACGGAGTCAGATCATAAAGTCAGATAAACAACAATACTCAGGAAGTTAATTAGCTGTTACTCCTGCAGCCAAACTAGTCGGAAGCCAAAAAAAAGAGACAACCCTCTGAACCGCTGCCAGTAATTACCAGCAAGTGGAGCTGGAGAGGACGGAGCCTGACCCTCAATCTTCTGCTTTGGACAGACAGCAGGTTTCTCTGTTGGAGGGTAATTCAGGATGGAGAGAAATTGGAAATTACCTTTGACACAAACCGTAACCAACCATCAAGGAGGAATTTACTTCGGATTTTAGCATGTCTATTTGCAAAGATTCAAATGACAATGATGCTACTTGTGAGAGGGACTAAATTTGAGTTTCCATTAGCTGGAGAAGTCGGTGAACGCATTAATGGTAGCAATATTTTAAGATGTGCTGCATTATGCAGAGATTTTTCTTTTTGGGACATCAGAAAATAGGAAAAGTGCTGCTCTTTATCCCAGCTGAGTTAAAAAATGGAAGAAAATAACAGCAGAAATGGGTTTTCAAAGCGCCACAGTGTGGAAACAACTCATCTAACTAAAAAAACAAACATTGGAGCGAATATAAAGACAGGAGGAAAAAAGAACAAACAGAACAGATTGCACAAAATAATGAAAAACATGAACAAAACAAAATGTACGGCATTAAAAGATAGAAAACAGCAGTTTGGAATGTAAATATCCACAATAATTCACTACAAAAACACAAAATATTACCAAGTATGTTTCTAGTGCAAATATCTTAGCTCACTTAAAATAAGACAGGTACTAACGTACAAGGAACGGCAGAAAGATATTTGAGCTTGTTTTATGTCAGTAATTCCTGAATATTGATGAAAAATTACTTACTCCATTGGCAGATTATTTCACTTGTATTGAGACATTTTTCTAATATTATAAGGAAAATTATCTGGTTCTTTCTCTTCAACAGTAAGGAATTATTAACTTAAATCAAGCTTCTATATCTTGTTGAAGTTACTTGTAAGTTAGTGTTGTCTTATTTCTAGTGCACTAAGGTGCATTAGAAACTAGACCAAAAATACTTGGTAAGATTTTGCGTTTTTGCAGTGTTGTTACAGCATACGTGGTCTTGATTATGCAAAACATTAACAGACTGTGAGGAAATAAAACTTTAACAGTTTGTTCAAAGTATTCCTGAATCATCGAAATGAAATGACGTCACCATTGTCTGTCATAGTCAGGTGACCATTTTCAGAAACTTTAGTTGTAAGTTAGAAACATGGATGTTACCGTTGTCTCGTTTTGTTTGCATCAATTATCAGATCCTATTTTTAAGTTTCTCTTTCCACATGAGTTAATGCTCATCCTCGACAGCACCAATTGACTGTGGAGTTCCTCATGGCACCTCACTAGATACTGTGTTGTTGTTATTTTGGATGTTGATTTTATCATTTTAGTACACTTGAAATAAGACAAAGTAGCTTTTCAGCAAGATATAGAAGCTTGTTTTAAGTAAATAATTCTTGAATGTTAATTTTAAAAAGTACTAGTTACACTGGCAGATTATTTCACTTGTAACAAGACATTTTTCATGTCATTATTCACAAATTATTGGCTTAAAACAAACTTTTATATTTTGCTAAAAAGTTACTTTTAAGTTATTTTTGTCTTAATTCAATTGTAGACAAATATTTGCACTAGAAATTATGAAAAAACTTTTTGCAAGATTTTGTGTTTTTGAAGCGTACAACTCCTCAAGTGATTAAGTCTGCCCTTGTAATCCTGCTGCTCGACACCCACAGAATCGAAATGGGGGGAAAAAAAGAAGTTAAAAAAATGTGGACTGAATCTCAAAACAACAGGTTTGTGTGAACTTTAACTCAGGTCATTCCTGGAGCAAGTCTTAGTGTGAGTATGCAACAGATTGCGCTGTGTGGGCGGCTCAGCTCAGCAACTTCACCGTGACCATCAGGCCACGAACAGACCCACAGATTTAAATTGTAAGCAGCCTGGCATGCGGGCAACCTCTGGAGCATGCTGATCGATCATAATGGCCCCTTGCAGCACCAAGGTTAGGGCGCTCCAGGCGTATTGTCAGGGCCAGCTCGATCATGATGATGAGGCTGCTCATGGTGGGGGATGCTGATCAGTTTCTTTAACATGCATGAATCCGTTAGCTCTTGCAAAGTTTCTGTTTATCCTGGGTTTGATTCTCTTACGTTCTTGTTTTCTGTAATTGGCTGCAGATCCTGACCCTATCTCTGATTTATGAGTGAAAGCTTTCCTCCGCTGCGGTGCTGCAGGGGGACCTTGACGGAGGACTCTGACTGGCTTTTTGTCCTTTCCATAATTAGAGAGTACATCCAATTCACCCTGTTCATTACCCCTGGGCCCTGTGACAAATGATGAGCCAACTTGTTTTAATGTGGGCTTTCTGGAAGTCCTGTTTGGGGTGAATGAGCAACATCACATGCAAGCGAGATGAGAAATGCCATAAATGCTAAATGTTAAGTGGATTTCTGACGGCATAGTGCGCAGACACGAGCTGTTTGGTTCACAAGCGCAGCAAAAACATCAGGAATCTTTCAGCTACTGTATAAGTCAGAGAATAAATAACATCCAAATACACTGCAAAAAACACAACATCTTACCAAGAATTTTTGTCTAGTTTTTAGCAAAAATATCCTAGTTTTGTCTTACTTCAAGTGTACTAACTTATAAGTAACTTTTCAGCAAGCTGCTTGACAAAACATTATTTCCATGCTGCAGATGAAATAATCTGCCTGTGGAACTAGAACAACAAGAAGGAATTATTGATTTAAAACTATCTTCTTGCTTTAAAGTTACTTGTAATTTTGAATTTGCCTTATTTCAGGTGAACTAATATATTTGAATGTGTACAGACTGGCTACCCAAGTGGAGATGATGTGTAACTTGTGTCAATCTCAAGGCATAGAGGCCAAATCCAGCCCAAAATATTTTTTTTATCTGGCCCACTGCATTCTATGTTACATAAATATAAATTTCAAGACAACAATTGTGTTCTTAAAAATTATTTTAATCAAATCAAAGCAGTTTTTTTTTTTTTTGTATATCGCCAAATAACATCGTTGTGAAAAAACGCTAAATATTACTTAATTTCAAGAAGTACTCATCGAATGCAGAGACAGCAATTTATTATTATTTTAAACCTGTTTATAGGTACTTTTATCTGTACATTCTGCCACAATCAGACCTTTGTCGATATAACATGATCTTGATATGGCCTAAAATCAAAATGAGTTTGACACTTCTTTTTTTTTTCAAGAAAATATTTATAATGGTGTGTTCACATCAAACACCTTTCGTGAGTCGAAAACCCGTCCAACGCATGTGGTAAGCTACGCTTACCTGTTTGCTCCATGTCTAAAGTTTTGCACGTCGGGGGCATCTGGTTTATATTCAAAGGCTATGTGAATATAATAAATTCACATAGCACCAAAATCGAACCAGCCATTGTTTTCTGTTGCCTTCCTAATTGTCGGACACGTCGGAAGCGCTTAATGTGTCAAACGCTTCAAATCGCCCTAGGTACACGTAATGCACCGCAACAGGCCCTCAACATGGCTCCAAGTAGACTTTGAATGTGAACCGGAGGCGCCTGAGGTTCAAAATGCATTTAGTGTGAACACACCATTAGATGACGCTATCCCGGACGAGCCCCCAATTTTTGTTACTGCACTGTCCAGGGGTGGATAAACCAAAACATAAAGATGCTCCACTAGCAATTCTCAAAATGCAAATGAAATCCTTATTTTAACGTTTTGTTCAAGTGTCTGAAGAGGGAAACAGTGCATCACCAGCCATGTGAGATGTCTTTTTAAATGCTTTTCACATCTAAACAGTGCTGTACAAATTTTTGATTCTAATTTCCTCTTCTGCTTTTTCTTTTCTTCTGGAATGCACTTTGACATCTGCTTTTCATTCAAACCTTCATTTTCCAATTTCTACTGAAAATGGAGGACAACATGCTGTTTTTCTTCTCTTTCCTCTTTTATTTGGGGAAAAATGTGAATTTTCATGCTATTCAGAAAGCAACTCAAGGATGCTGATTGTTTACACAAGGTTTGAGGAGACAGAGTATTTGTAAAGCTTTAAATATTTGATCTTACCAAGCATAACAACTGAATAAAATTGGTTCAAAATTCTTCATACAGTTATCTGTGTCTTCATTTAGTTTATTTATTGCTCTTAAATATGTTTAAGATGGAAAAAAGTATATAATTTCCAGTTGATGATGCTAAGAGTAAACAGAACATTATGGTTTGACTATTTCATTCCACAGAGATGCGGTGTTGTTGTTTCCTGTCTATTTATTATTTATTTATATATTTTTTAGCCTTTAGCTACCCTGGGATCTCTGTAGATTTTTAGGGGGACAAGACCGGGCCAGTAAAAGTTTTAGGAGGGCACAGCTAATAAAAGGTATGGAGGACCAAACTGAAATAATTAAAAATGTTGTTTTCCCGTCCTTACACATGGGTTTTCATCAAGAAATGTATATATTTTCTTTTGCCATTTCCTCTTCCTTAGGCATGTTTTTTTTCAAGAGAATATTTAAAGATATTTATAAAGATATATTTTTTAAATTTGAAAAGTGTATAAACAAATATATTTATATGCATTTATAGTACTTACATTTTATAAGTTAAATTCATTTGATAATTAGATTAAGAATTTAATTAAAATATATATGATTTAATAAATGTATATGTATACGCGTATATATTCTGTTTTGATTGAAGAAGATGACCCCCGTGCCTTTCTATGACCTAAACTTGGTTTCCTGGGGGACCAGTGTGGTGGCCAACATTTTTAAAGACGGGGCCATGGCCCCCTTAACCCCTTCTTTTGGACACCACTGCGTTGATGGGATAAAACCAAATAAAGCCCTAGGAAGGACTTGGGGTAAATTTCAGTAAACCTGTGTCAATCATCTTAACAATATTTAATCCTTCCTACTTTTTCAGTCAGTCAGTCATTAAAAACAACCTGTTTGCAGGGTTAAAAATTAAAAATGTTGTTTTTAACAACATACAAATGTACAGGACATCGTCCTGTACATTTGTACAGGACATTTGCAAATCCCCTAATGGACATTAGGGGATTTGCTTGTTTGCCATGACTGTGCGTGTATGAAGAATAAGGTGATGGGAAGCCCTAGCTCTAACCAGATCTTTAATTAAGCTGCTCCCTGAAGCGTGATGGAGGAGGGTATCTAGTTTCAGGGGTGGCTGGGTTGGGGTTAAAGAGCTGGATCAGGTGGTTCATAAACTGATTCAGTGCTCCAGGTCAAACTTCACAGAAAAACGCTTCATGGAGACTCATCCTCTGATTTTAGAAAATAGATTTTCTCTTAGTGCTTGAATAGAAGAAGAGAATTTGTTTTTTATTATGCAACACATGCACAAAGTTTACAAAAGTTTTGTTCTCCAGTTTAAGTCCAGTGCTGCTTTATGCTAATCTCCCTACTAAGAACATTTGAAATCATAAAGATGAGATTGTTGTGTCTGCTCCACGAAATGTTCTTCCACTGTTTCTTATTCCTGTTCACCTGTTAGATAGGTAAGCTTCTCACTTTATCGCTGCTGGATCTAACCACTTATTCTTTTTTATGTGTTTTGTTTAGGTTTTTATGAAGATTCAAAACCAAAATTGTTCTGAGTCTTAAATTAAATCCTGATTCAAAGAAATCGGGGTTTTCAGACGTTTATGCACAACCATTCAAATTCAGATGTGGAAAAAATAAATCATTTCAAAACTTCTTTCACACATAATGTGATTTTTATTTAGTATGATTTAACTACAGAAAGAAAAAAATCTGCTGAAAAATAATAAAAGATGCAAAAATCTGGTTATAAAGGTGTGAACGTCCTTAAATTTATTAGAAATTTGGTGATTCTCTTAAGAGTTCAACATCTCTATATCATACTTTCTCTGATTTCATTATGACCAAACCTTGTTTCAGTGGGACTAATGTTGTTTATGATGATCAGATTATCATCCCCCTATAATACTTTCAATTGCCTCTTGTTTAATGGTTTAACAAGAAAATAAATAAAATCACTTTTATTTGCAAACCTGGCGCACTTACTTCTCAAATGACTGGACTAAGAATAGATGATGAATGATTTGAAAGGTTTCTCATCTAATTTGTCTCTCTGGTAAATCAATCTCTGCATAAAAAGTAGAAATGTATCCTAATTAGAGTTGGAGAACAAAAGAAAGCAGGAATTATACAGATGTTATAAACAACAGGCATGTATTTGTTTTATGTGTTCACTCCTGCAGACGCTGTTTCACCTGTGGAAAAAATATTTCCATGTTCACTTTTTTTTTATTTTTCCACCAAGATTTGTTCTTTCCTGTTTTTAATCGTTCGAGTCCGACTCCTTACGTAAAAGCGAACATTTAACTTTCCAGATGATAAAATACAAATACTGAGGCAATCATAGAACGCAAACAGAAAGTGGAGCAGCGGTAAATATTGAGTCGAAAAGAAAACTAGCTGGAAAAGAAGTGAGTCTTCCTGTTGGTTTAATGTTCAGAGGAAATCTGTTTTATACGACAAAGTAAGAAATAAATGAATAAATCAGTAAAATTATGAGAATAAAGTTGTAATATTCTGGCTTTATTTTTGTAATATTACAACTTTATTCTCGTAATATAACTTGAATTGTAACTTTATTACTCTATTCTCTTAATATTATGATTTTGTTTTTATAATAATACAATTTTATTCTCGTAAAATTATTACTTTATTGTAATAATTTTAAAACTTTATTCTCATACGACTTTATTGTCATATTATCTTGACTATTGTTGTAATTTTATGACTCTATTCTTGTGTTATTTCAACTTTATTCTCATAATTTTATTATGTTATCCTAGTAATTTCACTTTTTTATTGTCTTTGTAAGTAGAAGCATGTATTCTACTGCAAAAATGGACACATTTGTTTTATTTTAAAATTAATTTAAGAAATCTGAGATCTTTTCACTTTGTCATTTCTGCTAAATATTGACATAAACAGTGAAACATGTACAAACTTCGGAGGCTATCGTCACCAAATATGTGCATATATATTATGTTACAGCCACAGTTTAGGCCCGACTTCACTGTAGCAAAAATTAAGTCAGAAATCTTCATTTTCCAGAAATTATTAGCAGATTCTACCATCGTTTTTCTTGTCATTTTATTTGGGCGATCTAAAGTACAGAAGAGAAACTGGAAAAATAAGACGCCTCAATAACCTTTTGTGACATGTTTAGATTTTGTTTTTGTAGTAAAAGCTGCTTTCTGATCCACAGAACTATTGATTGGCTGGTTTTACATTTAAACCTCCAAGCTGCTCTAATTGAATAGGAAGAACAACCATTTTCTCTTGTAAAAGGGTAAAATTACTAGAGATTAGAAACTCCCAGTTTCCCATTACTTCCCTTCAACAAACACAGAAAGAAAATAGAAATCATTTGAGTTAAACTGATTTTCTGGAAGGTATTGTCAGCCAGTCCAAACTAAGAGGTTTCATGTTATTTCCCGTGACTCTGATGGAAACATTGAAGTGAGTTTAGGAAAGTCTGTCTATAACCTCAAGTCGATTGACTGCAATTTCAGGCAGACAGGCGAAACGGTTCGGCAGCTCCTCTCAGGATTAGCTTGTTTTTTATCTTTGAAATGTAGACTGTGAGGGAAAAAAATGCTGTGGAGTTATTTTAATACCAGAGTCTGAAAGATTAAAATTAAAAGATTTACAATAGATAACATTCAGCTCTGACTGGCTTGTGTCATGATGCTGAGGATCCAGGTGGAATGAAAGAAGGATGTTTTAATGAAGAAAAGGCACAAATAATCCAAAGTCCAGGCAGCACAGCATGAACGGAAGGCTAAGGTTCAAAACTGGTACATCTGGTATCAATATACGACTAACAACAGGTATGACGTGAGAAGACAGCGATGCTAGAGAGATATGACAAGGACCAGACAAAGACACAGAAACACAGGTGGCATTAAATGCACTGTGGGTAATCAGGGAACGAGACACACCTGGGAACAATCGAGGGGAAGACAGGACAACACGGAGACTCAAAGGACACAGAAGAATTCAAATCTTCACAGCTTGTTTTTAATTTGTTTAATTCATCCCTGCTTTTGTTTCTGTTTTTGGAAAAACTCAAACATCCATCATGTTTGCATTTTCTGAATTTGTTTTAGAAAACAGGTGAGTTTGTTTTCTTTAGCTGAAATCGGATGTACAGGAGAGAGGATGCATATGACAGTTTAATGTTAAATTTGCTTAAAAAACTCATGTCAATTCATGTTGAACTTTGGACAGACTGCAAACATTTCTCACTGTTAATGTGTAATGAGAACACTTTCTTATAGACTAATCTCAAACTGATAAAAGTTTTTATTTGGAATATTCTCTTATGTAAACCAAATGCGCCTGATGTTTGAAGTGCAGTTTGTGTGAACGCACCGTTAGATGATGCTATCCCGGACGAGCCCCCAATTTTTGTTATGGCACTTTTCAGAGGTGGATAAACCAAAACCTAAAGATGATCCATCAGATGCAATACAGTTTTAAAGTAATTTATTTGCAGCGTAATATTTTACTTTGGTGGACCACCAGAACAAACTTATTTTTGGTGTAGTTATTTTGTTTCTTTGTTTACTCCACTTGTTTCTGCTCCGTTTTTTTAAATTGAATTTTAACTCACTTCATTTATATAGCGGCAATTCACAATGTGTCATTTGAAGGCATTTTGCAAAAAGTTTAATCTAGTCATACACTTAATTTGATCCTAGTTATCAGACAGCGAGTTAAAGCTGCAGTAAACAACTTTTACAAAATTAATTTTTTTATATTTGTTAAAACTGTCCCGATGTCCTGACAGCATAGTAGGAGACAAATAATCTGTGAAAAGCTTGATCTCCACCTCCTCCCTGAGCTGCTATTGCCATCTGAAAAAATGCACAACAATCAACCAATCAGAGCCAGGGGGCGGGTCTTAGCGCTGTTAATCAATAATTAACCTTCTGTTCCAGGAAAACCATTTATCAGCCTCAACTGTGGCCATGCTGACTAGCATTAGCATTCATGGCAGGATCAGGTAGTTGAGCATAGCGGAGGGTGAGCACAAGAGTGATTGACAGCGCTAGGACCCTCCTCCTGATAAGTTGTTTCTCACAGAGTGGTGTATATTTGCAGTTAGCACTGGGAGAAAGTAGAAGAGCTAGATTGTTTTTTTCCTGATTATGTCTTATACTGTCACATTGTAATGATGATTAACATAAATATATTTTTAAATAAAAATTATATGCCGTAGCTTTAAGTGCAGTTAATTATTCAAGTAGTTAAAATTTTCTATCTTGGGAAACCCAGAAGATCACTGACTTGCATCATCCACTCCTCCTTGATGTGGTGAATGTAAACAATTGCTTGCTTTGAGTCGTTGACTTTACAGCAATCCCTCATATGGAGCATGCATGTAGCGACAGTGGAGAGGAAAAACCTATCTGCTTAATAAAGGATTTAAATGACACATCTTGGTCAAAAATGACAGTTCTTTACTTTTCTTGCAGATGACAATGTAATCCTGTCCAGATTAAGTTATTTTAATATGCATTTAAAACATCTGGTTGTGGTTATATAATCACCTTCAAACTATTTCCAGTTTATAAAGTTTTTTTTTCTACTATCTGTAAAAGAAACAACAAATATTTTATGTGTTTTCTCCAAATCAGCTGCATCACTTTGTTGTCTCAAGTTTTCTCTTCAAGCAACTCTTTGAGCTTTGGCTTGAGAAGTTCTTTATCGTACACAAGATATTAATATTAATGCATTAAAAGACGCTGCTGGTGCTTGAGATATGAAATGCATCACATCCAGCAGGATTAAAGAGAGATTAAAGCTAAAAGTTTTAAAGCTTTTAAAATCCCATTTGATAGAAAAAAGGCCCAACACCCCTTTTATTGTCAAGATTTGGAGAAATATTAGTTTTTTTTTTTTTTTTAATTTGCTAGTCAACTCTGCAGCTTCTAACCACAAATAAACAATAAATTCATGAACTATAAAGACATAAGTGGTAAATGTTCCTCATCTGGGTGGAAGAACTGCAACATTGTTTACTTTATAACCAAAGAACAAATTATGAGTCACTGATTGAAAGATAAACCTCAAAACATTAGAAGCTTTACAGCTTAAAGGCTAAAAACCGGATTCTGGTCCATTAACCGCAGCGAGGAAGAAACTGGATGTTATTATTATGAAATAAATATGTAAAAAAAAAAAAAGCTTTGCACTTTGCGATGTGTCATTTTACCAACTGTGTAACTAAAAGGAAAGTTAGACTCTATAAAAATGTTGCAGGAAAGAAACAAGTTTTAATGCATTAAGAGTTTTTATTATAGGAAAATGTCAATTATTTTTTAAAATGGTGGTAAAAAGTCAAATTGCACTTTTTTCTTAACCTGGTGAGCATCCATTTATATGTTTATCTTTGAAAGGTTCTTGTTTTCCTTCTAGTTTTTCCAAATCAGATTCAGTGCCAGAGTTTTATTTTACAATAGTGTAAACATCAGCTGTATTTTCCCTTAATGCAGAGTAAACAACTTTTCACAGCAGATGTGTTTAGCCTGAAATCGGGAGGTAATTTTAATCCTAGTGAATGAACTAATTATGCGTCATACAAATATCTAATGAGCACTTCATATAAACTGAGATCAAGTGCAGGTACATCTTATATTTATAGTTTAATTTGTAGGTCAAAGTCAGATTTATTTATATACCACATCTAGCAACTCATTTAAATATTTGAAAGATTATAAACAGACTGAAAACTTTTTGATTTGGGGAATATTAGAAGGTTTTTGTAAGGAGTTATAAAATAAGGTTGCAGATTTCTGACCCCTGAATTAAAAACATAATTTTGAAATAGTGGAGCCAAGGTGCAAAACTAAATGTTAGATAATCTGAGAAGTAACCTGAAGAGAGTTTAGGTCCAGAAACTTCCTCACATCCTGCACTGCAAACACAAAAAGTATTTTTAGTCTAGTTTAAAGTGTAAATATCTTACTGCACATGAAATAAGACACACTTTTCAGCTTGATACAGGAGCTTGTTATAAATCAATAACAAGCGTTTTTCAGTATTGAATGGCAGATTATTTCACCTAAAACATTTTCCATGTTACAATTGAAATAATCTGTCGACAGATTTAATCAATATTAAGGAATTATTGATTTAAACTGCATGGAAGAAGTTAGAGAAGAAAAACACTTTCTTTTCTCGGAATATTTCCTGTTTTCAGTGACCCTAATCCTCATGCGTCATGATTTATTTATGTATTTATTTCTACCCAGCAGTAAAAGTTGAGGGTCTCCCTCCTCTCCGCTGCGCCTCCTCCAGCGCCACCGGAAGCCGGGCGGCGTTAAGACCCAGCAGATGTACAGTACCGCGAACATCTGTCGCCGCGGTCTCCGCTCCGTATGAATCGCGCCCGGACTCCAGTCTGGAGACACTCGCGCTCCGAGGCGGGCTGGGATCGGGACCGGGGCGGATCCAGGCGCGGGGAGGATGAGTCCGGACCATGAGAGCGGAAAGTGGAGCCAGACGCACTGAGCCGCAGCGATAAGACAGCGCGCAGCAAAATGAAGACACCTATGGTAAATGTCTCAACTGTTTGGGGGGATTCTTTCTTCTTCTCGTTTCTTCGAGAGCAGCCAGATCAGGTCGCCTCGTTGCATCACAGCCGTGTTGAATGATGACGAGGGGATCAGGGGATCTGGACATCCAGCTGTGCGCTGTTTGGCACCGGAGCTCCGCTGCAGCTCGGACCTCAGCGCGCCGAGGGGCTCAGGGTCCCAACGCTAACATTTCATTTATTCACCTCTAAAAAGTCCAATAAATCTCTAGTTATTGGATTTTTAGGGGCGGATTTTGATCTTGTAAAAGTCAAAGTCAGTTGGATTTGATGCGATTTCATAGAATCTCTTAACTTTTACAGTTTTACTCGTCCAGTTGATGCACATAAACGAGAAATTTGACTTTGACGTTTAAAATATAAAATAAACGCGAAGTAAAAAATATTGTTCTTTCGTTTTTGTAAATATATAAGCAGTATTTTATTTTACAAACGAGGAGGGGAAGATTGGATTGCAAATGCAGGTTGGATGTGTTTTGTTTTAACTTGAACTCAAACTGAAAATGCCTGCATGAAATGATCCCTTATATCATTTAAATTACTTTTTTCTTTTTCCATGCTAATAAAACATTAGTTTTTAATTATAACAGATTGGAGATTTTGTTTTTAAATATTAAAATCTGCGCTGCAACCACAGAGAGGTGGAAGGTGGGAAACCTCCCAAATGTGCATAATTTATGTTTCACTGATCAGGCATAACATTATGACCTCTGACAGCGACCAACACTTATTTATATTTTCATTTTAGCATTTTTAGAAGGTTACTTTAGACTCCAAGGGAAGATGTTTTTCTTCAGCACCATTAGATGGACTTAATGCATAATGAAATATCATGAAATGAGTTATTTTTGCACCACCTCCTGTTGTTAAAGTCCATTTTATGTAAATGTAGGTCTTTATATATTGCACATAATGTCAGTGACACACTGCAAAAACAAAATCTCACCAAATGTTTTTGGTCTCATTTCTAGTGCAAATATCTTACTAAGTTCAAATAAGACAGAGCTAGCGTATATGCAACTTTTCAACATAGATATGGAAACTTGTTTTAAGTCAATAATATTGTCAGTGGAACTAGTCCATTTTAAAATTAATATTAAGGAATTATTGGCTTAAAACAAGCTCTTACGTCTTGTTGAAAAGTTACTTGTAAGTTAGTTTTGTCTTATTTCGAGTGCACCAAGATATTTGCACTAGAAACTAAACCAAATATAGTTGGTAAATTTTAGTTTTCGCATTGATGCTGAGGTACTTCTAGTGGGATCAGTCACAGTTGCACAACATCCGCCAGGTGTGTCCGTAAAAATGCCTGGTGGAAAAACCCGTGACACGTGCTGGTCATAATGTTGTGCCTCTTTGCGTTTTTACTAATATGAATATGATTTCTTGAATATCTGTTTCTCACTCCAGCTGCTGCCTGCAAGTTAACAAACATTCAGAGTCTTTTCCTGCACGTTGACGTTGTTACAGCAAAACAGAAGATTAAATTCATACTAAACCAAATCAAGTTGGCTGTTTATATCATTTTTACATGATTTACAGACTTTGGGTCTTTCAGATCTGTCAGTTCACATTTAGCTGAACTGGTATCTAAATGTGGTTGTTTGAATGTTGAAATCAGTGGAAAAGCATTAAAAAGCATCAATTTAAAGGTTTTGTGGTTCAAAAAACCCAAACAATACCAGGATTATTTGTTTTATTTTTTAATGTGACCTATATTCTAAACTCCACCTAAATAAACTCCTGAATTTGTGTTCTGGTGTTTGGTTCTGGTAATGAATCTACCTGTTGGTGGAAAATGTCATATCGCAGTGAGTTTGTTGGGAAGTGAGTAATTCCTCGAAGCGGTGGCAAGATAACAGCCAGTCAGACACGAACGCACACATCTGTCTCTGTGGGAACCTGTCATTAATGTTTTCCCGCTCCCTTACTTTAAACTTCGCTGCGACGCCTTCCTCTTTGCTTTAAATGTAACAATATAAGCTGAAAGCTCACAGTCCTTCTGTTACCGACGCAGGCAGAGAATGAGAGACGGCAGGAACCGGCGAGACGAACGGAGGCGTGGAGCCTCTGCCTAATCTCCGCTCTCTGACTGTCGTAGAGGTAAAAATACCCAAAATGACAGCACCGATGTTGTTTTTAACTTAAAGAAGTGAAGATTTTCTCAGTTTAAACAGATCGGGAATTCATTAAAGAGCGACACTGAGATTATAGTAGCAAAAACAAAAAATCATAGGCAAGTATTTTTGGTCTGCAGATGTGTCAGTGCGCTCGAAATAAGACAAAACTAACTTGCAAGTAACTTTTCAGCACACTTGATTTAAGCCAATAATTTTTCAACGATTAAAAAAAACCCACTAGTTTCACTCTCATGGGAAAATGTTTTGTCATAAGAGA
This sequence comes from Poeciliopsis retropinna, assembly GCA_010277075.1. NCBI lineage: Eukaryota > Metazoa > Chordata > Actinopteri > Cyprinodontiformes > Poeciliidae > Poeciliopsis > Poeciliopsis retropinna. The sequence continues at coordinate 5,379,819 of VMRM01000021.1, forward strand.
AATAATCTGGCTTTTTCATCAATCTCAAGGGATTATTGACTGAAAATAAGCTGCTATGTCTTGCTGAAAAGTTACTTGTAAGTTACTATCAAATGTTTCAAATGTTATAAGATATTTCCAATAGAAAATAGACCAAATTTACTAGCAACATTTTGTGATTTTTGCTGACGGAGTTCCGCTGGGGTTGCTTGGTAACGGGGCAGTTCCTGCTGATTGGTGACGTTACGTTCTGGATGTTTTTGAAACGGCTCATTTTCCAGACACCAAAAAACACAAACCTATTGCTAAAATCTGTCTGGATGTTTGTTTGTTGGTTATTTTTGAAAGTCTTGTCTGCTCTAGAGGCCTTTATTTAGCAGCTGTCGGACAGGAAAGTGGGATATGAGAGAGGGAGGAGATGATTTTTTCTTGCGTTTTGTATTATTTCAAGTGCATTAAGATATTTGCACATCATATTTGATGCGCATTGATGATTTTGATGATGTCAGTCATCAAAATGTAATGTTTGCTGCTGGTTTTCTCATTTGTTGGCTGCATGGTGTCCTTTATGATCACATAAAGTGATTCATGCTGTAAATCACTTTGACCTGCTTTGTTTCTGTAATGTACTGAACAAATAAACTTGATTGACTGATCAGACTTGAACCTGTGACTGCCGCGTCAAGGAGTAAGGGGTCACGCTTTGCCTCTGCGCCACCGCGTGTTTTTAAAAATAACTTTAACTGTTTTTTTTAGAAGCCGTTGAGACCCAATGGAAGCATAAAGACATTAAAAATGTGAATTTTGCATAATAGGTTCCCTTTAAATCCAGTCCTTCGCCAACACAGCTTAAGTGGTTGAATCACCTCCTCACCATGTCATCACTCTGCAGAGGTCTGGTAACGAACCCTTCATTAGCTCCAGGTGTGAAACACGCAGGACCGCCCGCGCGCCGAGGGCCGACCTTCGACACCACTGGCCCAGTTCAAGTTCAGCTGGGCTAATCAGTCTGCATCTGCGTCTCTGTCTCCAGCGCCATGGGGTAGCCGTGCTTCTCGTCCTCCTCCTGTGCGCCAGCTTGTTCCTCGTGTACAACGGCAGCTTCAACAGTCCTTCCAGGGAAACTAACGACACCCGCGCCCGACAGCATGAACATCTGCAGCAGCCGCCCGAAGCCTCCGGCAGCACGGCGAAGCCTCACCTGCCGGCCCTCCAGGGATACATCGGCATCATCGACCATAAGGTAGGCAGATGTGGCTGCTCTGTAATTCAGGGGGATGAAAAACTCTGAATGTGCATCTAATGCACTGCACAGTAGCAGCCGGAGCCTTTGAAGGTGAAGCCGGTTTCAAATTTCCTCCATTAGGAGTCCAACTCTCTTTTCCCACCTCAAACATGAAAGCACACACATGCACTCTCTTACTGCCATCCGCCACTCGTCTACTTAGAGGCGGAGAGGCTCCTCTCTGCCGTTTATCACAATTTTCTCCAACAGTGTTGCGCCACACTCAATACCCACCTGTCGTTGCTAATAACGGTTTAAGCTACAAATGAAATCCTTGGCTGCATTCTTCCACTCTAATTGATAAACCCAGGAGACCCTCAGCGAGCCGAACCCTGACGTCACCGCCGGGTATCGACTTCCATCTGTTTACCAGGAGAAAACAATCAATGTGAGTAGCAGGGAGCTAAAGGCTCTGCAAGTAAAGCAGACCTACCTGCTCACAAGGCTTATTCAGGCAACATTTTGTTGACGGGCTGAATCTTCCTTTATTCTGCAGAACAGTAGTTGTTCTCCCACTGCGGTTACTTTACGGTGTGCATCACTCTTTCTGTGTCGGGTTGATTCTAATAAAAATTGTCCTGCAGGTTTTTGGTCTTTTTCTGTCTTTCTGCAGCCATTCCACATCCCTCAGAGCTCTTATCCTCCATTTGTGATACCTTAACATCTCTGTGCCCATTTTGCATGTTTTTTTCCCCCCATTTCACTGCAGCCATTTTGCAACTTTCTTTTGCATCTCTAAGCATTTTGTATCTACTTGTGGTCACTTTATGCCTTTTTTTTCTGTTTTTTGTCCCTAATTACTAATATCTGTCCTGTGTGGTATTTTAAAATGTCTTAATGGCATTTTTTTTTACAACCTTTAGATGCTATTTCTTATGATTCTCTTGGGTTTTTTCTGCAGCCGTTAGTATTTCTTGTCATTTCATATGACTTTGTTATGATGTGATGACTTTGTGTTGCATCCCTGAGGAGAACCTTCCATTTCATATATTTTAAAATCTCAGACTTGCCATTTTGCACGCTTCTTCTCTCTGCACCTATTTTAGATGTTTCAATCTTTGGTTTACATTTCTCTCAGTCGATACCTTGACATCTGTTTATGGCCGTTTTGTAGGCTTTTTTCATTTCACTGCAGCCACTTTGAAACTTTCAAAAGTCTCTTGTGTCTTTCTAAACATTTTGTATCTATTTGTGGTCATTTTATGCCTTTTATTTGTCCTTTTTGCATCCATAATTACTAATATCTGTCATGTGTAATATTTTAAACTGTCTCAATCGCATTTTTTGGATATTTTAAATGCTATTTTTCACATCTCTGTGATTTTTCTGTGGCCTTTTATATTTCTTTTCATTTGGCGTCTATTTGTTGTCATTTAATGACTTTGTTTTGAAGTGTTTCATCCTTGAGGAGAATTACTTTTTGTTTTATGTACTTTGACGTCTCTGAGCTGCCATTTTCCACACTTCTTCTTCTCTGTTTTAGATGCTTCAGTCTTTGGTTTGTGTTTCTATCTGCACACATGTTGCATCTGTTTTTGTTCACTCATTTGACTTTCTGAAAAAGTTAAATTCATATTTTCTTTTTTCAAAACCTCTTTAATAACTTCATTGCTATTTGGAAATTAATTACTCTTTTAATTATTTTCTACCCCTCAATAGTTACTCTTAAGCTTTCAGTAACCTTTTCTTACAACTTTTGACTTTATATTTTTTACATTTCTGTAACTGTTTGCATCTATTTTAAGTTCCTTTTTTTTTTAGCCTTCATTCAAAAAGTTGAATCTCAGTGAAAAATTCACATTGTTATGAAACTAGTTTCTCTTTGGTCATTCTGCATCTCATATTTTCTGTTTATGATACTTTATGGTTCTTTACATCCTCCAAAAGCAGTTCTTAATTTCCCTTCACTTATTTTCATATTCAGATGTTTCTCTTTCTAGTTTTGTCTCTTTGTAGCCATTTTGCAAACCGTTAGCATTATTTTTATCTTACTTTGAACCATTTACATCCTCATCAGATTTATTTATCTGTCTTTCTAGTGATTTTGCATCTTTGTTCTGTCATTTTGTATCTATTTTTAACCATTTGGCGACCAAGAAAAGTCCCTGAATTTCCTTTTACTTGTAAAATTACATTTTAGCTTTCTTTCTATCAGTAAACTTCTTCATTTTTTTCGTTTTTTACTTTGATTGGCTAATTTGCATCACTCAGCTATAAGCAGTATTTTCTCTTCTGTGTAGCTCCTTCGTATTCTTTAAGTATAAATGATCCTTCTACACATTTTTTGTCTGTGTTTTGTCATCCAATACAAACTCACAGAGATGAAATTGATATTGCTTCTACCGCTTCTATTTGCCATCTATCTGTGACCGTTATAAATTGCTTTCAGTTTCTGTTTTTGACATTTTATGAGTACAATGTTCTCTGTTGTTCTGTTTTTTTGCTTGTCTCCATAATTATGCATCAATCCACATTTAATCTTGCGTCTTAAAAATAATTAGGCATCCTTAAAGCAGCGATTTTCTCTTCACTCTCTTTTTTATCATCGTAATTTTGTACCCTGCTGTCCTTTTGTGGTCATCTTCGCCTCTCTTTGTTGCCATTTTTGCGTTCCCTGCCTCTATCTGATGATCTCGACTTGAAAAGTCACTTCTGTGGCTTCGGGTTCTGGTCTGGTTTCTAGTTGGCCCGTTCTCCAATCCATCTGTGGCAGGACTGTGGACACCATGAGTGGCAGTTCAGTTCTTGCTGCCATCTCTGTCTCGGGGAGATCTGCCGGCTTCTGGAAAGCGCATATCGTCAGATTACGGCATTTGCATATGAGTAGTTGGACGGCAAGCTGCGTGCTTTTACAGAAGGCTGCTGCTGTACAGATTACAGAAAATCAACAGCATGCAAATGTGTCGGCGGCAGAGATTTAGGAGTTGACATGTTGTTCCTGAACACCAGAAAAAAAGCCTGGTGGGTAAATGACCGTCTACGTTAAACGCCGGGCAGCTTGAAACTCAGCCTAGATGGCTGTTGGCTGCAGATATAAACAGAAAAATTAAACAGAAACATGCGAATGTGTAAAACTTCAACATTGTATAAAAACCAGTCACAATACCTGATTAATTAATCAATTAATCACTTGGGAAACTAAATTGATATTTATAATTTCCAGTCTGATGGTTAATAGTTTTTGAAGGTCAGTTTTGTTTACAGAGACTTCATAATCAATTTTATTCATGGTTTCGTGTGTGGCTTTATTTCCTCTTTGTTTATCATTTTGATTGTTTCATTTTGAATATTTATAATGTCTTTCATTTCCAGTGCCAGGTGTTTATTATTAGTCTTTGAGAGGGCAAACTTGCATTATTTTCCATTATGAAAATGGTCTCAAAAGCACAATATTATTGTATATCGCAATAAATACTTTTACCCGAGAAAACCTGAGCCCAGATGGCGGTCAGGGCCAGTCATCCGTCCAGCCAGCAGCCATGTTTTTGAGTTCAAAAATGTTTATAGTTGACCGGAAATTTCATATCATAACCTGATAATTATGCGTTTTTGGAAGACTAGAAGATTAATGCCTAAACCCCAACTTAAAAATGGCAATAATTAAAGAAAGAACTGCAATAAATAAACAATGATAAGTCTGGTGGCCCGCCAGGCTCATAATACACTGAGGGAAACCCTGAACTTTCTATGTCTTGAAAGAAATCTGGATTATATTTTAAAACAAGTTCTGAGTCTGTTAAATAAACACACAGTTTCAGTTGGTTGCTTTCCTGGAAGAGATGCAGTTATTTTTAGTCCTTATGAGTTAAACAATCATTCAGCAGTAATTTATGACAAGAAACCCAATTTCAACTCAAAGGTCTGAGGACGTAGTAAAACTGTAAAATCACCTTACAGATTAATTATTTTTGGGTTACTCGTTTCTGCAGCGTTACTTCAGTTTGTTGGGGTTTATTGACATGTTTCTGTGGATCATTTCGATCAAGCTTAGGTGTGACCTGAAATCATTCTTACTTTGTTGTAAAATCACAGCTTTGTTTTGGATCCAGGTGATGATTGGGCAAAGTGTCATCTGGCCCAGCCCACCACAGCTGTTTATGTGGCCCTCTAGATTATAGGCTAAACACTAAATACTATGTTATCAATCAAATCAATACAGTTTTTATCTGTTTACTGCAAGATTATTTAAATCAGGCCCTCCAGTTTCTTGAGAATTATCAAGGAAATTCATACAAAATTAACAAATTCCTGCGCTTTTTTGTGCTAATAATTGGGAGTTTATTGCAGATTTTTCTCAAAAATTGTCAAAAACTTTCTTTCTTGTACTTAAACAGCTGCCTCAGTTTTAACTGATGTTAGATTATAGTTCATGATTTATATAGCGAGTAACAATAAATCACATTTACTGTCACAAATAAACGCAAATGTCAGAAATATTTCCAAATTAGCACCACAAACACAAAATCCTGGAGGCACTGAAAAGACGATCAATAAAAATATTTAATTTTAAGAATTGATTGATATTTTAACAGTTTGTGAACAGGTTCTATCAATACATTCTGGCCCTTTAAGAGCATTCATGATCTTGATTCGGCCCAAAACGAAAGAGTTTGACTCTGCTGCTTTAGATCATGACTGAGTATCACAAGAAACTGGATTCAATGGAGACAAAATCATCACATCTCCACCACCGTGCTTTACAGTTGATTTGTAGTATTTGCTGCTGTTCATTATGAACATTTCTACTTTGTGTGACGGATATTATTCTAGACATCTTCTTGTTCAGTTAAGAGAGAAAATGTTTCCTCCTGGCGTTTTTTGTTCAGGGCTTTTCTGGCTGTCCTGTAATAAAATTTAACCGAGTCTGAGATGGATTCCTTGTGTTTCTCAGACTAATTTCATCCTCTGCCATTGGGGGGAATTTGCTGGTATTGGTACAATTTCTTTGTGTTTCTATGGCTGCAGGCTCTGGTTCTGGAGCAGGAAGGAATTGGTTTCATCAGAAGTTGAAGACAGGCTCACTGGGAACAGCAGGCCAAACAAACCCAAAAACTCTGGAGTTTGGCTTTTCTTTTGTTTCAAACAAATAAACAAAATTTGCAGAAAAACAACTGTCTCGCGTCACCTCCAAGGTTATTGTGATGCCATCCATCACGGGGTTCAAGTAGTTGAAGTTGCAATTAGCAGCTTCACTCACTAATTATTTTTCATTAAATCCATAAAAAACCATTTCCTTCTTCTGTTAATCGTTTAAGATCGCCAGGTGGTGTTCATAAATCTCTCCAGTTGTGTTTCACTCCTGTTGCAGATGAGAGATCGGCTGATTTAGATCATATTAAACGAGCAGTGCTCGTTTAAAACAGTGTATTTAAATGAAGGCGGCGATATTAGGGTACTTGGTTGCAGGAATATTGTGATAAATCACATGATTTGTTTGGTAAAATTGTCTTTAGGCACTGAAATGTTTCAGAAATAAAGAATAAAACAGCCTTTTTGTTGATTTAAAGATGTGGCTCCATCTTGGCTTTCTAGTGGAAATGTGAGCTGGTTCTTCTGCAGAACCAGTAAGGATTAATCACTGGAACTGAAAAATTCCTTCTGATGTTTCCATGAAGAAGCAATGCGTTTGAGCTGTTCATTTTATTTGTGATCCCAGCTGCGGTTAAAGAATGATTAAAAAATTGTTTATTAAATTATAAATTTTTCCATTAGGGTGACATTATTACAAACTCAATTTTAAATACAACACAATATTTGTGTTTTTATAATAAATAGAACCTTGCAGACATTTTTACTTAAAAGCTGACTTTGCTGCACCTAGTCCAGCATTTACTCAATTTATAAAATTTGGCTAAATATAGAAAGCATTTAAAAAGAAAGAGAAATAAACTTTCATTTGAGCCTAAACAGAACTTGAAAACTGGATGTATTTCTTTTAAAACAGCTTCAGCAAATGTGAGAATTATTTTGAGGTTTGGATCTAAAATTAACTGCATTCCTTTCCTACAAATAAAGGGACGACTTTATTTGGTTGATGTTAGTTTTTATTTCTTGGTCCCTTTTTTTTTTACTTTTCATTTGACAAAATGTTTTGACACCCCTGCCTCAAACTGCCTTCATTAAAATAATTTACATCTGGTAACTAAACCTAACTTTTAAAAAAGTAATTAAAAAAGTTGCTTAAGATTTTTGCTCTCTATTTCAGCCTTAAACAAATAGAAATAATTTAGTTAATACCAACTAAACAACATTTAGCCTGATTTAAAGTTACAGTCAGTAAAAAGTGGCTGCCTCTATTTGTTTTTTTCTATCAGCTCCAATCATTAAATATTTTTGCTTTGACTTGCTGTATCAGTATAGGTTTTAGATTATTGATAGAAGAATAAATCTGTGTAATCTGTGCTCCAGAGGTGCGGTTAGTCTTTTCTCTTCAGTCACTCTGATCACTCGCATATCGAACGCCGCGTTAGATGAATGTGCAATATGTCGTATTTTAGGACGTTGCACGCAGCACATTTTGCCCAGCCTGAAAAGCCGATACTCGGCGACCATGTGTGTTTTGATTTGATGAGGATTTGTCTGCGATGCGTCACTGAGCGCAGCTGCGGATGAGAATTGATTTTCCTCGAGTGAACCAGAGCAGTTGAGCATCATAAGTAAACCGCAGGTTTATTTATTTATTTTTCTTTCTTTCTGCTTTTGGCTTATTGGCATTTTGGTGACAGGGGACATCATTAGGGGCCACGGCTCCTCCGCAGATCGGTTACACTTCTCCACACCAGCCGTTTTATCGTCCTGCATATTTCTTGTAATCAATATTTTGATGATATGGATTCGTTTTTCCACTCCAGAACGTTGCCCTTTCCAGTTCTGAGGACTGCATCCTCTGTAGGATACCACATGGCTTGTAAAAGTCATCATCCTTATCTCATTTTTGTTCTCCTGCAGCACTGAATGATCAGTGTTTAGAAAAACCCTCCGACTTGACCATTTGTCTTCCTCCTCTTTGCTGCCTGACCTCTTTGCTATATTGATCTGTCTGAGATATAAGCCAGCCGGCACGCAGCGGTGCGATGCCAGTCAGCCTTTGACCGCTTTACTTTATCTTCCACAAGAGTATTAAACCTTTCACAACACAGAAAGTGTCAGAAAGGCTGTGTGCTATTCGGCAGGAATTTTAAATACTTTTTCCTCCACCGTCTCTGCCTTATTTTTGCTCCTGAAAATCCATAAAGATTTCCGTGCTCAATATTTTTACTGCTGCATGTTTTGGGTCACAATGAAGGGTAATTTCTTTCTCCTTCTGGAGCAGTATTGGTAGGCCTGCGAAGGAAAGAGACGAGATAACAGGGGCACAGCCACAGGGGGGGCTAAAGAGGACCGGCTCCCCTTAAAATCTGATTGGCCACCCCACCAAAGCTGTTTGTTCTTTTTATATTGTATATAGATTAACATTTTGTCCATAGATGCACTGATTCAGTTTTTTTTATTACCAATGCTGATCTGATACAGTAAAACAGTTCTGAACTGATTTAAAATGCTTATTTTTTAAACACTTACTTAAATGTACTGAATTACAAATGTATTTGATAACTGGGCACCAATACAGCTCATTTAAATACACCAATTACATCAAACAAATAGTTCTCACATACAAAAAAAAGAACCATGTGTTTGGTTTAGTTTAATAAATAGTTCTAAGAATGTTTTCCCGCCTGATAGTCCAGGAGACTCGGCCCGATTGGAGACCAACATTGCAACATTTGTTACATTTTCAGTTGGTGCGGTTTGCTTTCACACTGTGTCAAACAATCCGAACTAATTGAAAATTAGTTTGGATTGCTCCCCTCCTCGCCTGTGGGGGTGCTACACCAAGAACTACTGAAGGAAACGACATGAAAACCTCACAAAATGTAAAAAAGAAACGTAGTAATGAAGGATTTTAGCGGTTGAAGAATTTTTCTATTACCTTTGGTTAAAGTCCACAAGTCATTTCGTCTGCTAACACTAGACTAGCGCTTTTGTTTTAGTTGTATTTTCCCAGAATCCCCTGCGCTGTAGTCCACTTCCTGCTCCAGTCCGCTTGCACCAGAGTTCACTTCAACTCAACCGAGACCTCAGTATTTAAGCGGAGTTCGCTTTTTTTGGTTAGTCAGAGTTCGATTTTACATTCACACCTCCCCAAACGAACCAGACTTTCTAGAAAAATTAACCAGAGTTTGATTAAAGTGGACTAAACAGGGTTGGAATGCATTTAAATGAAAATGCAATTTTCCTGTGCCGCCATTCTGCAGTTTTGTGCTGCTGAGAGATAAGGAGGAAAAGTTAGGCTGGAGATGAAGGGGATGGAGAAACTCTTTCAGAAGAAGGGCGAAGAGAATGAGGGGACAAAGATGAGGAAGGGTATGGAAAGGAGAGGGTGATAAAAGAGAATAGACGAGTCAGAAAAGGTTCAGCCCAGCGAATGAGACAGCAGATCGAAAGAGGGGAAAGACACCGACCGACACATACGTGAAAGATGGTGTGTAATCCCAGCGGGGCCTCCATTCTTTTAGTCCTATCCTGCTTTTTATTTTCTCACCGAGGAGGAGAAGGGCAGAAAAAACGCTGGTGCCTGTCTCTCAGCGGAGATGTGTGAGCTTCCTCCTCTGATTGCCGCCCTGACACCGGAGTCATGCAGATTCCTGAGTGGGAAGTCAGGTGTAGTGGGAGTAATGGAGGAGTCTTGTCAGACAGGAGGGGCACCTTGATGTGGAGCAGCAGACGAACAAATGTGGCTTCCTGTACCTGACTCACAATGAGGATTTTCACATGATTAAAAGGAAAACCTTGAACTTTTTCTGGCAGCTGTTGAGGTTGCAGTTTTTCTCCTTTATTGTTTTCCTTGCAAATTCGTTTCACACGAATGGGATGATTCATTTGTCTTGGGCTGCGGTGTGGCAGCCATATTGTTCCCACAAGATGCTGAATTCAAGCAGAGGACAAAGCTTTGGAAAACTCCCCTTTCTCTCAACAGACAGTAAAACTTTTCATTTTTAAAATACAGCTTTGTTTAAGACGTAACCGTAGGAGCTGGGAACGTTTTTATCGGGTCATAGTCGATAATCCTCAGTACTTTGAATCAGCTTTGCTCCTCAGACGTTTCTGCTTCTATTCCCGGTTGGGGATTAGAGTGTCTGTCATCTCTAATTGCTTTATTTTTTTTTGCTTCCAAGCATTCAGACTTTCTTGTAGTGAATTCATGCTCTTCAATCAATAGTTCTTTGAACTTTCTTCCAAGTTTGGCTGCCTATTATCTCTTGTTTTGGTTCTCCACATGACCTTTTTAGAGGATTTCTCCAGTTTTTGTTGATTTTTCTTTAATAAGGTCAACGAATAAACTTGTATTTTGTCTAAAACCACTGTCTCATAATTTTAAATGCCTTTCATGGAGCTCAGAACAATGTTGATGATTAGTTGCCAGGTAAATGTGACCAAATTAACTGTCAGGTCGTGGTTGAAAGTAAAACTGGAGCAAGTATTTATAGTAAAAACTGAAATCTAGTAAACCAGTTTTTTTTGCTAATTTAGGTGCTACGAGACCAGACTAACTACTGTTAGCATATTTAACTAATAATTTTAAATACTTTAGTGACAGGCTGACTAAAAGAAGGTGTGTGTGTGTCACTGTGTGTGTTATATACAGCGCAGCCTTGTTGGATTTTGAGGATGAAGTGGGTAAGAAACCTTTGACTTTTCCTACAAAATTCCACCTTTTAGTACATTTTCTATTACAATTCTGAGGAATTAACCCAGATTTGGTTAGTTTGACGTAGTGCAGTGTGAAAGACAACTGCAGCAGCTGAAAATGTCAGAAATGTTCCCATTTTGGACCCTAATCCAGCCGAGTCCACCGAACTATCAGGTGAGAAAACACCCTACGTGTCTGGGTTTTGTTTCCTGTTTCACATCTCTGCCAGTTTGCCATTTGCTCCATCAGCCAGTCAGTCACATGTTGGTTGTTTTAGTTGTAAATTTTCAGTTTCTACTGTCAGATCCTCTGCAGTAATGTTTTCTGAACTGATTGTGTTGTTGTTCTTGTTCTGCAGCTGTTGTGTCTTTGGTATTTGTAACTTTTGACTTTGTCTGCCTTCCATAAATCATACAGCCACAGAACATGATGTCATGCGCCTTTGTCAGCAAGTACATGAAGTGAAAAAATTATGCCTTTAAAATGGTCTATCTTTTAATGGAAACCAATGTTAACTCTTTATTGTTAGCATCTGTTAGCTACATGTCCATTTTTAGCATGCTGGCGTTTGCCACGTAGCACAAACAGGTCTGGAAAAAGCTGAAGTTGATATTTAGAGTGGTGCTTTAACTTTTATTTAATCTTAAATAGAAATAAAAATGTTGCTGTCAGGGAAAGTAAGTCAAAAAGGAGGGGCAGCTTTCTCCTCATCTGTTCGTCTCGGTATTCTTTGCACTTCAAATGCTGAAGAAGTCAGCCAACTGCATTGCAGAAGGTTTAAATTGCTTGAAAATCTTTTTGAAAATTGAAGTAGAAATGTTGGAAACTTTTGCAAATAGATGCAGGATTTGGTAAAATACACAGTCAGTGTTTTTTCTTTTTTTTTAATGTGGTGACATTTTGCTAAAAAGATGTTTTTATCTTTGGATGGTATGGGTGTAGATTTTAGATGGAAATTGCAAACTAGCTGTGGAAGTTTAAACATTTTTTTTTTTAAACAATCAAATTAGGAAAAGTTCTGTCTTCGCGGAGCTGCAGCAGAAAAATGTCTCTGTGCTTCCTCCTCTGAGCAGCTGCTGAAAACCCCACTGAGACGGAAGAGAGAATTTTAAAAAAGGAGATATTCTTCAGCTGAAGCCTTGGTTGGAGTCACTTTTAGACATATCGAGGCTGCAAATTCTCCCTGACTTGGTACACTTTGCTGGAAGGCGTTAGTGGGAGTCTATCTGTGCCAGGGAGACATGACAAGGCATCCTTCTACGAACCGAAGCAAAGGTGACAGCTGGAGAACTGAGATTTTTAATATTTCATCTCTGACAGCTACATCTCTTTTTTTTTTTTTTTTTCCTCCAGCAACAAAGTCATTTTTCACCGCTCATTAGGATTTATCTTTTCAGCAGCTGGATGGGGAAACAAAAAAAAAAAGCCTCACCAGTTAGGCCGTTATGGTCGATGACTCTGTCAGCTAATGCGAACCACCACTGAAGTCTGCACTTTGTGTGTTTGCGTCTGTGCGAGGGCTGCCTTTGAACCGCATTGCAAAACTGCAGCGGTTCATTCTATTTTTGAACAGAAGCTCTTTTTAGAATACTAAAAACGCTCACTTTCGCCTGAACAGGAGAGAATGGGGATTTGGTTCCACCACAGTGGTCCCAATTGGAGCATACTTTTGGATTCCCACTTATCTCTGGCGCATTCTGCTCCCGCCAAACACAACACGGCTCCGGGCTCTTTCCTGCTCACGCCTGGAAAGCAATTACGGCTGATGGGTGGGAGAGAGGAAGCTACCTCTCGATTAGGGATAAATCTAACATGTTGTGCTTTTTTTGTATCCTCTTGTTAGGTATTCACCAGCGAATTTGTGTATTCTCAATATAAAGGAAGCAAAGGAAAAATCTCTTATGGCTCATGTAAAGAGTAGCCTGGCAGCTGCTTTTACAATAAAGCTAATATCTTTGCTTTTCCGTTCTCAGCTACCTCGGTGTGAGTAATGAATATGGTAGGAACAGTCGAGCCATAATTTGTGAACTTTCCAGATGAAATGTCAGGCCTAATTATTAAAAAGGGACATATTTTGTGTGTTTTTGTACTTCCATTTGGGTCTCAGCTGCTTCTAAAACCATCCAGCAATTTTCTGGTGATAAATTCATTTTGGAAAAATTAAGCGCTTCAAAAACCAGGAGGCATGAAAACAGAAAAAATAAAATAAAAGTCCAAAACTAAACCTGGAAGGCATTTTGTGGAGTTTTCTCAAGAGGATTATACACAAGAGATGTCCTCACAAGTTATGTTTCCATTACAAAACTTTGTCTATATTCCGCTAATAATTACCTCCAAAACAAAACAAAACAAAAAAACGCAATGTTGCATTTGCGGTGTTCCCAATAAATAATAAACGCAATTAAAATCACACATAAATCAATTTGCGCCGTCATCCTTCTACCACTTCCTGTCGTCTTCTTTGTCTTTTCCGCCAGTAGTAACATCCGTTTGTTGATTGTGTGACTTGTGTGATGTGAATAAAGTTTTGCCAAATACACTAATTTAAACACAGCCAGAAAATCCCCTCACCTTAGTGCTAAAACGTTTTATAACCTTTCCAATTTGTTTTCGTAATTCCAATTAGCAGAATTACATGGTAGGAGAAGTTTTGCCTGGCAGAGTGGGTTAATATTGTAGAGTCAACATGTTGCACAGAGTCTCACCAGAGAAGAATGAATCCTGAATTTCATCGTGATTTTAATCTACAAAATCAGAAGCTGCACCTTTGAGAGCCAATATTTTAAACGCCATCAGTGCTGCCACCGCCGAGCCGTTGATAAAGTTTCTATCTCTGCACGCAGTTGCCTCATAAGTGATATTAATGCCCATGCTGTTGATCCATTTCCACTCAGCTATTAGCAGAGCATCTGATGCTGTCATCATCATCATCATCATCATCATCAGGGCATTGGCTGCAATATTGATGAGACGATGATGGAAGGAGGAATTAACACAGTAATTGCAGGCAGAGGAAATGAAGCCATCTTCTGCTCATAAACAGACAGATACTCGTTTGCGCCGCTGATACGAGCCTCTGCATCTGTTAATTTTATTAGCGCTGGCCAGCTGTCTTTATTCCAGCCTCTGTCAGGTCTCAGATGATATTTCAGAGTAAAAATTTGACTTCTGTTTTGCACCACAACTTTTCCCTGAGGTCACCTTTGAATAGCATTAAGTTGGAGGAAATATGAGGATTCAAGGACCGCTTTCACTCCGACTAATCACATTAGTCTGCTTTAATTAAAAATGAATGACACTTAATGCTGGTGTTAAAAATAGTCTGAGTTTTTGATCCAAGTTCGGTAAATGTGCAAAACTCACATTTGCAGGCGTTTATTAAAAATAGCATCGGTTTTATTTTTGATGGGTTTTACGCCACTTGCAATTAAGGCCCCCACATTACTTTATTACTGCAGGAGAAACCTTCCCACTGTTTTACAACGAGCCCACATCCCAGTTGATTTGAATCTCATTATCATGCACAAGCGTCGAGGAGTTTTATAGAGACGCTGTCAGATGATATGTTTGTTAAATTTGCAGCTCCCAGCAGCACAACAAAGGACAGGACAAGGACTCTGCAGCTACATAAAGCTCTGAATAAAGCTTGTCAGGCGTTCAGAAGCCGTTCTTCTTTACATCTATATGGCCCTTTGACAGTGTAAGGTATTCAGCATCGACCTCCTCTCTTTATAAAGCCCACAAGGAACTTGTTATTTTCACTGCAGCCTGAATTACATTAGTTTTTCTTCTGTCAGCAGAGCTCTGTTTCATCACGATTAATCGGATTAATAGTGATGAATGGATTATTGAAGTAATCGTCAGCTAATTTAGTAATCGATAAATCGTGAACAGGAGTTTTAAAAAAACAGATTCAGTGCAGTAATTAAGCCAAAACTGCACAAAACAACATATTTTGCATTAAATAATAATAAAAAAAACAATTGTCTTTAAATATTTCCTTCAGAAAATGTATCAAGTGGCTTTAGCTTCACCTGGTGACGGTTCTGTACAAAACCCAACCTTTCTGATTCTTCCATCCAGAAGTTGCGGGCAAAGCTGCGTTGTTTGTTCTTTCTTTTTATTATCATTCTTTGTCCTGTTATGATCTTGTGACAAGTTCCCATTCAGCTTCCATTGCTGAATAAAGTTGATCCATAAAAAGCTCCATCTATTATTACTTAAACAATGCGCCGCTGTGTGTCGTCAACATTCTTCTTCTGCTGCATACGGGTCACTTTGGGGTCATAAACTGTTCACACAGATGTCTGATTGCAGTCACATTGAATAAGTTATATAAACGACCAGGCAAAAAAATTAAAAAAAATTGGAGCATGAAGACCTGCAGCGTGAACGTTCAGCTTTCAGCCACCTGTCTGAAAGCAGAACAAATTCAAGCACTTCACAAAAAGGAATGAAACTAAAACAAAATGATGGGTTTAAGGCAGCCTTTTCTCTGCAGGAGTTTATATTTACGTAGCTGAATCACCTGAATGCATTGACGAGTT
Organism: Poeciliopsis retropinna; assembly: GCA_010277075.1. Classification (NCBI taxonomy): domain Eukaryota; kingdom Metazoa; phylum Chordata; class Actinopteri; order Cyprinodontiformes; family Poeciliidae; genus Poeciliopsis; species Poeciliopsis retropinna. The sequence goes on from VMRM01000021.1 coordinate 5,395,360, forward strand.
GTTCCTCTGCTGCGGTTCTGTGTTTTCCACCTTTTCCTCAGCAGCTGATCAGGACCCATTAAGGGATAAAATGCCGTGGGAGAGTCTTCCCGACAGAAAGCTGTTAGCATGCACCGATGCATTGTTTGGGTCTTTATGAATTCCTGCTAAGCTGAATACGCTCAGGATTAAACTAATGAGCCTTCTGTTTACGGAGGAGGCTCATCACCATGGTAAAAACAAGGAGAAAAGAACAAGAAAAAAATGCTTTTCACTGATGTGAGTCCATTGTAGAGCTGCTGGCAGGAATCATTACCTTCATACTGAAGATCAACCTGAGCGAATGCATCTCATCTGTGTCTTCCTAATCATCAGGTTGACAATTATAACACCTCAGACATGTTTTCATTAACTAAATGAAAAGGCATTACCTCGGTAATAAACACCAGCTTTATGATTCATTTCATTAGCACGCTGCTATTAAAAGTGTCTTTGGGGAGGTAAAAAGGTCTCCTTTAAGTTTGATCTTACTACTTGGAAGTATATAGTTTGAAAACTTCCAAAGATTAAAAAAAAAAAATGCTCCATAGCCATTACTATTTTCATATATAATATAACATCTAAACTTGTAGGTGTTAGGCTACAATCACACAGCAAGCAAATGGAAAACAAATCCGCTTTTTTTCTGCCCATATTCGACTTATATCCGACTTTTTCACACCGATCTGAAGAGTCTAATTCTGAAAAAGATCTGTCGTCTTTCAGATGTGATACTAATGTGGATTTATATCTGATTGTTTTCTGAATGGTCATATTGCATTTAATCCGAAACATGCGTGATAATTTGCATCAGAACAAGCCAGACGTAGTAAATCGGATGTAAACAATAGTTGAAAATTAGAATTTCTTTGTCTTGCTATAATCTGGTGGCTCCATCCATTATTACTTTTGTAAACAATTTGCTGCTGTGTGATCTCAACGTTCTTCTTTCGCTTTAGATTCTCAAATTAATCAACTTCAACAGTCCATACTTTTAGGATAGATTAAGACCACTTACCAGCTGCTGTGACCCTTTTAACCTATTAAAATGCTTCATAATTGCTCCATCCTGCTGTCACTCGAAGGCTCATCGGCTCTTGCGGCCTGAAAAGATCGTAACTTCCTTCGGTCTCCCAGCAACCAGCACAGCCAATCATGGCCACAGTTTAGACGTGTCATGATCCTGAGGTGTTTGTATTTTTATCACTCCCTTGTCCATATTAATTTGATTTATTCTTGTTCTGATCTTTATTCATTGGATTTATTTCGCTTTGATTATTGCTATTAGTTTTTTTCCTTTGATATGTAGTGGGTAGGAGTCTTTATTTTGCTTCCCTGTGTTAATTAGTCTCCTTCCTCATCTACCCCTGCCTGCATTCTGTCTCAGCTGTTCCTCATTTGCCTCTAATTAGTTCACTTGGGTCTTTCTCCATTTCCACCCAGTCTTGTATATAAGCTCCTCAATTTTCATTGTTCTTCACTGGATCCATCTGTTACTTGATCTGTTTGCTGCAACTTTCCATTTCCTGCCTTACTTGCATTTCCTCATGTAAGTTTTTTTTTTTCTTTTTAGTATTTTCTCATTAAATTTCTAAATTTTATGCTACAAATGCGACAAGAAGCGTGTTCCCAGCTTCCCAAGTCGAAGCCCTTGAACAACATGCAGGTTGAAGGTTCTGGCTCAATATTAAAAAGCAACTAACGGACCAAAACTTCAGCATTTATTGACTAAAGTGACAATTTAGATGTATATAGGAACTCATTACGATATGAGCGTTTCATATTGGTTAATATCAATAATTACTGATTAAATTTTGTTTTATAGATCTGAAATTATACTAGAATGGCGGCGTTACCTTTCCTGTTCTGTTCTCTCTCCTCTGCGTTCTTTGTTTTTAAGCAGTTATGAGGCACAGTGGCAAAGCCTTAAACTGCTGCTGCGCCAGTTACTCAACCGATCGTTGCTAGGTAACCAAAGAGTGATTGAGTTAGCTGATCCCACCAACTTTGCTTAGCTAGCCGTGACAGGTCGAGTGGCTAAAGCCTTTCCTTTGCCTACATCCCCCAGAATGCTTTGCGGTTTTGAATTGGAGTTCAGTTAATATTCTATACATTCTACCAGACATATTATCTATTGACATCAATCATGTGTCTATTGTTATATTGTATTGTATTATATTATCCAGCTGTAGTATAGGATGTACGACTTGATGAACACAAATATTGATGGTTTATTACATAATGCATTACATTATTATAAGAGTTGCTACATTGTGTAAACGTTGGCGGAAAATACAATAATGTTACTACATAATGCGGCAGAAAGTATTAGAAATGTGTTCAAGGATTACATTTACATTTTGAATTGATTATTGGACAATGTGGTTTTACTAATGTTTTATTACATTTTGAAGCATTATATTATTACATTAAACGTATTGTTTGATTCTGATGAATTAAGCCGAATTTCAGAACAATTTAGAGGTGTGTGTCTTTCTCCTCGGCTGAGTTCAGCTGAGTGTGGTGCGGTATTTGATGATATTAACCAATAACCAGTTTCCTTTTGGAGACCAGTAAAGCATATTATAGTCTGTGACATGGAGAGTGTTAGCTTAAAGGGGTCCTGTTTGTTGAAAACCTCAAGAGTTTGGGTTTGCTTGATCTCCCAGCAACCAGCAGAGACAGGAGTTGGTGCAATTTGGAGGCGTGTCCCTTCTATCCCAGCTAGATTCTTATAGTGTCTGAATATTTACTGTCTTAGAGAGCACAAATGTTTTAACCTCCTCTCCTTTTTTAAGAGGAGTGGTAAGATACAATAAACTAGTAGATGTTCCAAACACAAAAAAAAGCAATAATAACTTTCAGGATTACTGGCAGCCCGTTGTATTTATTAGTAGGACAGAGTCCATGTGCTGTTACTGCTGCCTCAGGGTCCCAGATATGCTACCAATATGGATAAACAACTACAAAAGTTTTGTTCAAGCTAAAACCAGCAGAAAATCTCTGCCGCTGCTAGCCTGTGTGGGCTAGTCGACCTGTCATGACCCTGCTGCGACCTCCCACACTCTGACTGGATCTTAATGATTTAATGTGGATTTCATCTGGTGTGAAGGAGGCTTTGCTGCAAATTTTACCTTCAGCTGCAGCTCTAAATGCACTCTGAGGTGCAACAATAGGAACTGGATGGTGCTGCTAATTTTCCATTTCAAAACTTTTCAAGGTTTAAAAACATTTTGTTCTGTTGTTTGAGATCCATTAACAGGTTCTAATAAAATCTGATTGGCATTAATGGTGTTAGTTTTTTCTCAAGTCTGTATTCAAAAAGCTCCATTGTAATAGTTGATTCAGTTTTCTACCTGCTGATTTTTATATATATAATTACTGTTTTCAGCTTTTTATGCTCAAGCTGTCAAAAACTAAGGAACAGTAAACATCTCATCATTTTCCTTTTACAAATACTACTTCTGAATTTGTTTTGAGAAGATTTGTCTGCAAATTGGATCTGAATGATTGAAAGCAAACACACCACAGCCTTCATGTATCAAATGGATGTAAAAATGTGTATTCGGTCATTTTTCACACTCAATTACCAAAATGCACACAAGAGTCGCATACGCTCATATCTCAGGTTTCAGATCACATATGGAAGTTTACATCAGTGTGGAGTGGAGATTCAAGGTGGCAAGAGGCAAATTAAGCAGCTGCTTAGGACCCCCACACCACCAGGGGCTCCCAAGAGCACTGAACAGGATAAAAAAAACTATATATATATATATATATATATATATATATATATATATATATATATATATATATATATATATATATAAGTTTGTTTGCTGCTCAACAAATAAAAGTTTAATCTCTTCCTGGTGTTAGCTGCTGCCACCGTTGGGGAAATGTAAGATATTCAACTTGCTAACTAGTGTATGCAAATTTGCTGTATCAGCTGAAATAAATAGTTAAAATAATATTGCACTTAAATACCACTTTACAGCTTAAAATCCAAATAATTTACTTTCTTTAGTTTGCTACCCCTATAAGGTTGAAATCACTGGGATGATGTAGGCTAATTACAAATGATGCTAATGGTAGCAGTTACATTACACACAGTGTAGCTCAGGAATGATAAAACATCTGATGTTGACATGTTGGGGCCCCACATGGAAATTTGCTTAGGACCCCAAAAAGGCTTTGGCCGGCCCTGCTGGAAATGACAACGCCGCATTTTTCTCCACTTAATTTGTGTTAAGTTTGTGGTTTCTCAATAGCGGTTCAACCAAATGTGCAGAAGTTGAAAGTGGCGTTACAACGCTGTGAGCACTTAGCAAAGCGTGCACACAAACTCCGACCCAGAAGCACGGGTAAGCCACACTCACGTGCTCCGCCTGTCAATTTAAAATCTGTTGCCTCCCTCGAGATTCCTCCTGCTTGACGGGTGTTGTCACTGGCAGCTGGTGTTTTATGCACACAGAATCATCCACACATTCCTTTTTCAGCTACTGACGCTCATTATCCTCCATTCCAGCACATAATGGACACACTCCAGCAAGAACATTTAGCAATGAAAATATTTCAGAGGGGCAGCAGAGCTTTTCCCGCTCGGCAGCTGATGTGTGGGGAATGTTTTATTGATATCTCTTTGTTGTTCTTGTAAGAGCGCATCACAAATTGCTTCTCTGGGATTCTGTCCAACATGATTTAGTTCTTTAACACGCCATTTCACAGACTGGAGGAAGATGTTTTGGGCCGGTGTGAAAATTGTTTGTCATCTTGAGCTTGATGCTTAACAGTTTGCTTGAGGGCCAGATTTCCTCCCATCACCCCCCGTCAAATTCGGCTGCTTTTATCTTCTTGGTTTCTTTTCCAGCTGGCGCAGGAAGAGGCAGGTTTTACTCTTTGGAGGAAGATATGATTTGGAAAGTGTAAGAGCAGACTTCTCCTAACAGCACGATCATCTCATTGTTATTGATTCATTGTTTACCACGCGGCGCAGGACAATAACCGTCCCGATTATTCCCCGTTTACCAATCGGAGGAGATGATAGAAGAAATGTCAGTCCGACACTGGAGTAATCGATAATGAGAAGAAGGCGGCTGATTTCAGGAAGTCCTGCAGATGTTTTAATGTCTGCCTGCTGCTTTGCATAATGACCTCATGTGATATTATAATTTTCAAGGCAGTGTGCAGAAAGAGAGGGTGCATTTAATTTATTTATTCATTTATTTCAAACCGGATTTTAAAAACAAGGAAAACAAGTAGGACAGTAGAAGACATGCAAACATAACCAAGAACAAAATAATTAGCTTACTGCTAATTTTCTGTTTGAAAAGGAAGAAGCAAACACTTTTTTGATTTACCACTACCAACACATGTTGAGGTATTCATATGACTGCTGTGCCGAAAAAGACAATAAATAAATTGTATTACAGAAAAACTAAATGACTGCAAACTGTCTCTCATAACAGAACAATTCTTAAAATAACAGTAATGATGACAAATGTAAATAACAGACATACAGTATAAGAATAATTACCAACTGCTTGCCAATGTAAAAATATACCTACTATATTTACAATATTACAGAACTGGATAATATGATGTAGTATTAGGAGCATACTAATAAACAAATACATTTAGGAGAATAAAGGAATAATATTTTGAGAATAAGTCAGTATTATGAGAATAGACTCATAATATTTAAAGAATGAAGTCATACAATTTTTAAAATAAAGTAATATTTTGAGAAGCACTACAATAAAGTTGTAATATCACAACTGGCCCCAATATCCATCCATCCATCCATCCATCTTCTTCCGCTTATCCGAGGTCGGGTCGCGGGGGTAGCAGCCTAAGAAGGGAGGCCCAGACCTCCCTCTCCCCAGCCACTTGTTCCAGCTCCTCCGGGGGAATCCCAAGGCATTCCCAGGCCAGCCAAGAGATGTAGTCCCTCCAGCGTGTCCTGGGTCTTCCCCGGGGCCTCCTCTCGGTGGGACGTGCCCGAAACACCTCACCAGGGAGGCGTCCAGGAGGCATCCTGACCAGATGCCCAAGCCTCAACTGGCTCCTCTCGATGTGAAGGAGCAGCGGCTCTACTCTGAGTCCCTCCCGGATGACTGAGCCTCTCACCCTATCTCTGAGGGAGAACCCAGCCACCCTGCGGAGGAAACCCATTTCTGCTGCTTGTATCCGAGGTCTTGTTCTTTCAGTCATGACCCAAAGCTCATGACCATAGATGAGGGGAGGAACGTAGATCGACCGGTAAATTGAGAGCTTCCCTTTTTGGCTCAGCTCTCTCTTCACCACGACGGACCGGTACAGCACCCGCTTCATGGCAGACGCTGCGCCAATTCGCCCGTCGATCTCCCGCTCCTTTCTTCCCTCATTTGTGAACCCAGAGATACTTGAACTCCTCCACTTGAGGCAGGACACCCCCCCCGACCCGGTAAAAGGCACTCTACCCTTTTCCAGCTCAAGACCCTGGCCTCGGATTTGGAGGCACTGATCCTCATCCCGGTTGCTTCGCACTCGGCTGCGAACCGCTCCAGCGAGAGCCGCAGATCACGACCCGATGAAGCCAACAGGACTACATCATCTGCAAAAAGCAGAGATGCAATCCTAAGGCCACCAAAACGGATCCCCTCAACATTATCCTTGGACATATTTGTGTTGATCCTCTTCTTCGCTGTACTTTGTGAATATTATGTATTTAATTTCGACCCGGTTGATTCTTGGTCATTGTTTTAATTCCTGATTCAGTTCGGCTCCGTTGCTCCACTCCAGTTACAATGATATAGAAATCTCCTCCTCATTTCCAACTTTTGCTCATCGCTGATCGCTCCCGGAGTCCCTCCGTGTTTCTGCTGCCCTACATTTCCCTGGTCTCCAAAGTGTTTCTGTCTCCAGCAGCCACTCCTCTTCCCTGCTCCTCTTTTTCATCTATCAGATTGCCTTTCATTCTCTTCCTCCTCCTCAACCCGCCTCCGCCTGTAACCGCTCTCCCTCCTATAGTCCCTCTAACTTTTCTCTCCGCCTGCCACCTACTGCTGCAATTTCTGGGCAGGAAAACCGGAAGAGGTTGTCTGACCTGGTAAACTGAAGCTCATCTTTTGTATTCATGCCAAGGCAATCATTTATTTTTTTCTCCCAGTGTCTGTGTGGTCCTTGCTGCAGTTATCTCTCCGCTCCTCCATTTGGGAGGAAGTTATAGGGATAAGCAGCGTCTGCATCATTGTACAGTCTGCACCAGTGGCGAGCTGGCTGATATGGAGTCAATTAAGGCGGAGGGAGTGTGTGTTGCAACCGAGTGCAAGCCTGCACACTCCAGCAGGAAGCCCGGGTCCTCTCCTTCCAGTTGATTAGAATATGAACTCACAGTGGGGGGAGGCGTTTGTTGTCTTCATGATTGCCTGCCTGGTATGGGGTGGAGAAATGGGAGGCAGTTTGGGTTTTATCTGGTGGAAAAAAGGAGCAGGAACAAGCCGACGCTTTGTTCTTTTCACCTTTCTGCAGCGGCTCGGAGGAGAGTTGGGTTTAATGACACAGAGTCCTGCCTTCAGGGCAGAACCCGGCTGCACATGAGCTTCAAAGGTGTTTTTTAAGTTCAAGGGTGTTTCTGAGGAAAGGGCTTCGCAGGGCCTATAGAGCGTGGACGAAGCTAACAACCAAAACTTATCTGTAAGTCGTAACTCAAAGGGAAGGAGGCAACAGCTTGGACAGAGTGTATTTACCTTCACTGAATCTGAAGTTAAATCAGAATAAACTTCTGTTGTTTTAGATCAGTTGGAATTACCCAAATTATTTCCATTTCCTAAACGCCAGAAAACAGAGTAACTCTTTACACTACCGTATTTTCCGGACTATAAGTTGCTCCGGAGTATAAGTCGCATTTTGGGGGAAATTTATTTGATAAAATCCAACACCAAGAACAGACATGTCATCTGTCTGTTCTTGAAAGGCAATAAAAATAGACTAGAGGCAACAACAGGCTGAGTAATTGTACGGTATGCTAACGTTACATGACAAACAACAAACTGAGAACGTGCCTGGTATGTTAGCATAACATATTACGAGTTATTCAGATAACTATAGCATAAATAACATGCTAACAAGTTTACCAAACCATCTGTGTCGCTCCAAATCACTAAATCTTCATCTTCGGTGTCGCTTGTAAACAACTCAGCTAACTCCGGACGTAGCTTCTACCACACATATTATCAACACAGGACTAGAGCGCCCTCTGGTGGTTTAGTGTGAAAATAACATGTGATATGATATAATAATGTGTTAATAATTTCACACATAAGTCGCTCCGGAGTATAAGTCGCACCTCCGGCCAAACTATGAAAAAAACTGCGACTTATAGTCCACAAAATACGGAAAACGGCATCTTTTATCTATGATTCATCACAACTTAAATCCCCTCCCTTGAATAATTTTGTTGTTTGATTGTTTGAGTTTCCAACTGAGAAATTATAACACTGCAAAAACACAAAATATTACCATATTTGTCAATTTTCTACTGCAAATATATTCAGTTGAAATAAGTCAGAACTAACTTAGATTGATTTAAATCAATAACATTATTTTCCTTATAACATTTGAAAAATGTCTTGTTACAAATGAAATAATCTGACAGTTTGACCAGTAGTTTTTCATCAATATTATTGATTTAAAACAAGCTCCTATATCTTACTGGAATGTTACTTCTAAGTTATTTTTGTCTTATTTCAAGCGTACTACGATACCGGCGGTATAAATTAAACCAAAATACTTTTTTAAGATTTTGAGTGCAGACAATCAAGAAGGGAACATTTTATTCTTTTCTTGTCATGTAAAGTTTTCTGAGCTGGAGAAAATTATGGTACATCCTGTTCAGGGTTTGGATGGATTCATAGTCACCTGGTGACTTTGGTATGTAGAGATGATTATGCTAATTAATCTTAATACTTAATACTTATAATATAATACAATAAGATTCAACAAAACAAAGGTGCATCTTTTGTTCCCAAAATGTCCAGAACTCTGTAAAAACCGTGTGGAAAAACATGACAATCATTTTGTCCTTTCATTTTGCAGCTCAGGAGTTTCACCTTTTTATGCATTTTAGGTTTATCTTTTCTTCTTCTATTTTTTGCTAGAGAGGAGAAAAGAATCGTGCTCCATTACAAACAATCCTATCGTCTGAGGTCAAGATCTTTATGGCAGATCTGGGACGGCAAAAACACAGAAACTGACCTTGCTGTTCAATTTGTTTTGGGTGGGTCAGTAAGTAAAGGCTAAAAATATCTCCTCACTGCCAGATCCAGTAAGGTACAACAGCTGTCATCCATACCTTAAAGACAGTGAAAACTTATTACTATTTCTGATTAATTGGTCCTGAGAAAACTCATTGGGATTCAGCAGAAGGTTGATTTTTACCTTCACAATGAGTGGGAACATGATATCCTTTATGTCATTTTAATATAAACACCTTCTTAGAATGGCACTAATATTTTATTACTTTGTCCTTTGACTGATTTGAACATTTTAAGAAGATTTTCAGCTACTCTAAGCAAAAATGTGCCAAATACTTTGATTCCTTTTAATTTTTTGTGTTTCAAAGAATTTAATTTGAACGTTGCTCTGGTGGGAGTTTAGTTTTCAGTGTCGCGCTTTTCTTTATGCTTTTCAGAAAGTGTCAAAATATTCAGAGCAGGAAAATAAAGCATCATTCAGTTCTCAAAGGACTTGGCAAATAAATAAATTAATAAAAAAAACACACTTCTGCCTGACTGCAAGCACACAATTTTGTTGGATTAGTTTGAAAAATGAGCAGGTTAGTCTCAGTGTTCTGCCTCTGATCGTCAGGCTGGAAGATAAATTCGCTGCTTTGAATAATATTTGCAGCGTGGGATGTTATAATCTTCCAAACTAATGGATCAATGTGCCTCTCTAGTTATGTTTTATTATTGCAACTCAACTCTGTGATTTTTTTTATTTCAGCAAATGTTGCAGGATTATTGCTAACACAAAGTTAATAATATTTAATGTATAAACTCATGTGCAGGAGATTTGTTGATTATGAAAGCTACAATTTTGGCATAGATGGAGCCATTTTGTTCATTCATGAGAATAAGAGGTTATTTTTAGATAATGTCAAGGGAAGCAAAGTCAGAAAAACATCCAATCTGTAGTTTCTGAAAAACTCCATCTAAAAAATCAAACCCAACCAGAACCTAAACGAACCGAGTAAATATGTCATTTCCTTCAGTGATTCTTGGTGCAGCGCCGCCACAGGCGAGAAGGGGAACAGACTTTTTAAAGGGTTTTTTTCATTTGACACGTCAAAAACACAAAATATTATCAGGTATATCAAAAACTATACCTAGAAAGTTTTAGTTATAAGTGAAATAATCTGCCACTGGTACGACTTTTTCATTAATATTGAGGAATTATTTATTAAAATAAGCTCCTATATCTTCCTGAAAAGTTGCCTGTAAGTAACATATTTGCACTAGAAATTAGACAAAAAAAGCTTTCCAGCTGAAAAATTAACAAATGTTTAAATTTTGGTCCCTAATTGAACAGAACGAACCAGACTATCAGGAATGAAAATCTAGCAGCCATTATGCTGTAAATTTTCGAGCGGTGTGAATATTTTGAAACCTAAAAATCCCAACCATAATTGTCGAACTTAAACCTCCTGCCTACTTCATGCAGGTCCAAGCTTCTCTCTGTCACACCAGAACAGCTTATCTTTAGAGTTTGAAGCTACCGCAGCGACCCGAACCGCCTCACCGAGACTTTTCTTCTCAAACGCGCCCCTGAGATCGGCTGTGATTAACTCTTAAGCCAGGATTTTTAGCCGCATGTTCACCAGGCGAGGCAAATCGAACGCAGCATTAAACAGAATTACCCGCGCCTGACAGATGGCGACGCGGTTCACGTTTTGGGTGAGCACGAGGCCCAGTGGTCATATAGTGCAATTTTCTGGCTTTGGACCAGCTGTTATGCTCGGCAACATTTTGTTTACTTAGAAAAACGATTTCTTTGACTGTTTACTGCTGGTTGAAATTATGCTGCAGCTTTATGCTGCTTCAAATGTAGAAAGCGCTCCTTCTTATCCTGTTTTCATTTGATCAGACCTTTGGTTTGTTTATATTTAAGGCTGATGAAAACCAAATCCTTTTAAAGCGACATTCAAATCTGCATTTTTATCTCATTCAGGGTCCACTTTTGCTCTCCTTTCTGCCGTTTTACCAATTATAACAGCAACAGTTGCTCATTTATTTAAAATTAAACGAGCAAAAATGTTGTTATGAAGTGTTTTCGGGTTGCATCTTCCAGCTGAGGTTGGAGGCTTTTCCACGCAGGTGCACCATTAGATATCCACTCTGCAGCTTTGCTGAACTTCTTTGTCCTCACACTCTTGCACTGAAGGACTCCCTTTACAATGCTGCTGGCTTTGAAGATCAGAGCACCGCCGACTCCTCTGCTTCAAACGCTCGGGATGATATTAGCTTTTACTTTAACCAGTCCCCCTTAACAAGATCATCAGCCATGTCGCCTATCAAAAGCCCCACTCTTTATCAGTGAGTTTTCATTATTTTCCTTTTAAGTCAGTCGTTGTTTTTCTCCCCCTGAAGGAGATAATTGCCCTCCATCAAAGATGTCTGCCGGCGGGATTCTCGTGGAAAACTGGGCCCTAATTAAGACCGGAGCGCCAGAGCGGCAGGAGCTGTCAACCTGCAGTATGACTGCTGACCGCCAGAATCCCTAATTGCCTCAGTTTTGATATCCACTACCTCCTCTTCGTCCTCCTTCTCTCCTCGTCTTCATTAGCTCTCGGCTTACTTCCCACTCGGCTCTCCCTAATGACTGGTCAAACGTACATCCCAGACAAACAGCTCCAAACAAGCCCTGCGCCGCTGACTCTGCCCTGCAGCGTTCAGCCCGCCGGAGTGTGTCAGCACAACGCGTTAAGGTCTGACTCTTATCTAAATGCGCCACTTTAAGCTCAAATACTCGGCTTACTGTAACATCTGCGGCTTCCCCAGCAGATGTTTGGATTTTACCCCTAATTGGTCGCTGATGTCGTTCCACCTCCCGCCATTGGTAGTTTTTGTTTTCTACATTTATTCCCTCTCACTTTACTGTTTCTCCTTCTGCTCATCTTCTGTTATAAACCTCAAGAAAGGAAAGTTTTGCAGTGAAAATATTTGTAGAGCAATTCTTAAGGTGCCGACCCCGTTTAGTCCGCTTCAATCGAACCGGTTCTGGAAAGTCCGGTTCGTTTGGGGAGATGTGAATACACAACCGAACTCTGATGCGGACCAAAAAACCAAACTCTGGCTACAAACTCCGGTCTCGGTTCAGTTGAAGTGAATTCTGGTGCGGTTTGAATATGTGAACTTCCAGCGGACCGGAGACCGTTTCAAAAACAGGAAGTGGACTATAGCGCGTGGTATTCTGGGTAAATAAAACCAAAACAGATGTGTTAGCCTCGCATTAGCGGGAGGAATGACTCATGGTTTTTTACTAAAGACAAAAGAGAAATCCTATAACTGCTAAAATGTGACGCTTCTCCATTTTTATTTACGTTTTGTGAAGAAGGAAGTTGTTTTTGAGATTTTCGAACTCAAAAAGCAGCCCTCCTCTGTGACCCCCACTCAGCTCCTTCAGACTAGCCAGCAGCAATTATCAAGCTCCTCTGAGCTGCTTTCCGGTTAAACTCTGGTAAAAATGTTGTGTTCAGAAAGAGCAGAAGCATTTAAAGAGACAGAAGCCCAATTTCAAGACGATAAATTACAAAGTATAATTTATTTTAAGTTGTATTTGCTATACAGCTCTGGGGGAAAACAACTAAGAGCCCACTGCTCTGAACCTCATGGTTATTCCACCAAATATTGATTTCTGAACTCTCCCTGAGTTAAAACATTAATATTGTTTGATAGTAACATTTTATTTCAAAATGTGCTGTGAAAACACGACACCGCCTCTTCAAAAATCTTTCTGCTTGTGAACTTTCGACTTTGAAGAAAGTAATAAAAATGTCTCCCTGTTTTATTTATTTCTCTAAAAACTTTTTGTTTTTTTATTTTGTACTGAGCTCGAAGACGTTGGAAACCACCTGAGCAGAGGGCAGAAAACAAAGCCTCCATCGATGAGCCTAAAGGTCAGCTCTGAGGAGGCTGGAAACATTTTCTCCTCCTCTGCGTCTCGGGGCGATGCCAGACGCCGTCCCCCGCGGGGAAGGATGATGACGGCTGCCTCATCACATCTGCAGGCCGGATCCTCCAAGACCCGGCATCCTTCGCTAAGCCCTCGCTCGACAGCATTTACCCACATGAAATCAATAACACTCGAATGCTATTTCTCTGCTCTGAGGGGGAACGTCAGGCGAAATGTTTCGCTGCAGTCAGAGCGTCTGTTCCTCCGGCGCTGGAGCGGAGGAGGGACGGCGACTCGGCTGAGGAATTAAAGCTGATTTCATTCCCCCTGAAGGCCCATGTGAGTTTTAACCACCAATTATTACCCGCGTTACCCTTGGGCACCAGATGACTCTGACCATGAAGATAATCAGAGCTGCACACTCTTTTTATGTACAAATCACGCGCTGCTAATCTGTGATTATACAATTTCTCCCAGGATTTCATTCCTCCCTGCTGTTTAATTACCAACTCCCGAACACACAAAGTCTAAATGCCACTCAATAATGCCAGCGGTGAGTCATAACAACCCGGAAATTAAGCTACAAACCTAAGTTTTCAATGACCTCCAAGTTTTTCCAAAGAGCCAGACTTTTAAGAAATCTTGGTTAACGATAATGCTAGAAATAGCCTTAATTTAATCTCGTTTGCAACATCGAAATCAAAATATCTGGCCAAGAATAGCAAACAGAAAAATTCGGTTACAACATTTTGTACTGATAAACACACAAATACAAACCAAACATCTTAAATGCCTTCAGACGAGGTTAGTTTAAGCTCTGATTGCAAACTGCTCCATGAGTTTGGAGAACCAGAAAACTTCTTTTTCTGTTCTGACAAGAGGAACCATCAAATTTAAATGTTTCTTTTCTTTGGACCGCTTTACTTATTAAAGAAATACGGCTTTAATTTTCAACAAAATGGAAACAAGAATGCAGGAAATCCTGCTGGTGTTTAAAATGGACAAGCATAAGATAATGGTGTACGCAAGAAATGAGTCCCCAAATTTTAGCAGTTGTAATATTTATTTGTTGTTTGTTGCCTTTGTTGCCAGCACTAAAGGCCAATGTTTTTTTGGTTGTTTACCCAGAATTCTCTGCACTATAGTCCACTTCCTGCTTTTGAAAATGCTGCGGCTTTCCTCATGAAAAGTTATAAATTAAGTTTGGTTTGTATCTTTGTTTGCTCAGCTGACTGTGACCGTTTTTAAAGTGAAGTCAACTAAATAAAAGTGATGCCAGCTGCCCGGTTTTTGACGAGCAAAGGATCACATCGATTGTTTTGACGTCCATCGTTGGTCCTCTAAACCCGGAAATGTTCTTCAGGTCATAGGAGGCCGACTTTGTAACCGTCTTTATGTGACTCTTGTGCACCCCGACAAAGGTCTGGCTGCTGAAGCGTTATATTCTGGGACTTCTGCGAGAAAACGAACATTTTCCATGGTGAACTTGGTGTTTAATTCTGTTAATCGATGAACAGTCTCCGTCTCACCGCCTCCCCAGGAGGTCTGGGCCGAGTTTCCTCTCGCTTCCATCTCCTTCTGTCTCTTAAGGTTAATCCGTCCAGCTCAGAAAGCGGTCAGGAAGTCAGGTGGGAAGTCAGACAGTGATGGCTCCTGCGGCGCTGTGAAGGACAAGCCCAGAGGAAGCAGATAAGGGTTCAGATGCCAACAGAATAAAGAAGCAGCAGACGGAGGGTAGGCTGTCGGGGTCTCTGCTCCAGCAGGAGGATAAGATAAAAGATGTGGCTTCTTGTTGTTGGTCTGCATTTTGTTTGGGGGACTTTATGTCTTTATAGGCCGCAGCTGATGGATGGATTGGCTCTTAGTGAAACCAGGGCAGGAACACAGAGAGAGGGACAAATGGGACAAGGTCACCCGTCATCTGTCCCTGGAAACTTCACTCTAAAGGCAGGAGCAATGCTTCGTGATGCTGCGACAATACCTTTTATTTTTAGTCTGTGAAACACAAAAAAGACCAAACTTCTCTGCTTTTAGGTCATTTACAATTATTTAAATTAATTCTATTTCCTAAATGCCAGAATCTTACTGAAAATCTTCTACTTTTACTCCAATTACATTTAAATACCATCTTTTATATTTGATTTTCCTCATCACAACTTCATTTGTTCCTCCCAGAACTCATTGATTAGCGAGTTCTGCAAAATCGCAACAAGTATTTTTGTCTAGTTTCCATTTCAAATATTTTAGTACAGTTATTTTTTCTTTAGGCTAAAACATATTTCTGAGGAAATGTTCTTTAAATATTCCTAATTTCTAACCCATTAATAAGGTCACAAACATGTTCTTTAGTTATCCTTAAGTTGTTTACTTATTTAATTTAAAAAGGAATGTTGAAGAAGAGAAAGACAATTATTAAAAATCTGAAAATAATTGTCAAAGTTAAAAGAAAAAAGTTTCCTCACTCACATATGTTAATTTAATTTGGTTATGTAGTTTGTTTTGTCCTAAATGTATTTGTTTTAATGTTTGCTTCCTTTTTTTTGGTAGGTTTTTTGTTTTGTTTAATTGATTATTTGTTTTTTTGTACATCAATACCTCTACAATGTTTGTTTTGTGTGAACTAATTGGTGAATTAATTAAAAATGACACATATTTCCATTAAATTCCAATTGAAATAGTAAAAGGGGTTTAAGAAATGCAGTTTTTCATTTGAGTTTTATTTTTCTTTTACTTATTTCTAAAGAAAAAAATAGTTCAGACTCCTGTTGGCTGCTTATATGCTAGTTTTTAATTAATTCTTCATGCTAAAAGTCTGAAAATGATCCCAATAGCCTCCATTTCTTAGCCGTTAAGAGATGCTTTTGCTAAGAGCTCAAGCAGTTAAAGCACTGAAGGTCTTAAAGCAGTTTACCAAATGAAAAGTAAACCAATAAAACAAGATGTTTTCTACATTTTGATGACTAAAGATTATGGGTTCTTGCTTGCTGCAGTGTTAGAAGACTTGAGGAAAATGCAACACATCTTTAAAATTAAGGCAAACCCTTCATCGCAATGTGAAGTGGCTCCTCCAGGAGGAGGAATGTTATTATCTAACGCTACATGGAGGTTAAATCCACTGGTGAAAATATAAGTGCAAACCTTTAACGCTGCAGCCCTTCAGCTTTCACTGTTTGTGAAAAATACCATAAAACCCTAAAATTTCTCTTAAATGTGACTCTTTACACATATGGTTTAACATATACAGGCGCTGAGTTAATTATTTATGTCTCATTAAAGGTCAGGGTGCGGCTAAAATGTCCCTCCAGCACTAAAATGAGGATGTTTGGTGTTTTTATTGTTTTTAAACTCCTCAGAGGCAAACAGTGAATGTTTGCAGCTTTCAGGTTTATTTGTATACAAACTCCATGTGTGGCCATTAGGATTCCTTGAACAGGTCGATACAAAACATATTCATTACATTTTTTTGCACAAAATCCTTCTTGGATTATGAGATTGTAGTTTGGTCAGTTCTGCTGATTTGAGGCGTTTCAACAGACAACCTGCTGCTGGCCACATCCCGCAAACTCAACGTTTACACTCGCACATGAAAACGGCTGCAAGAAGATATGCGATTATACGACCGTACATCTCTGAGAAGCATTAGTAGAGCCTCCTGCACAACCAGCAAGAAGGCAGCAAGTGGTTTCTGGATGTTAAGTCAACAACAAAACACCTGTCTTTTCCAGCAGCCATTGTACAGCAGTAAAACCAGTTGACAAAACGTGCTGGAGCTTCACTGGGGTTGCTAGGTAACACTGTCAGTTGTGACTTAATAGTAACTCAGTTTGAAACATGATGATTAGGAACCTTTTGCACATTAGCTAAAAAACACTAACTAAATCCCACTCACTGCTCTGTGTTGCCTACAGTTTAGAGTTCTGCACCAATTGTTGATGTTTTTACATCGACTTGAAGGTTCTCATTCATCTTTAACAGTTTTCCAATACATGTTTAGCTTCTTTTTTTTGCCGTTTCTGCCCATTTCTCACATTTCTGACTTCAAATGTTTCTGCAGTTTTCACCAAAAACATTCAGCGTACAGCATTCTCTCTGCACTCTCAGGAAATGCAGGTTTTTTTTCTCGTATTTTGCATGTCATAATAACTGATGTGCCTCCCCTGTCACTTCTCTTCCTATATGTATATATTTTTAATTTAGTGTAAATACCTGATTATGCAAATCACACACACATCGAACAACTGGATTCTTTCCTGAAGCAGAGAAACGTCTGTATTGTTTCAAATTTGTGTTGCTAATTGTTTAAATCCACTTTAATTTGATAAACAACATTATTATTAAGATAAAAATCAACTATAAATGGGCAGGACACTAAAAAGTGTAACTAATCTATGTTTTAAGTAGATTAAAACTGGGTGTTTTTATAATAAGGAGCAGATCAATTAATTGAATCAGTCAGTTTAACTATATTTCGAACCAAATTATGTATATAACATCTCCATCAGCAGCAGCAGCTTCATTTAAAATCCTTAGTAAGTAGAAAATGTCCAATACGGACTTTCTGTAATTTAGCTGAATAGAAGGACAATCGGACAAAAGTTAGACTCAAAACTTGCCCAGAAAGTTTAATGAGCTTCGAAAGGAGATTTTAAAAAAAAAGTTCTGCCTTATAAATGTTAAAGAAAAGAAAGACTGTGTGTTTATTCTAGCTTGAAAAAGTTCTTAAACTAAAATCCTGTCAGATGTTCAAACAGGGAAACTGTTTACGCTGATAAACATCTTACAAGAGGAACAGGCTGCGAGATGCAGATGCAATCTGTTAAAACGCTTTTTATCACGCAGTTTAATGTTGGATACCAATCTTAAAGTCGAAATATTGCTCAGATAAATTCAGGGTTGTTAAGACTCTAAAACATATCTGTGGATAGCAGAGAGAGGATGCAGCGGATAAGAATTAAACTAATGTGTGAGTGGAAATCAGATGGATTTTGGTTTCAGACTTTAGATTATTCTTTCCTGCAGAGGTTTAAAGAAGAGCAGCTCCACTACTTTTCGTTTTCCTGGATTTCTTCTCCTCCGTGTGGGTTTTAACCTCCAGTACGACAAAAGAAGCCAGCCGTAATCAGAATCCATTATTTAGGCCGGGGTTGCATTGATAATCACGGCTTTGATCAGGGAGCAACCAGACACGGTTCACGGGGGGAGAAAACTTTAAATGCAGCGAATCTTTTAATTATGAGCAAAGGTATTTTGCTCAGTAAGGAGGAACAAAGCCGGCGATATTGAATACATAAATGATAAATGTGTCTTGAATTATAAACCATTTATTGTATGAATTATTAAACGGAGCAATGTTTTCATCAGGGGATTTTGAGAACAAATTCGATTCGAGTCATACGTTTGGTTAAAAAGAGTGAGAGGGGTTCTGGTTCTGATTAACCCGACTCAAAGTTCTGCATCGACTTACGGCGCTTTGCAAAGGTTTAACGCTCCCACTGTCACCAAACAATACAGTGTTTTTGTTTGGATTTGATGCTTTTACGTCACAAAAACACAGAAATACAAAGTCATTGGATGCAACACGCAGCCAACATGGTAATTAACTGAGAAAAAGTGCAGGACTCCAAAGCACTTTGCATTACAGCCATTCATGGTGGTAAACTATATTTTGAGCCACATAACAGCCGTCTTATATAAGTGAAAGTCGAACTAGCACCTTTTAATCAATCTAAGGTCTTATTTGCTTTAAGCAAGTTTTTGTATCTCGCTTCAAAGTTACTTGTAAGTTGTCTTTTTTCAAGTGTAATAAGATGTTTGCATTTGGCCGCATCGAATCCTGTGGAGTTTGCAACCAAATGTTGACGTAGATGCAGGTCTGAAATCGATCTTTAATTCCTCCTCCACTCTCAGGCTGATCAAACCTCTGAAGAGACCGGAGCTGGACGAGGCAGCGTTGCGGCTTTAATTCTCCTTGAGACAAAGGAGCTAGGAATGAGGTGTGCAGAGCCACTTACAGGCTCTGGGGTAAAAATGGGATTTCTGACCTGCTGCAGCGATGTCACGGCGCGGCGCCCTGATTGACTGTCAAGAAGCCGGAAGGCGAGGGAGGGAAGGGCGCGAGGGAGGCGGTGCGTCTGCAGCTGCCGGCGATGATGGAGACCACCAGGACCTCATTAGCTCCACGTTTCATCAAACATCACAGCAGCAGGGCTGCTCTCACTTCCTCCCTGTACCTCTTTCTCCTCTGCCCTTCTTTTCATTTCCTTTCTTTCATCACTTCTTTCTTACCTCTGCCTTCCTCTCAGGTTTCATTAACAACTCTGGTCTGCTAATCTTCCCCCCACGTCAAAGTCAGGGCATGAAAACGATAATGGCACATCCCCCGTATCGTACATCTGCTGCCGCCATAATCATTTGTTTTTGTTAATGTTAAGGAAATGGAAATTGGTGGAGGAATGTAAATAGCTGCAGAGTTTCTGGTGGGGTGATATTTCAGGGCACATTAAAAGGCTCTGGCTTGCATATCATTGCTTTTCAGGGTGGAGGTCTGAGCAGAAGCAGAAGAAAAAAAAAACCCACCCCCAGACATGTGCACTCATGCTAAGCAGAACCTGTGGTAGCCTCAAACATACCAACACAATGTAGAGCAGCTTGACATACATAAATAGGGCCGGGATAATGATTTATGTGCGTGCGGAGGAGAAAAAGAGGCCACACACTTTATGAAAATTTCATGTAAAAACATGCAAGATGGAATCGGAGGGAAAAAGTGGGTGTAAAAAAGGCAAAGTGAGCAAAATGCCAAATTAGATCCCATTCAAAATAAAAAACAAACTTCTGATAATAAAACTATTCTAATGCAATGAAACGTTGCTTAAAATAAAGTGCTAATAGCTAAAGTAGCAGCGGCTTTACACCTCGGAGTATTAGTGACAAACTAAAAATAAATAAATAAAATACAGGCAAAAAATAGTCATATATTAAAATTATTCTTTAAATATTATTACCATTATTGTATTATTTATAATTTGTTCTCATTCGACTTTATAATATTAAAATTTTACTCTCATAACATTATGACTTGATTCTGGTATAATTTGGACTTTATTCTAATTTTGTTTGGCTTTTCTTCGTATTTTATTCTCGAATGACTTTAATCACTTTATTCGGCCAATATTTAAACATTATTCTAATAATATAATGATTAATTTTCATAATATTATGTCTTTAACCTAACTTTATTTTTGAAATATTATGACTTTGCTATCATATTACAATTTTATTCTTGCGATATTTCGACTTCATTCTCCTAATATCACAACTCAGTTCTTGTAATATTTTGGCTTAATTTGCATAATATTATCTTCATTCTCTTTGTGAAATATTTTGACTTCATTCTCATATTATTTTAATTTTATTGCAATAGTTTGACTTTATTTTCCTAAAATCACAACTTAATTCTAATATTGTGTCTTTATTCTCATACTAACTTTTTTAAAAAAGTATTATCACTTTGTTCTCATTATTTTGTTGATTAATTTTGAATATTTTCCTCAGTGTGGTCCCAATGTGCCATTTAACACATGAATAGTTCAGAGTCTAAATGTTCAAACGCAAACAGGAAGATTACAGACCAACTAAAAACCAGCAGCTGCATCGGTAATCAGGCGGTGCAGACAGAACCACAGGTCCATTAATCAGGTGACTCAACAGGCAGTGAGCGGCTTTCACAATCTGAGGAACAGACCGGCAATCAGTGGAAACTTTCTGCGACGCATCAGAGGGTGTGAAGGACATTTAGTTCTCTGAAACACGAAAGATTAAAACTCGCTCTGCAGCCGAGACTTTGTGAAAGGCAAGGCAAAGACAATGCGCACGAAAAATAACATTTGGTCCTAAAAACCAAATATTTGGGTTTTAATATGACGATAACCACATAAACAGAGGAGTCTGTTTACGTGTGGACATGTAATGTAACTTAGGATTAGCCTGTTGCAGGTTTAAAGAGAAAACGAGACATTTACAAGCTGAACAAGATGTGGAGGAGTGAAGCAGAATCCAGCAAAGAAATAAAAAAAACCAGGAGCTTAAATACTGAAGCAAATCAGAGGAAATGTGGAG
Organism: Poeciliopsis retropinna; assembly: GCA_010277075.1. Taxonomy (NCBI): domain Eukaryota; kingdom Metazoa; phylum Chordata; class Actinopteri; order Cyprinodontiformes; family Poeciliidae; genus Poeciliopsis; species Poeciliopsis retropinna. The sequence continues at coordinate 5,416,648 of VMRM01000021.1, forward strand.
AAAGACTAAATAACTCAAAACTAATTATTAAAATTATCTACAAACCGAGAGGAAAAGGCTAAAACGGATCAAAAAGAAATAAATGTGCAACGAAAAGAACACAAGAAACTAAACACAAAGAAATGAACTCATATGGCAACACATTACGACCAATAATAAAAACAGAAAAATCCTCTGAATATGGCACAACTAGAGCTGTACTATGAAAAAAATGAAATTACAAGAATAAAATTGTAATATTACTAGAATAAAATTGAAATAATATAGGAATAAAGTCACAGTATTACCAACATAAAGTCGTAATATTAATTGTAAATTCATGTTTTTTATCTTTAAAGTGTGGCTCTAATACGCTGCTGTACGATCGAACATAAAAGAACAACAAGGAAATTATCAAAACACAAACAGTTACACTTAATATTCTCAGATGCACCAACCATCCGTCAGTATGATGACTTGTATGATGCAATAAATAGTATTTTGCAAAATACACTAATTTTAATAACGCTGATAAACCTCCTCATTCCTAGGGCAAAAATATTTCAATATAATAATTGCGGTGCGATATCAATCTTCTTGGGCACAGAATGTCGTAGATTATGATGTTTTTAATGCAGGTTGTATTTTACCGTTGGTAAAATTCAGCCAGTTGAAAACGACTTTCACCTCCTTATGTTACAGACTTAGTGATAAAAAAGCCAAAGTAAATGGAAATGATGGAAAAATGTTCGTTCTGTCAACTATAATCAGGGAAGGATTCAACAATAACATCATGAATTCATGCTTTTAGTGTTCAGCTGTAATTTATTAAAGCTTTGGAAAATGTTGACATTAATATAACACAGGCTTAATGATCATTATAATGTTTTATGTAAACTTTACACACAACATCTGAAAAGAACATTTAAAAATAAATTGCAGCTGAATCTGGTACGCAAACATGCAAAATGTATTTTGATTTGTACTTTCCACTAAATAAATGTTTGCTCCGGTGTTTTTTCTTTATTCAGACTCTGCCGTCATACATGTAATAATTTAAATTCAGCAGCGAGACGTTCCTGCGTCGGATGTTTTCTGTGTTGAAAACTGCTCTCTTCATATTTAAATCAGCGCAGGGATGAGAGGGTTTCGGGGTAAACGCACACATTCCTGCTCTGTGTGTGAAAATGAGCGCGATTTAAGGTGAATCCTCTGTAAGACCCCGGGGCCTCCACCACTCGCAAAGCAATATGACAAGCTACACATGCCCTGGAGGCCGTGTCGCTATCTGTTTGTCAACAAAGCATTTCTGCTTCAAACCGCAGCGAGGCGTTTCGCCAAAGTTCTCCAAAGTGTCGGTTTATTTTTTTTTATCTGCCTTCCTCACAAACTCACAACATGTTGACACAAAAACCAGTAAAACGGGTGGATTTTTATTTGAATGTAGAGGAAAAAACAAAACAAAAACCCATTTATTGTTACCGTCAAGTTTGAAGTTTGTTCATTGTTCTGATTAAGTTAAAGTGAAATTTTTCGGAGCATGTTGTACCTCTGCATACGGAAAACTTGTGCTGAAATTTTAAAAGAGCTAAACTGTACAGATTGGAAGTTACTCATACGCCAAGATTTTTATTTAAAAAAACAACAACAGATGAATCAGACCCAGAGAAGTGTTTGTCAGCTGGTCTCAGTTCTCTGATGACTGAAATCTTAACTATAAATTTATTTGCAGCGTAAACAAATCAGTATAGAGGATGTATTATGCAAAACTTACATTTCGGACATTTTTGTACTTTTATTTGGGTCTCAACTGCTTCTAAAAACAGTCGAAGCGCTTAAAAAAAAAAAAAAAACCATCTTGTTTTTGGCAGTAACTTAATGTTTTTTGGAAAATTAACCATTTCAAAAACCTTCCAAAGGTAATGTCACAAGCACTGCACGGTTACCTAGCAACCCCAGCAAAGCCCAGCCCGTTTCCTAGCAACCCAAGCTGGGCTCCAGCTCCTTTGGTCAGCTGGTTTAATTGCTGCGTTTTGTTGTTGACTTTCCATCCAGAAACCACTTGCTGTACTCTTGTTGGTCGTGCGGGAGGCTCTACTTCTGCTTTTCAAAGATGTACGATTGTGGAGTTGCACATCTGTTTGCAGCTATTTTTATGTGAAAGTGTAAAGGTTGAGTTGGAGTGGGCGTGGCCGGCAGATTTAAAGTGGCAGAGGCCCAAAAACTGCTAAAAAAAAAAAGGCAGAACTGAAATCTGATTAAGAATGATTTTATGTAAAACAAAATGTAACAAACATGTTTCGTGTAGCCCATAAATTCATCCCAACCTGATGAAAGATTTATAATATGTCACTTTTGACCATATTCTTGTAAGATATGTATTTTAGAAACATTGGTATAAACATTGGTCTTTTTCTTGTTTTTTTTTATGTATTATCTTTCTTTTATTACTGATTAAATATAAATGTGTCCTTTATATTTAAGGGATTTTCTGTTCTTTCCTGCAGCCTCTCAGGATGCACTGCCACACCTGCTCTCTGATCACCAGCTCCGGCCATCTCATCGGCGGACGCCGGGGAAAGGAGATCGACCGGGCCGAGTGCGTCATCCGCATGAACGACGCCCCCACCGCCGGCGCGTACGGCCAGGACGTCGGCCGCCGCACCTCCCTGCGAGTCATCGCCCACTCCAGCATGCAGCGGGTGCTGCGCAGCCGCCACGAGCTGCTCAACGCCAGCCAGGACACGGTGTTCATCTTCTGGGGCCCCAGCAGCTACATGAGGCGGGATGGGAAAGGCCTGGTGTACAACAACCTGCGGCTGATGAACCAGGTTCTGCCCAAGCTCAAGGTCTACATCATCTCCTGGCAGAAGATGCTGCAGTTTGACGAGTTATTCAAGAAGGAGACGGGGAAGGACAGGTGAGTCTGCCTCTGCGGTCGGTACCTAGTTCTGGTGTGACGTCACGCTTCTGTGAACTTTGTGTCTGTCAGCCATCTTGGAGGGCAGGAAGTTGCTATGACAACAATGAACGAACCACAACGTTAGAACGTGCTCTCGGTCCTGCCTAAATTACAAATAATAAATAACTTATCTACTGTAAATAATAAAAATGTGTAAAATCACCGGCATTTTCAGATTAAGCACAAACATTTTCTAGAAAAAACTTCCAATACATTTTCTGCACTCATTATTTATTGATTAATATATTGCATGTGTCTGCTTGTTATTTATTTATTTGTTTATATCTAGTCATTTTTAACTATTCACTCTTTATTATTCACTCTTATATATATATATACTACAAACTTTGTATTTATCAGCTAAGATGGAGTAGCTTTCAACAAATAAGCAATTTTCCCTTGGGGATCAATAAAGTATTTTATTCTGAAATGTTTTGACTTTCAAAAGTCAAAAATGTTCAACTTTTGAAAACGGTAACAATAGCAAAACTGCACAAATCTACATACATTCTGCATTGAAGATGGAAGAAATGCTGTTATTTCATTATCGGTAATTTTATTTTTTTAAATAACCTATTGAATTATTGCATAATGTATTTATAATATTGCATAAATAAGCTTAGATGTGTAAATGAAACGTCTGCAGAATGTGATGGGTTTCTTTTTATCCAATTAATCGTCAGAATAATCAAATACTAAAATAATTGTTAGCAGCAGCACTAACGGAAATACTTATGTTCATTCAGCCAGCTGACTGGCAGTGCACAGCAGCAGTTTAGCAGCAGAGAAATGTCCGTTCGCACCATAATTTCTGTAGAATCTCAACAAAAAGATTTTAAATCTACTTGTTTGTTGTCTAAACCAAAAATGGACCCACCTACAGTTCATATAAAGTTGTAATAAATGAATATATTTTTGTTTTTCTCCTAAAAAGTTAATTTCGCTTGTAAAAGTAGATGGAGCAGCTTTGTTCGGTGTAATTAAGCCTAGTCCAGATGCCACTTAATTGATAGCAATTAAAGCGCTGGATGGGAGGAGGGATCGCCTCTGGCGAATGATTTGTTTTTTTTATACAGTTGAATGCAAAGTGATGAAGTTGTTCCCTTGCAGCCAGAAGCTCCTCAGTTTTAATCTACCTTTCCTTTAGGAGTGAGTGTGTGTGCTTTGTTGTTTAAATGGCCTCCATGTAAACAACGGTCCAATTTAAAAGCGACAGTCTAAAGCTTTTCTATTAATACAGGTTGGGCCATACGTTTCCATACATAGAATATAAAATGTATATTTCTGATACCCAAGAAGATGAGTTTGACAAAAGAGCAAAGAATTGAAATTATATTGATGGCTGGATCATGAAGCAGTCGCCTGGTTGCACTAAACTTTAGCAGGAAACATGGAACCAGCATCACACACACGACAATAAAAACATATTTGCAAGTTTCAAAAACTGGAAATGATGCAGATCAACCATGAAGTGGTCCAAGACGTGCAGCGATTAGAGTCCCACAAAAATAAAAATGGTTGTCCAATATAAAATGTCTGTTTTTTAATGAATGGAAACTTATGGCCCACCCTGTTGTATAAGTTTAGTGAGCATCACATACATTAGTGCACAAAAAAATCACCTGGATGTTCAATATCTGGACAAGATTTCAGACAATTAAATTCACAAAAACAACCTCTGTTCTAATTTGGGTTTTTACAGTGAGATAACTGCAAACAGGGCCGGGCATAAATCATCAAAATTTAGATTTTTATCCTGATAATGACGTTAAAAAGATTTAACTGTCATACTAAATGTAATTTTTACTATTTCCTCCACTGTTTCTTCCATCAGTTAATATCAGTAAATTTGGATTTCAAATGGGAATGTTTTTGTTTGCTGTGCCATTCTTTAACAATTACCTAAAAAAAAAAAGAAGCAATAAATAGAATTTTTATCTTCATTTCCGTCTTTATCATAACAATAATAAATATTGTGATCGTTATGAGTCCATATCGCCCTCCCTTGCGTTTTCTCTGGGTTTTAATCGCTCAGCCTAAGTTTGTCCCATGATTCCACATTAATGAAATCTCAGCTGAAAATATCAATGTGCTTCTCTGCCATAGATCATCCTAAATGTTACACACTGGAACTTTTATAACTCTAATGCCATCATTTACGCCAGCTCATCTGCGCCCGCTGTGCAAGCTGCTGGTGCTCTGTGACCTGACTTAATCCTTCTCCAAACACATATTTATCTAACTATAAGCTTCAGGAATTACACCGTTGAATATGATCAACGGAAAAAGGTCTCTTTTTCTCTCTCTGGACCTCAAACTGGAGACCCAGAGAGTTTCAGTGACAGTTCGTTTTTCTGCAACACATTTGGATGCAATCTGGAAAGAGATGTTAACAGTTAAAGGATGAATTTATTTTGCTAATTAACAAGTTGAAGGATCGTCATTGACATGAATGATTTTGTCACATGTCGAGTCAAAAGGACTCAAGAAGAAAAAAGATAAAGCAAACATAATTTTTTTGATATTGAAAACTTTTAGTACAACACAAAGTTTTCATCTTTTTACAACTAAACTTTTATAATAAGCAGAAACATGTCTGTCCAAATATTTTTTACTCCAGTAGCGACTTTGAGTCCTAAGTCTGATTAAAAATCACTGAGATAAGCTACAGATTAGGGTGATGGTCAGAAGGCCTTCCAACCGAAAGATGTTTTTCTGAAAACACGTTAAAAAATATAGAAAACAAAATATTTTCCATATTTTATGAGTAGTAAAAAATCTGCCAATATTCAAATTTACAAATTCAGATTTGGAAAGTAACTAGTTACATTTACTCACTTACATTTACTTGAGTAGTTTTCTTGAAAAAAAAAAAAAACTTTTAGGAGTATTTTTACTACACTGTACTTTTGTGAAGTATTTCTACTTGTTAGTAAAATTTCTGGATTTTCTCCCCACTGAATGAAAAACAGACACAGAGACACACCTGCGGTTTTCTGAATCTCTGAACAAATTTCTGCCTCAAGACAAACTCCAGATTTGTGCTGCATAGAAGCTGAATGCTGCTTCTCCATGTTTGGTTCTGGTTCTGGGGATGCAGAGCAGAGCAGAACCAGAAGACCTGAAGGTCTGGAGAGTTGATACATTTAAGATCTGCTGGTGTCGTATCATAGTGCCAACAGCAGTATTTTAAAGTCTATTCTCTGAGTTACACGGAGCCAGTGAAGGACGTTAAAACTGGGCGATGGGCTCTAACTTCCTGGTTTTAATCAGAACTCCAGCAGCAGCATTCTGGGTCAGCTTAGGCAGACCTGTGAAGACACAGTTGCCCTCCAGGACCCTCCAGGATGCCGGTCCTGGAGGGTCGGCATCCTGCATGTTTCAGTTCTCGCCCTGCTTTAGCACATCTGCATCAAATGATGTCTCATTAGAGGCCTAAAGAGAACATTAACTTGCTGAGGTTGTTGCTACTACCACTAGGGAGAAAACTAAAACATGCAGGATGTCGGCCCTCCAGGTTCGACTTTGGACACCCCTGATCTAGACTTTGCTAGGATATTTGTCCTATATTCCTTCACCATGACTTTATCTTTAGAAATCTGGAAATAATGTCACAACAACTTATTGGATTTTCTAGTCAAGGTTGGCGAGAAAAATCAGATTTCAGGTAGGGCTGCACTGATTGCAATTACCGTTTTTTAAAAAGCATGACCTATGTAGACCAAATAATTTCAGTGTGTGAAAAACAGCTATTTTTCCCCTAGGGTAAAAATTTCAATTAAAACCTTTTATAACTTACTGAAAGAGTACCCCTTGTCAAATACAACACACTTAAAAGAAGTCTGGGAAAGGGAATTGCAGTGGGAAATAAATCCGGAGGGATGGGATGAGGCTTGGAAGAATGCAAAGTCTTTAAGTATTTGCAATCGGGTTAAGGCCATACAATTAAAAATTTTACACCGTGCTCACATTTCTCCTTCTCAACGAAGTAAGTTCAGTGCTAGCCTCTCGCCACTATGTCTAAAATGTAAAACAGATACTGGGAGTCTTACACATTGTTACTGGTCCTGTAGGAAAATTCAACATTTTTGATGTATAATAAAATGTGAATTAGATAAGATTTTCTCTGTTTCCACACAATTCAATCCATTGTATTTTCTACTTTGTTTAACTGGCACTGGTATTATTGGTAAATATCAGCGTCAACTCTACAGAATGCTTACTTTTTGTGCAAGAAAATGTGTCATACTGAATTGGATTTCTGACAAAGCACCAAGTAAATCACAATGGCTAAATACAGTACTGGACTATATATCTCTGGATTATTTAACAAGCAAACTGCATGATAAAGAAAATAACTTTCATAAAGTTTGGGAACCTTTTATGTCTTATGTAGGATTTGAAAATTCTGTTCTTCTTTGGAGAGGATTTGTAATTTGAGGAGGACCGAATTGAAACATTTGAAATGCTCTGTTGTAGACCATTTGTCTTCCATTATTATTATTATTATTTGGTGTGTATATGTATGTATGTATGTATATATATGTGTATATGTGTATGCATATGCATACATATATATATGTATGTAACTATAGGAGCTGGATTGTTCTCTTGTTCTTGTATTGTATTTGTTTATTTGTCAAAATATTGAAAACCAATAAATATAATTATTAAAAAAAAAAAAAAAAAAAACATTGATGGTATATATAGAGCCTCAAACAAAAATTAAAAGTGGTGTTTGCTTATGGAAAAATAATAATAACAATAATGTGAAGTATAAATTATGAAAACTTAAAAAAAAAAAGAAAAGCATGACCTGCCGATTCCCATTTTGATCAATACCAATTTTTTTTGGTCTGAAACTGTAAACGTTCAAACATGATCCGGAGATTCGGTCCGTCAGTCAGACCTGCAGACAATGTTTGATTATCTTTGGCTTCACATGCAAGTATCGATCACTCACCTCTAATGTCTTGTGATTTAAGCTCATCTTCACTGGATTTATTTTTTATAATTTTATTTTATTTTTTTGCACTTGCTTTTGTTGAGAGTTGTGGTAAAAAAAATTAATGCAAGTCACACAAAAGAAACGGTGTAATGTCTGCCCAGTTCTGCATTTCAGTATCTGCAACGCTTTATTTAAAGCTGAAAAGGCATTAAAGGTCTCCGATTTAATGAGTCCAAGTTCTTTGTCTGGTGGCCATTAATGCTTAATGAATCCCCAGCCGTACACACAGGCTGTGTTAGTCTCTTCCTGTCTTTATCCCAGCTTTTGTCTGGAGTATCATTGGAGATTGGATCTGAATTGGGCTTAAGACAGATGCCAGGGGAGGAACATGCCAAGCGGAGGATTTAGAGACTGATTCAGACATCCATCCCTTAGAATCTGTGCCTGCAATTATAGGAGCAGCTTACAGTGAGAAGGCAGCTTGTGTTACTGTTATTTACTGCTTTTACTCTTCGTATTTTTAGACTTTAACATCTGTGAGGCTTAGCATTGGTCATCTCTGCTCTGTGGAGTGTTAAATCACCTCTAATGTATGGCTACGTTCAGAGGAATCCATTTGTATGCATTTTTAAAAAAAATCCACATTACAACTTGCTTTACAAAGTGTAAAATGTTCCCACTAAGAGCAGCATCAATAGCAGATTTTCTGAATAATCATCAGAGCGATCAGCAACTCTGCAAGCTTGTAATTGTAATTATTGGTTATGCCTTTTGAGTAAGGGTAATTACAATAATGTGGGACGATGCCACATTCCCCCGGTTCTTATAACAAAACCGGAGTGGCGCTGAAAAGCAGGTGTCTCTGCTGCCTTTGTGCTAAATTGCCAAGACAGAATGAGACTCAACTGGTAATTAAAGGCAAATTAGCTTTTAAAATTGTTTTTTTTCCCTCCCTCCTTTGGTGATTTATGTGGCCATAATGGTTCATAACCAACGGCACTGATGTGTCGTGGTCCGCTGGAGGAAAATGTGCAGGATCTCAGGAGTGATCAGTCACTCAAAGCACGTCAGGTCTGGATGATTCTGAAGCAAAACTGAATCCATGAAAATAAAGATGTTGTGGTTTATGAGGAAAGACAGCAGACAGGAATGGATGTGTTTAGTATCCAAAGTAAAGTTTTTGTAACCGTACACTTAAATGTGACTTGTTATTAGGTTAGGGTAAGTCCATGGGCGAAACAAAATGTGTTCATTACAGTTTTTGCACAAAATAATTCTTAGATAATCAGATTTTATTCTGCTCAGTTCTGCCTATTTTGAGCTATTTTTGGGGGATCTTGTCTCTTTAAATCCAAATTAGCTGCTGCTGGCCACGCCCCCAAATCAATGTTTACACTTGCATGTGAAAATGGCTGCAGACAGGTGTGCATTTATACATCCATACATCTTTAAAAAGCAGAAGTAGAACCTTCTGCACAACCAACAAGAATGCAGGAAGTGGTTTCTAGATGGCATGTCAACAACGAAACACCTGTTTGAGCTTGAGCTCAGCCTGGGTTGCTAGGTAACGGGCTGGTTTTTGCTGTGGTTGATAGGTAACGATGCAACGTAATGTTACATTTGGAAGGTTTTTGTAACGGCTCATTTTCCAGGCACCAAAAGACGTAAATATATTGACAAAAACCGACTTTTGTTTCTTGTTGTAACCGAATAGAAGAGCAAAAATGTGCAAAATGTGAATTTAGCAAAATGGCTCCTGTTTAAAACACACCTGAAACAGTCCGCATGTTAAAAAAAAAAGAAGAAGCTCTGAGCTAAATATAAATAATTGGACTCTTTCTAAAGGAAACTCACTCTGACTTCAATCAATGGAGGGTGACCTTTAAATGGCCGCACACACACAAACACAGACAGGTTTTAAGCCTTTTTGACTGATAAGGCTCCTTCTCAGATTGATGGTGGGCAAACTTTCACTAACAGATAGGAAATGTCACCGGTTTCCTTTACATGTAATAGAAATGATGAGAGTTTACTAACCAAAGATGTGTTGGCATTAAAGGAGCGACGCAACACGAGTCATTCATGATTACATCTAAAGGAATCTGTTACTATCTCATTATTTGATTGAATTTGAAAATTCGTAATGATTTTGCTAAAGAAAAAGCAGAAATCCTGTAATCTGAATGCCAAGCGGACTGTAAACCGCTCCAAGACCAGGAAGTGGATTACAGTGCAAAGCATTCTGGGTAAATACAACCAAAACAAACGCTGGGGAGAGAAACGGTTCATCGACTTTTACCAAAGATAAAACTGTTCAAATTTGACGCAACTCCACTTTTCTTGGCACTGTGTGAAGAAGGAAGTTGTGCTTATGTCTTCTACAAAGGTTTTCATGTTGTTTCTTTCAGTGATTCAGTGATTCCCACAGGTGAGGAGGGGAACAGGTTTTTAAACAAGTTTTGTTTTTTTTATTATTCACTAATTAATGTGTATAGAACAAACAAGCAGGAAGGGGTATTGGCCTACAAAATAATTAACCACATAATAATTTTGTGGATTGAGGAAGAGCAATAAAAATAAAATAATCAACCATACAGAAAAAAAGCAAACAAACAAGGAGGTATACATTTTTTAAAAAGATTAGATTCCTAGATTATTTTTCTGTTCTCTAATTGATTAACCGAGCATCACAGATATTTTGGGGGGAGTGGAAAACAAAGGAAGGTAAAGAAAGCAAACAAGTATAAAAAATAATTAAATAAAAGTGTATGCCTGAACACAGAATAAAGAGGATAACTTAAAAAATAAAACAAAAACACTGTGACCTCGTTATTTCATCTCCTTTGCTTCCACAGTCGCATTAACTCATCAGCAATTAAATGTACCTAGAAATATGGAGACTATTTCACTAAAATATTTAAACAAATTTTTATCTATTGCTGATTGTTGTTCCATACTTTTGTTTTTAGGACTCAATACAGCATGAAAGCGAACCACAGCAGCTGAAAATGTAACAAATGTTGCATCTTTGGTCCCAAATTGAACCAAATCTACTGGATTAGATGTTAAACAGAATACATGTGGGTGAATGAGCTTGAGACAGGTGCAAAGGTGAAGCAGAAATAGTGAAACTGGCTGATTTTAATCACCAGGGGTCACCCATTTAAAACAGCAGAGAGTGTGTTGGACAGAAGGAAGTCCCCAAACGAAAGGAGAAAGTCTTTAGGACAGTAGCGATTCGCGCTATGATGTATGAGGTGGAGCTGAAGGCGGCTTATGCTGATGCTGAGATTTTCAGAGGGAGTAACCAGGGTTACTGGGCTGCAATCAGCATCGGTAAGGGCTTTGTTTTGGGTGGAGGATCTGCCTGTGTCTCTATGCTGAGCTCCCCAGATCCTCCAGATTTAGATTTTTAATAACTCTCCTGCGACTCAGCGGAGCGAAATGAAATAAAAAGCAGGAACAAAAGAAAATTGCTGCAAATAATGAGCAGAATCAAGACGAGGGATGTTAAGAGACTGAAAAAGCTTCGCATATACACACAAAAAAACACTTGCTAATGGTGCCATTATTGCCCCTGTGGAGGGAAACATGCTGCAGAAACATAAGCTGTGATCAGACGGAAAGCTCGCTGCAAGTCGAGTACAGTTTGAAAAGTGAGAGAGAAATGAAGGAGTAATCAACCCTTAACACGACCGTAATCATTTCTGACGCTTGGGTCAAACTGGCTGGGCAGGAACCAGCCTTAATTTACATGCATGCAGTGGAAAATGTCCGAAACCAAAAACAAACTTTGGGTTCACATTTTATAGAGGAGATTTTTGGGTTCATGTTGTTGGAAAGAAACGGCATTTTTACAATATTTACACCTAATCACACTTTTAAATAGCCTTCGTCTGCCGCCAGTCAGAGGACTAGGATACAAATAATTAAATTACAAGAATAAAGTCTCAGTTTTATGAGAACTTTAAATGTTCAGTATCAGTTTGGTTTTACAAATAAAGAAATCCATAATCTATTAACCCATCAGATTATCAATAATAATGTGTGCTGCTACTAATAATAATTTATTACAATGTTATCATAATATCCTGAGAAAATTCTCATCCAAATTTAATATCATGACTTTATTCTCACATTACTGCAGCTTTATTCTCATAACACTATGAATTTATTCTCCCATTGAAACGACTTTATTCTTGTATTATCTTGACTTTGTGTCTCATACAACTTTATTCTCATAAGAGTTTATTTTTGTAATATTATGACAATTCTCATAATAATATGACTTTTCACTTTATTCTTGTACTTTTATTTTCTGTTTTCTAATTGCAAACCCAACACTTTGTTGTAACACGTTAACAATCGTAATGAATTAAAGCGAAGGTGTCAAACTCATTTTGAGCCACATCAGAAATCTGAATGCTCTTAAAGGGCCGGTATATGCCCTTTAAGAACCAATTAAACCGTTAAAATATCACTAACTCGCTGTTCCTACAGGATTGTGACTGTTTTAGTGATTTTTTGCAATCAAATTTACAGATTTTGTAGCGTCAATTTGGAAGTGTTTGTAAGGAATTTTTACGATACCAACGCTAATGTGTGACTGACTATGACTTTTTATGACTCGTATCAATTACAGAGTTTAAATTCAAGTTCGGCTGAAACAGCAGCCTCTTAAACTCAATGTTTTTGACCAATTTTGAGGAAAATATGCAGCAAAATCACAAAAAAAACGTGGAAATGTGTGAATTTTGCAAAGTTGTGAAAACCTGGAGGGACTTGTTGATGTAATTTGGAATGTAAAAGGGCCACATAAAAAACTACGGCGGACCAGCTTTGGCCCCAGGGCCTTGAGTTTGACACCTGCGAATTACAGAAACTGTCAAAGAGCCTGCTGTTTTTCAGTTTGCTTTCTCGATTAATTAAAAATGTAAATCTCTTGTTGTCATGTGAACCATGTTTCAATAAAAATAAGATTTTAAGTCGCAGGGATCAACACTAAACTCCCCATTAAACAGGTGCTTTAGCTGCATTTGCAATGCCAAACTGTGCAAACATCACGTCGCTCCTTCCTGGGGATAAACGTGACATTCCACTCGCCGCCACCCTCCTGTCTCTTTAAAATACAGCCATTGAAGCCAAGAGCTTGACATTTCACACCACATTATTCACCAGCATGCTCACAAACAAGGAAATGAGGAAGACTTCTTAAGTGAGATTAGCCGCATGGCTCCTGATTAGGGCCTCCATGCATCCGTAGCAGATTGCTTTATGACAAGACGCCACGCTTTGAAGTTTTCTAATTTGCAAAATTAGGGTGCGCACGCAGGGATGTTGTGATATTAAAGCCCAGAGGCCCTGTTTTGTTGTTTACCCATCAGAACAAATCAACATGTTCCAGACAGGACAACCTGGATCCAGTCGTAATTAAATGAAAATGAGAAGTTGGTGCTTCAGCTGCGATAGCATCGCTCTGAGTCAGCCTGACTCTAATAACGACGACGGCCGGACAGAAAAGGCGCGTTGTCACCGCTCATTATGCCGTCGCTCAGGCCCTGTTTGGGCTTGATTCAGTGGGAGTGGGTCGCTTCCCCACACAAGTTGTGATAAATTGTTGGTGGATTTTTACTGGTAGCACAGCGATGGAAGAACCGGGGCGAAACCAGGCAAACATGTAAAAGGATAACAGTCCCTGCATGATTTATAGGAGCGGAACTGAAGGCTTGGGATAAATCACTGTTCAGAAGTGCAGAACATGAAATGTTGCTCTAATTATCAGTGTATTTCTTCTTTTTTTTTTCCAGCTTTACCCAGTTTAGTGTTTTGGCTGGAGGGTAAAAAAGCTGTGAAAGGATCTAAAATAGTCAATCACAGGACCAGCAGAGACACGAGGAAGACAAAGACAGACTGTCCTTTCTGTGCTCTATTTATAACTCACAATAAACGATAAAAATCCAGCTTTTTATCGCTGGATTATATGATTAATATTAAATAAAAGTCATCTTAATCTTGTAGATATTTGAATTATTGGTGTAGAAATGCATCCAGTTCTGTAGACAAGGCAATGCCTCAAAAGGGGTTCACAGGAATAAAATAATTATTTCATTAACAGAATAAAGTTCATGGATCATAAATCTGAAATCAGGGCAGAGTTTTCATGTTTTAACAAACTGACATCCATGGATTTATGCACTGCTGTCTTCAGTGCAAACATTTACAACGGGGCCATTGTCGAAAGCAAATGACGACAAAAAACAGAGTAAACTTCTAGTAAAAAATCTCAGAAATTTTAGCATTTCCTGAAGAAAATGTCTTAGTTTGAAATGTAAAAATTGGGGACTTTTGAATCTCAGAAATTCCTAGTTTTTTTCCCCTCAAATTTCTGATTAATCAAAACAATTTTTACAAATTTGAGTTTTTTCTAACAATTTTTGACTTTTCACAGGTTTTTTTCTAGAACATTTCTCAAATTAACCTCAGAATGTCTGAGATTTTTTGTTGGGCACTTACTTATTTTTTTCTATGAACTATATGTTGTTGTAGGTTTTGTTCCAGCTAATTTTTTGGTTAGCATTTTTTATTTTTTTTATTTTGCTAATTTTAAAAACATTTACTGCACTTTCTTTCAATTAGATACATTTTTTCAGACAAATACTAAAGTCCTAATGTAATTGGCTGTTTTGTAAACTTTCAGGTGAATAAGGTTTAACATCTGTTTTGAAATTTTGGTTATAAATTATATTCATGCTCTTATGTTTAAGTTAGCTTTTAAGGCTAGCACTACTAACTTTTTAGCTAGCGGCTTCCACTTTTGTGTCAAAGCTTCACAACATTAATGTAATAGTTGTTTACAGTTAATGGAAAATATTACCCAAGTAAAATGTTTTTAAACAACTGGGCTTATACATGTTCCTGCCTGTTTATGTGATTATCCTCAACTTGTTATTTCTCTTAGCATGAGGTAAATGTGACTTCATTTTCTTCTCTTATAGCCAACAGACTCACTCTTTCCAGATGGAAGGATGCTTTGCCAACAACATTTGGCTTCTTGATAAAAGACGTTAGTGAGTCATATTTATCTAAAAAGATTAAATGCACTGTTAGAGCATCTGTAATTCTGTTACCTGGCAACCATTTATACCCTTGGCTGAAAGCATGGCAGCTGTAGTTGATGAGACATGAATGTAACGCTGAGACTTATGAACTCCATGGGTTTCATTTGTTCCCAGCTCAGGATTTGTGGCTGGAAGATCTTCATTTCTTCTGAGAAGGTTCATGAGTGTGTATCTGAATGCATTTAGATAGCTAAATTTAGCTAGCAATTTAAATGCTAAATGCTAGCATCAACACATTAACATTTCGCTTGCTAGCATGATGTGGTAGCAAACGTACAGCACTTTTTCATGCATGCTTATTCAAATTCAAATGTGAAAATACGTTATTTATCCCAAAAGGAGATTAAATGTTGTTTTAACTCATATTAATTCAGATTATTCAAAGAGTTGTTGCAGATGGTGACGATTGCTGTTGGCAGGAAAATATATTTTGCATTTCAGCTTTTCCAATCAGCGTCTCCCTGTTGTAAACCAACTGTTGCTACGGTTACGCATCATAGTAAAATAGTAAAGTATCAAAAATATTGCCAAAAATCTGTCCAACTACACAGCATCCAAAACTACGGAGCCCCCGAGGGGACATGGAAAATTTTTTTTTTTGGCGTCCCCTCGCAAAACTGTACTGATCAGTTATGCGGCATAATTGAATACTGCAAGCCTTTCTTACAGTGGCCGCCATACTTTCTGCTTAATAGAAGGTTATATGAGGTTTTTCCATGAATGTTAATACCTCTTTGTGAAATATCTATCCCGGGGTAATCAGTCATCTGTCAGTTTTGATTGTGTCTCTGCTGTGTTCGTAGTCTGAATGGTTTAAAGGGCTGCTTTCATGTGAAGCTCCGTCTCAACATTAACAGACATAAACATGCAGTAAATAAATCGATTTTCAATCAGTTTTTTACACCAAAGACTTAATAATAATAAACACCTTTTATTATTATAAAACACGGCAAACTAACGGTGGTAGAGGGCCGCACTGATAACTCGGGGAATCTCATCTGTCCGTGTATCAATCAACTCCAAACCATTTCTTTGTTCTGTCACAATTATCGATTTATTGCATTTTGATTATCAGGCTCCAAACTTTGCAAGGACTGACCGCTGCGCTCACCGCTTCCCCACACACACCAAGCCAGCAGGATCGTGATCTTCCCATTCAGACAGTAACAGTTACGCCCACATCGACACACCCACCACCCTGTCAAAGCTGTGTGCTGCTGTCATATCAATAATTACTTATTTCATTCATATGGCTCTTACGTACGGAGCCTCAGTGAAAACGTGTTTATTATTATTAACTGTTTGGTGCAAAACAGTGATTGAAAATCGATGTATTTACTGCATGTTTAAGATGGAACAGCACTGAAAGCAGCCCTTTAAACTTTTTAGAATACGAACACAACAGAGACACAATCAAAACTGACAGATGACTAATTATTCCACAATTAGCAGAAATAATCCAAATTAGGATGTATTTTTATTTATTTCCTACTTACGGAACGTTTCTGTTTATATCACAGGTTTTTAGTGCCTTTTTATCCTAAAGAAAAAGATGTAAAACTTCAGATATTTCACAAAGAGGTATTAACATTCATGGAAAAACCTCATATAACCTTCTGTTAAGCAGAAGGTATGGCGGCCACCGTAAGAAAGGCTTACAGTATTCAATTATGCCGCATAACTGATCATTACAGTTTTGCGAGGGAACGCAAAAGAAAAAAAATGCCCATGTCCCCTCGGGGGCTCCGTACAAAACAATAAGGAACGGTTAACCAAAAGAAAAAAAATACATATATATTTTTCCTACTTCATATTACCAAATTGGGTGGCGCAATTTTTTATAAGGTTTATAAGTTTGTTTTAATTTACCCACTAACTGAAGTATTTTTAAATAATGTACTTTTATTTGTGCTTATTTTTCAATATTTTGAATCGTGGCCAAACAGATAAAATTGTCTCTGTCGGTTGATTTTTCTTATCTCTGACTTTGTTTTTGTTGATTTAAGATTCTTTTTTTCAGTGCCGCAGTTTTGGGGGTTTTTTTGCAATCATGGGAAGAATTCAGTAATATTCAATAAGATTTTAGTCACACTATTAAATCTCTTCCTCTGTCAGGAAACATTTTCTCATTGCCTCACGGCTTCTACAAACCAGATCTGAACATCTTTTATTTCAGCATTTCTTTTCCTTGCTCTCTGTTGGGCTATAAGGAAACGTCTGAAGACCTTTTCAAACATATCAACCCTCTTTTCCCAAAGTGTCACCTCATTCAGCAGCGAGCGAGCAGGATTTTCTTCTTAGCCTTGCCTTGTTTAGGTCTCATCCCCCAACGGGAGTGTTTTTCTCTTTTTTTCCTGGTTGTTTCTAAAGAGTTTCTAACCACCTTTGAAAAGCAGCAGAGGTATGAGGTGGGTTGGGAGATAAAGAAGAAAACTTGTCAAACTGATCTTAAGGAATCACATAAAACTGATTTCCACAGACTTTCTTTAAAGGGCACATATCACTCTTGCAATGCTTTCTTTACAACTGCAACTCTAAAATACACATTTTCATTTCAAAAACACAAAAATCACAAGTAGTTGTAAAATTAGAAGCTTAAAATTGAAGATTTGTCCAGTGAAGAGAAAATAAAGCTGAAATATTGTCTGAGAGACTTAACAAACTGGCACCACACCCATGTATTTAAAAGCTAGATGTCGTGACAAAAAAAGACTACTTTATTTTACCAAGCAGGTCAGTGATATTAGCGTTTATTATCTTTTTCTCTCAGGTTAGCATTAGCATTAGCCTTTTACCTAAAATAAGCTATTAGCTATTTTCTTACTAATTAGCAATGTTTAACATGCTAGTGATGCCCCACATGCTACTGACAGTATTCATGCTAACATTAGCATTTTGGCTAATATTAGCTTATTCATTCATTTTAATGTACTGAATGGTGCAAGTCCAGGTTGGTCAACATTCTTGTGATTCTCCACATGCTACTCGATAATTCTTTAGCCAAGCTTAGCATTGATGCTCATTTTTAGCATCAGAAAGGTGGGTCCAAACCAACGGGCACACTTTGGTAGGCCCTGGTTAAATTTCTTCAGGAATTTTCGAGTTAAACACTTAATGTTTAGTATCTAGAAGACCATATAAAAAGCCATTGCCGGACTGGATTTGGCCAACGGGCCTTGAGTTTGACATGTGTACTAAACTCTAAAATCTCACTTAAACATGCAACATTGCATGTTACATGTTTAGAGACAGCGATGATTGATTTTTGGACACTAAAAGATAAAAGCAGCACTATTACTGTGATCAACTTCAGGCTCACAAACAACACCTGTGGAGCTACATCAGTCATCTTACTGTTGACTCCGTGCTAGAAGTCCCGGCTTTAGTATTTTTGTAGTTATGTCAACTTCCTCTTAAATCCAAGATTCAAATTGTTCTATAATCATGAAACAAACATTTTTTACAGCAGAATTTTTAGAGAAAAAAATCATAATATTCTCAGCTTCTTAAATGCCAGTAAAATTCGGAAAGCTAAATAGCTTTAGTCATAAAAACATTTTACATTTTCACTTGACATTTCCAGACAGAACTATTACATAACTAACTTTGTTATAAATATATGGAAGTCCAGTTTTGAGTTTTGACTATAAATGTGTTATTTAGTCAGAGAAAATGGCTTTGAAATTGAAAACCAGTAGAAATACTGGTTTTTATCAAGTTATTTTTTCATAAGTTTCCTTTTGTTTTGAAGATTGTCAGAGAAATATCATCTGTATCTCGAAAAAGTCAAAAAACAAGTGCTCAAACAGTTCCCAGGGGTAAAAAAATACAAAACGATATCCGGTTTATTGGACCCAGTTCTGCTGCTGATCATATTAACTGAAACTGCCTCGGCTTAAAATGAGGTAAAGATCAATACTACATTTTAGAAAGTCCAATACGACAGAATGAGTCAGCCTCAACTGTAGTCTTGGATGGATTATGAAACAACATGGCCGTAGGCACAGACATGGTGTAGCTTTTTCCTCTCCTCCCATGGAAAAGCAAGACTGAAATCTACTCTGCATCCTTCACTACCCACACCAAACAAATTACCACCTGGAGCAAATACGTTTCATCTGAAAAGGTTATTTCAACCTAACTTTTGCTGTCATTGTCAATCAGATTATGTGTTTTGTTTTCTAAGGTTGTTTGTTTTCACTCCTGATAGTCCAGTAGACTCGGTTCGACTGAGAACCAAATTTGCAACATTTGTTACATTTTTAGCTGCTGCGATTTGCTTTCTCACTGCACTGTGTCAAACGAACCAGCTAATTGAAAAACCTGTTCCCCTCTTCGCCTGTGGGGGCGCTGCACTAAGAACTACTGAAGGAAACATAAAACCCTCAGAAGAAGACATGAGCACAACTTCCTCCTACACAAAATGTAAAGGAGTAACATTTCTCTTTTGTCTTTGGTAAAAACACCCTGACCTATTTCTACTGCTAGCATTTTGGTCGTATTTACCCAGAATGCCATGCACTATAGTCCACTTCCTGCTTGTGGAGCGGAATCCGGTCCGCTTGGCATTCAAACCGCACTACAGTTCAATTCAACCGAACTGAGATTGAGGTTTTTAGATGGATTAATGTTTGCTGTTTTGGTCCGCATCAGAATTAATTCACACCTTCCCAAATGAACTGGACTTATAAACAAATATTTGAGGTTTTGTGCAGAATTGTCCAATTAATAATTGACAAATTAATATAGAAAAACCCCACTATCATTAAATGTCCTATCATTATTTTACTTTAAAAAAAACATTGATCATAGGGATATTTGAAGATACATTTTTGTGTCTATATGCAACATTAAATTATTATGGAAATGAGCCACATTCCCAAACTCGAACACATTTTCCATGTATTTGTCCTGCAGAAAAAAAAACTTTCAGTTTCAGTATTTCTGTTCTTTGAGAACAGTTTGTGTTGTGATGGGAGTTCTATACATACATGTTTACTGTTGGTAGAATAATACAGATGGCCCTGCTGCGTAGTTAATTACTGAATTCAGTGCATTAAGCAGAAATATTGCTTTTCCTCCTGTTCTCAGCTTGGTTCATTTTCTCTCATAAATCTTCACATATGGTGAGTGGCTTGTTATTAGTGAATAAAACCATCTAATGACTCAGTGACAAATAGTTTCAAGGCTTTCTTTCAGACATGCAGCATTTTATGCTAACAGGGTAATCTGGAAGAACAGCCCATCAGATTCTGATGCATAAACATATGCACCTGTTCTGATCTGGGTCAGGATCAGACTGAGCCGGCATGATGAAATGCACAGCTGTGTGTGATGCAGCTGAAGGATCCTAGTTACATGTTGCATCAGCTCAAAGATGAATATCTTCACACTCCGAATGAGGGAACAAGAACAGTTGTGATGCATTTTTTTTTCACTGAAATATTCATGAGCCAGTTTGCAGAACCGCTAATTGTTCCAGACGTGTTCTGATGACGGCAGCGAAACCCATCTGCATGGCTGTGCCTGGCAGAGATTACAGCTGAAGGACAGCAACCAGATATCAGGAGTCTGGAAGTTTACTGAAGATTTTAGCCTGAGATGTTCACAGTTACTGGTTAAACGACCCAAATAAAACATGAACTCCTTTAAACTGATTCTCAGATTCTCATTAATTAAAATTCACATTTTGGGCGTTTTTATGCTTCTATTTGGGTTTCAACTGCTTTTTTTTGGTAATAAGTCAATTATTTTGGTGTCTGTAAAATGTAACATTGCATTTGACGGGCACTGTGTGCCCTAGCAACCTCAGCCCGTCACCTAGCAACCAAAGTGGAACTCTAGCAACTTTGGTCTCCTGGTTTTACTGCTGTATATGCTGTACAACGGCTGCTGGGAAGGACAAGTGTTTTGTTGTTGACTTACCATCCGGGAACCACTTGCTGCATTATTTTTGGTTGTGCGGGAGGCTCTACTTTTGCTTTTCAAAGATGTACGGTTCTATAACTGCAGATCTGTTTGCAGCCATTTTCACATGAGAGTGAAAACGTTGAGCTGGGGGGCGTGGCCAGCAGATTATTTAGCTTTAAAGTGACAGGAGGCCCAAAATGGGCAGAACTGACCAGACTGAAATCTCATTATCAGAGAATGATTTTGAGCAAAAATGTCATGAACATTCAACCTGATGAAGAAAGCATACTAGGTCAAGTTGAGGTAATAAGAAGTGAACCAGGGGACAATGGACTTACACACCTAAGGGCAATTTTAGATCCTTTAGTGAACTAAACAATAATGTTTTAGATGGTGGGAGGAAGCCAGGGAGAACCTGCCCATTCACGGACACAAGGTGGGATCTGAAAATCTGCAAACTTTGACAAATTAAGCTAATATTTTTTATTTGTTACTTAGTAGGTTTTCTAAAATTAGACAAAATATTTGCCTGGAGCTTTAGAAAATTAGCCCCTCAGTTAGGATTTAACCCAACAAGGTAAACTATGTGCTTCCTCTGAAATACTTCTAGGCTTACATGCAAATATTTTCAGTCAAATAATAGTAGTAAAAAAAAATCCTCATAACAGTCTTGGTTATGTGGATTAGGTATGAAAGTCTGAAATTCAAAATACAAATAGGAAAAATTACAAATTTATTTTTAAAAACTATTTAGTAAATCCAGAAAATATAACACTTATCAATTTTATTTTGTTTTTATCTTCTTTTTATAATTTCTGGTTTCTAATCCATAATCATCAGATAATTAAATAAAATCTGTTTTTCTTTTATCTGAGATTCACTTTAATTGTGAAATTTTAAAAATGCTTTGAGTGAAACAGTGAAGTGTTTTCCTCTAATTGCTGAAGCAACTGGTCCTTTAATTTACAGCCACCTGAACACATGATAAACAAATCAAGAAAATCTGCATAATTTTCTTAAACAATTTTTAGAAATTTGTCATGTTACTTTGATTCTCATGATTCCATCCAAACATTTACAGACATATAAAATAAAAACTGTTGTTTGTTTCAATCATTTTTAAAAAGAAAATACAAATTTAAAAAAATAAATGTGCATAAACAAAAAAAGAGAACTAGTTCATGACTTCAAAAATAAGTTAACTTTCTATCTTTTCTTTTTTAATTCCTTTGAGTGGTGAGATATTTTTAATGCGGGAGCAATTCTGCTTCAGAGCTGATGGACATTTAGATGAAAAGAGATTTCTTAATGCAATGTAAATATCACTTCATATTTATTTCATCGGATCTCATCTCTTTTTGGTGGAAAAGCAGACGGACCACTGCAGCTGGAAAATGGGATTTTAACGAAGAGCAAAACTGATTGAGAGTTTGATTATTTGACAGATTTCATTAGTATCCATCTGGATTTATAGTTTGGTGAAGCAGGGAGGCGTCAGATGAATCGACTTATCTTGTGCATCAAGATAAATCTTTATTCCTTTGGTTATCCGTTTTAGTTAAGAACACCCAAAGCGTATCAAAATGATCTGAAATGTGGTCTTCCTCCATCTGCAGGAAGATTTCCAACTCGTGGCTGAGCACTGGCTGGTTCACCATGACCATCGCTCTGGAGCTCTGCGATAGGATCAACGTCTTCGGCATGGTGGCCCCCGACTTCTGCAGGTGAGAGCTGAAGGTGGAGCTGAATGTTAACGACAAATTCCCAGACAAGAACCGACTGACAGGTTTCCGGGCCGAGCTGCACTGCAGCGCTTGATAAGAGACGTTTAAATAGTTTCCAAAAGCGAAGAAGAAACGGCTGATAATGGATTTTGTGACAGCAGGTATTTGTGAAAAGCTGATACCCATAATTATATGTTGCAGATTTAATATATTTTGTCACATTTAAACACCACATTTATATTTTTTGGGGGGAGAGAGAGGAGTGGAGTTACAGCTTAACACAAAATTGTGCATTATAGTGGAATAGTGGAAGTAAAACGATATACAGCTTTAAATCCTTTTTTACCAGATGTTCCTCAAATTTTGATGTGCATTTGAATTTAACCCCCTTTTGACACTTAAAAGAAATATGGTCAAACAGATATCATGTGAAAACAATGTATTAGGGCCATGGTTGACAGAAAAAATAGGACATTTTTCCTTGTCTCTTCTTGAAGCTCCAAAAGTCAAAAAAATGCTAGAGAAAAACCTGAAGTTTTTAGGTTAATCTCAGAAATTTTCTAGATAAGACAAGAAAATTTCTGAGTTTGAAAAGTGAAATACTTGCTAGAAAAATGTTGAGTAATCTCAGATATTTTCTAGAAAAAACATAAAAATTTCAGAGTTTGAAAAGTCAAAACATTTGCTAGAGAAAACTCATAAAATTTTAAGATTAATCTCCAAAATTTCAATAAAAAACAAGAAAATGTAAAGAGTAGAAAATTTGCTGGGAAAATCTCAAATATTTAAGTTAATCTCTGAAATGTTCTGTTATATTATAATTTGTATTCTTCCTTTTTTCCCCCTGATCTAGAATGATCCTAACATGCTGTCGTACTGATCAATCCCTCGACTCTCAGAGCACATAAAAATGGCTAGATATAAATATCGGTTGCTAATATTGGCCCGGTTTTACTTATTGGACTAATACCAATGTTAAACAATGACTAACATTAGCTGATACTGCAGTTAATGCGGATATTTAATGTATTTATGTACATGTATGAATATGAAAACATGTTCTTTCACTTCCCAGTTATTCAAATTATTGAAGTTGGATAAATGTTTTTGAAGACGTTGAAAGGTAATACTTTGAGCATTAAAACCAAAAACCCAAACAGATGCAAATGAAAACCTGTATTTTCTGTTTGAGGTAAAACTTTCCATTTGACCTGGATGAACTCTCTTCTGTTCTTTCTTTCTTTGTTTCACTTGACTCAAAGCTTTTGTGCGTTACGGTTAATTGATTTCTGAGCCACTCAGCATCATCAGCCACAACAGTTTAAAATGTTTCCTTGTCTGCAGCACGGCGTCGATAAAACGACCCGGTTATTGGCTGCCACTCGATGGATCGTCGGCTGCTGAAGGAGACAAAAGGCGCGATGAATCTTAATTCAGAAAAACATTAAAGATGCATTTCTCTTCTGTTCCTAATATGGATTTAAAATATAAAGAGTTACATTTTACAGCATAAAGGTGGAATATTGTTTCATGACAAAATATTTCTTTAAGAACAGATTTAGATAGAGATGTAATACATTGTAATACGCAGCATTGCTATGGTTTTGTTGCTGAAGGGGTGTACAAAGTGTGGCCCGGGGGCCATTTATGGTCCTCTTGATGGTTTTATGGGTCATAATTCTGCAAGAGAAAATCCCTTCAGTTTTTTACAGAAAAAATGAAACAAAAATGTTACATGTTAAAATGTTAGTAATGCAACAAAATAAGTTTTAATTTATTAACCAGGTTTTTGCATAAATTTTACTTTTTGTAGTAAATATAACCACAAACATCCAACAGATCTCCAGGCCGCTGATTAACACAAGAGTGATATCCTGTTGTTGTTGATCTTTGAATAAAAAAAACATAAACAATCAACCTAAAAACATTGTATTCCTTTCGTATAATTACACAATCATGCAAGAAACTTTTTAATTTTTGAATGTGCAGTCATATATAGCCCACTTTTTCACAAATATCTACTGTTTTACTTTCACTTGCCTAAAACTTACCATGTTTAATTTATTGTTTAGCTGATTAAATGCAAAAAGGTACAATAAATTTGTTTTAAAATTACTTTTAAAAGAAGCTGAAAGAAAATAAATGTCAATTATTTGACACTTTAATTCACGGTTCAGTCCTTGTGGGGTTTTTTTTTTTTCAAATATTTTGTAAATCATTTCTCTTATTTACAGATTTATTTGTAGAGCATATCGAAAATGAAATATGGAGCATTTTCACTGCAGACGTGACATTTGTCATTCTTCCAGAAACTCTGGACTTCATTATGATCACAAACTCAGGCAACCAACCTCGTTAGTGTTTATTGTTTAGATTTACAGCTCACCTCTCATTCATCTCAGCCAGTACTTTAATTGGACCGTTTTAATGAACAAGCAACAAACCTTATTAGATTTCTCAATAAAAGAGAACAAACTGTTCAATGTTCAGTATATGCTCAACCCAGGCGCAGGTCGGTTAAAGTCTTTTCTTATATTTTTTGTTTATTTAAGGTCCACATTCAAATTCAGTCCCAACAGACATGAATAAGGAATGCTGCGTCATTTTTTCAGAAATTGCTTGCTGATTCTCAGCGGTCCATTGTAGTTCTCACGACAACTGAGGTGTGCAGATTTTATTGAAAGTCAGCAGTCTGAAAAACCAACTTTAAATGCACAAACAGCTTTTCCACTGATCCATTAAATCAAGCTGATTTAATGAAATTTCCCTGCAAATAGAATACAGCATTATCGCTGGGAGGAGGAGTTTGGTGGTTTTGATTTAAATTTCTGTGACTATTTACCCCATACTCCTTCAGACTAGTGGCAGCAACAATGTGCAAACAGTGGGCAGAACTGTACGACCGCCAAGCTCCTAAAAACAGCTTTAAATGGCGTCAATGGTTGAGAATTATTTGCTTGTTAACTCGATAAAAGGGATGTGTCGGAAAGGGGAGGAGGTTCTTTAAGAGACAGAGGCCTATTCAAAGCCGTGAGATGCAAGTCAAGGTTCTTTTAAGTTGTTTTTGATATGTACAGAGTTTTTATAACAACTGAAGGTTGTTACTTGGTTACTTGATTGTGCTAAAATGGCACTATATGCCTGGAAAATGCATAATACTCCCCCTTTAAAATTATGAAGGAGTTTGTTTATGATAGGAAATGAAACTCTCATCTCACAAAGATAATAATAGATGCAAAAGGTGTCGCATTAAAAAAGTTATCTTGTGTTGGTTACGTTTGCTAAAACATTTAGAGTTGGTGATGAGGCAGGACAATATGGCTAAAAAATGTCACAAGATAATTGTTTCATATCAGTCTATTGATAATTATTGATTGTTTTAAATATCTAAGTTACAGCCAAACTGGTTATGTGACCTTTCATATTTTATCCACAGTTTTTACTCCACGCTGTTGTTTTTTAAAAATTTTAAGCAGTTATGAAGCACAGTGGTGAAACCTTAAACTGCTGCTGTGCCAGTTACTCAACAGGTTGTTGCTAGGTGAGTGAGTTGCTAGGTAACCAAAGAGTAAATGAGTTAGTTGATGTCAACATTACTTCCAGTTAGAAGGAACATATTTGTAAAATTAAAAGATTAGTTAAAGACTAAGTCTAATTTTGGGATTAATTGTAGGTTTATTTCATAATCAGTTCAGGCTCATTATTGCAGTTCATCTCCTTAATTTACAATCATTGCACTGCAAAAAACCTAAATTTCACCAAGTATTTTTGGTCTGGTTTCTAGTGCAAATAGCACATAAAACTAACTTAAAAGTAACTTTTCAGCAAGAAATTTGAGCTTGAGCTTGTTTGAACAACCGCAACAAAAAGTACAAGCTCCACTGGCAGATTATGTTCCTGTTTAAGTGCCAGTGGAACTAGTACTGCTTGTATCTATATTGACGAATTGACATTAAACAAGCTTATTTATTTAGCTGAAAAGCTACTTTTATGTTAGTCTTCTCTTAATTAAAATATGCTAAAACATTTGCTCTAGAAACCAAATAAAAATACTTTTTTGTGTTTTTACAGCGTGACGATGAGATTGGAGACTATAAACAATTCGGTGTCAGAAGTTATGTGGCGTGCCAGTCATTTTTAAACACAGGTTTGATCCTAATCCAGTCTGATTCAGAAAACAGAAGCAGACTTTGCAAAGAAAAAGGAAGCAGTGAAAAATAGTTTTATTAATTTAAAACATAATTCACCACAAAGTCTCCAGAGTGCTGCACTCACTATAAGTGGAGAGCACAAACAGAGGGCACTTTTAACTAAAATAAAACCTTGGATGTGATAACAAACCTTCCCATTTTCAACCCACTAACAGAAGCACACTCCTTTACTTGCTGCTGCAGAATTTTGAGAGATGTGATTGTAGTTATCTTGACAGCTTAACCAGGCCTGCAGTTTAGAACACGTAAAACTCAGTTATGAGGGATGAGGTTGAGCTTCAGGCCCAAAGTACCTTGTAAACTCAGAGACATGAGAGACATAAGAGAAAAAAACTACATGAATATGTAATGTTATATGTCAGGAGACAGATGAATATATGATGATAAATGACTGTTGGAATGACTGATGTTGGTGAAAATGCTGAAATTTAGAAATTGGTGAAATGTCATGAATATTTAATAAACCCGAATGAAGTGCTTTCAGAAAACAACAATGAAATCAACTAAATGATGGAAAAATCACTTGAGAAACTTGCTTTGCTAACAATCTGAACTGAAAACTCCTCACAAATATTTCAAACATGAATATTAGACTAAAGATTTAGGGTAAAGTAAATATATTGATGTAATGCAAAAGGAAACAAACACAGAGAACCAGCATTTAGTTCTTATATGCATCTAATCTGGAACAAACTTCCAGAAAATTGCAAAACTGCTGAAACATCCTAAATCAAGGCTGAAATCTTATTTAAAAATAACTGGCACATCATTAATTATGCTTAATAATATCTATCACAAACTAGATTTGCCTAATTTGTGATAGTTTCGTCTTATTTCAAGACTATTAACATATTTGCACTAAAACTAGACCAAAAATATTTGGTAATATTTTGTGGTTTTTGCAGTGTAAACAAAACTGAATTAAATTGGTAAAAATGCAACAAAAAAAAAAGGCTGTCAAAACTGTGATAAAAGAGAGCCGTGCACTTTTAATATTTTACAAGTTAAGTTTAAACTGTGAAACTTTTTTAATTTTCTTATTTCAGGCTTGGATGAAAGTGCCACTTTTAAATATGAATCTAATTAAACTTATCTGCTCACCAAATGATAAATTAAAGCCAACCATCCTTCTTCACCTTGAAATGAAAAATGCTTCATGGTATCTAATGAAACTCATTAAAATCCTCCTAAATGTCGCCCGTTTCTGTCTCCGCAGGGAGCCTCAGCACCAGTCTGTCCCCTACCACTACTACGAGCCGCGGGGGCCCGACGAGTGTGCCATGTACATCTCACATGAGCGCGGCAAACGCGGCAGCCACCATCGCTTCATCACGGAGAAGCGCGCCTTCGCCAACTGGGCAAGGACGTTTGACATCCACTTCTTCCAGCCAGACTGGAGCCCCCCGCCTCTCCCAGACAACCGGACACTGCCAGGAACGGCCGCCGCCGCCATGGTTCCGCAGAATACGTGACTGCCAATGGAGCTGGGATGCGCTTTTAGAGATCCAATCGCTCCGATGGACAACTGGAAAAACAGACAGTGCTGCATGGATGAGGAGTGCCTTTGCTGCAGCCAGAGTTTTATTCATGGAGGGACATGATGCGGTTCAGAGCTGTTTGAAAACCTGGAAGGCAGGATCATCAAACGCCCTGAAAGCGTGTGCGTGTGTGTGCCATGTATTTGATGTATTGGGGATCATTTTCCTGACACATATTCCATTGTGGGGACCCATTGCTTCTGTGGGGATGAAAGCCTGGTCCCCACAAGGAGAAATGTTGTTTTTGTGCTAGGGGTTAGGTTTAAGACTAAGGCGTGAATTGAGTTTTGGTTAGGGTTAGGTATGTGATAGGTAGGGTTAGGCTGTAGAAATGAATGGAAGTCGATGGAAAGTAGAGACACATACTGTATGCTGCCTAGAGCATTTCACTTTTGCCCAGAAGGTCCCCTCTTTGACTGCTAAGAACAACAGAAGCAGAACCACTATGAATCATTATAGTCAGAGGAGCAACTTATCCATATTAAGAGACAAAAAAACTTATATTTAAACTAATTTAAAATATACATTTTTGCTCATGCTGCAGACCTTGATATTAATTCATGCCACCATTATATGGCATTCAGAACAATATTCATTTTCAAATGTGGCCATAATTTCTTCTTTTGAAGATATTTGTATTGAAAACACTTATTTAAATAATAACACTAAATCCCAGATATCCAGGACCCTGTTGGCAATTTTTAAAACAAATGATTAAACATGGCTTAAAAATAAATGTTATATTTGGTCTTTGCTTTTTCAACTAACCAGAAGCAGAAGTCCCCTCTTGGCAGGTTAGCCTGATAGTTCACTGTTGGGAATATTGGCGTGTGTGTGTGTGTGTGTGTGTGTGTGTGTGTGTGTGTGGTGTGTGTGTGTGTGTGTGTGTGTGTGTGGTGTGTGTGTTCATCAGAGGGATCACAGAATCCCTCTCCAGCAAACTAGAGGATATTTTCCCGGATGAAAGACCCGAACGGGACAGAGATGAAATTTTCATTCTCCTCAAACTACAAACATCAATGCACTTCCTTGAGATTTTATTTGATGAACTACAGTAGTTGGTGGTGCGTAATTTGTAAATGTTTGACATTTTAAACTCAGAAATTTTCTGGAAAAAATTTGGAAATTTCTAAGTTTCAAAAGTCAATATTTCTCCAAGATTTTTCTTAAAAATGTCTGAGTTTAATCTCAAAATTTTAGTTTTTTTCAAATCTTCAAACTGAACTTTTCTAGCAAAAAAGTGGACATTTCTGAGTTTGAAAAGTAAAACATTTGCTAGAAAAAATTCTAATTTTGTTTAATCTCAGAAATTTTATGAAAAAAATTTGGACATTTCTAAGATTAATCCCAAAATTAAGATTTTTTTTTTTTCTAGCAAATTTTCAACTTTCCAAGTTTTTTTTCTGGAAATCTTCTGACAACAATCTCAAAATCTGAGTTTTTCAAGTAATTTTCAGAGGGTTTTTTTTTTTGTTGGCTAAAACATACTTATTTGTTCCTATCCACAAGGACCCTATCACACCATCATAGAAATGAGATGAAAAAGTTATGAGTGTACAATACTTTTGCAAGGTCACTTCACCTGAATACATCAATAAAGCTACAGATTTCAAATAAATAAATGTTTTAAATTTGACCTTTTGAACATGTGAATTGTTACTTCAGTAAGTAAAGAATTTGTTTTAGAGGTCACACTGTAGCAACAAAAGGCTCGATCCTTTTCAAAGCAGTTAAATAAATCGTGTCCCTGACTGTCATCTCTGCGTTGTGAGTTCAGCTGAGTCAAACTCTGCGCAGCCGGGATGACTGACGGGTGCGGAACGGTGGCCGGGATGTTTTCTCTCATAGGCGCTCTTTTTCCGTATGTTTATATCGCGGCTCTTTTGTTGGCTCCAGTCGGCAGTTAATAGTGCAATTTATTTAACTACAAGCTGGATTTCCATGTAAAAGCTCAGCCAGGTGGAACCAGACAAGCGGGAGATAAAGATGGAGAGCAGAGGTGCAGCAGCATCCGTCCGCTGCAGCCTGAATCACCTCACAGAGGTGTGACAGGTGGAGAAACACCAGCTTTACTAAACTGAGTGTGGGATCTGTCAATCTCTTGCTCTGGATTGATTTTTTTATGAGTTACATGTGAACTTCTCCCGATTTTTCTCGTCTCCTCTCCTTCATGAATAAAACTCGGTTGTCAGTCAGGGAAAACTAGACATTATTTTAATGTTACATGCTGGTGCTGAATCCTAAGGGGTGGCATTTGTAAAGTTACACAGTCAAAATGTAACAGCAATGATTTCGGTTATTTAGCAACTAAACATTTACCTTCAAGTTAAGTGTTTAATTTGAAGGTAAATATTTAGTTAGGAAGCTAAAAATGTAGTTTAAAGCTGAGTATTTATTTCACAAATCAAATATTTAATGTGAAGCCAAATACTTAATTAGAAAGCTAAACAATGGGCTTCAAAATAAGCATTTCGTTAATCAAATATTCAGATTCAAAGTAAATAAGTAGTAAACAAGCTAAATATTTATTTTGCAAATATTTCAATTGGAGGTAAATATTTAGTTAGAAAGCTAAATGTTTAGCTCTAAACTAAACATTTAGCCTCAAGTAATATTTATTTAGAAATCAAAATATTTGTGTGAAGCTCAGTATTTATTTCATGTTAAGTTAAATATTTAGTCTGAAGCCCAATATTTAGTTAGCAAGCTAAATATTGGGCTTCAGACTAAACATTTAGTTAACAAGCACATATTCAGCTTCAAACTAAATATGTAATTAGTAAGCAAAATATTAAGTTTGAATCTAAATATTTATTTCACAAGTATTTAATTTGAAGGTAAATATTTAGTTAGCATGCTGAATATGTAGCTTCAAACTGTTAGTTAGTACCTTAAATATTTAGCTAGAAACATATTTATTTAATATTCTAAACAATTTAGTTTGAAGCTTGTTAACTAAATATTCTACTTGTAACTAAATATTTAGTTTGAAATTGTGACATTTAGGGAATAATTGTTCAAACTCCAAAGCCACAATCAATAAAATTAGCAACAGGTTTTGGAAAAAAAAAACAAATCAGAACTGAACTAACAGAACTACTCCAACATGCTGCCACCACCATGCTTCACCCTGGACATTGATTGAGTGCTGAAGTTAATGTGTAAAGTTAGGTTTTCTTCTTTCTGCATAATGTTTTGAGACCAAAAAGTGATAATTTGGTCTCATTTGACCAGAGTATCTGATTCTACATGTTTGCTGTTTCCTTTAATTTCATAATTAAAGGACCTGTACTTCTTGTGGCAATTTCTATTCCATAAAGCCCAAATTTCTGGATGGCAAGGCTGAGAAACCCAATGTTTGTCTTTAAAACTTTGCATAATAACTGGGTGATTTTGTAAAGAACTGAATTTTATTTTGGGTATCTGGATAAAAGAGGTTGAATAAAAACTCATTTAGATTTTCATTTGTAAAAACACAAAATCTTATCAAGTAATTTTGATCTAGTTTGTAGAGAAAATATCCCAACAAAACTAATTTCTTATCAAGATATAAGGGTTTGTTTTAAGTCAAAAATTTCTTAATAATACTGGAAAAGTACTGGATCCATTATTTAACTTCTAAAAATAAATTTTTCTCATGTTATAAGTGGAAAAATCTGCCAGTGGAACTAGAATATGTTTTTATCATAATTAAGGGATTATTTATTTGAAACAAACTCCTGTATATTGCTGAAAGGTTATGAGTTAGTTTTGTCTCATTTTACTAATATTAATATATTTGTACTATAATCTAGACCAAAAATACTTGGTAAGATTTTTCTATTTTTGCAGTGAACCCAGCATCATTCCTCCAGCTTTGTGTTAATCTGTCTCATAAAATCTCAATAAAACATGATACAGTATAAGGTTATATCAACACTTGCGTATTTTAATTCTTTTTCGAGCTGAATGAAAGGTTTGTCAGCTGGATTCCAGTAATTCGAAGCCATTTTCTTTGCTGCTTTTATGTCCAAGGACATTTTTAACACGCAGAATAAAAGCTGGAGATGGGGGTGAAGCGATACAAAGAAAGTACGTACGCTAGTCTAATTTTTTTTATAAATGTTGCCTTAACTGAGAAAGAACAATAGTTGGAAAAATAAAGTATCACCTCTGACCTTTTCGTCATGAAACGCTTTCTCATCAGCAGGACAGGAAACCAGTGACTCACCTTCACCCTCGGCTGACGGCAGCTGCCATTTTTACTTTTCAATCTTGCTCCTTCCGTCTGGTTGTGACATGGGGCTGTGTCATGCTGAAATAATAATGAAAGACAGGCAGCAGTTACAAGGCTCGCTCATTATTCCCAAGAGCTGCAAATAGATCCTCCAGCGTGTTCATAACCCAGTGTGTGAGCGGTTTTTGTGCTTAAAAATGGCAGCAAACTGCCTTTCCACCTGAATGTAAGGCACATAGATCAAGGTAACAAAGGGTAATCAAGCACAGCAGAGGGACACCTCACCTCGATTATGAGGTCGTAGAGCCTTCACTCGATCAATAAAATGTCCTGCATTAGCATTTAGGATGATTTAGGGTTTCCAACTGAGCTGGAAAAATGACAAAAAAAAAAAATTGCTGCCCTCTTAATCGTTTAAAAGTCGCATACATGTTGAAATAAGGGCTACACAATTATCAGATCATATTACGAGGTTTTTAATATCTGCTCTGAATTGTTTCAAAAGTTTTATGAGGACAAGTGAGAACATGGCCTAGAAAATGTACATCCCAGCAGTATTTATCTACAATCCTAATGATATAATTGCCTAAATTAACCTGACCTACATAAGAGATGAAAAGGCTAAATAGAGGTAAAAATAATTAGAAGTTTTCTGAAAAATGATGAAATTCCCAGTTAATCCAGTGAGCAAATGCATGTGCAATTCCATGCACAATGTGTTTGTTTGTATGCAAAGAGCACACTAAGAAGATTAACCCACCTGCCACTCACAGCTGAGCCACAAATAATGAAACATAATTTTCACTCTGAAAATATTTTAATCAAGCGAGGTGTAAAACAAAAACAGTCCGAGGCTGCACACCTCAGGCGAAGCTGAATAAATAAAGCCTGCATCCTGAAAATTAATCACTGCTAAATTGGGTTGTGCTCTACCTTCTGCTGAGATTAACATGCAAATCCAACCAGAGCAGGTATCGTGGATTGGGACAAATTAACCACGGAGATTAAAACTGTTGCCATGCACCAGGCTGTCGAAAAGGCTAATTTCTGCTGGGAAGTTTTACATACATGACTAGGGTCTTCTCCAGGCGTGGTGGGACAACCTTGATTTAAAAGATTTTAATATATATTTAATCTAAAAGCCTATAACATTAGCAGCTTTTTTAAAAAGCCAAAAGTAATCTCTGTACTTCTGAGAGATTATTATGCAAAGTGGATCTCCGGTAGCACCTTGCTAACAACTGAAATGCCCAAATACTTTAGTGCCCCAATAAAAACAAGTGTAAATATATATTTTTATAATTTAAATGCCAAACTGCAAAGTGGAAATCATGTTAGCCTTACTGGACAAGCTAACGTCTTCAGTCTTGTTTACACGGCCAATCAGTGGCAAGGAGAATAAATTGCGTTCTTCCATTGGTTGCTTTGCAAAGAACAACCAATAGCGTGTTAGCTAACATTTTTGTTGATATTTTTGCTTCTGAAGTTACAATTTTTAAATTTGGCTTTGTATTTTGCTCTACAAAACAGGTTAACTTTCTCTGATGCCTATTTATGTCTATTTGAGGTATATAGAAATGTTGTATGTTACATCTATTTATTATTTAGATTTTGACACAGACTTGGGCAAAAATTAAATATAGAATAAAACCTGCCAGATTCACTTCTTATAACAGTGAAGCACGTTACACCTTTTTGTTGCGTTTGTTAATTTTTTGGGGATTAACAACTTGATTTTGGCTGGTTGTTTAGAAGGCTCTGCACTCAGGAAGCTTGTTAAATTTAGTTTTAAAGCACCAATGCCTTCATAAGTCTTACAGGTAGCTCTCCTTGCAAAATCACGACTGGTTTTTTCATCTTCAAGCACTTGTGCACCATGTTTTCTACACCAATAGAGAAAACGAATAATTATTTTCTTTTTAACTCTTCTGACAATAAATTAAACATGGACTATTTTAGTAAAACAAACTATAGAAGAAATAAACTATTGTAGGCTTGAAAAAGATATTTTCTCTCTCAGTGTGGAGAATAATTTTAGTCTGACAGATTTGGCTTTACTGTACAAAGCCAAATTTAATGAATGTGCTTCTCCAATTATGTATTCGTGGGCATAATTACTATGATTACTAAAAGCTAAAAAGGAAAAAAAAAATCCCTTTTGTTGTACAAAACATTTTTTGTTTAAGCAATATGTGGTTTTATAATTTACAATTTAATCCTAGATATTATAAAACTTTCCATCTGATCGGCTCCATTTGCTGGAGGGTTAATTTTGTAACATTTTGCAGTCGCAAAATTACTCCAAAAGTCGCATTTTTCTACCACTTATCAGCTCGTAACGAGTCTAATCTGGTACCTTTGCATCATCTTTGGGTTTTTCCTGTAGCGGTAGCCTCCAAGTTACAATGTTCCCTCTACAACATGGCTGCCCTCGCCACTGAATGTGATGGAGGCGCTCACACCATGAGAGAGCGTTTAACGTCTTCAGACCGAGGACACGATGATCCTGTCTCGTAAAACAGCTGAGAGCTCTGCAGTAAAAATGTGTCTTTATTTCCCAGAGATGTGAAAGATAATCCCCAAAAAGAAGCGACCTTAGAGTGAAAGATGGGGAATACATCATTTTTTTGATTAATGTCTAAACTTTTGGCCAATTTCCCAAGTTCAACGTACTTGCAGACTAAAAATACAAAAATAATTCAGTTTTCATTTTTAGATTTTTTGTTTTTACTTGCTTAATAATAAATTAAACTTGCTATATTTTAATAAAACAAACTACTAATTTACATTTTTGTTTATCATTGTACATGAGACAAAAAAAATGCTTTCACTTGTTTGTTCTTTATTTTCCTAACGAAAAGCGTGTATTTTTATAATTTCATATTGTTTCTTTTTTCTTTCAAAAATGGTATTTTCTCTCAAATGAACTAGGCAGTGACATTTTCTTAAAAAATTAATATTTTGCCTACGTTAATGACTGAATGAGATAATTCTTCACTTTAGTAAATGTTGCTGGATGTTTGTGGTCCCACTTTATATTAACTTAAATAAAACAAGAAAAGTTTTTAAAATAGAATAATTTCCACTTTAAGAAAATGTGAAAAAAAAAAGAAAGCTACAAAAAAATGCAAATTGTGTCTTTCTGGTCAAATTTGTCTCATTCTTTAATTGCGATTGTGACCACACACAAACCTTGCAAGGGACACAGTTGGCCCCAGAGCCACAGTTTGGTCACCGCTGATTTAAATATAAAATCTTGTTCATTTTATAGTGCAGTGATTGCAATAGTAGATCAGCCATCTTCTCTGAGGGACACCCATAGCAACGCCACAAAGATGTTTTAATCCAACATCTGCAGCAAAATGTGGCAATCAGTGACAAAAGAGACGCGATGAAACATCTTATCATTTACCGCCACAAATCAGTTTGATTGAACAAGAATCACCAAGACAAAGACGATAGGAGAGTTTACATGATTTAGCGCTTCCCCATGGCAGCATCAGCTCAGATCATTTCACAGCCAGCGAGTCTCTTGTTTCTGCTACAGTTCCTGACAGAAGATTGGCTTGTTGTTTTTTGGACATCATAAAACTTTTACAGTCGTAGCATCTAGCCCAACCGCTTGTAAATAATGTCTCGGATCACGGACGCAGCTGACTGCATGTTTAATTTAGGCTCACTGCAGTGCAGCCTGTGGATGAGTTCAAGGTTTTCAAATTAAAAGCTTGTGGGCAGCGTTTGCTAATAGTTGAAGAAGAAAAAGAAAATCATGCCTGGTTCTATATATTTATGTATTAAATGTTCTGAATCATAAACGAACTCTTCAGCTTCTGTTAATGGTCTAATCCTTATATTTCCTATTTAAAAACCCCATTCTTGCCATAATTTCTGCTTTTGATAATCATTTTCTCCAGTATTACAGCATCTGTAACCATGGTTACGCTCGCTGTTTGTCCTCCAGCATGGGGTATGGTGACATTTTGTGAAATCATTGCAAAAATACTCATCTGAAAACTGATTTATTTTGTTTGCTTTGGTCTAAATTAGTGTATAACTAGTGTACAAATGTGGATTTTTACTTTTAATCCACTTTTCTAACGTTTTTATTCTTAATTTGGATCTCAACTGCTTCTAAAAGAGTACGGACATTTATTTTTAGCAATATTTTAATGTTTTGTTGGGGGGTTTTTTTGGTATCCTGAACCCTGTACAGTAGAAGAACATCAAACAAATTAGTTTTTTAAAAATGTACTTTATTTATTGAGATTTTTAGTTTTGTTTTTTTTAACCAGGGCTTTACACACCATGTTCTCCCACCAACTAGGGAAGAAAGACTAAAAAGAAAATTAAAAAAAATAAAAAATAAAAAAAAGCAGAAGAAATAAGCGTTGTATAAATAATGCATAAAAAAAAAAAAGCTACACAGTGTGGCTGCCTTTCCGTACATACAGTTTCATTTCCAGCTTCATCCATTTTCCAATTCAGCCCCGAGGAAGAGTAGCAGCGCGCAGCCGATGGGCGGAGCGCGAGCCAAAGAGCGAAGATAAACTACCTCCGGTTCAATCTGGCAGTCCCTCTGCCAACTATCCTAATGCAGAGTGGTAACAGCGGGGGAAAAAGTCCAAAGAATAAGCGTCACGGAGTGAAGATTCATTCGGGACAGCCAGTTGGTCTCTGGGAGATTCACTGGAGCACAGAGATGCAGACTGGCTGGAGAAAAGCATCACCAAAAACACAATCAGCAGAGGATCTAATGAATGCTAATGAATGCTAATGCTAATGAATGCTACAACACGGACTCAAGTTTAGAGAAAGGAAACCAGGATGGGTCAGACCACTGCAAAAACACTAAATCTTAGCAAGCATTTTTAGTCTATATTCTAGTGGGAAAAATCTTAGTTCACTTCAAATAAGACAGAACTAACTTACAAGAATGTTTTCGGCAAGATATAGCAGCTTCTTTAAAGTCAATAATTTTTTAATAATGATGAAAATGTAAGTTAGTTTTGTCTTTTTTCAAATGTACTAAGATGTTTGCAGTCAAAAGCTGAATATTTTGTGATTTTCCAGGGTGGTGACGCCTTGGATTGTTATCCTTCATAAGAGTGATTCGCAGGTAAAAGGAGTGTAATGGAGTGAAAACGAACCGGGCTGGCATTCAAATCCAGCAGTGTCCAAACTAAAGTCAAAAGAAGCGGTGGGAAATAAAAATATATATCTGTTATAGAAAATGCAAAACAATCTGATGTCTATACAGGAAGAACCTGTTAATCACTTTAGATGTATTCTAAGCATCCAAATTCCCTCTTTTTCTTTTTAAAACCTTCTTAAATCTGCAGTATGTAACTTGTATAAAAAATGTGTTTTTCACATATCTGTTCAAACTGTCACAATGCTGTGATAGTTTGTTATGAGACAGATAATCCGTGATTTATCTCCTCCATGAAAAAAAATGAACCAAAAACAACCAATCACAGCCAGGAGGCGGGTCTTATCGCTGTCAATCAACCTCATGTAATCCTGCTAAATGTGCTAATGGTGGAGAAGCATTGTTACAGGAAAACCGTTTATCCGCTGTTATCCCTCACATGCTAACTAGCCTGAGCGTTCACAACATGCTATGCTAGCTGCAGTGTAGCAGAGCGCAAGTGGGTGATGGAGAGGTTGACTGATAGCACTAAGACCCGCCTCTTGGCTCTGATTGGTTGTTTCTAGTTAGAAGTGGGAGAAGGTGGAGAAGTTCACAGATTATCTCTTTTTAAACTGTCACGACAGTTACAGTTTCAACAAACGTAAATATATACATATATTTTAAATAGGCTTCATACTGCATCTTTAAATCTCTAATGAAGGGATGTGCACCAATTCTACTTTTGAGTAAAAGTTGCTGGTTGGTTGTGGAGTTATATGCTGTCAAATTAAAATGAAAGCAAAAAATTTGGTTGATAAAATAGAAAACAAACACAAACCATTCATATTTTACGACTACTCTAATTTGTCTGCAGCATTTTACTTTAGTTTCCTCCGAGCATATCAAAGTTACCAATACGCTGAAATAAAGCTGATATTTTTGAATTTTGGACAACGGCCACACAGAATCATTCCACCAGCCGCAAACCGGCCCCAGAGCCGCACTTTGGACACCCCTGCAGTAATTTCTCCACAGCCCAGTCACGACCAATCAGCACGTTTTTCCTTCTGTGACCCGGCAGACAGTCAGAGCAGCACTTAAACAAATAGGCTGCTGCAGCTGAAATATGCGGGGCAACGCGCACACCAAATAAATTAAATTATCTGCAGACTCAGTTCAGTGCATCATAAAGCATGTCG
This sequence comes from Poeciliopsis retropinna, assembly GCA_010277075.1. Classification (NCBI taxonomy): domain Eukaryota; kingdom Metazoa; phylum Chordata; class Actinopteri; order Cyprinodontiformes; family Poeciliidae; genus Poeciliopsis; species Poeciliopsis retropinna. The sequence continues at coordinate 5,455,584 of VMRM01000021.1, forward strand.
GCGCAACTGAGGAGCAAAACTCTGCATGCGACACAAAAATATAAGGAGGAACAGAACAAGTGAAATAGATGAAAAACGGCTGAACATTTAACCATTTGCCAAAATAAAACAAAAGCAAACTTCTTAATATGTACAGTTTTGGAAAAATTGTTAATATACCTTCAACTTTTTTACATTATGTCACAAAACTTTTACATATTTTAAGGGGATTTTATGTGACAGAGCAACAAAAAGTAGTAAAAAAACAATGAGAAAAGCGAGTTTGTGTCCAGCCCATTTTATTCTAAAACCTCAAAATAAATAAAATGCAACCATTTATGTTCAAAAACTATTAGATCAGATAATTGGAGAACATTAGCGAGCAAACAGCATCATGAAGGAACGCAGCAGACGGGTAAGAGAATAAGTTATGGAGTCATTTCAAGTAAAGTTAGAAAATAAAATTCTAAACATTCAATCCATCAAAAAAAAAAACCTAGTATGGAACGGCTCAGTCAAAGCCCAGACCTTACTCCTCATGTCAATGTAAACGAAGACTTGAAAACTAATGTTCAGAATCCGTCTGGGTTGTATCTGACTGACTTCAAGTTATTTTTGTAGAGAAGAAATGGGAGACATTTTAGAAAACTTGGAGAAAAAAGTTAACACACAACTTTCCACCATTTTCTTTCTACGACAGAGCAAAAGGGCCAGACTAAGAAAAAAATATAATGACAAGAAGAGTCGTAAAACGTTATTCTCATTAATGGACTTTACTCTGCTAATATAATTTTATTCTTGTACTTAAGATTCTTTTTTACTCCATCCACTCCTCTGTTATGAGTTACTTTATGTTGCTCTGTCACAGAAGATCCTCAGTTACTTTTACAAGACAGTAGCAAGATCCTGATTTTCAAACATTTCCAAGAGCGCTTCGTCAACTCTATTTACAAAGCTTACAAAGTCACTGACAATTAATAACAGGACATAAATGTATGTTTCCTTTAAGAGTAGAAAACCAGGAACAGATGCGGTTTTTATTCTCTCTCCTGGAAACGTCTGGCCTCCACTACTGCAAATTCACAGATGCTCACAGACTGTAGTTTGTATAATTTTTGGTTTGTTTTACATGTGAACCATGTAAAAAGTTCACAGGTTTCCAAATATCAATGAAGCAGCTAATCCAGCGGAAAGTTTTGATTCTGCATGTCAATCTGAGCAGGCTGCTTTGAAATTTAAATATTTGTTTGTAAAATATTACCCACTTAGGTAAAGGATTGGTGAGACACATTTTATTTATTATATTAAGAATGTTAAATAGGAGTTTAAGCCTCCACAACAACTACAGCTGCTGATTTGTTCTTTTGGGAAATATTATTGCTGACAGACGCTCAAGGAGACATTTAGGAGATCTTGCTAATATACATCATGTTATATTAGCAACATACTGCAATTAAAGCTGCAGTATGTAACTTTTACAAAAATATATATTTTTAACTTGTATATTAAAATTATTTTTGTGATAATAAAAAAAAGAAAAAATACAGAAATACAACGCTTAGTCAAAAACAACCAATCAGAGGAAGGGGGCGGGTCTTAGCGCTGTCAATCAGTCTCATGTTCACCCCTTCCACTTGTTTTTGTGCCACGCTGAACCTTAGTAAAACACACATAACCTGGCACAAACGCTGTCATCTTTTTTTTTTGTATAATACCAAAAAGATGGTAACTACATTTTATACAAGAGTCACCTTTTACAACCTAATCACCAAAATAAACAAATATCAATAAGAATAGAAAACAGCACGCATAACAGAAAAACAAACAAAAAAACCATTATTTTCACCCTTAGCACATTGAGCAGCATACACGAGGATGATTGACAGCACTAAGACCCGCCTCCCGTCTCTAATTTTTGCAGACCACAGTAATAGCTCATGTAGGAAGTGGAAGAGCTAGATTTTTTCCACAGATTATCTGTCTTATACTGTCACGACATGGTGACAGTTTTATTAAAGATGGAAAAAAACCAACACATTTTTATAAAAGTAACATACTGCAGCTTTAAAACATAAAAAAGGCACCAATAGTTTCTGGAGTTTCATACAAATCAGTAGTTTCTGTTGCTCATCTTCCCATATTCAAGTATAAAAACCCATCACAAAGTGCAGCTTTTGCCCAAATACCCCTTTAGGAGAGACTCCCCGGGTCCTGGGACGGCCAACCGCGCCGGATCCTTAGAAGATGTGCTTTAGATGTTTAACACCGTAGGTCTTGAAAAACACCAGCAGGATTAAAGTCCACAGGCCCAGGATGAAGCCGTCAGGAGGATGCCAGTCTTTCTGCTTTGGTTTCTGGGGGAGGAGGGGTGAGAATGGAGTTTAGTTATGGTGTGTATATGTCTCCTGTTGAGCCAACCTCTGATTGTTCCGTCATTCACACAAGTAAAGACTCACACACACATTTACTTTATCCTGCGCACACACTCAGGTTCAACGCAGAAAGGCAGGTGGTGCAGCTCATCAGCACACTTCCCCCGTCTTGTATTTGTCCCATTCACTGCCACATCATCACTTTGTGTACGATTATACTTTTAAATCCCGCTCATATTAAACATGCAGCTCACAAGTAGCACATTTATATGCTAATGTGGCTGCAATATTCTGCAGAGAGATGAGATTTAACCTCTAAGAACATCTTCCAAACTCCTCTGCCTGCGACAAAGCTACAGATGCGCTTTGAGGATGCACGCAGGAGATTTCCGCCTGCTGCTCTTGTCCAATCAGAGCGGCACCAGTGAGACCCAGCACCACCTAACAGGCATAAATATTGCTGTACGTACAATTGTAGGGAGCTGAGGAGAACTATAAGTACCAGGCTGGAGCAGAGACCATCGGCGGGACCACAGAAATAAACTTTGGTGTCAAAAACCAGCTGAGTTGAAAGGAAGACGAGGTTTTAATCACATGTAGACATGATTAGATGGTGCAAACAATCCAAAATATGAATTTGTTTTGTTTTTTGGAGATTATTTAGGCACTCACAGGCCGATTTTATCCAGAAAAAACTAAAAATAAAATTATACAGACAAAATAAGAAGCTTTGCAGTGAAAAATACTCAAATTTGTAGATCGACTTGAATGTTTTCCATCATATCTGCGCAGTAACTAGATCCAGTTACTGGAGTAACTTTTCAGAAAAAATATACATACACATTTTTACTTTTGAGTAATTATAAACTATCACAAGCCTTGCATTCCCAATGCGAGTAACTTCAATAAATGGTCACAAACAAGCACATTTACAGTTTACGTCAAAGTGAGACCTCTTGTCTATACACAAGCTTTGTTGTATGCCATGTGGAGATCAAGTGAATAAAACTCTAAATATTGTTATTTTTACCATTTTTCTTTGTTCTGACATATTCACGCAAACCTATTGTAAGTATTGGTTTCATAAGCTTAATGTCAAAAATAATAATTTGATAGTTTCTTTTGCCTAAATTTGTAATTTTGTAAACTCAAACATTTGTCTTAATTTTTTTTTTTTTTTTTTTTTTAGTCTTTAAAATATTAGAATTTGAAGCTACATTTATATTTTAAATTATTAGGTTTTAAAATGTTACTACTGGTTAAATAAGATACAAATAAATAAAAAAAATAAAACAAAAATGGGTATACCTGAAGTTTCCACTTTGTGTTGTATCTGAAGCGGCCATTTTGGATTGTGAACTCCTTATGTCTTGGTGAGCTTTCACTTTCCCAGTTTGAATTCCAATTTCAGGAGGTTTTCTTGAATTTCTCACTGGGAATTTGGAAATAAATTGCACCATATTTCCATTTAAAGGGAAGAAACCTGACAAATCACAGCCCAGTTGGGAGTCATGTGACTATCTGGTGAGGTAAATGTACACTCAGATATTGGACCTTTGATGTAAAGGTTTGTACTTTTATAAAAAATGCATTCATAGAAGCATGTATAACTCCAATAGAAATCTGTATTCAGTTATAAATGTTGATTCCAGAACAATCTTCAGGTAGTTTTTGTTGTAAAAGAGGATCTGCATGTATTTTTCTATGAACGGTTGAGTTTTATCAAGCAACTTTACATGCAAAAATATTCAGAGTTCAATGGACAGAAACGATTCTGAGCTCCTACATGAAATCCCAGAAATAAGCAGCGTACTTCAAACCTCCAAACATTTCGTGGTTGTGAATATACCCAGCAATCACTGCATTATACCCGGCCTATAAGGCTAACAAGCGAAATTGCCATGCAGACAGAATATTTCATCTAATCTTGATGACTCCCTGGTAGTATTTCAGTTTGTGAAAGAGTCCAATTGCCTTCCAATTTCACTCAAGTAGGCAGTCTCGTATATTTGCTGAATTTCTCCTTCACCCAAGAGGCAAGTACTGCTGAATTGGCATATGTAGAGTGGATTCCTCTGCTCTATTTGTGTGCACATACAAATGAGAGCCTGGCACATCGAGTGCAGAAGCATGCGCCGAATGTCCAGTGTCTGAAATTACCACCCGCTGAGCATCTAATATGAGTAAAATCTGCCTTTGGCTCCAGCTGACGCCATCATTTGCAGACCGGGGTTATATTCAGGTTTAATCTGCTCACTGCCTGTACGTCCACCAATCAACGGGAGCTAAACAATGACTCAGAAAGGCTTTTCAGGATGGCGAGTTTCAGTGAGCAGAAAAGGGGTCATGATGAGCTTGACCTTGCAGAACCATAAAAACATTTCTAAAGAATCACACAAGGTCAGCATTTGAAATTACTGTGATTAAATAATTTCAAATCATGAATTTCTCTTGCTTGATACGTTCAAAGTGATTTCGAATTCCTTTCACATGAGCAGCTCTTGGCGAGGCCAAGCGTTAATTTCTCATTGTGTGTGGCGGGTTGGCCCATGGTTCGCTCTCTCTCTCTCTGTGTGTGTGTGTGTGTTTGGCCGTGTGTGTGTTCAAGGCCGTCACTTTAACCCAAACTTCAGGTTGTGTGACGACGCTGCCAATTTCCAGCCAAGAGAGGCTGAGGACAGCAGCAAAATTGGATTACGTCTGGGTCCAAATTTATTTAACAGCTCAATCAAGTCAAATCAATAGAGCTCCGCTGCCATCCAGGAATGCTAAAGCAGCGACTGGGAAGTAATTGTGGCCCACACTAGACGTGCTTTTATAAGGAGAGAATAATGTTGGAGAAAGTGATGGCTGGAAGCTGTTAAAGCTGCTAATTAAAAGTTGCTCCTAGAGAAAAATATTTCCTCATCTTGTGTATTTTATAGAGATTTGATCAGGGATTTGTTGAATATGCATCTCATTTGCTGAGCTGCCGTCGCCTTGTTAAGAACAACATAAAAATAAACACTTGAGATGTGAACAGCTGCAGTAAAGTCGTAAATCTACCTCCAAGCCAGTCTGTCATAAATGTGACCTGAACTTTCCCTAAGCTTTGAGTTATTCCTTCTCTTTTTTTGTTAAGAAATCCATCGTCTTCAGCTGTTTCACAACATTCCCAGTGCAGATTATATTTGCAGCAAAACAGCGACACTGAAAACACACACACAAAGTGCAAATACAGCTCTGGACGCAATTAAAAGTGCATTGCACTGAACTCCATTGAAAACCTCCTTGTTATTCCACCAAATATTAATTCCTGAACTCTTCCTTCAGTATTGTTGTTTCTAAACGAATATGAACTTTGTTTTATTTATTATTTGAGGTTTGAAAGCTCTGCATCTTTTTCGTTATCTTGACATTTCTTGTTTTCTGCATAAATACTACATTTCTGCTTTGAACTTCAGAGACACGCTGTCAGTAGTTCATAGAATAAAAGAACAATGTTCGTTTTACTCAAAGATAAACCTATAAAAAGTAACATCAGAGAAACTGATCACTTTAAGTGGTCTTAATTTTTTCCAGAGATGTATCCTAGTACACTTGAAATAAGAAAACTAACTTACAAGTAACTTTTCATCAATATATACTGTAGGAGCTTGTTTTGAGGCAATATATTTTTTAATATTAATAAAAACGTATTCGTTTCACTGGCAGATTATTTCAGTTGTAATAAAAACATCTTATAAGTAAAATAATCTTCAAGTGGGAGCATTACGTTTTTAATCAATACTAGAATTATTTACTTAAAACAAGCTCCTATATATTGACGAAAAGTTACTTGCAAGTTTTGTCTTACTTTGTGTGTTATAAGATATTTTCTTCACAAACTAGACAAAATACTTGATAAGATTCTGTGTATTTTTAAGTGTAACTACATTATTTCTTGTTGATCAGCGATATTTGTGGTACTAAAAACTAATTTTAATTGAGATTTCCTCCAAAAGTGCTTATAAATTACTATTTTATTGGTTTAAACAAGAAATACACTTTAACGTGCATTATTATGCAAAGTGGAAATCTTTTTAGCACTAATGAAGAAGGCAACATCTAGAGTCTCTTAATTCTGTGGGGGGTTCAGCCAATCAGCATCCAGGGAAACAAATGCTGCTCCTGGATTGGCTGTTTGTTGCTCCAATGTATTTCAGCTTCAGACGGTGAATTTTTGTTCAAATATTTTAGATACGGTCCTCAGAAACATCTGTCACAATAAGTAATTAATCGCACAATAAATTCAAATGAGAGTGAAAATTTCCATTTGATGATTAATATTCTTTGAATGCCGATTATGTTTAGGGAGATTTCATAATTCGTTTCGTTGATGGTTTTGGTTTGTTGTTTTTTTCTTTTATTATTTCCATTTAACTGTTTTTGGTTGTTGGGTTTTATTTTAGAAAGTACAAGTTTATTGGTCTTTGAGGGAGTGAATTTCCATAATTATTATATTATCAATATATTATTTGAAAATGGTCTGAAAAGAACAATATTATCGTTTACCACAATAATTATCGGGACAATATATTGTCTAAATTTGTTATGGTGACAGGCCGACAAGTAGCCAGATTTCTGGTTAATAATTTGGATTTGCGTTCCAGAGAAAAATATACTAATCTACTGAAAAGTCAGGGAATCCACTGTAGTCCCAATGAAAAGGCTTTTTCTTAAAAGTGAAAACCCCAAATATGTTGTAAGAGATTTCCAGATGGTGCCTTTACATATGGCACATCATCTTCAAAACATTCAAGTTGAAACTTCTTCTATGCTTTGACAAGAAAGAGAAAGGCAGACTAAGTTTTTCATGAGGTTTAGTTTTTCTGACATAAAAATACGATGGTGCAGACAACCGAATGCCATAATTCACAGAAACATCAAATATTCTTTTGGCTTTGACATTTTTCAGACGGTTCCAGTTAACTTTGCTGAGCTTGAAAGGATCTGCCGTTGAGAAATGGAAAGCCTGCAAACCTTGTAGTATAAAGAATATTTAAGGTTGTCAAAAGTGATTCGACTGAACTCTGAGAAATCCACGATTTGGGATACAGCAGGCTTTAATTTCTATTAAATAAAAAGGAAATTTTCATTATCCTCTGCTGTCAGAACTGTTTGGGCCATTGAGAACAAAAAATAATCAATTTTTAGGATGAGTTTCAAACACTTGAAAGGGTCTGAAACTTTTCTTTTAGCACTGTATCCTCTGAAATTATCTAGCAAACTAAAAGCTCACAGCTTCAGAATAGCAGGAATAATGAAGCTCAAACTAAAAATGGATGCTTTTAGCATCACAATCAATGGTGCTTTTGTTAGAGATTGACAGAAACTGCAGGAAACATCTCAGACGAGAACAAATGTGGTCTTGTTTGTCTCTCAGACACGAGAGTGGGTGTTTAGTCCAAAAATATCCTGAATTAAAGTACAGAAAGGCTTATTTGTAACTAAAGGTAAGGGAGTGTTTTGTGACTGAGGAAGAGTGTTTGTGTATGAAAAAGAGTCAAACTGAGAGGAAGTTTATTCAGAAAGCCGATGCTTTTCTACTCGTTTTAAATTGACGTAATTAGAGCTGTCTGATTATCTATGATGGATTGCAATCAGAAAAAAAACTTAGTACTGAAAACTGAGAGACCTGTTTATGCTACATGAATTAAAAAATAAAAAAAAAACATCAAATAAATGTGCTGTTAACATTACATGAAAAAAAAAACAGTCTTATTAATTCTGCCAAATTTAAACCTCAACATAGAGCTTCTGTAAAAGTAAAGTAAATCTTTAAAATTTTCAGGACATAACTGAAACAATTATTGGTTCTAAAATTACTGAAATCTATTCTCAAATGGCACAAAAACGGAACAGACTTGAGAAGTTGTGTTTGCGTTTCTGGTCCAGATCAAAGTTCGATTACACATTCACACATATCCAAACAAACTGGACTTTCTATATAAACATATCAGAGTTGGATTAAAGTGGACTAAACAGGGCAGGTGTGAATGAACCCTTACACCCGGGTAAACAAATGCTGACCTTAAGACCTTAAGACTTTACTTTACAAAGGTAAAGTTGATGTGTAAATGTATACACAAGTCTGTGGGAACGAGCTTAGTAGGCAAGGATCTTATACTACAATATAGCTCACTACCTAGTGAACAGGAAGAGTGTTTACATCACAGAGGAGCTGGAAATCAATGGAGGAATACAATCAATCAATGTTTAAATTGATTTGTGAAGGAACTACGAACTCTTCGCGTGAATAACAAGGTTCTGGTGACTACCAGAGTAAGTACGTATAGTAAGATAAACGTAGGCCACATGTCTCTCTTAGCTAGCAGATAAAAGCTACATTAGCTAAGCTAATTTTCCTAGTTTGGCAGTAAACTAGGTGCTACAGTAAATATCACTAATATTTATCTTATTATTATACAGTACTCAAAAATTTAACCTGAGTAAAAGTTGTAACGTACTTATGTTTATAAGTTAGATAAGAACAAGGCAAGAGTTAGTTCTAAGATTGTAGCTTCTTTATTGTTGTCATAGCAACTCCATAGCAACTGCCCGCCAACATGGCTGTCAGTTACAAAGTTCCTGGCAGTGTGAAGTCACATGTGATGCTTCTTTTTGTTCGTGCTGACCCTGAATGACTGACTCTTTTTGAACTTTTATATGTTTCATCGTTTTTTTTTTGGGTTTTTTTTGTTTTCTTTGTTGTTTTTTTAATGGAGCATTTTAGTGAATCACAAGCCACCTTTTCAGAAAGCTTTAACCGCTTTCCAATATTTTATTCTGATTCAAAAGGGGCACACAACTGGAACAAAAGTGATCTTCCCCACTGAGACTTTGACAAAAACCGCCTGAAATATGATTGGCAGCTAGTGCAAACTGCGACTAACGTCAAAGAGCATACATGTAGGGGAAACACGCTGGGCTTTCCTGCTGTTTGTTTCTAACGTACGATTCACAGGTGATGCGGCAGAGCGACCAGAGGGACGAGAAAAGCGGCAGTGAGGAATTACACAGGCTAAACAATAACTGGCCATGGACGTTTGTGAGAGGATTGTGAACATGTGGCTATCGGGGGCAGATAACTGCAGGAACAACGGTAGCTAGAGGTGTGTGCAAGTCTGTTGTTATTTGTGTAAATGTATATGTGTGTGTGAGTGTTTATATAAGAGGATGTCCTCGGGGTAAAGAAGAGCAAAAGCAGATGGATCGAGCGTGACAGGTCGCCACATCAGCAAACCCAACAAGGAGAGGACAATATGTCATCTGGTAAACAAAGACGGAGGGAAAATTCAGATAAAATCTGCAAAAAGAAAGAAAAAAAAATCTCTAAAGGGCTGAACTATATTTGGCTGTAAAACTATCGTGATATAAGCTTTTCATATCAGTCAGTATCAATAATTATTGATCGTTTTTGTTTTAAATATCCGAAAGGATGCTAAACTGGTGGCGTGAGCTTTCCTGTTGATACCGTTCTTTTTATTTTTAAGCAGTTATGAGGCACAGTGGTGAAACCTTAAACTGCTGCTGTGCCAGTTACTCAAGTTGTCGCTAGGTAACCAAAGAGTGAGTGAGTTGCTAGGTAACCAAAGAGCAAGAGAGTTCGTGGATTCCCCTGCTTTGCTAGCTATGAGAGGTTAAGCAGCTAAAGTTTTTCCTCCGCTTACATCTCCCAGAATGCTGTGCGGTTCTGGACCAGAGGTAAATGAATATATTGAATATTCTGTCAGATGTATTCTCTATTAATACCGATTACATCATTTATTGTCCAGCCATATGTCCGGAAAATGTTGTAGACTGTCATTAATGACAACAAAGTCAATGTTTTAGAACCAAGGTGTAAAAATTTTTTGTTACATTCCCCAACTTTGGACCAAAGTCATTAACTCAAGGATTCTAGTGGGCCAAAAAAATGTGTTTTCTGTTTTGTTTTTTCAAGTATTTTAATTAAACTGTATGGCTCTGCAAAAAAAAATTAAACTGTATGGCTCTGCAAAAAAAAACTAAGAGCCCACTGCACTGAACCACATTGAAAACCTCTAATTATTCCACAAAATATTTATTTAAAAACATTAATATTGTTGTTATTTGAGGATGAGAGTACCTCATTTTTTCCCCTTTATTTTGGTCATTTCTTGTTTTCTGCAAATAAATACAAAGTTTTTTGCTTGGAATTTCAGAGACATGTCAGTAGTTCATAAAAACAATGTTCATTTTACTCAAACAGAAGAATAAAAAGTAAAATCAAAGAATGATTATTTTAAGTGATCTCTTAATTTTTCCCAGAGTTGTATTTATTGTAGATACAAAACCTCCCAACAGTTTTGCATGATTTCTTTAATGAAAGAAAAGCAATCATTTTACTAATTTATTTTAGGCTCAATTGAGGTAAAGTGAAAGATTTAGTCTTTTCTAAGCAATAAAAACATGATTTAGGTCACTCTATTTTAAAAAGTTTGAAAAGTTTTGTCCTTGTTAAATAAAAACGTCTCCATCAACCATCTACTGAGATAAATTTCTGTCATTCAGGGGCCGCACTTTGGACACCCCTGTGTTTCGAGTGTCCGTCACAAACCCCAATCTCAATCTGATAAACACTTTCCTACAATCCTGACTCACTTCTTCCAGCTCTGACTGGAGGAATGGGCCAAAACCACAGCAAACTATTGTGAGAGGCTTTTGAGACGACTGTGGCAGAGTAGAAACGGTATCTTTCAATTTGAATGTTTTGAGTTTGATTCCAGCTTACTCTTTCCTTCATCCCTCCTCCAAACATGGAGAAGCAACATTCAGCTTCTAAGCACCACAAATCTCTGACAAACGCTGGGAAAACTGTGAAAAAGCTGAAACACTGAGTTTCATTAAATCTATACTAAAAACCCCTGATTAGAGCTGCTATTGAACCATGATCAATGAAACTTTAATGAATATTTTAATGTGTAACGATGGAACTTGACAAAATGTAATGTTTCAATTGTTGACTTTGTGGTTTTATGATGGAAATTACTTTGAACTGCCTTGTTGCTGAAATGTGATTTACAAATAAACTTGATCAATCGATTGATTGATTGATTGAAGGCATTTAATGCCAACTTGCCTACTGATCTCTGTATCTCGATGTATAAAAGGTGTGTAACTTGGTGAAAAGGAAATGAAAACATAAGGCAGGTAATGAAACTATAAACTGGAGCTAAAAAAAAAAAAAAAGAAAAGTGTTGAGTGTTCAATGACCTTCACTGACAGAGCTACTGAATGGCAAGGACCTACACTCTGGGATTATATATGTGCCGTGTTGTGTGTTTAATTCACCAATAAAATCAATTAACAGTTTCTCATCTGACTGATTGGTGCTAATTAACATGATGCTAATAGCCGTCGAGGGAAGTCTGACATGTCTCGTCAAACATTTGCAGTCCAAGGACAAAACCGAAGGAAATTTATGTTGTGCGGATCAGAATAAAGGAACAGCCGACTCTGCGCGCCGCTGAGACACTTCACTGTATTGCCTTGTTATTTACGCCCCCAGCAAGTGCTGAGACAGTCAAAGTAGTGGGTGTATTATTTTCTTATGAAGCATGTCTTGCTTTTCTGGAGAACGTTAATGGAAATTTCAGAGCATCAAAAATAAATTCCTGCAGATATTTGATGAAACAGACAGGGAAGACTGGGTTTGGCCTGTGATCTAAATCCCTACATCCGCGTTTTGAAAGAGCGTCATTGTTGCAGGCCGATTTGAGGACATGAGGATTTGTGAGGATCGGGGAAGGCGGGCGAAGCATTAATTTTCACTGTTTCCATTTTCAATTCTCCCGAGCCATATGGGGTGGCGTCAAGCTGGCAAAGGAACAAATAACAATTTGACGCCAGAGACCAGAGCTCACAGCGACGGATAGAGTGGGGGGGGGGGAAAGTACAATACAAGGGAAAGAAAAGGAAGGGAAATGAAAGATAAGAGAGAAGTCGAGTTATTTCCAGGACTGAACATAATGTGATTAGATGCTGGCAACAGGAGAAGTGTGAAGACTGACAGAGACAGTGGCACTCCTGTCCTTCAATGACAGGACATTAATCAACTCAGCGCCCACACACACGCTCGCGCAATGAGAAGTTTGTTTACACAACACACAACTTTTACATATTGACTGTATGTCCATCTGATGACTTTTCTATTTCAAGCCACTGTCTGATCTATTGGAAAACAAATGAAGCATTTTCTTAAATTGATAGTTAATTATCTCTCAAATTAAAAAAGTGAAGCTCCACAAAACGAACTTCAGAAGACAGAATGTTACATTAGAATTATGTTTAGAACTGGACAGTTTTCTTCCCTTTGCATGAATTACTGCATCAATGCGGCGTAGCATGGAGAGAATCAGCCTGTGGTTCTTTTGAGGTATAATCGAAACCCGAATTGATTAAATAGTTTTCAGCTCATTTGGCTCTCCTGAGAGCAACATTTTTTTTTTTTTTTTAGTTTGTAAAGTTTCCAAACACTTGGTAAAGACTAAAGACTGATCACATTTCTGTACAAAAATATAAACTTTTTATTAGCATGTCCTAACATTTGAGTTATACGCTAAGCTCAATTTTGGACTTACATTTGTTACAGAGCTGGTTTTACCAATGTATGCACTGTACAAAGGCTGCTGGACAAGTGTTTTGCTGAAAAAAAAAAAAAAACACTTGTTGCATTCTTGTTGATTGTGCAGGAGGCTCCAATTCTGCTTTTCTAAGAGGTGTCGGTTGTATAATTGCACATCGGTTTGCAGCCATTTTCACATGCAAGTGTAAACGTTGAGTTGGGGGGCAGTTTATTTGGATTTAAAGTAACAAGACGCCCTAAAACACAAGTTCGAAATAGGCAGAATTGAGCAGACTAAAATCTCCTTACCCAAGAATGATTTTGAGCAAAGAATGTAATGAGCATGTTTTGTATCGCCCATAGATCCATCCTAATCCGTCCAAGGAAAACTTTACCCTTTCATTCTCGTGAGAAACTCTGATTAGCATCTATAAAAAAGCAAAGCAATCGCAGCATGAAAACAAAGAGGTTGTAGAGTGCTGCACTCTATTTAGCAGCTAATCAAAAACAGGAGGGCTGTCGACGTGCTTGGTGGACATTGGTCATTCTGCTGCAGTGCAGCTGGGCCACAGGGAAGGGGAGAGAGATGACTCTGCCTGTCAGGACCCCCATCTCAACCCCAGCAGGAGCGCCAGCCAATAATCGAAATCTCAGCCAGGAGTCACCGGGTTACAGAGCGGGTTTGTGAGATGTGGGTGTAGGTGAATTTACAAAAAAAGAAACAAAACAGAGAGATGTTGAGCAGAAATATGAGGAGTGCAAAAAAAAAAAAACTGTAATTGAAAGACGAAGTAAGGCAATATAAGAAGCAGATGGAGAAGAGTTTATAGGGTCTGTTTGTGTGGTTGTGAAAGTTTTCCAATGAAGCAAAAAAAACAGTTTATGAGGCGCTTTTATGTGAACAGCAGGCAGCAGGTCTGATGCTAAACGTTTTGCTGCTGCTGGGTGTGGAGACCCCTCCTGTTTCCCCTCACGATGACAGTAAGCCGCTGGCCGGCTCAGATCCCCGGTCAGCTTCGTTTCTGCGCTCCCCCGCCCCCCGAGTGACTCCGCTCAGGCTTTAAAAATTGAAAAGCCAGATTTGACACTTGGCTTTAATTCAGCGACCGAGATTAGCCGCTGTGTGTTTATGCATTTAAAGTGGGGAAAACAACTGCTCAGCTGTCACATTTCAGGCCGCTAAATAAAATTTTAAAAAATGTAATTACAGTACATTAAAGATAGTCTGCCAGCATTCAAATGTAAGTCATAATCCCCTGGAGACATAATGCGCATTAAGTTTAGACGACATAAAATGTGGAACATTTAGACAGCAGTCATTAAAATGGCAATGTGACAAAAACTGTGTGTAGTTAAACTTTATGTGTTGCACTATTTGGATTTTTAGATTAAGAAAACTGCCAACACTAAATGCACCAGAGTCATTGTTGGTCTGGTTTTTCAGACCAAACCATAAAACTTGAACTTTATGTTTAGATTCACGGGAATGCAGGAAAAGATCAATTACCCTGAAGGTTTTGGATCAAAATCTAATCATCTGGAACTGTATCCTAACATAGTAACCCCACAGCATCATGCATCCACCACCATTTTTAACACCGTGCATCGTGTTCTGCTTGGGTGATTCTCCAATTTTAGCTCCATGTTTAACAGATTTCTCCATATTTTAACATTCTTCAGCCTGGCCTGGGTATTTTCTTTGCAAGAAAGTATTTTTTGCAACACTCTTTCTTTCTTAATCCAGATATGTGGAGAACACAGGAGATTGCTGCCGCATGTAAAACCTGGGCTTAGAAGAAATTCCTGCGACTTATTCACGGTTACCATTCAGCTCTCGACACCCTTCCTGACCAGTTTTATTTTCGTTCATTTTGCAAAAACATGCACAATCATACAACCGTGCATCTTTGAAATGCCAAAGTAGAGCCTCCTGCACAACTAACAAGAGTGCAGCAAGTGGTTTCTGGATGGTAAGTCAACAACAAAACAATTGTCTTTTCCAGCAGCCATTGTATAGTGCATACAGCGATAAAACCAGCTGACCAAACGAGGCTGCAGATCAGCTTGGGTTGCTAGGTAACAAGCAGTGAATGTCAATTGTAACTCAACAATCGGGAGGTTTTTTAAAAGGCTAATTTTTCCTTACACCAATAGAGACTCAGCTGTTTTTATTGGCGCTAGGTGATTGTATTAAGCGCTTGCTCTGCTTTTAGAAGCAGGTCGAAGTATAAAAATGTGCAAAATGTTAATTTTACATAAAAGGTTCCCTTTAGGAACCACAACTGCCCGTGAATGCAACAAATCTATGAATACCCCTAAAAAACATATAATTGACTATTTCAATAGTTCAAACACCAAATATACCTTATTATGCATCAATACGCAAAGTGGAAACCATCTTAGCGCTATCGTAAAAGCTGACATCCATGGTCTTCCTTATTTCTGCTAGAGGATCCAGTCAATCAAGGAAATTAAATGTAACTCCTGGATTGGCTGCTTTGAAAACACCAGATAATAGCATGTCAAGTATTTCAGCTTATCAAGATGCATTTTGCATTTGTTCAGCAAAAATAAATCCACAGTTGGCTTAATCTGTCAACATAGAACTGCAAATAGGAGGTCCGGTTTTTGATACTCTTCTCCTGACTGATACCTTTGTTCAAATGCATGTTGAAAACTCTCTGGATGCTTTAGCTGACCTCACATTCTAGAAAGCAGCAAGGCTCAGAAAAATCCTACCAGGGCAATTAAACATAATTTTAGGTTGATCTGATCCAGGAGAGAACACCTCTCAATATACAGCCCACTGCACTAAAACCATTAAAAACCTCCTGGTTTTTCCACCAAATATTGATTTCTGAACTCTTCCTGAGTTAAAACATTAGTTTTGTTGTTTCTAAATGAGTATGAACTTGTTTTCTTTGCATTATTTAAGGTCTGACAGCACTGCATCTTTTTCATTATTTTGACCATTTCTCATTTTCTGCAACTAAATACTACATTTTTGCTTGGAATACCAGAGACATGGTGTCAGTAGCTCATAGAATAAAAGAACCATGTTCATTTTACTCAAATATATACCTATAAAAAGTAAAATCTGATCATCTCATTTTTTTCCAGAGCTGTAGAAGCTGATGTATTTGTGTTTAGCAATAATAAAGCATATGTGCTTGGCAATAATACCATATTCGCTCTGTATTTCAAACGAGACGTGTGAGCAAACACCAACTCTGTCAGCTGTTGACTTGCCTCTGCTGAAGATTAATGCCGCTTCTGTACGTTTCTGAAGTGGGAGAGCAGAAATTGTATTTTTAATGGCCTCATAATGGAAAATCTCACAAGGGTGATACAGGACCAAAGGCCAGCTGCTCTGAATGCAGTGTGTGCGTTCAAAAGATGGATTGAGGAGGAAGAGGTGTTCATTTGTGAAGGTCGACCCGACTGAAAGCCCCAATCCATTTGGGAATGAGGTGAATGCGCAATTCTTCCCCGCAATCCCGCCCAGCCGTTCTGCTGGATTTCACGGTGGCCGCCCTCCACGCGGAGGCCGCATTTCACACTTCTGACCGTCGCCATGGAGACGACACAAAGACATCTGTTGGTGGATGTTGCACGTAACTTTTATGCTCTGTGTCCAAGTTAAGGTTGAGAGCCGACACTTGAAATAAGAGGAAAAAAAGAAAAAAAAAAAAACCCAACATGCTGTGAAAAAAAAAAAAAACACAAAACAGCCTGCCAACGCATGATGCCTCCTTGACGTGTGTGGGTTTGAGTGACCTGACCCCCGCTTGTTTGCACCTCCTCATACCTGATGGATGATCTCAGACACTGGCAGCTGGTCCACGTACGAGTACATCTCTTCACGCGTCTCTCCATTCGCAGGGCTGCGAGAGAGAGAGAGAGAGAACGCGACGCTGTCAGCATTTATGCAAGAAAGAAGGCCATGCTACGGTGAATGCATAGGATTAAGGAAGAAAAGGTGAAAACAAACAGGAGGTCTGATCACTGCTTTTACATGCAATCAGATTCCCCCCAGCACAAATCAACTTCACAATCCCTGTATAATCAGAACACATCTACAGCAGCAGCCAGTCAGCCCTGGAAGCGAAAACAATGATAAGTCATCAATGAAATCAGAAAAAAATAAGGTGTTTTGTGGCATAGAACACCAATCTATACAGCAACAATATGCTCGATATGTTTTTAATGTAGCTTAAAAGTGCTGGAGAAGCACTTAGCTTCTGAACGCCACTGATGTTCACACAGAGAACTGAAGGTTGAGTTTTATCTTGAAGAATTTTGTCGCAGGGAGCCAAATTTACTGATTAGCGCAGGCGATAAGTGATGCTAATGACACGGCATTGCATGATTAAAATTGCTCTCATGCAGGTTTAGTTTCTACTTTATCCATTATAAAGAGCCGCAGTTCTCATCCCCTTCACAGGATTAAAATACAGTAGAAGCTAATAATAAACTTTAACTAAGCAGCAAATTGCACAATATTTAAAACAAACATGTCCTATAACCTATAACATCCGAAGTACTTTTTTTTCTCCTCTGAATGCCAGAGAAACAATCAAGATCAGGACTTGAACCTGGAAGTATTTATACACTCAGTCACCAGCCAGTTTATTAGGTACATAAACCTCTTCAATTGCTTGTTAACACTAATAGCAAATCAGTTCAATGCCTTTAGGCGTCTCAGAGGTTCAAACCAACTGAGCATCAGAATGAAGAGGATTTAAGCGGCTCTGAATCTGGTCCAAGTATTTCAGAAGCTGATGATTTCCTTGGATTTTCATGTACAACCGTCTTCCTGGTTTTACTGAAGTCATGTGGACAAAAATACTTTGCTGATGTCAAGAGGTCAGGCAGGGGGACTAATTCAAGAAGACAGAAAGGCATCAAATATCCATTAGTTATAATCAAGGTATGCAGAATATCATCTCTCAATGCACATGTCAAATGTTGAAGCAGATGGGCTACGGCAGCTAATAACAGGAAACTGAGGCTGCACAGCCGCACCAGAGTTGGACAACAACCGTTGGAAAAACATTGGTTGGTTTAATGAATCTTCTGTTCAGCGGAAACATTCAGATTTTAGAAAAATTAATCTGGTTTATGTGAAAGAATTGATTGATTCTGACTGGGATCGACTGTTCAGGACAGTGCTATGATGCTGTGGAGAATATTTTTTGATTCACCTTGAGGTTCTACCCAACTTTAGCTGATGGTCGGCAACAATAATCCAGTTTTCTGTCGGTTATTTTTAGCAGGATAATGCTCTAGTCGTCTCAAGACATTTTGGTTTCCTGTATCCCAATGGCCTCCACAGTCACCAGGTTTTAATCCAACTAAACACATTTGGGATGTGATGAAAAATTAGATTCAGATCTGCAGAAACTGAGTGACGCCTTCATGTAAATGTGGACCAAAATCTCTGATGAATGTATCAGAAACCTTGTTGAATTTACACCACAAAGAAATAAGGACATTCTGAAAACAACAGGCGGTCCAACGCAATCTGGCATCTAATCAAGCAGATGGTGAGTGTTTTTACACAATGACTATATCTTTTAAAGGCCAACAAATATGTTTTTATGCATTTTGGCCTTTCATCCACACAAAAAAATCTATTCAATCTCACCTAAAGTGTTTTAAAAAAGTGAAGATTTGAGAAAACTTTGTTTTTGTTTGCGTCTGTACATGGAAAAATTCAGATATAGGGTCTCAACAATTATAGTCCGGGACAAATAATGCGTCAGTATGTCCACCCACACGCTTTGACATTATTTCCAACTGACATCATCTTCTGTTTTATTGACTTTATATTCCAATACGCTATTTAAATGTAATTAAACCTATATATCAGTTCACACAAATTAACCTCATGGTGCCATGTTTAATTCAACACCCCATCGCCGTTGCTGTATCTTGCATTTATCTGTGGTTGTCCTGATGTCTGCAAAGAAAATCGTCCCTTGGAGGATAATCAAGTTCAGCTAATCTGATCCTAACAGGAAGCTTTGGTTGTTTTGAAGCAATCTGATTAGCTGGCTTCAGTTTTGTGCTGCACTGCCCTCTATGGGTTTGGCATGTTTAAAACAATACCGAGTGGCATATTTGTGCTGGTTCATGAAGTTAGAAACTTTTGTGAATCCAATCCCAGGTCTACAATATTTTTAAAATGATTTGATGAAAATATGAATTTTTATTCAGACGTTGTTTACAAGATCCAAACTTACATTGGGGATGTAAGTATTTGTTTTTGAGAGATTTCACATAAAATTTCCAACAATGGCTCTACATATATATTCAAGCAACTATTTATTCTTTTCTTAATATTGGCAACAAAATTTATGCTTACACATGAGACTTTTGTCTTATCAGTGCCTTTAAAGACATAAACAGATGAACACATGCAGAATAGGAGGCAGCTGTTTCAGTTATCTCTTTTAGAAGAACCAGCTGGCTGTTTTTGTCTGTGAAGAACAAACAGCACCTGTTTTTAGGATTCGGCTTAAAGGTTTCCTTTGTGACAAAGCTTAAAGCTCAGGCACTTTCCTGGGATATAGTTGCAGTTATGAACCAATATAAGCTTAGCCTGCTGGAGGATATAATGGCCATTTTTTCCCCCTCCTCACACTCAATTTATACATCATTTATAGTTATTGCTGCCATTGCCCATGAGCAACATCTTTATTTTTTCTCGACAGAGAAGATACACCTGGCCCGCTGCTTCTGCAATTAGAATGGTGTCTTTTCCTGGACACGGCCGTTAACTAAGCTATTGCTACATTATATTTGTGTACTCTTTGGCTTTGTTTCCTATAAAAAGCCCTCCTTATCAGTGCGTCTGTATTTTTTCTGCTTCATTCATGTATTTTTAATTCCCAGATGGTTTCAGACTGGAACATCTTCATTCATCCTAAAAAAGGGAAGCTCCTCATCTACAGTTATCATGAGCTTAATCAGGAGGGATTGCTGCAAATTTTCGAAGCAACTGACAGATAATTAGACCGGGTTACAAAAAAATATTTTTTGTAAGTTGGCTATGTTTTTTCAACTGAATTAGGACTATTTTGCACAGCTAAATCTAAAAATGGCATCCATTTTTTCCTCAGTCAGGTCAGGTTTTTATTCTAATTTAATTTAGAAAAATACGATCCGACTAAATCGATAACATTTTTGTGACGTTATCAGTTCATTTCTGCTATTTCTCATCTAAAAAAGGTTTTAGGAGAAAAAAAACATGTTTTTAACAGAGAGTATTAATTACATGTTGCAAACTTATATTTGTATTGTACTTGTATTTCTGTAAATTGAATAACAAACACTTATAATGGTAAGTACATGTAAATTGAACATTATGTCTTTATTGTGCAAAGTTCTCCATCTCTCTTATGTCCTGATGGAGTCTCTCTCGCTGCTCATCACTCACTGATGCTAAATTATCAGGAAACCGATCCCTATGTGAGAACAATTCATGCATTTTGATGCTCATGTTGCATCCATAGTTCAGAAAATTGACCTGATTGAGCAAAACCAATGTGATTTTTGGATTCAGCACATCAAAACTATCCTAAAACAGTTGAAAAGCCCCAGACAATTTTTGTTAAATATTTACCAATCGAAATGAAAACTAAACGAAAATTGAACGTCTCGATTGGTAGTTTTAGGCCGTATGTAATTCAATTTGAATCCGACTGTATGTTAATTTAATTTGGCTCAAACTGGATTCGATAAGAACTGGACTTGCTTGTTTTCTAAAGTGTCATGATTGCCTCTGGAACCGTGTAAAAATACTGAACTATTCCAACTTTGGATTGCAAGTGATGCTGTACACATTCAGCAAACATTTCACTAGACAAAACAAATCCCTGAACAACTATGGAACTACGTATCATCAACTTGCTGTTTCATTTTCCTGCAGAAACATCTTTGCTAAAAAAAAAATTAAATGCCACATTCAGATAGGAAAGAAACTTTCCTGCGTCAGTATGGACGCAGGAAAAAATGGTAGTTATTTTATAGTAGCAGTGATGTTTGCCGAACGCCAAGCACAAAGGAAAACAAAATAACGTGACCTGATTTCTCTCTGGGAAAGATTTCCATGGTGAGTAAGAACAAATAGGCTTAGGGATGAGAGCAATTGAAAAGTGGGAAAGGATTTGAGGAACAGGCTAAGATGGTTGTTTTTCTTTCATGGGATTTGTTAACCATAACAAAGCCACAATGCATTATCATCCTTGTAGAATAATTCTGGTCTGCAGCAGGTATCAGTAATCTAACCTGGATTACTTCAACTCACTGCATGCGCTGAACCTCCTCAATTCAACTGAATTCTTCTCATTTGTGATGAATAAAATGTGTGCTATTTCATCCTTCTTGGCCAGGTCGTTGTTAAAAAATCACCTGGTAAAAAATTAAAAACATTGTTCTGACTTTAAAGCACAGTTTGGACTCATACCCAGTTACATGTTTAAATATTTAGCCCTATTTTCCTCCCAAAAACTTTTCTATACATAAAGTCAAGAAATATGTGGAAAAAGCAGAACACAAAAGGCAGAGAAGAGAGTAAAAATTTGCTGAAAAGTGATGACATCACATACAAAACATCAAACTCAAGTATTAATCAAATTATAACATTAAATCCTAACATTTGTTGTTATAAATATGGTGATATATTTGAACTATTAGGTTCCGAAAGAGAAAATTTGGGGGAAAAAAACAATCTGATTAATTTCTACTGGACTTTAAATATGCAGAAAACATGAGATATGTTAAAAATGAGTTCATTTAAGAGCAGAAACAAAAATATATTTTTGCCCTCCAAATTAACATTTAGACTAGCACTGAAAAATGGCTGAAAACAGATGCATACATCTCTGAAAAACATTAGTAGAGCCTCCTGCACAACCAACAAGTATGCAGAGCAAATATAAAAGAAAAATATCTTTCTCTTAGTAAATGTCTCAATAATATTCCAATCCATCAAACATGAATGTGTGCAAAATGCTAAGAAATCTAACAAATATTTTAGCTCAAGTGACCAAAAACCACAATAGAGGTTTAAAACCTTCCAGCAGTACCACTGTTTTTTTTAAAGCCTCTTTCTCTCTCTGAAACTGAGCCAGGCGCAGCAGTCTCAGCTAAATGTCACAGTCGAGTGGCGGTTCAAATGACTGACTGTCTTTCATTGAAAGTTCAAGCCAGCCAGCCTCTGACAAGGTGGGCCAAAAGCTCCTGTGAGCTGCCCTGACTCTCCTCCAACCACTCACAGAGTGGAGCAACCTGTTTATCTCCACTTTTTGTTTCTTTCTTCACTCCTAAGTTATTATCCCCTAACAACTTTCTTTCAGGGTTTTGCCCTCTTGCCCTCCTCTTCCATTCATCCCCGTTTGATGCCTCCCTCTCTGCACGTTCTGACAGACAGAGAAAACGGGATGAGCCGGCAAGCAGGGCGGCGATCCCCTGCTGAGCCCTCCATGAGCTCAAAGCGCTTTCTGCCTTTAAAAGCATCGCAGCTGCTCCACCCCTCCTCTTTCAACTTAGCTGCAAGATTTTAGCTCTAACTCGGTGAATGCTATTGTCCATTTTATTCTCCATGACGATATTTCTGGAGAGTTTTCCTCCATCCTTGTAAATGATCCTAATAGATGTGGCCGCCTCCAGCTTTGCTCCTGCTGCTGTCTCCAGCTGCCATCTTTAGGCCCAACTAATTTCTTTGTGCCATCTGCCCCGCTAAAAGCCGAAACAGTGTTTGTACACTCGATCCGGAGCTGCGGGTCTCAAATTACATTAGACTTACATTATGACTCAATGGAGACTGAATTTAGTTGTTATTCGATACTTGTAATTACTCGGGGAACTGCGTAACCTGTAGCAAAATGTATTGCAGTCAAATATCTCCTGTAGCTTGAAGTGAAAAGTGGTGGAGAGGGTGTTTAAATGGATCTAGGCTTTATACCACTAAGTGCTATTCAGTTGAGTAAAAGGATACAGAAATGTGTCCCGGTTAGAAAATGAGTTCCAGTGAACTCGTCTGCTTGCCTTCGTGGCTGAACAGGCTGACAAAAGTGGACTAAAGCAGCACTACATTTATTAAAAACGCGACTGTGTGAGCTGTATGTAATCTTCTCTCTGTGGGGACACTCAGAGTACTCTTCAACCTATTTTCTGGTCTTATGAAACAATGTGTTTTAGTAGCGGCAGTAATAGCCTCTGTTCAGACGATCACAGAAAGAATCTCCTGTTGGTTAGTAAAAGAGATTGTCCTCTTCTGTTGGCAGAGGTTACAACCCAGCTTTCTTTACTAATGCTGATAAATATTGAATAAATAAGAAGGGAGAAAAAATCTGGGTTTTGCAATTGCTTTAGCGTATCCTGTTAAGTGTAAATAGAAGATTGAACAATGGCTTAATACATCTATTTGACATAAAACAAGCAAAAAATTACTTTCTGGAAGAAGTTGATGGGTACCAGTTGTTACTTTAAATCCAAATAAGCTGCTGCTCCCCAAGCCCCCAACTCAACGTTTACATTCGCACATGAAAATGGCTGTAAACAGATGAACAATTATAAAAGCATCCATCTTTGAAAAGCATTTGTAGAGCCTCCTGCACAACCAGCAAGAATGCAACAAGTGGTTTCTAGATGACAAGTCAACAACAAAACACTTTTCCAGAAGCCATTGTAGTGCACATACAGCAGTAAAACCAGCTGACCAAACGTGCTGGAGCTCTGCTTGGGTAACTAGGAAATGGTACATTGTGACTTTATTGGGAGGTTTTTAAAACCGCTCTTTTTCCAGACCAAAAAACAGATTTGCCTGCCTTTAATGGCCTTTTAAAGCGCTTGGGTTGTTTTTAGAAGCAGTAGAGACTCAAACGAAAGTATAAAAAAGTACAAAATGTAAATTTTGCATAAATAATGGGTCCCCTTTAAGGGTCTGTACTCTGTAGGGTTGCTAAATGACACACTTCTGCTACATCAACACACAGGGGGCAGTTCCCTTTTGTTGTCAGACTGGGGTGGGAGCCCAACTGCAGGGGGACTCACACTACTTAGCCTGCCTGATGAGATCAATTACTAGAGAGGAGAGTCTGCTCAATGGTCAGAAGCAACAGTGGACCAACTCTACATCCTCACCAGGATCCTAGAAGGTATATTTACTGGTATATTTACCAACCACAGTTCACGAAAACGATGGACAAAATGCTGCCACTGTAAGGTTTTTGAGAGACTTTTTTAGCCACATTCTGATCATAACCGAAGACGTATTTCTCCTAAATCAACCACAGCCATTTATTTCAGTGATTCTGGCCTCAGAGAAGAGGATCGGTTCTACTGTGTGTCAGGACAGATTTGGTTCAGTGTTCAGCAGAGGGACAGCCTCAGGTGGAGACAAAGTTGAAGATGGAAAGCTGAGGTAGTGTGGACCCATGTGTAGGAGGGACGTAGGACATATTGAACAGAAAATGATGAAACTACCTGGGAAACGGAAAAAAAATGACGACAAAGTATCAAGGATGCAGTGAAGGAGTTTTAAGAGGGTTAAATGACCAGGAAAGGTTCATATGGAGGAATATAACGCCTTTTAACTCAAATTTATTCCCATTTTTTGGATAATTTTTGAATAATTAAATTGTATGTTTTATGTTGGGATGCATCAGAGCCTCGGTGTTTAGAAGAAAAGCTCCCATAAAATCATCATAACAACTGAATATGCCCTCTGCTGCCACATCGGAGCCTGGAATTACAACCACCACTCCAGCCAAAGTTTTGAAATCAGGGAACATTTCTCCAACTTAAGTGATCAGAAGTTTGCCTGAATGAAGGGTTTTCTGATTCTGCAGTATGTGCTCCTTCTGTACCAGTGGTTCAGCTGCACCAGTTTGTGATTTTTAATGGTTACACACACTCCAACGTCTCCAACGCTGTCAGCTCCTGGATAGTGAGATGCATGAGATAGTTCCAGTGTCCAGAAAGGTGATAATGCTCAGATACTCCTATGTGAATCATATTTTTTAGTTACCTCCACAATGAAAATGAAAGTGTCTGCACATCCCCACCAAGTGGTCAGGTGTGTGAACTGAAATCTGTCAAAATGACAGAAGGCCTTCAGATTTTTCAGATACGATTTTAAAAAATGGTCAAAAGTGTAAAATATTTAGTTAACATGACTTCTGCACGATGAGGCCTTCCAAACTGAAAGCATCACATCTTAATACCAGTGGTACCAGTGGAAACAAACTAATTGGTCAGCAATTGCAATATAACACCTTAATGCCAATAGATAATTGCCCATTGATTACTGACAATTAAATATTTGGACACACCACTTTTCTTCAAAATCAGAACCCATTTTTCATCATTTTTTTATAGAGAAAGAAACAAACTCCTTTGCTGAGTGAATAAGTTTAAATCTGTCAGAAGTGTGTGTAATGTTGGGCTTCACTGTACTTCAACTCGGATATTTAGTTTCCACTTGTAATTGTTCAGCTGAGTGCTAAGTAACTGTGATCAGTAATTGTTTGATTTATTAAAGTAGCTGGAAAAAAGGTGGATTACCTGCTGCTGGCCAACGACAAACAAATTCAATCCCAAAAGAAACAAACTGTTTACTGCCTGATGCAATGAAGGGAAACAGCTCAGGTTTAATCAGATTCGGCTCTGTTTCTGCCAAACATGCATTTTTAGAGCCTAATTAGCATCACACCTACCATTTCACATGTTGAAAACAAATTCTCATTTGCTTAATCTGCAACTTCTGAGGCAAACACTTCAACCCCCAGAATATGACTGAATAATCCTAATTTTAGAGATCAAATTTGACTTTAAAAATTAATCAGGTCTCCGGTTCAGAATATTCTCGCATTTGACCCTGAGCAGATGAAGTCCAGGCGTTTAAAAACGGTGACGTTCCTGTCGCATGAATCGTTTCCAAGTAACGGTTCTTGGAAGCAGAGGCGGGGCAGCGCCTGCTGGTCCTCGGGCGCTTCTGCGAACTTTGCTCCGTCGAGCATCAAATGAATGAGGGGGTTGCTGGAATCTTGCATCAGAAAGGAAGAAGTGTGTCTTTGTGTGACTGAATCAGGCCAGCTGCCAGCTCCATAACAAAACTGTGCTATGATTCTGTGTTGTGGCAGATCTAATGCGTCAGGCTTAATCAATAATAAAGTAAGAGGGGAGAGTTGCGTGCAATGGCCACAAGGGCCAAAATAGTCACTGACCAAGGTTTGCATTGAAAAGTGTCTTTGATTAGTAGCTCAACAAAAAAATATATATAATCCTTAATACCTTCTGGTGGTCTAATTAAACCCTGTTTAATGAAATTATTAAGAGTGTGTGTGTGTGTTTTTTGTGTGCATTTGTGCAGAATGTTTTATTTAGAAATATGAAACCTTCAAACTAATGAGTCCAACCACCTGTCTCATGTTGGCATTCATCCATTAGTGTCCATAAATATAAAAGTATAAGGATTATTTTAAGGCTTCCTGTGTGAAATGAGATTAATTTAAGAGAAGTTTGTGTTTATGAGGGAGAAAACAGTATGTCACTAGTTAAAGCTCTCTACAGCCATCTAGTGGTGGGGTTTGTCGATCACAGCTGCTAAAATGAATCAGAAAATAAGGTAAATTAACCAGCAGAGGGCGCCACACCTCATCATTCAAACCACCTGAAGTAGACAGATTTACAGCTTGAGACAGACAAGAGAAACCGTCTCATTTTGAGCTTAATTCTAATCTGAATTAATGCTTTAGAGTGCTTTTCTTGACCTGAATAACCTGAATAATTACCTCACAAACTCCTGCTCCCAGTCAGTCTGACAGTAAAGAGTTGCGTCATCCATCCAGTAGAAACACTTGACCTCAATGAGAAGTTTACTCTTCTGAAAACAGGCCACTCAACACATTGCCAGTGGAGAAATCTATACACCAATAAAACGCGTTCTGAACTAAAATCAAAGTCTCATTAAGTTTGGAGAGAAACAATGAATGAATTTGGCCCACGGCACTTCAATTAAAGCACAGGCAGGTTGGCCTTAATGAGGCTTTTATCCAGGTTGTCCCACTTCCAGAAAGTTGGTGGAGCAGAAAGTTTTTTTCCATCGACTATTTTTATTCATCCTATAAACTCAATTATGTGGCCAGAAGTTTATTTTTGGGCTTTTAATCATCTATTTAAATTGTTCTTTCTTCATAAAGCTATTTGATGTTTATATAAGAACAATTTAAATGCACATTTGTGTCTTCAACAGTGATAATGAATTAGGCTGATCACATTAGGGCTTCTGTTTGCAGGGATTCTAAAATCAAGGTGTATTTTTACCTCATAATTTGTAATTTAGTGAGGGTGGTATCCTCCCACAGAGCCTGCCAGGCCATCATGTTTCTATGTGATCATTATGAAAAAACTCACAAAATCTGATAAATAGGCCGATGTACAGCATCCTAAACTTTATGCAAGTGTAAGTTTCTACTGTTTCTGATTAATGTTTTTATAACAAAGAGCTCAGAGTCGCCCCCCCACAGAAAGACATCATAGGTATATTCTACATTTTCTGAATCTTTGGAGTCTGTTGAGTATTTTAGTTGTCAACTCTTGTGTCCCTGATGTCCCTGGATACCACTGGGGAAAACAAAATATGCATCTGGTTTAGTCAAAAGGTGTGGAAGAATGTGTATTACTTCTGGTTTATCAAGCTCTAGTGACCTCTGTGTTGGTCGGAGAGACTCAGAGAGTCAAGAATGTCCCCTTTTAGATGATACCGACATCTATGTTACAGAGCTTTGACAAAAGCTGATAACATGAGCCTAAACCAGACATGCACCAGTCTCGAAAAAGAGAATTTATCCAAAGAGGTTGTTAACTTCATGACATGACACCGATGACTCAGCTACCATTTTGGACGGGTTATCATACCAAAATATTAAATATTAAATGTGTCTTTTAAAAAAAAAATGGACAGACTTTGCCACCTTGAAATGGACAAAAAAAAAAGCTAGTCGCTACATATTTGATCCTGTATGTATAATTCTGACACAATATGGATGATGGTGACCCAGTCTGGAAAAGAAAACCTTTAACTTGCTCATCAAGAGCTGGTTTTTATTGCATATTGATTTCACCCTAGAAAAATGTAATAAGTCATTGAAAAAATTCACCAAAAAAACCCATAATCAGCGAACAAAGATGAAAATAAACATGTACAAGTATAAACATTACCATTTAAGTGGAACTAAGGTAATAAGCTCAGCTTACCTCTCGTCCACTTGCTCGATGGGGTCCGTTAAGTTTACGACTTCAGTGGTGATCTCGACTTTGCGGACGCTACCGAAGAAGTCTGTGATGAGGACGCTTCCCGGATCTCTCTGGAAAAGGTCGGTCCGATGACCCGGAGTGGACACGCACTGACTCTTGGGACAAACTTTGAACTAAGGAGAAGAGAACAATAAATTAAGAAGCACCTACAAACTTCAAAGTAGCTGCACAGTGGGATTAACTGAATAAAACAAGACAAAAGGTAATCTAAGATATGTTTGCACATAAGAGTTATGAATGTGCCCCTGTTTTATTTTCTTGTCAAGGGAGATTAAATATGCATGAAAGTTGTTACATGTTTTAGATGACTGAATAACATTATAACATTGTGAGCTTTATTTGTTTTCAGCTGGTTTTATATTACTTTTAGATGACTGAATAACATTATAAAAGCTCAAAAAAGTACATTTTACATAATACCGCCCCTCGGTAGTGGATGAAACTGGCATTCAGATGCAGCTTTTTGTATTTGCTTGGCTCATGTTTATTCAATATTATATTTAGTGTGACAAAAACAAAAACAGAAGAAATCTGTGAATTCTGAATTTTATTTATTTCATAAAGGGGATAATGCATGTTAACGTGAATACATCATGTAAAGATTTAGACAGAGGCTAATTTTCATCTGCAGTCCCCAAGTAAGCTGAAAGGATTTAAAAAGATTACAATTAACAGGCACAACATTCATGACTTGTGATTTATGTCAAATTTCAATTTACAGCTAAAACAAAAAGTCGCATCCATAATAAAGCCACCTAAAAGTATTTGCTAGTTTAAAAATGGTACAAGAAATTTGTACAGTTTTGAAACTGTTCAGTGATGAAATCATTCTTAGTCCTAAATTTGAATTTGAAGTCCAAACAGAAAACAACTAAATGGCGTAACTTTTTCTAACTGGTATTTTACAGTCTCCCCTGCTTTCATAGTAATTTATGGGGAAATTTAGTTCAACCAATAATTTACTGCGCTGCGGAGAAGCAAGTCTGATTATATTGACAAGGCTTAAGTTTATTCTCAGGGTAGTTTTGGTGCTTGGATTGTCAGAGTTGGAAAAAAAACATCCTAAAAATTTTTCCATTAGTAACTTGAGCAATTTATTTGAATATTTCAAAGGGAAATTTTTAAAAAAGAAATCATTAGCCTGACCTGAGCATAATCTCTGTTAGTCAAACAGGATTGGAAACAAAATTACACACTAAAGCCTTATAGCGAATCTGAAAGCAGTTTCTTTAAAAAGGTCAAAGCTTTTCAGACTGGATTTAAAAAGTTAATGGGCTTGTCAAGAAAATCTATAGAATTGATCAGTAAATCCAGAAAAAGCACCAGAACAAAGAGTGCATCTACAGAAACAGAACTGGAACAACTGGATCGTATAATTAGCATTAGTCAGAGCACACAGAGACACATGTCGTTTTCAGAAAGACGTCCCGATGGCTCGATGGATCTCTGCAGGAGCCCAAAACATGAAAAGAGAGGAACCGCTGAGGCCGCGGCGCAGAGCGCGTACGCACAATCCCTGAGTCTGGTGTCAAACGCAAGCCGACTCCATGCTTTGTTACACATTCTCTTTCAAGTCTGGACAAGTCCACGGAGACCTGCGTGTCTTTCATCTGAGGCAGCAAGACACCTCGCATCCACTGCCACGCATCCTCCATGATGAACTTTTTACAGTAATACTAATTTCTAATCAGCTGATGCTCATCTGTACTCATTATGACATATATTTAAATTTCTACAGGCATCGTGTTTTTGTTTAAAAAATTTTTAAAAGTTACCAAATTCGGCATCATATTTTAGAAATAATAATTGGTCCACACTCCCTAGTTCTTCACACCAACAATAAACCTAGATAATCAGTCTTTAGTGTCTCTGGTTTAGAAAAACTCTATTTAAAATAAATAAACAAAGCTTAGCTTGGTGAGGGGGCAAATAAAGCCTGGCAGCCCGTCAGGCTTATTAGACACTACGGGAAACTTTGAATAGGTTATCGTGACTTCGGTTCTGGCTTCTCGCCGTTGCCCTGTGGCTTTTGTATTTTCTTCACACTTTCTGATTCTGCACTGAAATTGTTCTAAAAAAAAAAAAAATAGCAGTTTGTGTTAGGAAGTTGATCAAATCAAATTTACTGTAAATAGACTCGCCGGTACAGGTTTGGTTAAGCACCAGTCATTCGAAAGCTTTCATACATGTTTTTGTTTAAACCTGTGAGATTTCAGAAGTGAGAAAATCAGTTCATAAAATCATTAAAAAGAAAACGTTCCTCACCAGGTCGTTCATGTCGGCTTTGCTTGCCGGGTGGATGTCCTCCAGGAACTCCAGCAGGTAGAAGGTGTAGCGATCCATTAAATGGACTCCTATAGCCAGATCTGGCTGGTGCTAAAACAGAAACAACGAACAAAAAAGATCATTATGGCTGCATTTTTATTAAAATATTGCTATTTTTGTTGCCGTTTTTTTCTCTCTCTTTCCCACTTCTACACAAAATATCTGTGTGACAATAAAACAAGGAATAATAGAGAAAATGAAAATAATAATGAAAATCAGAAAATAACTGCCAAGTAAAATATGAGATTTTTGTTGTGATATCACTTGGTTATATTCTGTTTTGTCTTTGTTCTAAATATATCTATTTTAATGTGTACTGCCTTTTTTGTTCATTTTAGTTTTTCATTTTGTTATTTTACAAGTCAGTATTTCTTTAATATGTGTTTTGTATGCACCAATTTGTTAAATAAAAAACTTTATAAAAATATAACTAAAGTAATATATATATTGCTAATGTTTTCCTCCCCCAATATCCCCTTCATATAATTATATAATTAAATGATTTGTTTTGATACCAATACCAATAAAAGCGTTATTACTGCACTGTCCATTTACCCCATCAATGAGCGCAGCAGAGCTGTGTAAATGTAATCTTCTGATAGGAGGAAATCACTCCTTAGAGTTTAAGTTTTAGAGAGCTGCCAGTAAGTGCTGGGCAATGACATCTGAAGAAATATGTTTTCATAACTCTGTTTCGCTCATTGGTGGGGTAAATGTACGGCTCTTTGTGGACAGGAGAGTAAAATCAATCTGCACAGGAAAATGCTCACGGCAAGTGCTTATTTTAGTATTTTCAGTATGAATTCACACATGAAAGAGTATAAAACTTAAATGAATGTATTTTGTTCATCTTACTTGCATTGAAAATATTTTAAGTATATTGAACAGGGAAAACTAAATATATAACAGATTGTATAAACATGTAGCCTTTATAGAAGCAAATCTTCTTATATAATTCCAATCTTTCCCCACTTCTTTCTAGATGTGTTTTTAGTTCAAAACATCTCTATATATCAGTGTTTCACCAGAAAAACCTACCAAGGTCCAAAACAAGTAAATAAAATAACCAATTTTTAAATAAAACTAAAACTTTTGGCTGTTTCTTTTATGCAAAGAAAAAAAAGACTTTTTTTACAGTGCAGAATAAGTTATATGCAGAATAAGTTAGGCATGGAAATAATTAAATGATTACGATTAATTGCCAATTAATAATTTATTAGATTCTAATTATTTTCATTCAATTAACTAAAAAAGTCCGGTTAGACCTTCTTTTAGTGTGGTAGTTTGCCAACCATCCACCAGAGGGCGTCTCTGGTCACCCCAAAGCGGAGACGGTCGATTCAAGATGGCGGAGAATAAGAACGAGAAAAGGTTCGAACAGAGTCCCCTTTGGGATACTAAATGAGCTTTATGCGGTTCTGCTTTGTAATATAGTCGACAAACTGTGAAAGCTTCACCTTAACAGCGCTCATTAGTGACGGAGCAACGTCAACTTAACCAGAAATTACTGACGTGCAGAAAGACGGAGGAAAAAACAAAGAAAAACTGTAAAAAAAACAATGCTAGCAAGCAGGGTTGGTTTTAATGCACTTCATGGAGTGAAGTTTTACTATTCCTTCATGACCAACAAGAGCTTTAACACTTAAGTGTTTCACTCATCTTATTATTCAGCAACCTTACAGGTTCTTGTTTTGTTACATTCTACAATATGTAAGTTTATCAAGAGAGAAAATATAATATCTGTTCATTCAGTCAGTATTGAATGCAGTTAACACCAAATAAATTTAAAAATTAAAGTTTTTTTTTTATTATTATTTATTTCAAATGTAAAAATATTGTGTTGATCCCAAATCCTTCAGAGTTACTGTAGATTGTGATGCTGTTGGCAGGAAAGATCTCCTGTAGCAGTCCATATTACAGCGAATTTGAAGAAGCTTCTGACTGAAGTTTTTATAAGCGTCTCATGAAGATGGTCAGGGTTGTCCACATTCTATATTTGGTTATTCACATTTAGTATATTATGAAAAATTTAGCCCTTTATATAAAGGAAAGACAGTCCTCTTGATATGAGACAATAATTGGATTTCAACAGTTAATCAATTAATTAACTGTTAGTCGATCAGTGAGTTGCTTCGCTAAGTCTGGATGTTAATAATCAGATAAATATTTATATAACTAAGCTTTTTTCTCAACTTCACTGCAATAAGAAAGATGAACTCCGGTCTAGTCGATACTCACAGGTGCTGTAAGCTAGACTGCGGAGTTAAAAACCTGCCAAAACAGCTGGATGATTTAATTTACCCTTTGAGTCGTTATGAGGGGGAATAACTCACCGACAGGGAATCTTCCCCGACCTGACTGCTGGCCAGAGCCATGATGTTTGGAGAGTAAAACCTCTCGTACATGGAGGCACCCTGACAGGTGTCGATGATGAAGAGCAGCTCGTTGTACCTGGACAGAGACATGAAACAATCAAACTCATTTTCTAATAAACCCCAATCACAGGGCACACAGCTGGCATCACACTTGTCCATTTGCTCCAATATAAAAAGCTGTTATCACACAACCCTTCACGCTGCAGTTACCATGGCCACCGAGTAAAAGCATCAGCACCATTCAGTCCCGCCAATACGCCTACACG
This sequence comes from Poeciliopsis retropinna, assembly GCA_010277075.1. NCBI lineage: Eukaryota > Metazoa > Chordata > Actinopteri > Cyprinodontiformes > Poeciliidae > Poeciliopsis > Poeciliopsis retropinna. Next base: position 5,488,834 of record VMRM01000021.1, read on the forward strand.
CTATTTCACCTCCTTCAATCCTTCTGCTCTTCTTCTCCTCTAAGAAAAACCTCTTCCCCCCCGTTTGGTCAAACATAAATAATCAAATCAAGCTGACGAATCAAGCTGTTTGAGGAGAGCAAAAGGAGGTGGCAGTAATTAAGCAGAAAAAGAGAGCAATTATCACATCAGCATCAAAGCGGAGCTCGACTGTGGCACAGACAGGTGACAAACAGTTTGGAGTAAACGAGCCACTTCTCAGGTTTCATTACAGCCAGATCTGCATGATGTAGCTCTATGATAATGCAGCTCTATATGATGCTTTTATATAAACAAAATAGGTCAAGGAGCTCGAATATGTCTTAGATTAGCCTGGTTTCTCCTCGGTCGCCCATTACAAACCCACAAGGGACGATAAAGCCAAATTATCAAACTCAATCATCTAGATTCATATGAGCCTCTCCAGTGTTACGAGAGCATATGAGAAGAAATAATTAGTGCATTGATTTATTACTTCATTACAAGTTAAAGCTGTTGTTTTGTTGCAATCTATTTGAAATAAATTTAATTTGCATGAGACTTTTCAAAATAAAAGCAAAACAAGAGACACAAACTTAAACTATATCAAATCAAAACAAAACAGAGATGGAATCATCAAAGATGTACATTAATATTGATATTTTATCTAATATACCTGCACAAAACAAAAGTAGGGCTGAAACTGATAAGTCTTTTAGTATAAATTAATTGAAAAAAAAAATACATTTTTGCAGTTTTTATATAGAATATTAGAAATACATTAGAAGATGAAGGTAAACAAATAATTCAATTCATTTTGAAATAAAAAAGAAATTGCCAAAAATGCAACAACATGACATTCCTTTAGTGAACGCTTCATGATCAACGCCAGCTAAAAAAATACTTTAAAATATGAAAAGCTCAGGCGTTTCATATTGGGGTGTAAGGCTGAACTGTTGATTATTATTTCAATTAACTGGATAGAAAAAGTAGGAGATTTTTTTTAAGGAAATTTGAACCATGTAAAGACTAAATTATTCAGGGTAGAAAATATTTTGTCTTAAATGCAAAATGCATAAATTTGTGTACAATTTTTGCATAATTACTGCTCTAAATAAGTTCTTTCAACAAATTGCCTTTTTTGAGTCGGTAAACTCCAGTTATTGATTAATCAGTTGACGATCAATCCGATTAATTGCTTAAACCTAAACAGAAGGTTACTGTTTTCATAATTAAATAAATAAAGAAAAAAAACAACAGCTAAAGATTGAAACTAAAATACTAATTTATGTAAAATATAAATTTATATATATTTATATATATTATATATTTTTATTTATATAAATATAAATAAAATCAGCTAATGAAACTTTTGTTTTGTAGCATTTAATAGCTGATTCATTCATTTGTTAAATTATTTATTGGCCAAGAAATGAATTTATTGTAGCAATTTATTTACACTTTATTTATGGTAGTTACTCTAAAGTAATTAAAGGGAATAACTTTCTGAAGTCATTCTCAATTATGGCAGGATTAGTCCTCCATAATTTACCTTCTTTTCTGCCACATCTGCTCAAAAGCATCAGCCAATTCCACGTTGCTGATCTCCTCCGAGTCCTGGAACTTAAGGAAGCCATTCCCACCATGACCTGGCAATAAAACACAAAATATATAATATTAATGCACATTCAATCAATCAATCAATCAATCAAGTTTTATTTGTATAGCACATTTCAGCAGCAAGGCATTTCAAAGTGCTTTACATCATAACAAACATAAAAACACAATGACTGGTAGCGGATAAAAATGAGACAGAAAATGAAAATAAAAACACAGAAGAAAGGTGCTAGTAATTTCCTGATGAAAACAAGGCAAACGATCAAAAAGTGAGAATTTTATACATTTGTTTTTTAAAGCAGCTTTAATAAAATCAGAAAATACTCTAAGAGCTTAATCCTAAAAAGTCAAAATAGAATAGCTTTGTCAGAAAGTCTCCAAAAAGCTAATATTTCACCACTAAAATGTTGACATTATAGTGTTCTTTGCACCAATAAGAAAGCATATTTCATCTCTGGATGAGACCTGAATTAACTCTAATTAAAGTGCAAATTAACCTTTTTGGAAAGAGGAGAGAGGACATCTCCCACCATACATGCAATGTTTCCCATCTAAAATACCGTGAAAAGACAAGATTAATTGAATCTTTCTGCAAAGCCATTTCCTTCTACACCGCTGCTGTTGTGCTTCTTTGAGTTTGATTTTGCATGCTATCTAAAAGTCATTAAATAAATGTTAGAACATTTCCTTTATTGAATGTAAGAAAAAAGATAGGGAGATTAAACTGGAAAAGGGCATTGAACAATTTAAACCCAGAGAGTTACATGTTAAAACCTTGACAGAGCAAACTGGGCGATTCTGATCTCAAATATGCAATTTCCAGTTTTCTTTTGTTTCTGAGCTTTTGATTGCAATTTTAATCAATTTGTTTTTCTCTGACATGACAAAAATAGCCATATGTTTTTTGATAGAGATAGCAGTTTTGAATGTGAAAGGAAGGAGTAACAACAGTAGCTTCACTTACGCAGCAAAGCAAGATGTTTGCTGATGTGTTCACAGCTAAAACGAAGTAGAAATTTTCACATTCAAAGCAATTTGTAAACAGAGGAAAAATAACTGGTTTCATAGGATTTTATCTGCAGTTTCCTAATAACAGGAGATCAAATGAGAATAAAACAGAGTTAAGAAATCAGTTTTGATGATTAAAAACTGTCAGTAAGGTTGGAAATAATTAAATACCAGTGAGGTATATGAGGATGTTGCTTCGGTCGTCAGACAGGAGGCGTTTGGAGCGAGGAGTGCTGGGGGGAAGCCGCCCAGTTAAGACTCGCAGGAAGTTCTCCACTGTCACCTGAAACAAACGGGATCCATTGTGGAACATTAACAACAATTTACCTACAATGGTTCATGTCTAATTAATCAGAATTCTTGTCTTTTTCCAATCAATCAAGTTTATTTGAATACACTGTTCAGCAGTAAGGCAGTTCAAAGTACTTTTCATCATAACAACACAAAAATCAACAATTGAAACATTTTTCCAAGTGTCGTCATTTACACATCAAAATGTTCATTAATGTTTCATTTATTCCAAGCAGGTGGGTTTTTAGTTTTGATTTAAAGAAACTCAGTGTTTCAGCTGCTTTGCAGTTTCCTGGAAGTTTATTCCAGATTTTTGATGCACAGAAGCTGAATACTGCTTCTCCGTGTTTGTTTCTGAGGGGTCTGGAAGTTTGATACAACAACAACAGATTTTTAATGCACGTTTGGCGATTTATAAACTAACAACAGTATTTTATAGTCTATTTAAATAATCTAATGCTAAAAGCTTTAAAAAAAGAAGCCAAGTGCAATAGTTTTACAGCACAGAGGTAGACCGACCTCATATCCACGGTAATCAACCTCAACGTCGTCTCCGTAGACGTTCAGCTCCATGTTCTTGTGGCTGAACACTGTGGCCGGTTTGGGATTTCTGTGGTTACAAGCCATGTCGTCGGCCAGCATCAGAACTATATGACTGGCACAAACAAAAAAACAAAGAAATAAATACATCAATATCGCTAAGTATATGTAAATATTGAAGTCAGTCATGTTGAGTGATTTTTATTGGTGGTAAAATACATTACTTTAGTGTTTTTATTTAGTTTTTTGAACGCATTTGACTTTATGTTGAAGAAACTGAATAATTTCTCTGTGTTTCCGAATTTTATTGCAAGTTTTGCTGCAAGAAAGGAATCAAGCTTGTTTCCTACTTTTCCACTTTTATTGGTGAAAATACATAACTTAATCACAGTGAATAATAAATTATTCATATTTGATCACAATTACAGAAAAACAACATTTGAAGTAAGTTTCAGGCAAAATCTGAAAAAATAAATATATTATGCAAATAATTTTTTGATCAATTATCTTTTTCTGTCTCGACTTTGCACATACTTTTTTTAAAAAATGGAAACTGAAGGTAAAAAAAACTATTTTACTGAGTCGGGCAAGCAGAACAACATTCCTACTTTTATTTTATTTTTCTGTTTTTATTGTTATTACCACCAGTTAGCATTGAGCCCTGACCCTGTGTTTGTTGGACTGAATGGTACCTATCAGGGATGCCCAGCCTCTTTACGCTCCTGTATACCGACAGAGAATTGGCCACATGTCGGTAGTTGAACCAGAACCTGGAGGTGCACACCTGTTTGTCCAGTAAAACAAGAAAAAGTGTCGTAAAGCCGGAAGAAATCAGGAAGCTGCTCTTACCATAAACGAAGAAAATCAGTCATATTAATGAATAAACACTGACCAGAACAGCCCAGTTGTTTGTATGACCGCTGCCAAAGAACTGGCCTGCTGTATTCTGATAAAAATAAACAAAACAAGACACGTTAAATGTTATTATGGTTTATGAGAGTCTGATATTTAGAAGCGAAGCAATGAAATAGTGTTTATAAGGAACATAGCAAGCTAACCGGAAGCGATTTGTTTGATAAAATATAACACAGTGAGACACAAATACGGGAGGAAATCCGGAGCTAGAAATACAAACTGATTCTCACCTCGATATTAATGCAGTCCGTAACTAAATACGTTGCGAATAAACTTAATAAAGTGAGTAATTTCATTGTGCAGCGCTGTCAACACTGCCTGGATATCCAGGAAGTAAAACGCCAACCTGCGCGAGTACTTCCAGCACGAGACTTTTCAAAATAAAAGTTCACGCGAGACAACATTGTTTTATTGAGTTCAATCAAATCCGGCATATTTCAGCTTTATTTAAAAAGCACTGAGGCATAGGAATAATGAAAAATAGTCTACTCTACTACAAAGAGTAGTAAAAAGTTCCCAGTTCTGCTTAATAACTAATGCACACTTGATTAGATTTCTTTTATCTAATATTATTGTTATTACAGTTGTTGTTATAGTAGTCGTATTAGCTCAATCTACTTTCTGATTATTAAAAAAATATATATTTTTGATGTCTTGGCTGGGTCACTCAAAAGAGGCTTTAAATTTAAAATAACTTTTACTTTACATATATATAAAGTAAAAGTCATAATATTATTAATAGTACTTTTTAAAATCCTTTTGTGTCTTAAGCTACAAGACAACAAAATAATAATTCATAAAATGTCGATGTTTCAAAGACAGTAATCACGGTCGATTAAGATGACATATTAATGGATTTAATATGTTATCTGCAAGAGATTAAAGATGCTCATCTCTTGCATTGTCATTATGTTAATTTATTTCTGCTCTATCCATCTTCTGATTTTAATGTCATCCGCTTTATTTACATGCCATCTATAAGAAAAATGATAAATGTAATTTTATGATTAGTTCAACATTCAAACTGAACAGAAGACAAAAATCGGCTTCATGCTTTTGTGTCTTTGACTGGTTTGTTCTTATATTTTGAGATAATTACTACTTCCTTATTAGTTACTGATTTGGACATATTTGGATTGAAATATCCTCTCCTGCAAATTGGTAAAAAGTTAAAAGTAAGTATTGACATATCTGCTTGCTCTGAAAGGAGGAATTGTACAAAATTTCTTCATGCACATCCAGCTTGATAAGCAAGCAGTATAAAAATCAGCTCTGTCAAACAGCAGGGTGCGTGATTTTAGAGCACTGAAAGCTACTTTAATCCCTTCTGCTGCTGCTGCTGCTTTTTGACCTGCTGCTTCCCTCACCTCCCCAACTCACAGCTCATTATATAATAATGAAATCTGTGAAGAGCAACTCAAGCTACTGTCTTAAACTTTTATATAATTTTTAATCAGAAAAGCAGGGAAGAGACTGGAAAGTGGGACAAACCAACGGAGCCTAAATATATAAAACAAACCTCTGAAATACGTTGGAGCCACACAAAGTGAACATTAAAGTTTAAAACCAATAAAGTGATGGTACAGATTTTAAGATAATCAAGATACACATTGATTGATTATTTTAGAAAGTTCACATTACTGGTGAAATGCAAGTAAATTTTACTCAGCTGGTAATATTTACAAGGAAAGTAAGTAAAATGCATCAACATAATAATATACCAAACTACACAGTTACTTTTTATGAATAGGCTACAAGTATTTATTTTGTAAATATTAATCTAGCCCAGTCACATTTTGAAAGGAGCCTTCTGTCAACTTGGCCTTCAATGCCAATCATTGGCAGAGAAGAGGAAGACAGTTAAAAAGTGGAAACCAGATTACAGTTTGCAAAAGCAACAGGGAACAAAAACCAGATCATCAAAACACTCAAATGTTGAGAAAATACCAGAAAGTTTCTAGAGCAAAATTTGACATTTCTGAATTTGAAAAGTCAAAAACGTGCTAGAAAAAATCTGAAAATTTGAGATTAATCTAAAATATTTTCTAAACAAAAACTTTTTTTGGAGGAAATTTACTCCCTTTTTTATATATCTACACTCGCATTAAATTACTAAGTTGTATGACAGTGTCTTCCATGCTACATCATTTATAAATCTGCACTTCATAAGCTTGTCCCAATTTTCAGAGGGAGATTTGAGTTTTAAAATGTGATAGTGCGTATTCAAACATATTTAATAAAAAGTCAGAATTTCTTGGAGGACAAGAAGAAGAAGATGAAGAAGAAGAAGGGAAAAATTAATTCTGAGGGGAAAAAACAGAATTAGAGTTTAAAGTCAGGGTCAATACAAAAATAATAATAAAAAAACAAAAAGAGAGAGAGAGAGATTAATCTGAGAAACTTTGCAAAAAACAAAAAAAAAAAAACGAGCACCAAAAGTCAAAACTTTGCTAGAAAAAACTTTAAACATTTTTTTAAAATGTTTCAAACAAATTTGGGACTTTTGTAGCTCAGAAATGTCCTTGTTATAGAAAAAAAACCCTGTATTTTGGCTGAGTTGTACTATTTTATTCTGATCCTAATACGCCGTTGTACAGATTTGCCTAATGCAAACAATTTGCATGATTCTGAGAAAAAAGTCTGAGTTTAAGAGCAGAGGGTTTTTTCAGTGGCTCTCATCCTCTTTCGTGTGGACGCACTGTGCGTAAGCATGAAGTTTCAGTTCTAACCACAAACGCCACCAGGAGGCGTGGCGTGCGCTCTCCTGCATACAGAACCCGCAAGCTGCCGTCAGCAGAGCACAGAAGGTCCAAACCCGAGCAGCGCGCTGCAAGCGAAGCGCTGCGGGAGGCGAGAAAAAGAGCCCAACCGATCCACGCATCCGCACCACTGAGAAGGAGCAGGCGGAGGAAGAGGAGGAGGAGGAGGAGCAGGGCGGCGCGGTGGCATCACCTGCAGGAATCCACTTGAGTCCGCAAGGACAGGAGCGGAAATAATGCGCTGACAGGAGATCTGTCACGAACTCGCTCATTAACCAAAGATAAATCAGAGGGAAAACAGGTGGGAAAAATCCGCCTCCGATAAGTTTTTCATTTAAAAAATAAAGAGGAAATCCAGCTGGAGATGAATACCAACGATGCCAAGGAGTATCTGGCACGGAGGGAGATACCTCAGCTGTTTGAGGTGAGACATGATGTTTTCTACATCAGGATAGTCTGAAGCGTTGCAATGTGCGCTACAGAGGGTCTTATGTGTCATCTTTTACCGGTGAAGCAGAAAATATTACAGCTGAAAGCTTTAAAAAAAGCTTTAATGATCCAGAAACCGTTTTAAAAACTGTACTTTAACAAGTATGTAATGCATTTTAAGTTACTGCAGATGTTTGGCAGAGAAATGTGAAAATAATGACTGTTTCTGCAAGAATGCACAGAATGCACACATATTTTAAACAATACAAGTGGCAATCTTCTCACATCATTACGTTCGGAGTTTGTAGGATTATTGATATGAAATTACTTATGCTTAGAGGACAGTAAATTATCTCCTCCACTTAATTACAGTCAATTCCCACGATGTTGTGTGGCTAATGTATGCAAGCAATCAGTGCAATCACTGCTGCTTATTTGCCTTCAGCTTAAATTACGTTAAGCAGCGAAATGGCACATCATCATAACTACTATTTTGGTGCAAGCCACTGAGGCTCAGATGCTGTTTTCGTCATCTGTCTGACCAGAAAGTAGATGAAACTTCTGGAGGCTTTTCAGAATGTATTAGAGGTGGAGGAAGGGCGGAAATCAGGAAGGAAGTCCCTGAGGAAAGTGTTGTTTGGGAACAGTTAGGGCAGAGGTTTTTTCTTTTTTAATGGCAGCAACAGAAAGAAAAGGTCATCAGGATCCTCACTGTGAAAAGACAAAATCTTAACAAGCATCTTTAGTCTAGTCTCTTGTGGAAACATCTTAGTAGACTAGTCATGAGATAGAAACTGACTTACAAGTAACTTTTCAGCACCATATATTAGCTTCTTTTAGGGAAATAATTCCTTAATATTGGTTAAAAAATATTAGTTCCACTGCCAGAATATTTCATTTATAACAAGACATTTTCCAATTTTGTAAGCAAAGTACCCAAAAACTGCACTCATGTACGAATAGTGATACTTTAACATATTTTTACTCAAATAAAAGTAAAAAGTAGCCGTCCAAGTAATTACTCAAGAAAGACTAAGAAAGTATTTGGTAAAAAAGTTTACTCAATTACTGAGTAACTTTTAAATTATCAGTCATTTAATATTTAAAAATCACATCATCAGATGGACCAAAATATAAAGTTACGTGGAAATTTTGTATTTTAAGGATGAAGGTGACAATAATTCATATAAGTAACAAAAACTAACAAAATCAGGCAACATAAAAATTTTTCCAAATCAGTTTCTTTCAATAAAAAACTTATGAAACTTTAACAAAAACTGCAGCCGTGTGTCCGTGTCTGTTGAACTTTTGGTTAAAATATGTTTGTTTTTCATCAGTGGGTTAGAAAATCCAGAAATTGTACTCAAATAAGAGTAGAAATAATCTTATTTGAGTAAAATAAGAGTTTTAGGAATACTTTTACTCCTAAAAGTAAAGGTACTTTGACTTTAAGGAGTAAAAATACTCCTAAAAGTATTTTTTTTCCAAAAGTAGATGTAGATCCTTGTTATAAGTGAAATAATCTGCCAATGGAACTAGTGCTTTTTCATCAAAGTGAAGGAATGATTGACTCTAACGAGCCTGTATTTTGCTGAAAAGTTACTCATAATTTAGTTTTGTCTCATTTCAAGTGCAATAACATATTTGCACTAAAAACTAGACCAAAAATACTTGGTAAGATTTTGTGTTTTTGCAGTGCTGCCCTGTTTTGCCAGACAGGGTCATGGATAAAATGAGATGATTGGTTCCCCAGCTGGAGCCCAGACAGCAGGCAGGTTTTGAACTTTAGATCTCATTAGTTGCTCAGCTCCACTTCACTCCCACAGAACAACAATGATGCACTGTCGCCTCTCTTCTCTAACTTTGCACCTCATCCTCTGCGCTCCCCACAGAGTCTGCTGACTGGTTTGATGTACTACCGGCCCGATGACCCCATTGACTACTTGGAAGGCTGTTTGAAGAAAGCCCGGGAGCTCGGCGGCACCGAAAAGGTGCGGTGGGACACTTTTGTGGGCCAGGAGAGGAAGTCCCTTCCTCCGCTCAACGGCGGCCAGTCGCGCCGGTCCCTCTTCAGAAACGGTGAGGCTGCAGAAAGACTCGAGCTCAAGGTCTTTAAATGTGAAATGCTTGTATGTAAAAGTAGGAAAATGTAACAACACAAAAGAGTGCCGAAATATGAAGAAATATACATTTATTTCAACTGGTTTTTAAAAACAAAGAAAGCCAAAAACAAAATTATTAGTTTTTGCTTTTGAAAAGGAGTAGGAAGAAACAAACACTTATTCAATCCTGCCTCTTATCTCAATTTAATCAAATATATCAATTACTGACTCAATATTTCTCAGAAATTTATGATTAAAAACATATTGTGGTATTCAAATGTCTATTCAGTTTGCTAAAGAACCAACAAATAAGTTATATTCCCTTAAAACCAAATAATTACAAACTGACTAGAAACTAGACCAAAATACTTGGTAAGATTTTGTGTTTTTGCAGTGTAGATTTTTTCATTAGCAGTTCAGACAGAGCAGTTCGAGGCCGTTTAATGTGAATTTATCCACAAAAGTAAGCAAATACTTTAAATATAAACACATAAAATATATTTTTGTCCACTAACAAACACAAAACTGGAATAAAAATTATTAAAAGTCCTTGTCGGCTCCCGCTCTCAAACCCGTGATCTCCAGCCGCTAAATATCCCACAATGCACCTGTATATTTAAAATTTACAGTGCAGCTGCACACAGGATCAAATCACATTATGTCATTTTTGTAGCCATTTGTTACAGTGTATTTGGTCACAAACTGTATTTTATTGATTATGTGATACACCAACACAAAATAGCGCCTAATTATATAGTTATATAAGCTATTTATAACTGTATAATTATATAGTTACCAGTGTAATTACCAAGTATTTTTGTTTTACTTTCAGTGCAAATATTTTAGTAACTTAAAATAAAACAAAACTAACTTGCATGTAACTTTTGAGAAACAAATAGAAGCTTTTTTTTAAAGTCAATAATTCCTTCATATTGATTAGAAAAAGTAAAAGTTCCACTTGCAGATTATTTAACCTATAGCATGTAAAAATATCTTATTATTGTATTACATTTACTTGAAACCAGCTCCTATATATTGCTTGTAAACTAGTTTTGTCTCATTTCAAGTGTATTAAGAAATTTGCAGTAGAAACTAGATCACAATACTTGGTAAGAGTTTGTGTTAAGTTTGTGTAGTATATCCATTCATATTCTGCCATGAGTAAAAACATTGCTGAAATCACTGTCGCAACTTCTTTTGGTTATGTCTCAACGAGTTCTTCACATCTGTCTGACACTTTGGGTTTTGTTCCTCTTTGGTTAGGTCAGTTTTGTTCCTGTTCTCCTTTAGTTAGCTTCTCAGTGTTTCTAATTATGTTTACTTCATATAGTTACTTATTGTTACTCTAGTTTCATAAGGTTTCATTTCATTAGGTCAAGTTATTTCTTAGTGTTTGTATTTTTGTTACCCAATTTCTCTTTGCAGAACAGCTGAAGCTCAGACTCAAGGGAGAGCTGGAGAGCTCATGTGAACTTCAATGTTTAAGTCTTGCTGTAGATTCTTCATTATATTTGACATTTTACCACATGTATACGCTTTGATTTTAACGTTTTAGTATAGCTCTGTCTGCATGTTTCAGGTTGCTGTGCTGCTGGAAGACAAATCTCTCTCAATCTTAAATTGTTTTCAGCCTCAAACATCTTTTATTCCCTCCAACACAGTTTAATCATCTCCTGGCCTCTAAGTTAAGGCGGACAGCCTTGTAATGGTCAGATTCACTGCAAAAACTAATTTATAGTGCAAATATTTTAGTACAGTGAAACTAAAACAAAACTAATTTATAAGTAACTTTTCAGCAAGAGATATGAGTTTGTTTTAAGTAAATAAATCCTCAATGTTGTTGAAAAAATTTTAGTTCCACTGGCTGATTGTTTCACTTATATTATGGGGGAAAGTCTTGTTGTATATTTATACTACAAATTAGACCAGAAATACTTGTGTTTTTGCAGTGTGACAGATTGATTGGAACTCTGAGAGATGGCGGGATATTGTTTTATAACCTAACCTGCCTTAAACTTCTCCACAACTCGGTCTTCATCGTGACGTTTTTCCACTAACGTTACAAGAATCAGAATTAACTTCAAAATTTGTAATTTGGCTTTGGTTTTTCACAATGCACACACATCATGTATAAACATACAAACTTATGGAGAAATAAGATAAGAATTTGGGAACCTTATGTACATATAGTCGCAGCTTTTAAAAAAGGTTTGATGCTTTTTATGTCTCAGCAGAGTATCTGACTGTAAAAGAGACAATCTGGAGGAAGAAACTGTTTCTGCTTTTTGTAAATAATGCTCTGTATCGCCGACCTGAAGAGAAAAAAAGTCTTAACGGTTTGTGTCCAGGATATGTGGGGTCTGCAGAGATGCTAGCTGCTCTTTTTGTGACCCTAAATTTGTATAAGTCAGCCCTGATGATTTATGCTGATACTCTGATTGCTAATTAGATGATTAATGAAAAAAAGGTGAAACTTTGGGTGGGTATTTATCGTTTCTCATTTATCATGATAAATTTCTTATCATGGGAAGATTTTCATTCATTTTCGTCACAATAAATCCCAATTCATGTTTAAAAACATCTAAAGCTTTCCAGGTCAGGATTGTTTTCAATATTTTTCTCCACTGTTTGTTTAATAAAAGAACATTAATAAATATCAAACTTGAAAATATGATTAAATCAATCATTTTTATTTATAAAGTGCCCTTCATACTAAAAGCAGCTGAAAGCAAATGGGAATGTTTATTAAGAACAGTATTTGTTCTTAATAAACAAATACTGCTAAAAATGCTGTCATGCAAACAGTTACATGAAAAAGAAGTAATAAATAGTTCTTATCGTCAATAATACCACAAAATGTGGTGATAAAACATTAATCCATACTGTAGGCTGAACTGGATTTTATTTAAGTTTATCAGCATAAAGTAAGATGAATACCAGGCTTCTCGATTTTTTTATTTGTAAAAAAAAATTTAAAATTCAATGTGATTCAACAAGGACAGTCATGCATCATTATTTTTTCCACTTCACAGTTATGTGCTACTGTTAGGTCTCTCATAAAATTACAATAACATTTAAATTTAAGATGAAAAAAACGTGATGAGATACAAGGGACATGAATGCTTTGTAGTTCTGACAAAAGAAGTAACATTTTTTACAGCTAATATCTAATTTAATAGCAAAGAAATTGTCATGAAATGTACGTAAAAGAAATAAAAAGTTTTTCTTTTGAAGAAAGCTGAAAGCATCCCATTTTGCTCCGTGTTTTAACAGTGAAGGGTGCTGACATTTGCAGAGCATCTTGAGAAGTTCATTCGCAGATCCTCTGTTCAGGCTTTTGTGTTTTCCTTTGAAGTACAGGAAGGAGAATAAGAGGTTTCTTCCGCTGGCTCTAATGTGATGTGTATCCATGTGCGTCACCCACTCTCACTCTCTGAAAAGTGCCAAAAGTGAGACACCTGAGCTCTCGCTGCAAAATTGATGTTTTTTTGTTTTTTTTCAGATAAGCTGTTTCCTGTTCAGAAACAGTGTCCAGTGTGCATTTAATTGCCAATGTGAATGAACTCTCTTCACTGGAGACAAACCTGTGCAGTTAATCAGTAATCTTTGTTGTCCTTTCAGCGGTTATCAATTACAGTTACAACCCTGTGCAGGTGGATACATTCCGGGAAATCCCCGTTTATGCAAAACCTGGTCGAAATTTGCAAAGCAAAATCAAATTCTGCTACACAGTCAGAATCGGCGTGCTTATGCTTTTATTTGAACTTCAAAGCTTCCTCTCTTATTTTCTAAAGTTCAGGGTTTTTGGTGCTTTGAAAACAAAGATCTGCAACATCCTGTGTGTCTGAGCAAGTAAAAAAATGACCTGCAGTTATTCTGGTTATGCCACAAAATGTCACAGAGAAGTAGAGATCGTACAAATAAGAAAAGCAATGACCGGCAGGTTTACGATTTCAAGAAAGTGTGTTGCAGAAAGCCTGAAAGCGGCAGTGTTTTGCTCAGCAGAGCGACCGGCTGATGAGCGTTATTGATAAATGGAGCTTGTGGCTGAAGCTCATGTCTGCCATGTTTCTAAAGCCTGACAAAAGGAAAATCTGCTCTGATGTCTTAATTTCATTCCTGCCTCCCAACTGATTCATGCCACTGCAAAACCACAAAATCTTACCAAGAATATTTGGTTTAATGGACTATAATATTTGTTAGTTTCTACAAATATCATACTTATTTCTAGAGTACTAACTTACAAATAACTTTTCAGCAAGATATAAAAGTTTGTTATAAGTCAATTATTTATAGTGTTGATGAAAAATTACTAGTTCCACTGGCAGATTATTTCACTTATACTCTTTGTGTCGTGTTACTAAAAATCTCATTAAAATGTGTTGAGAATTGTGGTTGTAATGTGAGAAAATGTGCAAAAGTCAGTAATATTTTTGTATTGTAGAACATAAACGTAGAAGGTATCAGTAATTTGTAAATTTATTAATAGCATTAATGTTATGACAGATATGTAATCGATACTTTAATCACCAGAAACTGAATTACTTTGGTTTGTTTTGTCATGCAAGTTTTACTTGATTGGTAATTCAGATAAATTTCACTGTTGGTGTAAATACTGGTTGTATATAATGTTCACTATAAATATATGGCACTAGCAAGCAGTAAGCTTACACACTGTAAACCCCCCCCCCCCCCCAAAAATTTCTAATTTACGGCAAAATACCAGCAGCTGTGTTTGCCAGAATTTTATCATATAAATACAGATCTTACTGTATTTATTTTTAAATAAAGACTTTTTACTTTTGTCAGTCATAATCTAGTCTTCTGATAAATTAGCCCATTTACTTTGTTGCTTACCTGTCATTTAACAAGGAAAGTCCATTTGAAGTTTTGGATCAGTCAGATTCCTACAAAAAACTGATTATTTCATTTGCTTAATTATAATAGTTTATGCTAAGTTCATTTTTAAGTAGGTTAAAAAAATGCAACATTTTTGGTGATTTTATTTTATTTTTTTAATTATATGGATCAATTGTACAATTCTACATAGTTGAAAAGCATTAGTAGAGACTCCTGCATACCCAACACATGGTTTCTGAAAGGTAAATCAGCAACAAAACACTTGTCTTTTCCAGCAGCCATTGTACAGCACCTACAGGGTAAAACCAACTGACCAATCATGCTGGACTTTCACTGAAGTTGCTAGGTAACAGGCTGGTCATTGTTACCTGACTGGGGCTGCCAGGTAACAATGAAGTTCCCCGTTGATGAGTGCAGTAAACTGTTAAAACATACAGATATGCTACACAGAATGATTAGCAACAGTAATGAAGCAGCTTTGTTAGCATATGTACCTAATATGTCGCCTCTCTAATTTACTGTAAAGTCAACTCATCAATTCCTAAATCGATTGATAAAATAATAGTCTTTTATCAATGTATAAGTATAACTTTGTTTCAGAAGTCCAAATTGATATAATCTCGTTGTTGTCTTTGTGCCACAGTTTTGCCGGAAAGCCCCAACTTCCCCTACAGACGGTATGACCGCCTCCCTCCCATCAGCCAGTTCTCCATCGAGAGCGACTCGGACCTGTCGGAGACGGCCGAGCTCATCGAGGAGTACGAAGTGTTCGACCCGTCCAGGCCGCGACCCAAAGTCATCCTCGTCATCGGTAAAGGAGCGCTGCCAAAACGCCGGCGTTTAGAGCGTGTTCTCCGTCACAAACGGTCAGAGGCGGAAAACCCGGAGAAGCCGGAAAAAAATCTTGGAAAAGTCTAGAATTGTTCCCACACAGAAATCATAAAAAAAACATTTGAATTCAAACAATAGCAATATGAAAAGGCGAAAGAAACAAAGAACTAAATAAATCCGCCATTCATCAAAGAAAACAAATAAGAACACATTTTTAGGTCCCCCCCCCCGCCATTTTGAAAGCAATGGTTCAGTCCAGTGTAGGAGGAGCAACAGCAGCGCTGCTAACAGCACAGGGATCGTCAGAGCCACTGAAGTGAGGAGCTAGCTATGGCTAGGCAGCACAAAAAACACTTCAGTAAGTAAAAGGCTAAAGGAAAAGACATGTAACTGATTTTATTTTATATAGGAAGAAACACATTCACAATAAAAATCAGACTGCAGTTCGTGATTTCATTACTTCGGCTAAATCATAATAAACTGCCTTGGAAATCAAAACTAGCATAATTGGCTACCTTGCTCAGATAGACTTAAGCTTTTTTTGTCAAAGGTAGCACATATTTCAATCATATTTACCCCTTTAACTTTGATGTTAATGAGAAGAGTTTGAAACGGAAGAGAGCGGCTGAGAGTTAAAACTAGCCGACAGCGCTTTGTATGGGAGCCGCAGAGGAGAAAAAGAGAAAAACAGAAAATTATGCCTTTATTTCTTACCATCAGTGTAGAGCCTTTTCAACCACAAAAACAAAAAAAAAAACATGAGGATATTTTTAAATATAATCCCTGGTACTTTGAGTGTTACGTTTAAGTTATGATACTTCCCAGATATTAATTATTTCTACCTACTTTTAGGTTCTTAGGCCATGGCAAAATCACTGACGCATTTCCTTAAATGAGTTACTCATTAAACTTGTAAAGGTGTAGCAGAGATTCGATCAGTGACACTGAACCAAACCAAACATTTCAATATTAGTTTCACTTCTGTGCTTCTCAGTAGTTTGTTTACTGAAAAAAAAAAACACTTTGATGTGCATTACCACTTGATACTCATTTTTGGTCCTGCAGCTCAAAGAAATTTTAAGCCACATTTTACATGACATTTCACTATAGCTTTGCCACGCCCCCCAAAATTGATCTTAAGCAATTTCCCTGTTCATGGTCCCCCCACCGATAATGAGATAGGATTTCTTCCCTTGCAAACGATGCTCAGTGCTTTTATATTAAAGGATTTAGAAATGCAAAGATGCTGATGAAGTAAAACTTTGTGGTCTGGATAGGAATCTAAGTCCATTTCCTGGTATTCGAACTCTCTTGTATCATCAGAGCTGATCTCGCTTCATGTTCCTCAGTGTGTTTGACTCTCTTAATCTGATTTCCTTGGCGTGCTTGCTTTAAGCTGTCAAATAATCTCATTTATCTTGTTAATCATTTCCACAATAAGTCCTGAACCTTCCTTAGCTCAAACGCAGCTTCAAGACAGTTTATCAAAGGTTGAGAAGCAAGAAGACGATTTCGGTCTCTTCTTGAGCTCTTTTATTAGAGTGGCTCTCTGTGGAGTGGCTGATTGGTGTTTGTCCTCGTAGCACAAAGCCAGTGCCTGCCCGTCGCTTTCAGAGCATGCTGTGCCCTGGTTTTGAAGGGAAAAGCAGCATGGCAGCTGCTGTCACCTCCGCAGAAGATCATGGTGAATGTTTTGTGTGTCAGATTTTGCAGAAAGCTGTTAGGAGGATGTTAGGATGTAAAGAAGAATTACAAAATGCAAATACAAAGGACCTGCTACGATCGCAAATTGTCCCAGAAGTTATTGCAATAAATGATAATATTGTTACTTTGAGACCATTTTCAAGTAGTAAAATGGTAAGAATGCAAGAACACAATGTTAAAGATTAACAAACTTTAAGTACTAATGAAAATTAACACTGGAACTGAAAGACATTTTAAATATCCAAAATAAATAATCAAAACAACAAAAATAGATACTAAAGTCCCTGTAAACATAATAATCCTTTAAAAATGACTTAAGCTTTTTGTCATCCGGTCTTTGGTAGTAAGAGAGAGACACGAGAAAAACAATCATGCAAATGGAAATTAGTAGTTTTAATTTATCTCACTATTAATTGAGTTGTTGCTTTTTGTGGCTTTCAAACAGACTTTGATTTTCCTAGTAACTATAAACAAAACCGGTTTGTCTGAATCCCTAAGAGGAAAATTAAAAATAAATACCTTCACAGTCCAGACTCGTGAAATTCACAAAATTATCAGATCAACAACATTTTCTGCCATTTTTATTAGTAAAAATGTGCAAAAACACAAAGTAAATTAATCTTTTATTTTAAAAACTCTCAGAAACAATAGAAATGTAATTTTGGACACAATTCACGTTCCTGTCGAATATTTGCTTTTACAGAGAGAAGATTTTTTATCAGGCATTTTTGCACAATCTCTTTAGACCAAGAGTGTTCAAAAGAGGGTCCGGGGCCCATTTGTGGCCCCTGCATCATTTTGTGCGGCCCATCCAAACACAATTTACGAACAAATTAAATAAATTGGGACAGATCCGTGGGTCAGGCTGAAAGCTGCAGCGTCTGCAATGAACTCAACAATGAATGCGAAGTTCATTGTTGAGTAGGTAAAAAAAAAAATTCAACATATTTGGTGATTTTAGTTTTTAACAACTAAGTTCACCAATATGGATCAATTGTACAATTCTACATAGTTGAAAAGCATTAGTAGAGACTCCTGTACAACCAACACATGGTTTCTGAATGGTAAATCAGTAACAAAACACTTGTCTTTTCCAGCGGCCTTCTTTCACATAAAGGGTAAAACCAGCTGACCAATCATGCTGGAGTTTCACTGAAGTTGCTAGGTAACAGGCTGAGTTTGACTGGGGCTGCCAGGTAACAATGAAGTTCCCCGTTGACGAATGCAGTAACATGTATGTGACTTACAAGCTGTTAGAAGCAGCAGAGATGCAAATTTGAAATATAAAAACATGCAAAATGTTCATCTTACATAATAGTTCCCCTTTTAACAGGCTGGTGTAACTGGGATAAAACAGAACTGACTCCCTTAAGATCCTGGAAAATGCTTCTGCATGAGAATGCACCAGAGCAAACATAATCTTATTATGGATCAATCAATCCATGGAGCCTAAATCGTCTGAATTTTATTTTATTTATGACACACTATAGGCTCAACCTGGAAAAACTCCAGCAGAGATTTCCAGAAACCTGGAAATGAAGCGAAGCTCTGAGAAAAAAGAGCTTCCACGAGGTTTCCCTCTGCGTATAATATTATCTTACTCAAGTTTCTGGTTTTTTTTTTTTTCATCAACCTTCAGGCAGTTTTACTCAAAATATCAACTTTATAAGGGTCTGGCACTGTTCACTTTGCTGGAATATAATCGCTTTATGTTTGCAATTCTGCTGTAGGTTGATAAAAAATGTTGACACCATTAATCCAAAGATATTCGGTGAGAAGATATGATTTCTTTATGTCCTCCTCCTCCTCCACAAACACACACACTTAATCACACACAGGCCTGCTTTCTCTCACCCACACACACAACAACAAACCTCCCCAAAAACATCAACAGCTCTCTCCTTCTCCCTTGTGCTCAGGTGGCCCTGGCAGCGGCAAAGGAACACAGTGCCTGAAAATCGCAGAGCGCTTCGGCTTCCAGTACATGTCTGTGGGCGAGCTGCTGAGGAAGAAGATGATCCACAATGCCACCAGCAACAGGAAGTGGAGCCTGATCGCCAAAATCATCACCAACGGCGAGCTGGCGCCGCAGGTAGCCGAGAAACAGAGACAGAGACGTGTTGGCGGGGGGGCGGGTGAGATGGACTAAATATTTTGGGAGAAATAAGCGGCATGTCCAGACATTCGGGTCAGGTTGTTATCGCAGCATGAATGCAGCGAGGAACTAATTGGCAGAAGGCGCATGACAAGCATGCTGGAGAGAGAGGATGTTTATCTGTCTTATTAGCATCCATCTTTCTAAGGTAATTACTCCGCTTGGAAGAAAATGAGCGCTGACCCCCTCCTGTGACTGTTTACGCTTCACTCTTTCTAACAGAGTACCTAGCATAATTACAACAAAATTACATATCCCCAGTTCAGCGTCTGACATTAACTGGATTCACCTCAGAGGTTTTTTTTTCCTGCACAGCTTCTACCTGTTATTAAAAACCAACTCAGAGCAACATCTCAAACAATAGAGAGCAGGAATTTTTGATAAAAACAGCTGCAGCTGAGATTAAATATAATGGTGGGTAAGCAACTTACCCCTACAGGAAAACCAATTTTCAGTGGGTATGCTAGCTTGAGGTTATGCTATCAGGAAGAAGGTCTACCATAGCAAAGAGAAAAACGGGAAGATGATTGACAGCACTAAGATCCGCCCCTGGCTCTGATTGGTTGTTTCTAGTTAGCAGTGGAAGAAAGTAAAGGAGCCCAGTTTTTTCAAAAATCATCTATCTCATACTGTATTTTCACAACAAAGTAACAGTTTCAACAAACATGGAAAATATATACATATATATTTTTTTTTGTAAAAAAGAAAAGTTAAATACTGTATTTTCCGGACTATAAGTCGCACCGGAGTTAAAGTTGCATTTTTGATGGAAATTTATTTGATAAAATCCAACACCAAGAACAGACATGTCATCTTGAAAGGCAATAAAAATAGAATAGAGGCAACAACAGGCTGAATAATTGTACGGTATGCTAATGTTACATGACAAACAACGAACTGAGAACGTGCCTGGTATGTTAGCATAACATATAAAGAGTTATTCAGATAACTATAGCATAAATAACATGCTAACAAGTTTACCTAGCCATCCGTGCCGCTCCAAATCACTAAATCTTCATCTTCGGTGTCGCTTGTAAACAACTCAGCTAACTCCGGACGTAGCTTCAACCACACACATTATCAACACAGGCCTAGAGCGCCCTCTGGCGGTTTAGTGTGAAAACAACATGTGATATGAGATAATAATGTGTTAATAATTTCACACATAAGTCACTCCTGAGTATAAGTCGCACCCCCGGCCAAACTATGAAAAAAACTGCATTTTATAGTCCTGAAAATACGGCTTTAAGCTGTCAGATAATATTTAAATCCTCACAAGTGGAGTGAAAACTGTGAATAAAACAGCATAGATCACGTCACAGGTTGGCAGTGTTTCAGACATTTAAAACAAAAGATGAATAAATAATTATTGATTTCAACTGATGTGACATGTTTACATCATTTTTCAGCCCTAGCCTGATGGATTATAGATATTAGAGACTATATATGTAAGTAATACTCAGAACCACCTGAGTGATCAATCATGTTTGCTCTTATTGTAAAATATTCCACTCCATATGTTATAATACCAAACAGGTGGAGTAACTCCACTCATTTTTCATTCAAAACATCTCTAGAGGATGGTTTTTACAACCTTCTGATGTGCTGCCATCGCTGCGAGGTCGTGACACAGACATAAGCCTTGGACCTCATCATAAAGAGCCCGTTTTAGCCTGATGATTCTCATGAATTATCCGAACTAACCGCCTTAGTCATCGTTCATCTTCCTTCTCCTGACATGTCTGAGACGTTAGTTTGCCTTTGGAGCAGTTCAGTCGAGATGAGGCAAACAGCAAAGTAGGCCAACCAGCAGTCATAAATCAAAAAGTGGCTCCTTGGCGTCGATTCATACTGTAAGTTTTGGTTTATTTATGAATTAAATTACTAAGCTGTGGCTTTAGTTGTTCCTACATTGTTCTCGTTGTTGGGAGTTAGCTAAGATTTGAGTGTTCCTTATATGAAAAAATATCCACATTTTGCCACCTTACCAGCAGAAATTTCTGCATTATTGGCTTTTTATCTAATAGACCAGCAGAAAAATGTGCTTGTTAGGGAAGTAAACAGACAATTTATACATATATTTCTAATTTTGTTTTGCAGAAATCAGTGAAGTGTGTTGTGCATCTATTTTCCATCCTACTTACTCCAATAAGTCTAGATAAAACCCAGTGCAACTAATTAGTTAATGGAGTTCATCTGTGTGTAGTTTATTCTCAGAATAAATCCAGCTTTTCTGAAAACATCAAATGCTTTTTAAATGTTTGAGGTTTTTTCTGAGCATCAGACAGGTCAGAGATGAAGTTGTGTAGAAATTTGGCTTCTAAAACTAAAATGTGCAATACCTCATCTCACTATGGAAACATCTAGAACGACTGCAAATCAACCAAAAATTGGCTGATCACCTAAACTGACTGCATCAAAAAAGCAGAAAAGAAGCCCACGGTTACTCTAAGAAATTGCAAATGAGAGAAAATATATTTTTTAAAGTAGCCTGTGTTTCCATCATCCCTTTTGATGGAGTAATTATGACGATATACTCATAATGTTACTAGAATAAAGACACAATTTTACCAGGAGGAGGTCTTAAAATTACAAGAAAAACTTGTTTTATGGAGAAAAAACTTGCATAATTACCTTTGATATTTTTCTGTTGGAGTTCTCATAAAATTACTACTTCACTCTCCTATTGTCACAACTTTGTTCTGGTAAAAAGACTTATCAAATTTTTGTAACATTGTGACTTTATTCTTGTGAAAAATGCTTAAAAGAATTACAGCCCAGCCTGTAAATTTTGTCACAGAGTTGGCTTGAATTCACAGTCCAAATAAACAGAAGCTGTTTAATAAAAACAAAAAAAAAAAAGTGTTTGTAAAGCAAGATGGTGGGAAAAAAAAATCCAGATTTTCCAAAAATGAAATCTTCAAAATCTAAAACTTAAATGAGTCAATAAAATCAATTTAACACCAAACCCTCCATAAAACAATTTTTTTTTACCCACATGATGTACAACTAATGATTAACATCACCCTGAATATGTAGCGGCAGCATCATGCTGCACAGTTAAAAACAAACAAATACATAATTTTATGGTAAAACACCATAAGCTGTAGTTACCAGAATCCACCATAAAATTCCAGGTAAAACTTTTTTTTCCCTTCACAGTTAAATGTCTTTCTTGTTGTTAATTTTACGGTGAAAAATGGTGCAGGAGTCAATATTTTACCATAAAAGAAAATGTTTTAAATGTGTTTATCCATAAATAGACATGAACACAACCTATAAAATTAATGTACAAATGTAAAATATGCAAATTATTGTTTTGACTGATTAATTTACCAGCACATCAGATCAACAGTTTTAAATTGTCTTGCAGTTTATAGATTTTTCCTGTCACAAATTGACTGTTAATTACCGTTGAATATGCAGATATTTTTGTGGAAATGCATCAAGATGCTCAAACTTTACTGAGATTGAGTTATTTTACAAAAATATTAATCAAAATGTCCTCGAAGGCTTGTAGTTGAAGGAAAATGTTTTTCTAAACTGTTGACTGAGGAGGGATGAACTCAAATCAACTTTTCAGATTTTTATTTCTAAATTCTTGAAAAACCATGAATGTTTGTGGTCGTAAGGTGACATAGTGTGAAAAGAGGCGACTTCTGCAAGGCACTATTCAGGCTCCATTTAAAAAACTTCAGTTTTGTTCATCACATAAACACGTTTTTCTAAATATAATTAGAGCCATAATAGCGCTGAAGTTGCAAATGATCCAATAAGGCTGAAAGCGCAGATGAAGCAGCACTTCATCAGCCAAACGCTGTTTGTCTCTCTGAGCCTTTTTCTCTTAGAAACCCCACCTGTCCTCTGAAAGGAAGTTCTTGGACTGTCGACAGCCAGCTCTAAAATTAAACACAGAAAGCACAATTGCTTTTATTGTCTTATGTGAAGTATCTTCATTTTAATAGAGCTTCAGCAGAGAAAAGGGCAGTTTTAGAACCAGCATCGCATTATTCTGAGGAGTTTACAGTCTATCTCAATGAAACCATTTTGATCTTTAGATTAGTTTGGATCCCTGCATGGACGGAAACTAAATGCCTCGGTTAGTCTGGTTATTTTTAGGCCAGAGCATTGCATCATGCATCTCTGCCATACTGCAAATTACTGTCTGCCAGAGAGAAGCATTCGAACATGTTGACCTCCTCCAGCCATGGGGAAGTAAGTGATGCTAAAAGAAGTTGACATCCTCTGGCTTCAGGAGGTCGTCGCTCTGCCGCAGTTACAACCATTAAAAAAACCCATTAGATAAAGATGAACACATCAGTGGAAATTGCACAAGTTTAACGACTTCCTCTTCAGTCACCTGTTGTCATGTTACTGCAACAAACTTTACTAGTTTTCTATTTGTATAGTACATTTCAGCCACAATTGTCAAGTGCCGTTGTTACACATCAAAATGTTTAATGTTTTATTTATACTGAATCAAAAGCGACTCTAAACTGGTGGGATTTTAGTCTAGATTTAAAGAATCTCAGTTTTTTGGCTGTTTTGCAGTTTTCTTTAAGTCTGTTCCAGATTTGTGGTGCATAGGAGCTGAACGTTGCTTTTCCATGTTTGGTCCTGGTTCTGGGGACACAGAACAGAACCAGAACCAGAACACTTGAGAGGTCTGGAAGGTTGCTATGACGACAGCAGATCTTTAATGTATTGTGGTGCTAAGCTGTCCAGTGATTTATAACGGTGCGATACACGCGTTAGAAACACCTCTGACGCTTCTGGTTCGACGAGTGTCCACTTTGGGTGCATTCACACCAAACACGTTTTGCGCTTCTGGTTTACATTCAAAGTTTATGTGGAGCGTCGGACGCATTGGACGGGCTCGACAAACGGTTCAAATCGCGCCGCGCTAGACACTCAAAATGAGCCGCAACGGATCCTCGACGTGCCTCCACACAGACTTTGAAAGTTAACCAGACACGCCAAACGCGTTTGGTGTGAACGCACCATAAACTAACAGTACCATATTTTCTGGACTATAGAGCGCACTTTACTATAAGCCGCACCTGCAAAGTTTTTTCAAAAAACTGGAAACGTACAAATGCAAGCCGCATCGGGCTATAAGCCGGTGATATCTCCACCTCTCTTGGTTTTTCACAAGGAAAAATAAATAAATAAATCTATTAAGGACGCAGCCTTCAGTCTCCAACGCCGAACCATGGATTCGGTGTTGGAGCTTACATACAGCGGCTCCATTTCCCTCCTGTACTACCAGATCGATAGCCTTCAATTTAAAAGCGGCATCATATGAACTTCTTCATGTGATTCCTATGATGAGGGATATGAGTTTGAAAACATTTCTCTGTCGTGCCTGCTGCTAGCATGTGGTTGTTCTAAAAGAAAATCAGCACTTTCTTCTTTGACTTCTAATTTTGACTTCCGATGATTTTTAAAACATGTCCATTAGTCATTAAAATTACAGATCAAATCATTAATAAAAAAAAAAAAAAAAAGCTTATGTGTAGTGGGCTCTTTACCACCCCCTGGTGGTAGAACAAAAAATCCACAGAAAAACAGCACCGGGCTACAATCTGCATGGTTCAAAGTGTAGGAAAAAAGTAGCGGCTTATAGTCAGAAAAATATGGTATTTTAAATTCTATCCTCTAAAATGATTCTATCCTGAATAATTTTCTGTTAAGCACTGTCAATTATTTCTTTATAATCTGTTGCTGAAATGACTCTCTCTAAGGAAAACACCCTTTCTGTTATTAGTATTGATCCAGAAACTAATGACCTCCCTGCAGATATGGCAGAATCTCTTTTATCGCTTTTTATTTAAAAGAAAAAAAAAACAAAACATCAACAGCTTAGGCACCGGATGAAGGCACTCATGAATCATGTTGTTTTTGTTATTTCTTTCAGGAAACCACAATAACTGAGATCAAACAGAAGATAATGAAGATCCCAGACGCCAACGGTATCGTCATAGACGGCTTCCCTCGAGACGTCGGACAGGCCCTGTCCTTTGAAGACCAGGTGAGTCTCTGTTATTGGACCCATCTGTCCTCGTTCGTCTCTAGGATGATATTCCCACGTTTACTTTTACAATCACTTAAGAGGAAAAATCGTCACTGCAGGGTTGTTATCACACATGGATTTCATGGAAGCCACAAGACAACATGTTGCTGTGGAAACGTTCAGAAATAACCAGAAAGTCGAACTCGTAAGCATGAGCTGCAAGCTTAATAAAGTATCCAAACGAGGCAGTCCCAGTCCAGCTTTCTGCCTCAGATGTGAGGATGGCGTCATCAGCTGCTCTGTGGGTTGTGTAACCCCACAGGTTATTTAATGCGTTTGATATCAGGAGCTGAGCAACATCACAGCACCACTGTAAAGGCATTTAGACGCTTTGATATCCACGCAGTAATGCCAGTAAAGGTACTTTAAAAGTTTAAAGCGGAACGACTGTGCAAAATTCACATTTTGCATGTTTTTTTGGGTCTCAACTGTTTCTAAATACCAACAAACATCCAGCCGTTTCTTGGTAATAAGTTAATGTTTTTTTTAACTTATTAAAAAACATTAACTTATTGGTTAATGTGTTGCTTAATGTATTTGGTGTTTGTTTCAAGAACCTTCTGAATGTAACAAATTAGCAGGTGCTGCCCGTTACCTAGCAACCCCAGTGAAGGCCAGCCCGTCACCTGGCAACCCAAGCAGAGTTCCAGCATGTTTGGTCAGCTGATTTTTAGGTTTTTATTTTTGTTTTCACATTTTCACAAAAAAAAAACAAAAAACAAAAATCACATTTCCAACAAGGAAGAAGAAAGAAAAAAAAATCCCACCCAACAACAAGTAAATACTGTCACCTACAAGTAAGAAAAATAAAATAAAAAAAATTAAGACAATATAAAAACCAATGTCGAGATTTATGGAACCACTATTCAGCCAAAATGTCAAGGGTCTGTTAGTCAGCTTGTTTTTAATTCAATTCAAAAATACTTAAAGGAAATTAAATAATTTTACCATGCTATGTGTTGTACAATGGCTGCTGGAAAAGCCAAGCGTGTTCTTGTTGCTTTACCATCCAGAAACCACTTACTTCATTCTTGTTGGTTGTGTAGGAGGCTCTCCTTCTGCTTTTCAAAGATGTACAGTTGTATAACTGTTTATTTGTTTGCAGCCATTTTCACGTACGTGTGTAAACATTGAGTTTCAGGGGAGTGGTCTGTTGTTTATTTGCATTTAAAGGGACAGAAGGCCCTAAAACAGCTCATTCTGAAAGGAGCTCAAAAGGAGTTCAGACTCACATTTCATTATCTAAATATGATTTTGTGTAAAAAATGTACTGAACATGTTCTTGTAGACCATAGTCCTATTCTAACATATTCAAAGATACTTGATAGGTTAGCGTTAAAGCCTGTGAGAGTTAAATGATACAAGTATCAAAAATTGCATCTGGATAATTTATCATAGTTTTTAACGTACATCTTTTGGTTACGATACTTGGATTATTTGTGGGCAAGTTTTTGTATAAACTGTTTAGTTGTACAAGTTTGGTAAAATGGTCTGAAAAGTCGACCACATTCAGCAGCTAAATTACTAGAAGATGCTATTTATATTTGAGCAAAGGCAGTTACACCATCTGAGTAAGGAACGTTCTGCCAATCCCTAACTAAGAATCAAATGGAGACTTTTTAAAAATCAGTTTGACAACTTGTATTAACCACTAGCACCATTTTCTGAGGTATATAAAGTTTATAAAAGGCATAGAAAGCGGAGCAGAGGCCATTGATCCTCGTAGTGAGTTGGAATCCTTGGATTTGAGACCAGCATGTTTTCTGCCCGTTTCCTGTCTGACTACTCTCAGTAACGGCCCTGAGCACCACAAGCATAAAAAACCCCCAACAAAAACACACTTTTCTGGCGCTGTAGATAAAGTCCTGCTTGGCTGAATAGACATAAAAATCACATTTTCATTTCATAAATCTCTTACTTGATTACAGATTCTGATAAGTGACAGCTCTGATTTACAGGAGGATCATTTAAATGCTTTAATCTTTTACCCAGTGTTTATTTTTATTGCTGAGAAACAGGGCACATTTCTATGGATAACATCCAAATAGTTAATTTGTTCGGGTTTATCTGTCTGTGACATCAAATTGAGATGCAGTATTTTTCTTCTGTACAACCTGGAGTTTCATTTATTTATCTCTGAAGTGTGTCATGCCTTCATCATCACTTTGGCTGTTTCATCACTGCGTGTGCGTCACATCCCGTATCAGCGCTGGCATGAGTTCACACCAATCCCACTCATTGTGGTTTATGTCAGCATGTTACATCTGCTGCTGCTGCTTTCTTATCCTCTTACCAAACTGTCCGATAATTATCAGTTAAACAGGTGTTCGTTTAGCCTTCTCAAGTATCTAAGCCATTAACTATGGGGGACTTTTTCTGCCATAATCCTGAAAAAGCACACATTTTCAGTCTGAAAGCAAGACTTCATGTCTTTCTTCTCAAAACTTGTAATGCTTGTACTCTAAACCTTTCCTCGTGTTCAGACATAGTCTCTGTTCGGACTCTGCTCGCTTACAAAACATTCTCTGCTTGCTTCTGGAACAAAAATGCACCGTCGCCTGGCAACCTCTTAGCCAATAGAATGAAAGTGTTGTACTGGGTGCGTTTGTTTACTTCTAGCGGGAGTGCCTGTGTGGTTGCACCAGGCACCACTTGCACCAGCCACTGGATGAAGGGAGAAACAACGGCTTCAGCTTTCTGCTCCATGTTACACTAAACATCCGCTAGCAGTGTGCTACTGATTGCTAGAGGCTATTGATCTCAGGATCTTAGGTAGCAGTTTGTTCATCCAACCAACTCCCTACATCCAGTGGCTGGTGCAGGTTGCTACAATCGATAGCAGCCACACAGGCACACCCGCTAGAAGGAAACAAACGCACCCAGTACAACACTTTCATTCTATTGGCTGAGAGGTTGCCAAGCGACAGTGCCAAAATGGCAGTTCCAAAAGCAAGCTGAAAATGTTTTGTAAGCGAGCAGAGTTCTGCAAGAGTGCAAGGAGAAAGGTTCGAGTAAACATTACAAATTTTGACAAGAAAGACATGAAGTTTGGCTTTCAACATGAAAATGTAAGCAAAAGTATTCAAAGTTTTGAGAACAAAAGACATGTAATCCTACTTTCAGATTGAAAATGTGTGCTCCCGCATTCTGGCAGAAAATTTCCCCCACAGTTAAATTAGAAATACCCATCAGCTGAATGTTTCACTCAGGTGATTTGATAAATCACCATCTAATTCAGTAAAAATGTCAGTACAGCATTTTATAGATGATTTTGTTGGAGATTCATAATGATTAATTTGAGCTAACATCACTAGTTAACAGAGCCAACAACTTATGAGTTCAGCTTTGTTGGACGGGGTAGTAACTAGTTACATTTACTCTGTTATTTTTCTCTTTTGAATAAATTTATGTAACTTTTCTGTTGCTTAAAATGAATTTCAGGGATGAAGCAGGTTTGGCTCAGAGAGAGGCTGCCTGCTAAACGTTTGTGTTATGCGTTATCTCATCTCTGCAGTGACAACATGTAAAAAGAGCCGGTTAAAGTGGGCTGCCTTAGTTAATCAATTGGATATATGTGGTCTGCTTATGTCAGCTGATGGGCGATGCTAAAAGCCATTTCTTTTCAGGGACTACATTACATACTCCTTCTGTAACACCAGATAGCGTGCAGGCACACAAATGGAAGTAAAGATGCATAAAAATATGTATCTGCTACGATATGGAAGCCCTAAACCCATAACTTATATTATGACTATATATATTTGCACAATCAAAACTAGAGCACCACAAAATAAACATTACAGATTGAACCCTACAATTAAAAACATGCACAGAGGAATTATTGATACTGAAAGTTAACATAGTCA
The DNA here is from genome assembly GCA_010277075.1 of Poeciliopsis retropinna. Taxonomy (NCBI): domain Eukaryota; kingdom Metazoa; phylum Chordata; class Actinopteri; order Cyprinodontiformes; family Poeciliidae; genus Poeciliopsis; species Poeciliopsis retropinna. The sequence goes on from VMRM01000021.1 coordinate 5,517,981, forward strand.
GACATCTTTTTGTAGTTTTTATGAGATTTGTCGTATTTCAGGAGCTGCTGACTGTAAAATGTGCCTTCACTTCAGCCATCAAGTATAAGCTACAGTCTCTGTTTGCACTCATTATACTGTCGAGCTTGCCAAGAGGTTTCAGATCTTTATTTAGCTGTCTCACTCACAAAGTTACCATTTTGGTTCACTGTTGCTCTTCACACTGCATTCGCTCCTGCAGACACCGTCTCCTCTTTTAAAGCATAATTTGTGCCTGTGACAAATTTTCTCCAATGCTCAGAAACCGGCTGAAAAAGGAAAGTATATTCCTTCCTCAGACTCGATATGGTTGGGGTTTGTGAAAAGGGCTTTTTGTGCTCTTCTGTCAAACATCTATAACATGGAGGGTTGCACTTCCAGCGGAGTGTGTTAAGTATAACTCCTGGGTTTTGTAATGAACTGTCAGTCTGTCTGCGACGTTCCTCACCTTTCATGTAGCGAAAGCAGGAAAATACGAATAGGATATAAGATTTGGTGCAACAAAGATAGAACTGCAAAAAGCGAACAGTAAAACTGAAAAAAGAGAATGCAACTCTGAGATCAGTCAAGTAATTGAATGGAGTTCATTGAACTAATTTTGTTGACATTTGTTTGTCATGACAACTTAATAAATTAACTTGGATAATCTTAATTTGATTACTTGTGGCCAATTAATACATCCTACAGTAATGTATTAGGGCCAATGTAAATAGAAAAGTAAATCAGAAATTTTCTAGAAAAAAGGCAAGGACATTTCTGACCTCCAAAAGTTGAAAATGTGTTGGAAAAACTCAGATATTTTGAGAATAAAATCAGAATTGTTCTAGAAAAAATAAAGAAATGTCTGAGCTCCAAAAGTCAGAGAAAACTCAGAAATTTTGAGATTAGTCTCAGAAATTTTCTAGAAAAATCAAGGAAATTTCTGAGTTTCAAAAGTCAAAAAATGTTAATGTTTTGAAACGCAGAAAATTTCCAAAAGTCGAAAATTTGTAACTTTTGGAAATTTTCTGAAATTCAGAAATTTATAAGATTTTTTCTAGAAAATATCGGAGCGTTTTTGGCAGAAATTTACTCCTATTTTTTCTACATCTACTACGACCCTAATACGACATTGCAGCATTCGCTTTCTTTCGTTTACATTGTTATTTTTTTATTTTTGCATTTGAAATTTGTTTAAGCTTCCGACCAGATAGAGCCATACAGCATTATAGAGGGTTTTTTATTCTTTTGTTGGAAATGATCATTTCCTTGCATTATAAATGAATCATTTTAGCAACATTTATGCCATGTTGAATTTTACCATCCTGTCCTTCATGCTTAGAGGAACCCAGAAACTGCTTCACTGAACCGAAAACAAACAGCCATGTTTCATTGAAGCATTTCAATGAAGATACAAATACTGGTAATATACAATTAAATTAAAATTACTTAATCATGTTTGGTGTTGCTACCTGTTCTGCTCTTTAAACTGAGTGAACATCATTCATGAGTCAATACTTCATCTCATTTTAATGGGCTATATTAGGTATTTTTTGTCGCTACTGTTTTTTTTTTGTTTGTTTTTTTTTTGCCTCCTACTGAGTAACCCCAAAAGAAAACAGGAAAAGTAGTTTATATAGATGCAAATGTGGATGGAAAATATGTTTCTGGCGCATGCAGTGCCAAGATATAAAAATCTGACACGACAGACAAACCGCCCTGAGGAGAAGAGGAGTAAACAAATGTAAAAATCCTAAAGGAGGTATTTATATAATGTTTGCTCTCCTGCTGTTAGTAACTGTTGTATCACATGGAAACGTTTTCACTGTAGTCAAGATTTTAGCTTGCAGGAATTTGTTTTTCCGGCCCATTTTTGTAACAGATTAACTCTTTTTACATAACTGTTTATAGCGAATGTTTCCCAACTGTTGTGTGCCCCACAGCCTTATTTATCTCAGCAGCAGGTGTGATATGAGGCTTTTGATTTGCTTTATAATTGTATAATAGCGGGACAGAAACCTGAGGATGAGGAAGAAGAGCAGGAAACGGGGAAACCTGACTCTGTAGGAGGAAGATGGAGTACGTGTGAATAACCTATCCATCACAGGAGGAAGATTCAAACACAGAATGTTCCTGTTTCTCAGATTTATAGATGAAGTTTGTGATTAATCAAATAAAAAGGCATTTTCTTTACCTTTTCACTTATAACCAGAGTTCTGCAGTAACTAGTTACATTTACTCAATTATTTACTTGCGTAACATTAAAAAAAAAAAAAAAACTTTTAGAAGTATTCTGTACTTTTTACTTTTACTTGAGTTTCATATTATAAAGTATTGTGAATCTTACTTTAGTAAAAGTTCTGGATTCAACACACACCTGCAGCTTTTGTTAAGTTTTCTAAGTTTTTTTGTTGAAAGAAACTGGTTTGTAAACATTTTATTTTGCCTGATTTTACAATTCACATGAATTATTTTCATTTTCGTTCTTAAAATACCAAAATGTTCACATAAATTTATGTTTCAGTTCATCTGATGATGTAATTTTTAAATATTAAATGATTGATAATTTGATCAATTACTCAGTACTTCAGTTGACTTTTTACCAAATACTTATTATTCTTTCTTGAGTAATTTCTTGGACGGCTGCTTTTTACTTTATTGGAGTAAAAGTATGTCGAAGTAATGCTATTATCGCTTGGTAATATTTTTAAGTACTCTACTCACCTCTGCTTATTTTTCTATTCCTCTAAGTGAAACAATCTGTCAGTGGAACTAGTACTTTTTATACTTTATTGACTTAAAACTTAAAAATCTTACTAATAGGTTTGTTTTATTTCAAATATTCTAAGATATTTGCAGTAGAAATTAAACCAGAAAAATTTTTTGCAGTGTAGATTTGTTCATCAACAGCCTTGGTTTCTTTTAACATGAATTTATCTACAAAAGTAGGAAAATGTCCAGAAATTTTACATATTTTGTACCAAACTGTATTTTTATTGATTAAGCGACTATTTTCCTAACACTTACATAACATAACTTGTTTATTTAGGATGTAGGCCAGCTGGTTGTTTGCAGCGTTCTGATTAAATTAAAAGCTTCTCTTCCTGCAGAAGTCGTATTTACCTGGACAGCATCGCATTTACCTCTCTGGATAGCATCTCTGTGTTGTTTCCCCCCCCCCGCGTCTGGACCGCTTCTCGCTGCTACAGTGAGGAAGAAATATCTTGGCTTAATGAGAGCTCCTGTGCTGTTGTCTCCCCTGCTCCGCGTTATGTGACAGCAGATTCCTCCCAGAATAAGTGCCCTGCGTGGAAGCTGCCCTGAGGCAACAAAACAAATAAACTGCATGGCATAGTATGAGGCTGGAACACGTACAACACAACAGCGACAATCTTTCTGCAATTAGCCACGACTGGCTCGGCGGTGGAGGTTATAAATTGGCTGTAATCATGGTTATAATAAGCAACTCCAGCTGTTTAAGGCATAAAGCAAATTGATTGTGATTAAACATAGTTTTATCTCTTCGCCTCCACGTCTGCTGAGAGTGAAAACAATGGAGATAAACTCATGGCTGGAGGCGAACATCTTCCTCCTCATTCAGGGAGTCTGGATGTCAAATTTAGTAGTGCTGTGAATTGATTAAGAAATTTTATCAGATTAAACACATTCTTATGGAAAAGGATTAGGACCACTGTGGGAAAAAGGAATTATGACTCTTTTTCTCAGAATTATATAACGGCATGATAAGGTTGTTGTAGATGGAAAAGAAACTAAAATTTTGAGATTAATCTCAGAAATCTTCTAGAAGAAATACAAAAAATTCAGTGTTGCAAAAGTCAAAAACTTTTGAAGATTAATGTAAAAAATATTGGGAGTATTTTTCTTTCAGATTTTTGACTTCTGTTTTTTTTTCTATTGCAAATTTCTTGAGATTCATTTTAAATTTTTCAGTTTTTTATAGAAAATTTAGAAAATTCTCAGATTAATATAAAAATTAAAAAAAAATTTTTAATAGAAAACATTTGAAATTAATTGATTAATTTTAGAAGTTCCTCAGTATTTTTTTTCCTACTTAATTTTTTAATTTTGAAACTCTTTTTTTCTAGAATATTTCTAAGCTTAATCTCAAAATTTCTGTTTTTGTCTGGCAATTTGTTTTTTGACTTTTCAAACTTGGAAAATTTCTGTGTTTTTCCTAGAATTTTTTAGCTTTTTCCAGTAAACATTCTAAAATTTAAAATTTTTAAAACTAAGAAATTTACATATTTTTTCTGGAAAATGAGATGAATATGAAAATTTTCCTGTTGTTCTAGCAAATTTTTAATTGATCAAATTCAGAAAGTCACATGTTTTCTAGAAAGTTTTTGAGATTAATGTCAAAATATTTTAGTTTTTTCTTCCAAATTGTTTCTGGAGCTCAGAAATGTTTTTGTTTTTTCTAAAAAGAAATTCTGAGGTGTTTGGTGGAAATTTGCTCCTTTTTCTATCTACCTTGGTCCTAATATGCCATCATAGGATTCTGACCTTAATCTCACAAAACGTATTGCTTTGTCGCCCAAAAACCGATCCAAACCTGGTCAAGGAAGCACAATAGGTCACCTTTAAGCTTTGTAGAATAACCCATTACAGTTGAAAGTCCTAATATTTAATCCCTCATGTCATAAATTGCTAAGTCACACTTCACAAATAACTCTCAGATGTAGTTTAGCTTACAAGGTTGTTTTAATTGGTGCAGGATTATTGGAATTGCTGTTTAGATCTCTTTTTAAAAGGGAGAGTGATGGTTCGAAGATGGACCCTGAGGTTAGATAAGGTGCCAGAGGACATTCAATGGAGATGAAAACACACAGATAATACAAGCATGCACTTTTGTTTGCAGCCGTGTCCAGGCGACCGCACGAAAACAGCTCTCACAGTCACCGATGACTAGACAAGAGCTGATGCACACTCTGTCGTTAATGCGCACAAGCAGCAGGCCTCATATTCACAATCGAATAAAGTGACAACTGGTTATTAAACGGGGGTCTGTGAAGCTCAGGAGCAGAGGAGAAAACAAACAGTGCTGTCCTGAGACAACATGAGGCAACGACAAGAAAGTGTAGGAGAGGAGGAACAGATCAGAAACATTTCGGTTCCAAAAAGCATCACGGAGTATTTGAGTTTTTAAAAGAAAATATAAAAGAAGAGCAAAGGTTTAGCACTGAAAGCTGCAAGAGAAATGTCTTTAAAAATGAAAGTACATAACAAAAGGAATGGATGACTGACAAGCAGAAAACAACCTGGATTAAAATCTGAACAGATTGAAATAGAGTTCATGCAGGCTAAAGAGAAGCAGCGTTTCTATAGTTACATTAAACTTTAATGCAACTTTGCTGACACTAAATATTCAATTATGATGGTATAAAATCTGTTTGTTGCAAATTGTCAGGTAAATGAGATTATATATTATATATTTATATTGAAGTTAGTAGGTTTTATTGGGTCCGATGAGAGAATCCAAAATACCTGCAAAGACTCAAGATGGCAGTTTTATTTCTGATCAAACATTTGGGGAATTTAAGGTCTTCTCTGCTTTAGCCTTAATTATTCTGTCACTTCTCAGCTTTTTATTATTGCTGACATCAAAACAAAGAAATAAAAGTCACGTTTTTCCAGCTCCAACGCGATTGCCGGCGTAGCTCTCTGTTGCTAAGAAACATCTTTGTGTCGATTCAGGATCCAGCTTGATATCTGACATATTCAGCTCGAATTAAACCTCCTGCAAATAAATCTCCGCCGTCCAAAAGTTAAATACGACCTTCTAATCAGCAGCAGAAAATGCCGAGCAGAGATGGGAAGTGATAATACGCAGGTTGTGTTGTGTGATTCCAAGTATTTTTCACATGTAATCAAATCATAGGCAGTAACTGCTGCAGAGTGTTTCTATAAATAGAGAGGAAGATTGTGAAGCATGTCTGAAGGAACTGATTATGTTATATTTATGATATACAACAGTTTAAATCACAGGTAATCAGTGCGAAACTAAATATTTCTTAGATTTTAACTCGCTCCACCAGAAATAGACTGAAAAATAAATCAAGAGTTTAAGTGAACTCACTGTTTTACTGGTAAATGTCCTGAAGGATCTGCTGAAAACTCAAGTGGAAACTCCTCAACTTGTCAGCAGCAGCTCCACGGCTCTTAAAGGCTCAGACAGAGGGAGGAAGCCTGGAAGACTGTCTGATGGGATTAAAATACCAACACAGCCACAGAAAGCAACAAAGTTAGACTGTCTGGAAACCTTATGCACTGCAAAAACACTAAATCTTACCAAGTATCTTTGGTTTAGTTTCTACTGCAAATATCTTAGTACAGTTTAATTAACAGAACTAATTAACAAGCAACTTTTAGGTAATTAATAGGAGCTTCTTTTAAGTCAACAATTAATTAATATTGATGAAAAAGTGAGATTATTTCACTAACATGGGAACGATGTCTCACAGTATAATATGTGATTTAAAACAAGCTGCTATATCTTGCTGAAAAAAATGCTGAAAAAAACTTAAGTTTGTATAACTTCAAGTGTACTAAGGAATTTGCACCCAGAAACTAGATAAAAATACTTGGTGGGATTTAGTGTTTTTGCAGTGTTATGCCTTTTTGCTTTGCTATAAGAAGCAGATTTACTCCAGATTAAGAGACGTGATCTCAAAGGAGAACCAGTTTCGAAAAAAATATGCATAATTTTCTATTTTAATATCAGATGGAATATAAAAATTACTTTATAGTGCCTTTGGATCAATGAAGTATTTTTTAAATTGAATTGCATGAAAAAAAATCTTTATGGATATTAAGGCAATACAAACCTTTTTATAATTTTACATGTTTTGAATAGTTTTTATTATCATAAAATAGAAATAGAATAGAAATATTCTTTACTGTCCTACAGTGGAGAAGTTCAGGCGCAACATAAAACATTTGGAACGTAACCTCACCACTGCCTGTTACCTAGCAACCTAAAGAAGCCAGCCCGTTACCTAGCAACCTCATGGAAGCCCGCCCTGTTACCTAGCAACCCCAGTGGAACTCCAAGCACAGTTGGTTTTGGGTTTTTTTCTACTTGTTTAAGGATCCCCTTTAAATAAAGATAAAATGGATCCCCGTTGGTCTTTGCCACACTAGAAGCTGTTTTAAATACAAACAGGCAAAATCAAAACACAAAAATAAAAATAAAAACAAACAAACAAAAAAAACAGACATAAAAAATACTTTAAAACACACAAACAAAATCAGCGGTTCACTATACAATGGCTGCTGGAAAAGACAAGTGTTTTGTTGTTAGCTTGGTGTTTAGAAACCACTTGCTACATTCTTGCTGGTTGTGCAGGAGGCACCACTTCTGCTTTTCAAAGATTTAAGGACGTATGATCGGTTTGCAGCCATTTTCACGCATGAATGTAAATGCTGAGTTAGGGGGCATGGCCAGCAGATTTGTTTGAATTTAAAGTGACAGGAGACTCTAAAACAGCTCATTCTGAAAGGAGCTCAAAATAGGCAGACTAAAATCTCAGTCTGTGCAAAAAAATTTAAGTAGATTAAGATTAAGATAGCCCTTACACCTTAAATCTTAATCTGTTCAAGAAAACATAAGATGTCACCTTTATATAGTCAATTAGACCATTATATAGATTAATTAGGCCATTTATTAATCTATATTAATTTGAGTTAGGGAAATATATTGACTTTTCAATAATATCCCAACTTTTTGAAAGGGTCTGTAATCCTAATTAAAAGGGTTAACGATATAACACAAATCTCAGAAAATATCAGTGTGAAAACCTGAAGATGGAAACTCCTTCCATGTCGTTGAACCATCATACTTTCACCTTTAAAGGATTAAAAAAACGATTCACTGACACCCACATTAAGTGTTTCTTTATGCATCATCCAGCACTTTTCCTGAAAGGTTCACTTCTTTTCTTTAAGTTCTCGGCTTGGGGGAAAACCGTTTGGTCCTCTGAGGACCGGCAGCATCCATTTTCATGACGCACCCCATGCCGCCACGTTGCCCTTTAAAGCATCAGAGCGGCCATTCATGTGCTCCCTTTATGGCCGCCCAGAGAGACCGTCCACCCCTCTCTTCCAGGCTTTTCACAAACCGACCCGCAGGGTGGCAACGCTCTGTCGTTATCATTCCTGTCAATCTGCCTGTGCTCAGCTGACACTTTACATTTATAGGTCGCACATTCTCATCTTAGCAAACATATAGTATGAAACCAATTAAATGAGCTGTTTTACGTCATGTTGATAGGAAAAACAACCCTGGACTGGAGTGATGATGTTGTAACTCTTTTAACACTTTTCTGCTGCACTTCAGAAAAGGAATAAAACATCCTGTTCTGGCAGAAACCAATTACAGGATAATGAGAGCACAGCGCAGATTTTTATGACGGCATATTAGGGGCATTGTAGATATATTTAAAAAAATAAGAAAAAGAATTTGATAACACTTTATTTGACGGGATGTGCACAAGACTGACATGACACTGTCAAAAACATGACATAACACCCATTATGAAGGAGTCTTCATGAATGTTTACGACTGTGGTCATGAAGTGTCATTCGATGAATAATGACACATTTAATGCAAAGTTGCATTAAAATCTGTATTAAAAGCCAACTAAAAGTGTCATTTTTGCATTATTTGGTAAATAATGACACTTTTTTTTTTAAATACAAAATTGCATTAACTTGTATTAAAAGTCCATTAAAATGGTCAACTTTGCATTATATGTGTCATTATTTACCAAATTTTGATTTCGGGTGTGTCAGCACTCGCTGAATGCCGAAGGAGAAAAACTGGGATTGTTTATGCTGACAGATGGAGACGCCTGACGGTCTGCAGATACAGATTTATTAGAAGCAAAAGGAGCAAAACAAAATTTAATAAAGAAAAAATAAAAACACCAGATAGTGCCGCCTTTGTGCCACTCTTTTCTCTCTGCTTCGTTTGCAGAAACCTTGATGCTAATTTTAACTTTACTGTTTTACAAAGTGAATCCTTATGTTATTTTCTTCAAAGGTGTGAAAATTCTCTAGTTAAAATAATAATAATGATAAAAAAAAACATTCATACTACCATTAAAATGTTTTTTTTTTGTTGTTTTGAGATTTTGACTTGAGCCAGTGCATTCAACAGAACGTCACCTTATTGATTTTACTTGTTTTATTTATTTATTTTTTTAACAAAGCCTTTTTAAGAATTCCTAAGTTGTTGGCTTTTATTTAATAAAACATCTCTGACTCGACAGGTGGTGCAAAAATTAACCAGGTTTATCTTCTTTCACCTCACGCCTCTCATGTGACGTGAGGAAAAGATTAACGAGCAATAACCTCTCCAAACAAACGCTGGCAGTGTCCTACTCTCAACATCAGCAGCCAAATGTGAGAGAAATACATGCATGTGTGCACGGTTCCCATGGAAACTGAAACTTTAACTGGAAACAGTGGCATGCACCTCTGCAGACGCCATTCGGGGTATTTTTATCCATGGCAGTGAGCCAGATCAGATGCAGACCGTGGAATGCTCATCGCATGCATTTCATGTAAATATGCAGGAAATAAAATAAAAAAGTGAGTCAGTTTGAATAATGACTCTAGAAAGGGTAACTTCCTGTTCCAGTGAACTGGATGGACAGGTGTCAGTAGCTGCTTTTTCACTACTTGCACAATTTGACATTTTGAGAATGAATTTGCTTCATGGAAACCCACTAATTTCAGGAAAAAAAAAACTTGTTTACTAAAAACGTTTTGGTGCTAGAATTAGGTGGTATTTTTCCAACCATATTTAAATTGGTTTATTTGGCAAAACTGCTACAAAAACACTTCTTTATACATCTATAATATACGTGTCACATGATCAACAACTAGATGTTACCACTGGTGGAAATCACGAAAAAGACGACGAAAAGAAGTCGTTGGAGGATGATGGTGCGCCATGTTTTTAACGACTTATCATGTGATAAAACTTATTCACATGTGATTTAATTGCATTTCTCATTTAATAGAAATTCCAAAATTGTGGGGTTTGGTACATTAGCAGAATATTGACAACACTGAGCTCATATTTGTAATGGAACGGTCTCTTCTGATAGTTTAGTCGAGTAACACTTTGGGTGTGAGTAAGACTGACTGACATGAACATGAAGGATTTGTCGTGAAGAGTTATTTGGTAAATAATGACACTTTTGATGCAAAGTTCCACTAAAAGTCCATTAAAAGTGTAAACTTTGCAACATTTGGTCAGTAATGACCCTTTTAATGCAAAGTTCAATTAGAAATTGCATAAAAAGTTAATTAAAAGTGTCATTATTTACAGTCGTAAACATTCATAAAGCCTCCTTTATGTTCAGACGGTTATGTTTATGTCATAAAGTGGTACCTTTATTTGTAATGGTAGGAATCAGAGTAATGCTCATGTCAATGTCAATTTATTTATAAAACACTTTAAAAACAGCATCGAAATGCTGTACTGTACTCTTAAAATCACAGATAAAAACATCTAAAAATAAAACAATAAATTAAACAAACATGGCAGGTGGATTACAATATTACTTTTGTAAATGCGAAAGAATAAAAGTGAGTTTTAAGGAGTGATTTGAAGTGTTCGAGACCGGGCAGATCTAACGTTGAAGGGTAAAATGGAAATACTTTTCTGATCAAAAATATCTGGTGCAGCCATTTCTGTTCTTTGTGCAATGCAACTTTAAAAAGTGACACCAAAACAAAACAGCAATCACTAAACCCTGCTGCCTGGGAACATTAAACCTGCTCATATTTCACCTGAGTACCGAGTTACTCACCTCTAACTTAATGTAAACATGATGGATAACAGAAAAGAATCATCCTAAGTCCAAATCCAGCTGCATGGAGGATTCAAAATGCTGCACAATATCACAACAGCTGCGGTTTTGTGGTGCATTCAAGCGCATCTCAGATTATTCAATTATAAAAAAAGTCCACAGTCACTCAAGCTTTTTTTTTTCTTTCAGATGTCTGCACAGTCTTATAAACAATTACTAAACAACAATATTGAACATTTTCAAGTGTGTTTAGTCACATGTAACCCATATTTTATCAATTTGTATCCTTTACTAATAAAAAATAATCAAACCAAATCTTTAGCCAGTTTTTTGTTTGTCACAAACAGGCCAATGAACCAAACCATTTAAAATACTTTAGTTTCAGACTGTGGCACATAAAATATACATGAAATACACGAGTTTGTCTTCGTTTCCCTTTGTCACAACTCACTTATATAATTCTGGATGGTCTGTTTTTGTGTTTTACATCAAAGGAAACACCAGAGGGTTCGTTTCCGTCCTACGGATGTCTGATTAAAAATGTATATAATATTCTCATCTCCTTTATCCAATAACTGATTTTAGGAGAAAATTTCTGCCTTTTTTGCTGTCATTTAGGAATCACTTCTAAAGTTAAGTTGTTTTTTCGGTTTTCTAGTGTCTTCCAACCTGGATTACAAAATGTCAATAATTCACCCACAGTTACAGGCTGTTTTACACCGAACTCTTCGCACCGGTTCCTCGTTCAGTTCGTAGTTTAATTTTAAACCAAGTGATTAATTTCAAGGCTCTCTGGGGGACAGACCTGCTGAGTGGGATGTCAGTTCCCAGGTTTCTGGGATGAATCGTAAATCATTCCCGCTCTCACGGTTAAACTCGAAACGTGACGCAGCCTTAGACTTACCGCCCCAACACTGCAGAACCGGACCCACTCATAATATGTCAACTTCTCCCCATGATTTTAACTGAAGGCCAAAGAAGTAATTTATTTTACACCAGATTAAAATAATATAATAATATATAATAATATAATAAATATTATAATAAATAAATAATAAATAATAAATATTATTTTTCCTGTCCACAAAGCAACACATTACTGTAGAAGTGCCAAGAGCCTTCCTGCAATACCTCCGCCAGACCAGTAGGAGGCAGGACTGGGAGATGTGGCTTAAAACTAAAAAAATATTTCCATTTTAATACTTTTATCCCCTCACTTTTTTTTCTAAAAACATTAATTATTAATATATTATAAATATTTTCTGAACGTTTATTTCAGTCGAGGGACCATTCGGTCCAGGCTACAGAAATTTTAGGTTAATTTTACAAGAATATTAGCAGAATAAAGATGCAATTTTACCTTAAAAAAGTCTTAAAAATATTTATTAAAATGTTTGTTTAGAAGAATATTTTTTTCTCATAAAACTGCTTTAATTTTATTCTTCTATTATTAAGAATTTGTCATATTTTGATTTTTTTTTTATGTCATATGACTTTATTCTTATACTAGTACAACTGTATTATTATTAATATTATGACTTCATTCTAAAAATAAAAATTATCACATAAACCCAAGGGATGTATTGGTAAAAAAAAAAAACAAACATAAATCAATTTGTCAACTAATTTAATCTTCAAAACCAATTAAATGGATTTATCACCCCGTCTTAAAATGTGGTAATTTTATATTAGCATAAAAACAATGGAATATTCTTTAATTTTGTGCTAATTTTAGCTAGTTGCCATTCTTTCACTGTTTATTTTAACTATGCAGGAGTTTTTGCAATTTCAAGAAAATCATGTTCAATAGCTTCCTGTGAGCGTCCACACTCCTACGTTGCTGTGTTGGTCAAGCAAAGACATCGATATTTTTCATGAAAACTCTGCCTCAACAAGCCGCAGGTTATTTTCAAAGATAATCCCTGCAGTCTTTCAGGTATTTAAGACAAAGGGAATGAATGTAGTTTATATCTTCATCCTCTGAAATCCTGCCTGAGATGAGCTCTTTGCTATCTTAAACATGGTGACCTGACTGCGCCACATTTCTGAATCATATCAACCCCTGCAGCTGCTCTCTGCGAAGTATTCAGCTCACAGTCAGATTGCAGCCATCATGCATGAATGGAGCCTCTTCCAAGCTGTTAACAGCTTCACACGTGATTTTTCTCTCTGCAGATCTGCACTCCAGACCTGGTGGTTTTCCTGGCCTGCACCAACAGCCGCCTGAAGGAGAGGCTGCAGAAAAGGGCGGAGCAGCAGGGGCGACCCGACGACAACCCGAAGGCCATCGACCGTCGCCTGACCAACTTCAAGCAGAACACCATTCCTCTGGTCAAGTACTTCCAGGAGAGAGGCCTGATCGTCACGGTGAGGCTGCCGGTCACAGTTCTGCATTTAAACTATTAAAACGGGAAAGGATGATCAAATATATGGGGCTGAAACTAACGATTATGTTAGGAATTCTATTCCGATGATTAATCAATTATTCTGATTAATCAATTATCCCAACTATTAACTATATACAATTGATTATTTAGACAATTAATCAATTGTTCCTATGATTAATCGATTACTCCAGCTTTTAATCCGGGGAAATAATTGGCATGTTCTGAAGATTTTTCATTTAACCTCAATCTTTTTTATACAATATTGGAAATACATTAAAAATGTAATTCGAGTCCTTTTTTATATGAGAAAATAAACATTTATTTTATTGCCCAACATGCAATAACATTGCATTCCTTTAGTGAATTTGATCGGGATGAAGCTTAAACATATTGACTAACAGGGCCCGTTATCTTAAATGCAAAATGCATATTTATTTCATATAGCTTTGACTTAATTACTAACTCAGCCAGAATTGTTCTGAAAACGAACAAAACATCTATTTTACTAACTAAACTTCAAAACTTTAATACGACACATGAACTGTATGTTTAATGTGAACAAATTGTGTCCGTGACCTCAATAGTGACGACTCAGTCAATCTAAAAATCTATATTTTTGAGTTTAATTCACAATGAATCAGTTATTTCTGACAAATTTTACCTCCAAGAAGCTGATAATGACGCCAGTAATGAATCAACCTCGGCAGAATATAAATGTCTGGATCTCATCTTCAGGCAAATTTAGACTCATTTGACGCCAATCTGATAAAAACGTCACAGACATTAGAGGAAACGCCTGAGCATAAATGCCAGCTGGAAATCAAAAAAATCTGTTTAATTGTTTATCAGATATGCGACTGTTTTGTAGAATAGGTCAGCATTGTCATCCTGCGTGAGGAGAAGGGTGACACTTACAGATCGCTATATTTTGGTAGCATAACAAAAAACATTACGTACACACGACAAGATAAATAACAGAAGGGATGTGTGAGAAGGTCGCCTGAGCTGGACGCCTCTGGGATCCCCGGCGCCGTTCGAGGTTTGGTGCAGAGGCGCATCGACCAAATCTCAATCTGCGCCTGCTGAGCGCTAATAGGAGAAGTTAGCTTGTGCAACACTGAGGCCCGTCCTCATCAATCTGTCTGCGTCTCAGGGCGGCCTCCTTTCCCTCGACACTCCAAAAATACTGAACAACTCCTCCAACTCAAACAGACTCAGTTTGCATGGCTGAGTTTGAAAAGTTCATCACAATCTACAGTGGATAACATTAATGTTGAGTCCTATCTGCAACAACTAAAAATCTGAAGTTTGTTTGACGCAAGGAAGTCAAAATATTGTCTTTTGTTGTTGATAACTGATTTTTTTTAATGGTTAAGTCTATCGAAGACACACAAGTGTAGCTCATTCTGGTTATGCTAAGGTAATAGAATAGCTCTGATTATTTATTAAAGAAAGAAAGCAACAAAGAAAGCAAGCAAGAGAGAAAGTCAGATAGAAAGAAAGCAAGCAACAAACAAAGCAACAAAGAAAGCAAGAGGAAAAGACAGAAATAAAGAGGAAAGAAAGAAAGAAAGACAGAAAGAGAGAAAGGAACAAAGAAAGAGGAAAAGAGAAATAAAGAGGAAAAGAAAGAAAAAGAGAGAAAGATAGAAAAAAGGAAGATTAAAAGAAACAAAGAAGCACAGAAAGGAAAAAACCAATTTGATATGTTTACATTTTAAAAACAAAACTGTCCATTTAAAATACCTACTTAAATTTATTAAAGATACACATATCAAAAACAAAAAACTTCAATCAAGCTCTTCTTAGCTGAAAAAAGAAAATAAAAGATACATATTAGCATGTAAAACGAGTGATAAAGCTCTTATTTGTCAGAAATGTCAGGTGGAGTCGTATGCATCTAACCCTAATAAAAAATGTTAAAATATCTCCAACTGAAAACTGAAAGAAGAAAACTGCATCTCTTTGGAACCAAAAAAACTACTTGATAGGAATAAAAACAATACTTTTTTGTCTTGCTAAATTAAATGTGAGCAAGAGTGAATGAAGAGGCAGAGAGAAAAAAAATCTCTTATAAAAACTGTTTTTGTGTGTATGTTTGGAAAAAATGGCTTGGAAATGTTATCGCTCTGTTGTGATAGTTTTTCATTTATATTAGTTTCAAAGAATTCACTTTGAAAGTAACAGAAATTAGACAATTTCTCCTTCCAATCTGCAGAAAGATTTTGTTTCTCCATTGCTTTTTCACATTTCTATTCTTCCAGCCTCTTGTGAACTCACTTTGTTTCCATCAAGCTGCACCGGTGCAACATCCATGTTTGTCATGAAGCCATTTCATTCACCTTTACGGCATTTTTCTGGACTTTGGTTTTAATATTCATGAAAAGTTGTATTTGCTTCTTGAGATGCCCGCTGTGTGTGCATTGCACACAGGGCTGGAAATACTTGTGACCCAGGAGAACAACTTTAAGATGTCACAGGATGTGAGATTCAGATTACTGGATGTGTTGGTGTTTGCACTGAATCTCACATTTTCAGATTATCATAAAATTGTGGAACCTGAATGGAGGCATGTGGCGACACAGGCATGATGATGAAAATTGTTATTCATGCAGCAAAGAAGTTGAAGTCACAGGCATTCTTGCTGTTTTTCTCTTGCTGTGGTGAGGATTGAGAGGGGCACTTAGCACGATTAAAGTACGGAGCAGATGTGAGGAGAGAGCAACTAATCAGGACAATCGACAGGTCAGAGTGGGGAAATAAGAAAACAGAACAAAAACATAAAACATTAAAAACCTAGAAAACCTAGTAAAGCTTAATTTACACATCGCCAATTCACAACAAATATCATTTTACAATAAAACGTCAGACAATCCATTTAGTTATCAAACATCAAGTTCAGTTCATAGTTCAAATTAATTTAACCTATTCTCTATCTAAATAAAACCAGCGGATCGCATTGCCTCGGTAGCTGCGTTTGCTTTTCAAATGTGCACAAATCTTTGTCTTTATTCTGCTAGCGTTGAAAAAACTCACAATTTTGTTATTGCAATGTTTCCATTAAAGAAGGAATTCAATTAAAGTCACAGGTGAATAAGTTTGTTCACGAGACAAGTCATAAAAATCATGGCGCCAGCGTTCATCATCTGTCAGCCATGAAAGTGTTTTATTCAGGCAAACAAACCTCTTGTACTTCAGAGCGGCTACATATGCTGCCTTTGGGGAAATTTTACAGAAGAACTATAGATTTGACTTGTTCGAATTACAACTTTTTATGAGCCAGCTGCACATTGTGCAAAAAAAACAAAAATAAACCATCATCTTCCAACCACTTCCTGTCGTCCTCTGTCATTTCCGTCAGAAGTAACATCTGGTTGTTGATCATGTGACTCGTTTGATGCGAAAAAAAAAAAGTGTTCTGCAGTTTTGCGAAATACTATTTCAATATGGGCGAAAAACCACGTCACATTTTCACTAAGCAAATTTGTTTTTGTAATTTCAATTTCTTCAGTTTTATGGTCAACAGAGCTGCAGATTTGAAACACTAATTTCTCCTGGACTTGGTGACAGTAGATAATCGTTGGCGATTTTTGCAGCAATTCCTGCATGTAGCAACAGTGGAGAGGAAAACCTCCCCTGAAACAGGAAAAAAGCTCCAGCAGAACCAGAACCTGCACAGATGGTGCAAAAAAGAAACAGATCCTGCAAAACTTTAAATGCAGATGTTTTGTGATAAACATGTCTGTAATCTGAGCCCCATAAATCAAATGTTTTGCAACCTTCCCAAAGCCTGATGTCAATTGTTTAAAGGTAAAATCAGAGATTACCTTTTTATTCCTATACAATACTTCAGGAATAAATAACCATGCTATTTGCAAAGAGTCACTTTGTAAATTTGCAACTAAGAAATTTTGTCTCAAGTCTTCAGAATCCAAAAGAAATACACAGTTTCTCATTTTAGCACATATAACATTTTTTTAGAAGTTAAACTGAAGTGGGAAATAATTTTCTGCTTCACATCTCTCCATAACCTTTGTGCAGTTCCCAACGGAGTCCGCCTCGTTAAATCAGTTATTCTGGAGGGTTGCATCTCTTTAATAATGAAACATTCTTCTTAATCTGTCCCTTAAAAAAATTAACCTCTCATAAATTACTCATCGTTTTATCTCTTTTATTCTTGCAATTGTTCCAGGTAATATGAGTGATAAACATATCACTTACGTTTCAAAATTTCTACATTTCTTAAAATGTATAAAGAAAAAGTAGATCCTTTAAATCTTGCTGAAAACATAAGAATCCTGTCAAGGTAATGAAACAGTTCTCATTCTTTCTAACAATAATAAAATATGTGAAGGGCTCAAATAATCAAAGTAGCTTCATTTAGTGGTTAAATTGCTGAATGGTTCATGTTCTTTGACATGTTGGCTAGTTTTTTGGGATGTTTTTGAGTATTTATCAAGGTTGATTCAAACTTTTCAAACTAAAAGAAAACCAATTTAGTGTAAAAATAATTTTTTAGCAACAAAACATGAATTAAAACCTGTTGTTTTTCCCAAGGCTACAGCACAAACTTCCTGATTCACTTTAAACCTCATCTTTCTGTGAAGTTGACGTGCGTCACCATTCACACACTAACTTCACGAACCAGTCACACAAATTATACGGCAAACATAAAGACACACTGAAAGCTTAAACTGCAACTGTTTGTTAAGGCAACATTCGAAACTGACACATGTAATAAAGCGAGAAGGAGGCATAAAAACAGCAGAGAAGAACTAAAAGTAATACCATCTTCTTCTCATGAAAAACTGGGAAATAAAAGATTAAATTGAGAATGAAGCCACAGCGACTGAATCTGTTTTGTGTCGTCAAACGTTTTCATTTCAGTGAAACGTCTGGTTTAAATGTCCAACACAGAACTTTAAAGGCAGCTATTGCAAGTTTTGATTTTTACTGCCGTCTGCACTGTGCAATGGCTGCTGGAAAAGACAAGTGTTATGTTGTTGACTTACTATTCAGAAACCACCTGCTGTTGGTTGTGCAGGAGGCTCTACTTCTGCTTTTCAAAGATGTGCCGTTGTATAACTCCGCATCTTTTTTCAACCATTTTCAGATGCAACTGAAAACACTGAATTGAGGGCGTGGCCCATCAGCAGACTATATGGATTTAAAGTGACAAGATGCCCTAAAACGGCTCATCAGGAAAGGAGATCAAAATAGGCAGAACTGCTCAGAGTACAATCTCATTATCCAAGCTTGATTATATGCAAAGAAAATGTAAGAAACTTGTTTCATGTAACTCATATCTATCTTAACCTCTCCAAGGAAGCATAATAGCTAAATTTAAAGATCCTGATCTTTGTACGACAAAAAAAAAGGCGACAGAAATGTCCGCCATGCTGAACTGGAGCATCAAGTGGGCTGCCCAGACAGATCCTCAACCCAGAATAAACCTTTTTCTGAAGCCAACTGCAACACATTAACCATAATATGATATCTAGTAGAGGAAAAACATCTTCATCGCAGACTGTGAAAGGGAGGAGAACCAACCAAGCTGGAAGAACGTTTAAGTTTGTAATGAGTAAAAAATAATAATCTGGACTGTCCTGAGGTCTTGCATTGTCACTCAGATAAAACATGTCTAATCTATTCCTTTTTGGGGGTTTTGGGTTCATAGTTTCAAATATTTGATCAGCTGAAGAGCAACTTGTTTCATCTTAAACGTCCTTTTCAATTCTTCTTCTCCTCCTTTTCTCCCAAAAAGCAGCTGTATTTCTGTAGAAACACCTGGCGTAAACTCAATTTCCTCTCCTTTTACAGCCGTAAATGAAAGCACGTCTGCAGTCCCCGCTCTGTGATTTGAACGTTTTGAGACCTTATCGATGGCATGAACCTGCTGTAAATTGCTGTTGCCACTTTCTGTCAGGCGAGGGAGGAACAAACAGCATCACTCGTCACTTCGCTCTCAGTGTTTGTCTGGTTCATCAAATCTTCCCTGCAATCACTTCGTTTTACGCCTCAGAAAACAAAAGGCTGTCAGAAACAGAGGCGCTCTTAAAGTAATAATTACGTTCGGAGTTATCTCTGAGGTTGTTCAAAATCCTTCTCTTCAAAATGTACATCTGTACTTCTGAAAACTGATAAATGGATTTAATTTTTGGTAAAAAAAAAAAAAAAAAAGGTTTGTCTCAATTATTTTTTAGCTTTTCAGCTCCTGAACAAGTTGGTTTTTGATTTATTTTACTTTAAATTAAATCATAAGGAAGCTGAGTCTTCCAGTTTGTTGATTTAAATCTTCCTTTGTCTTCAACCCCATAAAACAGTTAAAATTTTACCATAATAATAATCCCTCAAATTCCAAAGCCATGAGAGTTACTATATAAACAATAAAGAAATCTCAAAATATTATGTGTTGGATTAACAGCTCATCCTTATCTTTACTTATTAATAAAACATGAACGATCGATCGATTGATTGAGAACTTATTTCAGTATGACTTAAGACACTGAAATAAGTGTCTTATTTCACACTAATAATGCTGACTTTTTACTTGCTAATAAAAATCATGTTGAATGACTTTTTTTCAACATGATTGAAAAAAAAATCATGTTTTTGTTCAATTCAAAATTATGAGAAAAAATCTGAATTCTGAAGAAAGTCAGATTTCACAGATTATAGTCAGATTTCACAGATTAAAGTCAGATTTCACAGATTATAGTCAGATTTCACAGATTATAGTCAGATTTCACAGATTAAAGTCAGATTTCACAGATTATAGTCAGATTTCACAGATTAAAGTCAGATTTCACAGATTAGAGTCAGATTTCACAGATTATAGTCAGATTTCACAGATTAAAGTCAGATTTCACAAATTATAGTCAAAATTATGAGGAAAAAGTATGAAGTTTGAGAAAAGTCAGAATTCACAAATTAAAATCTGAATATATGGATTAAATCAGGACTGACAGATTAAAGTCAGAATTTTCAGGATTCGGAGGGAAAAAGAGTCTTGATTGTTTTTCCAGTGGCTCTAATCCTCTGTATCGTAACAACCAGAGGATATAATTGGAAAAATCTCAGCTGAGAGTCCTAATGGCTCCTAAACTCCTGCATAATGTCTGAGGCTTAATTGTTTCTGCCCAGTGGAGGCCTTCGTTATTAGAGTAGCTTGTTTTATTTAAATGTCAGCTCTGGTGTGTGGAGCTTCGACTTCTCTTATAAACACCGGATGTAAATTACTTCTGGATTAAAACAATTAATTGTTTGTGTTTTTTCCATTTAAAACTACATAGTGTCTGAAATATTCTGTTTTCACAAAGTTTTCCACCTCAAATGTTACATTTAAGCAGCTGTTTTGCTGTTGTTGTTTTTCACCAACGATAGTTGCTCACATAAGCATCTACTGATCTCTGAAGGCACCAACTGCAAATTGCAGAGAGTGGAGATAATTGTTTGTTGAGGCCAGGATTGAAGCAGTGGTGTCATTCTAGGAAATCTGGCTGAGCTAATTAAATATTCCCCGAGTGAGCTCAGCGCTTCCCTGCTTGCACGACGTTACAATCCAGGCAGACGTAAACAAACAGAGGAGGCATTTCTGGGGCGTTTTCAGATGTCTGTAATTGCATTTTACAATGAAATCTTGTTCTGGAGATAAACTAACACTATCGTTCAATTGTTAAATCCATTTCTAAATATCCTAAACAAACGTTTGAGTCAAATATAAATCCCTGATAGCTTCTTATCTATATTTGACTTCAACCCTTTTAGAACCTCCAAAAAAGTAAAAATAGCTGTATGATCAAACAGATTGCACTGAAAGAACAGAAATAGCTTTTCAGTACAGAAGGAGATGCTGTATGAAATACTTGTCTGTTTCCTCAAACCTTCTTCCTGTTTTGAGATGTTTGCGATTACAAATGTTAATCTGAACTGTGTGAAAAGTAAAATATTATAATCCTGACTTTTTACTTGCTAATGATATATTTTTATGAACAGTACTGTTTAAAACAGGTCATCAATATTGGTATAGTCCAGTATTAGTTACTTTTTAACACAAAGGCATCAGTCTGATGAGTAAAACTGGGTTTGTATTAACAGCCCGTCACCTAGCAACCCAAGTGGAGCTCCAGCACATTTGATCAATTAGTTCTATTGCTGTACAATGGCTGCTGAAAAAGACAAGTGTTTTGTTGTTGTCTAACTATTCAGAAACCACTTGTTCCATTTTTACTTATTGTGCACGAGGCTCTACTTCTGCTTTTCAAAGCTGCACGGTTGTATAATTGTGCATCTGTTTGCAGCAATTTTAACGTGCAAGTGTAAACGTTGAGTTAGGGGATGTTGCCAGGAGATTATTTGGATTTAAAGAGACAAGAAGCCCTAAAACAGCCCAAAATAGGCCGAACTAAAATCTTATGAATTATGTTGTGCAAAAAAAAAAAAAAAAACACACATTTAAACTAACCTGTTCAAGGAACCATAATAAGTCACATTTAATCTTTATTTTCTTTTTATTAGTCTTCAAAAATGTCTGGGAATTTTGTATTCATTGGTTATTTTTTGGTATTTTTCAAAATTTTAACTATTTTTATCCTAATTTTGCTCTGCACATACTTAAAAATACCAATGACAACAAAGGTAAATACACAAAGAATTCACAGCTAATGTAAATGATGCACCTCGGGGAACATTTTTACCTATTCCTGCTGTGTTCTCACAATCAGGCAGAGCGAAAACATTTAAAAAACCTACAAGTTGAATGATGTTTGACCTTGGTGTATATTTGCTTGGATCGGCCTGTTTTAGGGTGATAGTTGTGGCTGTGGAGGGAAACGCGGCGAGTTGTTCTCCTGTGGCACAGACCAGCCTGATCCCCTCTGCTCCTCCTCTGCAGGTAGACTCCAGGGAGTCTCCCACGCATCCCACACTTAGACGCAGGCTCTCGTCCTTTGGTTGGGGGGGTGGGTTGTTGTTACCATGGTAACCTCCAGAGGAAGCTTGTTATTTGCAAAGCTCTGTCCTTTTTGTGCATTTCTGCTGACTCCAACTGTCACCACTTTAAGTTTGGAGTGTGCAGCGAGTTTCTCTCCCGACAAAAATTCAGAAGGAAGTTCAGTCGTAATTCAAGTCAGTAGGCGACAGAAATGGTCCTTTTGTTGTCTTGTAACTGCCATTAATATTTTTTTGTTGTTATTGTTGATTGTTCCAAGTTATATTATTTTTAAATGGAACATTATGTATTAAGTAACATATATGAGCAAATACATGTGGTTATAGCTAAGCGGCCAATTTCCATCTTTAGTCCCTTTGGCAGGCCGATGTAGATAATGATTAATAATAATAATAATAAGAAGAAAAAGCCTCAAACTACTGCACAAAAACTCTTCATAATGAAGAAAAGGGGGTAAACAGTTCTTTGCAATTTGTAGTTTATATTGGTTGACTTTAAGTTAAGTTGAATAGAGTCAGCTTAAATTCGCTAAAATATACACTAAGCTAAACAGGGTAATTTTGACTAGAAAAGGAAATAATTAAACAGTACTTTGAAATTTGTAGTTTATAACGGTTCAGTAATTTTCATTTTAAGTTGAAATGTTGAATAAAGTTAGCATAACAGCGTTAAAAATACAGTTGTATAAAACTAAGCCATGCTAAAAAGGCTAACTGTAAATATATTAATAGTGTTGTATACAGCTAAGCCATGCTAAGATAAACACTTCAATTGTGAGTAGAAAAGGGAGTCATTGTTTGCAATTTGTAGTCTATAATGGTTGAATAATTTTCACTTTAAAATGCTAAGTTGAATAGAGTTCGCTTACCGGCGCTAAACATACAGTTGAATACAGTTAAACTATGTGCTAAGCTAAACACATATGGTGAGTGGGGAAAGTAGTGCTGGATACAGTTAAGCTACGCTAAGCTAAACAGGCTAATTGCAAGAATTAAAGGGAGTAATTCAACACCTGTTTGTAATTTGTCGTCTATAATGAGCCAATAATTTTCAGTTTAAGTTGGTAAGTTCAATAGAGCTAATGGCACTAAAAATACAGTTGTTTATGATTAAGCTACGCTAAGCTAAACAGGCTAATTGTGCTAATTGTGAGTAAATTATCCTGTACCCTAAGCCACTATAACACAATCTACTGCATAGACATGATGAACAGATCCATGTGTTTTGTTTGGTTCAATATTTTGTTGTTATCAAAGACTGCAGTGCATTTAGATGAAACTGCCATATTATTGTGGCAGCTTCTACAGTCTGCGGTCACTTTTTGCCTTTCAGCTGCTGTAGTTTCTTCTGAATGGCACATATAGGTCTCCTGGAAGCAGATTAGTGGAGTGAAGTCTCAAGTTCACTGAGAAACCTTATTCGTCACGGCCCTCTTTCTCCCTGATCATGTAAAGGAAGCGAGCCGGGCTTCTGAATGGCGCCGATCGACACGCAGGAGAAGCTAATTAATGTAGTGTTAATAAAGGTTCCGGTGTGCTCTGAATGCAGAACGACCCAAGAGCCCCGAGGCTCATTTCAAGCCTCATTCATCTGTCAAACTCCACCAGGAACAAAGAGGGAAGCAACAAAAGGT
Source organism: Poeciliopsis retropinna (assembly GCA_010277075.1). Lineage (NCBI taxonomy): Eukaryota > Metazoa > Chordata > Actinopteri > Cyprinodontiformes > Poeciliidae > Poeciliopsis > Poeciliopsis retropinna. The sequence continues at coordinate 5,541,789 of VMRM01000021.1, forward strand.
AACGCCAAGTAAGTTTTAAACACCACAGTTAATATTATTTTCCTTTCACCTGTTTCAGCTGGATGCTGATCGAGATGAAGAGGAGGTTTTCTGCAACATCAGCACGACTTTGGATAACAAGCTGTTTCCCTCTGAAGAGCCTGTTGCCGGTAAGATCGGCTTTTTATTCATTAGCAGTGACATGCGGTAATTATAAAGAACTTGTAAGGACCTGTAAAACGCTCTGTTCAAACTGAAATAAAGACATTAGAGCACTTAAAGTACTAAATAACCATTTGCATGGCAGAAAATGGCTGTTAAAGCTGCAGGAACTTATTACTGCCATTACTGCCATAGATGATTCTTCTTTTTAGTCATGTTACAGTGAAAATAACTGAAGTTGGAGAAAATGTTTTAGAAAAAAAATGCATTATATAGTCAACAATTGTGAAAACGAGTTACATTTTGTTTCATTTTGTCAAATCCCATCGTTAAAACCATCAATGCACATCAAATATGTTGGTCAGTTTTCCATTTCTTATGGTTCAAAAGCAACCAGCATAATGTGGAAAGACTTCATAGATTTTTTAGAAAACATAACTACATTAAGACAAGTTAGGAGTTAAAAGCAGAGTTTGAACATTGTTCAGTCAATCATCCAATAATGGAAAGACTACGGCAAGGCAAACTGCAAAAACATGGCTGCCCACCAAAATGTAAAGACCAGGCAAGAAAAACATTAACCAGAGAAGCTTCAGCTGGAAATAATGTTGTGTGGGTTTTCTCCACAGTCCAAAACCATCACTGTTAGGCAGAGACGAGTGGTAACTAGTTACATTTACTCAATTACATTTACTTGAGTAACTTTTTTTTTTAATTTACTTATAGGAGTATTTTTGCTACACTTTACTTTTACTTGAGTAATTTTATTAAAAAGTATTTCTACTTTTACTTGAGTAAAATGTCTGGATTTTCTACCCACTGAATAAAAAACAAACATGTTTTTACCAAAACCTCTCTAGGCACAGACTCACTCCTGCAGTTTAGTTAAAGTTTTGTAAGTTTTCTAATGAAAGAAACTGATTTGGAAAGTTTTTCTTTTGCCTGATTGTTATTTTTTGTTACTTATATGAATTATTGTCATTTTTGTCTTTAAAATACCAAACTTTCTACTTAACTTTACATTTTCGTCCATCTGATTTTGTAATTTTTAAATATTAAATGATTGATCATTTGATCAGTTACTCAGTACAGTTAATACTATTTTAACCAAATACTTTTTTACTCGAGTAATTTCTTGGACGGCAACATATTTTTACTTCTACCGAGTAAAAATATGTTGAAGTACTGCTACTCTTACTTGAGTAATATTTTGGGTACTCTACCCATCTCTACTGTTAGGTTATCTGGTCTCTTCAAATTGTCCTAAATTGTTTTTTCCCCAAATATGTGACCTTTATCCAGCTTTTATGTCATTGATGTGAGACGAGTCATAATTCTACACCAGCAGAAGCCAGACGCTGTAAATCTGGACGTAAACAATGGCTGAAAATAATGATTAATTTATGAAAGAAGTCTGTGTCACTGAAGCGCATCACATCACATCACAATCTTTGCCCTGACTTCACATCCAAACAGACTTCTCTCTACAGAAGCTGCAATCAATGCGCCACAAAAGGCCGTTGCTTTTTCTTTTTATTAGCTTCCTTTGCTTCGTTATGATCTTGCCGGCTTCCATTGCTGAATAGCTTCAAATAGATCCATAGATGGCGGCGTCCGTTATTACTTCTGTAAACAGTGCTCTGCTTTTTACAGAAGTACACTGCAAAAACACAAAATCTTACCAACGCATATTTGATCTAGTTTCTAGTGCAAATATCTTGTTACACTTGAAAGTAAAATATAGTAAATTTTCAGCAAGATATAGGAGCTTGTTTTAAGTCAGTAATTCCTTAATATTGATTAAAAAGTTGTAGTTCCATTTGCAGATAAACTTATAATTTTATCCCATGTTACAAATGAAAAAAAATCTACCAATAGAATAGGTATTTTTTCATCAATATTAAGGAATTATTTATTTAAAACAAGCTCCTATATCTTGCTGAAAGGTAATTTATTAGTTAGTTTTGTCCTATGTCAAGCCTACTAAGATAAGGCCAAAAATACAGTTTTGCAGTGTAATTCTTCTGTAAATAAATTTTAATAAAATGTTTAAATATTTACTAGAGATCCAGATGGAACTATAAAAATATCCCACTTCAAGAAAAAATCTTGGAGCTTGGAGAGAAAATAAAAGTAAAATGAGGAATTGGGTTAGGGTAGATGCAGAGACTTCAGACCTCAAATAATGGAAAGAAAACAAGTTAACATTCATTTAGAAACAACACTAATGTTTTAACTCTGGAAGAGTTCGGGAATCAACAATAACCAGGAGGTTTTTATGCAGTGGGCTCTTCATTTTTACAGAGCTGTATTCTCCAGCTCAATTTCCAGAAAGAGTCGTCAGTAACTAAGCTTCACCAAAGTGGCCCACATTCAGTGGAGGAAAGAAAAAGTGCCATCGCCCACAGACTTCCTGGTTAACACACAAGCTGGCAGAGCAGCCAGATGGAGAGAGTTAGCAGCTCTGTGAGAAACAGAGACTGAAGGTTGAAACTTCACACCCTGCAGGTTATGTAAAACTGATGAACAGCTGCTTACAGAGCTGATCTGGAAGGTGCGACCAGTCGGCGCTCAGTCGGCGCTCTGAAAGTGTTTCTGTGCAGATTTTATGGCCGATGTGCTTCATAAGACGGTTAGCTAAAGGAAACGGATGAGTTGGTAGGACGTTGTTGACCATTGCTGGGGGTTTTATAACAGATCATTTCACTAAACAATCTTTATGGTTCAGATCTAAATTTTTAAAATGGCTGCTTATTATTATTTATGAGTTCAGGGAAGTTGTTTTGTTTGTTAGGTGGATCATTTGTCTACAGGTTTTGTTAGAAACTAACAATCGGTTATGTTTGTTTAGTTGATTTCCAAGTGTCCATCAATACATGTGTTCATTTACCCATCATCCATCCATCCATGAATGCATGAAACCATCCATCCATCCATCCATGAATGCATGAATGCATCCATCCATCCATGAATGCATCCATGCATGAATGCATCTATCCATGAATGCATCCATGAATGCATCCATCCATCCATGAATGCATGCATGCATCCATTAGTCTTCATCCTCACTCTTTGGTGTTTGACTGACATTAAATAAAACTGCAGCAGCCAGATTTGAATCTAATAGAAAAACATTTTTAGTTAATTCTGCTGCTGATGCAGTGAAAGATAAACTTCAGCAATTAATACTCGCTAGCACAGTTGGAAACCATGCAGACAGGTTAAAAACAAGAGATCTGTCAAAGTACCGTCCAATCAAAAAAAACAAAAAAACAAAAAGAAATCAGCATCAATATGTTGCCATGGATCATAAAAATATGATCCATGGCTTTTAATTCCACTCCATCGCAGCCACAATGCTTCTGTTACAGCTTTAAACGCTGGGCAAAATGTCCATCATGCGCAGCTTCTACTTAAAAGGAGGCAGATTCTCATTAGGAGGTGAATCGTCACCATGAAGGTAACATATTGCACCTAAAAGCAGCTTGTGACAAAAACATGTTCAGAGTTTTGGTATTGACAGCAACGCTGGTGGATGATGAAGCCATTTAGAGTCATCTTAAGATAGATGTTTAGGATGTGATCCGAGCGAGAGAGAAAAACCCTGCAAAATTGTCTGCTTGTTCAGGATTTCAGTTTCAGAATTAGACTGACCCACAAACCACCCACATGTCTGTTTCTTTGAGTGATCTGTGTGTCAGATCGTTTGGTTTGAGCACATAATGAGACTCGGAGCCCATTCTCATTTCGATCCTTTGACAATCCCTCCAGCTACTTGACAGCAAATTGACGCTCTATTCCCCCCAAAATGAGAGCAGTCAGCAACATGATGCAAATTTTAAAAACTAAACAGATGCAGGGGATGGATAGAAATATTTGCACACATTTTAAAATGCATAAAAGTAAAATGCGGCTCAAATTGTGTCATAATTACACATGAAACTTCATTACATTTTCTTTGTTTCAAACGAGCACACTTTAAAAAAATCTTATCAGGTATTTTTGGTTAGATTTCTAGTGCAGATAACTTGGCACACTTGAAATCAGAGAAACTAACTTCTTACTACTGATGAAAAACTAGATCCACTGGCAGATTATTTCACTTAACTAGAACATTTTCATCAAGATTAAGGAATTATTGATTTAAAACAAACTGAAAAGTTACTTGATAGTTAGTCTTGTCTTATTTCAAGTCTACTAAATTATTTGCAGTAGAACGCTGGTTTTTAGTTGTAATAACTGAAGCTGAGCGTTGACTCTACACTGCTTTACTTAATGTAGTGTAATAAAACAATAAAGTTACACACCAAGACAATAAGTTTAAAACAAAAGCTAGAAAAATAACAGTTAAAAAAGGAGAGGGTAAAAGTATAAACTTCTTTTTATATCCACGTCTTTTTCATCTTCATCCAATAAATTACTGTTAACTTGGTTACATTTTAGTTAGTATTTTCTATATCCATATCTATAAACTAGTATAGTGGATTTGTATTTACATGCCATTATAGTCTAGCATCAATCATTTTTGACATGTTAATGCAGTAATAATTGACAACTTCATTAAAAACCAACAATAATATCAAGAGTAGCAGAATTGCAACAACAAAGTTTTGATTATGTCAAAGTTTGTTTGTAAGTTTATAAGATTTTGGTAATTTATGCTGAATATTTGACAGTTTTGTTTGATCTTGGGCTTTAATTTTTCCAAATATCTTCACGTCATTCTGTTATCTCTTCAAAACAAACAGGTTACTCTCTGCAAATTACAAATGCCTCGTTAAAAGCAGGTTTCCACCGCAGGCGGGAGGTAATTAGTTGCTGTCTGCCAGCAACGCCGGAGCTTGCAGGTTTGGATGTTTGCTAAAAACAATAAGAAATGTTGCGTTTAATTTTGTTTGGCTTCATTTTGAAGATTAAAATGCTCGCATTAGGAGTGCAGAAGTAAAAATAAAGAAGTGGCATATTGTGCAGCATAATAAGCTTGAATGAGCTCCACATGTTTCAATGATGAGTTGATGACCAAATATAAAAATAGAGTCTAAAAGGACAAATCGTCCTGTAGTATTTTCGTAGCGGTTTCCCAGAAGAAATAAGGCCGTTGTCGTCTCCGATTATGGCAGCAGCAGCAGCAGCAGGAGTTCTGGGCCGAGGTGGCGCTGATGAGCCCCCGCCACCTGACACCACCCGGTAAAAACAGAGACATCTCCAGACTGGCGGCGCCAGATGAACCCGACAGGCTGCTGACTCTTTACTTCACTGCATCACAAAGCTCTTTATTATTATTATGCATCAAAAACCAAAAAGGGAAAAAGTTTCGTTTTCTTCTGAACATCTGAAGCTGCATCTTGAATAAATTTGAAATGTTAAGACTGCAGGCGGGGAAGTTTTACTGAATTCACAGAGGACGATGAATTTATCTGCCAATTAGAAACCAGAGGAGGTCTGGGTTTTTAAGGTGCAGCAATTCACTCTGCAGCTCAAATAGATGCATACCAAGGCCTGTCACAATAATCAATAAATCAGTTAATCGCATGATAAATTAAAACAGACTCAATATATTCCATTGGCAGGATTTATCGTTTCTCTTTTTTTCTTAGTTTCTACCAAAAATTGGATGATAAAAATCTTCAGTCTGGTGCTTTGGTTTCACCAGCCCTTTTTTTGAAGGACAATTTTGTTTACAAAGACACACACACATATATATATATAAATATATATATAAACAGTAACACTAATAAAGTAAGAATAAAAAAGTGTCAAGTAAAAAGTCTACTCAAGAAATTAGTAACTGATCAAGTTATCAATCAATTTAAGGACCAAAATTATAATAATTCATGCAAGAAAATAAATAAATAAAATCAGGCAAAATAATTATTTGGAAAATAATTATTTTCCAAAATTGAATTTGAATTGAAATTGAATTTCTTTCAATTTCCTTCAATTGAAGGAAATTGAAGTTTCCTTCAATTAAAAACTTATGAAACTTCAACAAAACTGCAGGTGTGAGTCCGTGCCTGGTGGATTTTTGGCAAAAGCATGTTTGTTTTTCAGTGGGTAGAAAATCCAGACATTTTACTAAATTAAAAGCAGCAATACTTCATAATAAAATTACTCAAGTAAAGGTAAAAAGTGCAATGTAGAAAAATACTCCTAAAAGTACATTTATGTACTGTAATTGAGTAAATGTAAGTAGTTTCTACCAGACGCTGAATGTCTCAGAAAGACCATCAGTTGAAGTCAATTAGGATAACGAAGCTCCGACTCTGAGAAAACTGTTTATCTGCTGCTGCAAGTAGGAAGCAGACAGGTGGAGGAGTTATTAAAACCGGTGGAAGCCATGACTGATTTATTCACTACTGCCTCCAGATGTTGTTTCTCATTCAGCTTTACAAGGTTTTTACAGCTCGAAAAGGCATAAAATGATCCATGTTTTAGGAGTCTAGATGTTTTAAATCATGAGAAGAAAATTATTTTGCAGAGGGAATGTGAATATGTTATCACTTCTGCTCATCCCCATCCCACATACGTCTCTGGAAGAAATGGAAAGTTCTCTAAATTAATCAGATTGTGGCAACGTCTGTTGTCCACAGATTTCTGTTGGATTAAGTTTTGGATTTTCGTGCATTGAAGACAGTTTTGCTGATTTGTGTTTCCCCCCACAGTGATGAAAAAAAAAAACCAATCTTTAGTTTTCAAGCAGGTTTTGGGTCAAAACTGAGTGGCTGGCATTTAGTAAAAACTTTAGAATTTACTAAATCTTTGGTACTGTTAGGTAAAGTAACCCCAGAGCATGATTCTGCCACCTCCATGTTTCACTGCTGTGTCCCGTTTTAGTGGGCCTTATGTTTGACTCATTTGTTTACAGAAAAGCTTTAAATTAGGCCTACATCATCACCCCACCAACACCGTGCTTTCAAGTTAGTTTGAGATTGCGTTTTTGGTAATCTGCTTTTCTCATCTGTTTGAAAGACAATTGTTCCACTAATTCTGTTTTTACTTAGACATAACCTTACAGGCTTTGCTGCAAAATTCTTAATAAATAAAAGCAAGTAGCTGTTAGTAAATAAAGTTTATCAGTTCTAAAAAAGGAGGGGTGTACTTACTTCTTTATGCACTTCTTTTCTCATCTGAAGAGTGCGTGTATTATGTTTTTTACACATTAAAGTGAATTTAAATAATTTATTTAACCTAGTAAATAGCAGAACATTTTATTATGTCCTGATACATTAAATTGATCGAAGAGGGTGTACTTTTTCCACTTTGTTCCAATAATACCACGTTGTTAAAGTGGTTCACTGTTATGAGAAAACGACTGGGTTTGTCTGTGTTCAGGTCCGAGCGAACTGGATCTCAATCTGCTGGGGGAAACCGGCAGCCTGGCAGAGGAAACCCACAATGAAAATCAGGTGAGATGATTTCCCAGCGCTGTGCATGAAGACATGCGCTGATAAATGCAGTAATTATTCAAACTGCACTGCAAAAACAAAACCTTAAAAAATATTTTTGGTCTAGTTTCTTGGACAAATATCTTTGTATACTTGGAAAGAGAAAAGCTAATACACAAGTAAGTTTTCAGCAACAAACAGGTGCTTATTTTAATGCATAATACCTTGATATCGATGAAAAGGTACCAGTTACACTAGTTTATAGCAGATTATTTGATTTATAACTTGGGGGAAAAAATATTGTTATAAGTGAAATAAATTGCTAGCAGAACTGGTACTTTTTCATCTATATTAAGGAATTCCATCCATCCATCCATCCATCCATCCATCATCTTCTCCGTTTATCCGAGGTCGGGTCGCGGGGGTAGCAGCTTAAGAAGGGAGGCCCAGACCTCCCTCTCCCCAGCCACTTGTTCCAGCTCCTCCAGGGGAATCCCAAGGCGTTCCCAGGCCAGCCGGGAGACATTGTCCCTCCAGCGTGTCCTGGGTCTTCCCCGGGGCCTCCTCCCGGTGGGACGTGCCCGAAACACCTCACCAGGGAGGCGTCCAGGAGGCATCCTGACCAGATGCCCGAGCCTCAACTGGCTCCTCTCGATGTGGAGGAGCAGCGGCTCTACTCTGAGTCCCTCCCGGATGACCGAGCTTCTCACCCTATCTCTAAGGGAGAGCCCAGCCACCCTACGGAGGAAACCCATTTCGGCCGCTTGTATCAGAGATCTCGTTCTTTCGGTCATGACCCAAAGCTCATGACCAAGCTTTGGTCATGAGCTTTGACCAAAGCTCATGAGGGGAGCTTTGGTCAAAAGCTCCCCTCCAAAGGGGAGCTTTTGGAGGGGAGCTCCCCTTTGGGGAGGAACGTAGATTGACCGGTAAATCAGGAGCTTCCCTGTTGGCTCAGCTCTCTCTTCACCACTACGGACTGGTACAGCGCCCGCTTCACGGCAGATGCCAATCCTCCTGTCGATCTCCCGCTCCTTTCTTCCCTCATTCGTGAACAAGATCCCGAGATACTTGAACTCCTCCACTTGAGGCAGGACACCCCCCCCGACCTGGTAAAAGGCACTCTACCCTTTTCCAGCTCAAGACCATGGCCTCGGATTTGGAGGCACTGATCCTCATCCCGGCCGCTTCGCACTCGGCTGCGAACCGCTCCAACGAGAGCCGCAGATTACGACCCGATGAAGCCAACAGGACCACATCATCCGCAAAAAGCAGAGATTAAGGAATTATTTAGTTAAAACAAGTTAGTTTTGTCTTAATTCAAGTGTACTAAGATATCTAGAAACTAGACCAAAAGTACTTGGTAGGTCTTAGTTAAACATAATGTGAAGCTTTTACCTTCAACTCATTATAAAAACTTGACAAAAACGCCATAAAAATAAAAGTGTAGAAAATCCTGTAGTATTATGTTTATCTGAATCCAGAAGCTTCCTCTTTAGCCTTTCTAACCTCACTTTAATATTAATATTTAAATATTTCTCTCTGATTGCATTTTAAATGAAGATCACCAACCAGATAAATTCTGATTTCCACATCCGCCGCTCTTCTTCTGTCCTCGCTTCCTCCTTGGTTTCAAACATGAGCGACAGCCTCAAAGCAGCTTTAAAAAATAAAAAGGTGTCGGTGAGCTCGTCTGAAAGGCCAGATGATTCAGCGCTGTAAATGTCCTGAGATAGCAGGCATTGTTGTGCAACGTTTGGCCGCGTTTCAAATCAGCTCCGTTCCTCCACACAATCTGGATGGTGCTGCTGTCGGTGGAGCAACACCTCCAACCTCTGTCTGATCTCTCATCCAACTAAACGACTCAAAACATCTCTTTTCCACTTCTGATTCTCTAAGGCTGTTTTCTAACCAGGTCGGCTTTTATTCATATATACACACTCTCTGCGCCTCCCGTTTTTCTCTCCATGTCTTCAACTTAATGATTTCAGATCAGGGATCTATTAGTGAAAAACATCCGTTTGCACCAAATACTTTAAAGGGGTTTTTCTACCTGATACTCTGGTAAACTTGGTTTGATTGGGGACCAAGGTTGCAACATTTGTTACATTTTTGCTTTCACACTGCGTCACACGAGCCAAACGATTTGAAAAGCTGTTCCCCTCCTCGCCTGCGGTGGCGCTACACCAAACAACTGAAGGAAACGACACAAAAACCTCTGAAGAAGACAAGAGTGCAACTTTCTTCTTCACAAAATGGAAGCAAAAATGGATTAGTGTCGTGTTTTACTTTTGTCTTTGGTAAAAGATTATAAGCCATTTCTCCCACTAGTGGTAGACAAGCATGGTTGTTTTTACCCACAATGCCCTGCACTGTGGTCCAGTTCCTGCGTTTGGAGCCGTCTCTATTAAGTTTGGCATTCATACTGCAACCAAACTGAGACCGAGGTTTTTAGGCGGACCGGAGTTCACTTTTTGGCATTTGTGTCTGCTCTTAAAAGAAGAGGAGACAGTGATAAGCTTATAAAAGGCATACATAAAATTTGTTTTTATTTTATATCATATTTTATGTCGTTTCTCTTTCTCTGATTATGCTAATTTATCACAGATGTCTCTTTTTTGGAGGGCCGATTAACCCAGCTTCATGGCATGTAGCTGAAACAGGCTTTTTTTTTTGCTCACATTAAGACCTTAAAGTACTTATTTATGGTTATTTCCCTTTTTTAGTTCTTCAGAACCAGGCACCCTTTTAATTTTTTCCCCATGTTTTTGCATTAGAGTCATGCTCACTACTTTCCTTGCTTTTTTGGTCCACATCAAAGATTGATTGCACATTCACACCTCCCCAAACGAACTGAACTTTCTAGACAAACTAAGGTTTGTCTAGAAAGTCTACACAAGACAGAGCTGGTGTGAACTTGATTTAATTTTGTTTTCATAAAACGCTGTCTTACAGTTTCCCCAAGTTCTTTAAATAAAAGTTGACTTGTATTTGTTTTGAATGTGGCTTTTAGATCACTCTCTAACTATAAGATATTAATGCTTGTTTTGATGACCTCCCAGTAAAATGTTTTTTTTACTGTGACAGCATCAAACTCCTGAAGCTCTTAGCAGCAGGGACAAAAAAAAAAAAAACCCTGATAGGAAGTGAAGGAATGGATGAATGTAGCCGGAAATAGACAAAAACATCTCCGGATGGAGGTGACCGACGTTCACCCTTCAACACACCAGTGACCTGAATCCATCTGGCAAAACACAGACTTAAAACTCAGTGAACATCTGCAGAGGAGGAGTTCACCGGCAGTTCAAATCCAGTCAGACGACCCAAATACAAAAAACTACGGCCGATTCTACCAAATCCTGAAGACTGAGAGATCATATATTCAGGAAAATATGAGCGTTGGGGTGAAAGTTATTGATAAGCGGCCATTTTTGTTTCGTATAAAGAGGGACAGACGTCTTTCTAGACATAAAGACCTACATTTTTCACAATGTGTTGAATAAAAAAAACAAAACATTTTGTGTCAGTTGTATTAAGTACAGACTGAATAAAGATAAAATTGTGGTTTTCACATTATTAAACTTACTCATATATATAAAATATAACAAGACAGGAACCTCTGAAGTTGCTAAATATAAAAGTAAAAGACTTAATTCCTCATTTGTCTTGTTGCCAGAGTTTATTAGTAACTGGTCACATTTATTTAATTACATTTACCTGAGTGACTTTATGGAAAATTTGTACTTTTAGGAGTATTTTTTACTTTTACTTGAGTAATTTTATTATGGAGTATTGCTACTCTTAAGTAAAATTTCTGGATTTTCTTCCCACTGAATGAAAAACAGATTTTAAACAAAAATTCACCACAGCACAACGTAAGTATTAGTTAAAGTTTCATATGCGTTACATCGAAAGAAACTGATTAAAAATTTTTTTATTTTGCCTGATTTTTGTTACATATATGAATTATCGTCATTTAGTACTTAAAATACAAATGATGTAATTTTTAAATATTAAATGATTGCTCATTTGATCAGTTACTCAGTACAGTTAATATTTTTTACTCGAGTAATTTCTTGGACGGCAACTTTTACTTTTACTTGAGTAAAAATATATTAAAGTAATGCTAGTCTTACATACATCTTTTGAGTATTTACCCACATCTACTTGTTGCTGTTGAAGGAATATTGAAACGTCATTCCATGAGCTACATTAATCAATAACAGCTATAAAATACTCCGTCCCATCAGTTGAAGTTCCTCCGTCAAAGCTAAGGAGCTTGTCGCGTGTTTACATTTTAAAACAGAACCGAAAAACTGCATTTTTTTTTAATCCCAAACCGAACTTTCTTCCTTGTTATGCGACACCGCCGATATCGCCTAAAAATGACCAGCGCCGCCCTCTGCTGGACGGCGGCCAAACTACAGCAAAGAAGGTCTAAGCGGACTTATAAGTTAATCGAATTGAACTTATTTCTGTCTAATGAACCATTAATTGACAATTAATCGTAAGTTTAAATTTATTTTTTTGCATTTCTAAGGGGTATTTTGACTTTGAAACGCATTCAGTCTCCAGGAAATGCTCAGAAAGCCCTTCATAGTCATTATTTCACCTGCTCAATAGGGGGAACTATGACCTGAAGTTTAATGAGAGTCCTTCATCTGCATGCAGTGGCGACGCAGGGTGAACTAAACCCTGAATCTGCTCCACTTTTACAGGAAAACCATACCAAGCAGTCTGACGTTTTGTCTTTAAGTTGATCACAGAGCTTCGTTATCCGAGTCCTGGCAGTCCCTCCTCTCCCAGGGCTTCACAACCGGTTGACGCTCTTTGTGGAGCCAGAATACATTGACCTTTGAATGAGGCTAATCAATGACTAAATGATGTCATCCACTCATTATTCAGACACGTTCAAAGCCTGGGCAGAGGCCGCTCTATTCATACTGTAAGTCATTAATCCGTGCAGAGGTGAAACGCAGAGAAGCTGGAGGGCGAGCAGAGTGCAAACAAACGAAGCGAGAACGACTCGCTGAAGACGGCCATGTCCCTGCGCAACCTCTCGCCATGCCGAAGGGGGACGCGGTGCGTCCTGCGAAGTGGAACAAAGACGCAGCAACGCCCCGTCACCCTGTATTTGCAGCGTCTGATGTGAGGAGGAGATGGGTTGAGTAATCGTGCTGATCAAAGAGGATTGCAGCAGGAGGTTTTGACATGTGCCGTCCAATCTCTTAGAAGTTTTTTTCCAATTATTCCCAAACTGTCCACCTGCTCTGATTAATTCCTGATGAAAGAGCGGCACCACGCTAAAGTATTTATACGTTAGCATGTCAGTGTAATTAGAGCTGGAAGTTCTTCTTTGGATCTCAACCAGCATCTAAGTAAACATTTTTACCAATTAACCAAAGTTTTGGTTTTGAATGTTTAACTTATTGGAGAATCGGGATTTGTTTTTACCAATGCGCTGCTTGGGTTTCCTTAGTTCAAAGTGATGTCAGTGCACCAAGCGCCACCATCTTTGAACATTAGAGCCAGGCTACAATTTCTTTCTTTGTTTTTATTACAAGAATACAGGGGAAATATTAGAAACATTAAGTAGTAATTATATGAGAAATGTTACAGAAAAACCTTTCTTTCTTAAATTATACTTTGGTATTGGTTTATAAGGAAATACTTCATATATTAACAGGACTTTTAAACCTTTGCACAAACAACTATGCCTATTTTAAAGAGAGAACGACATGGACCGATGTAGCCACGTCAGATCTTGATCTATGAGCCTTTTTTTTGTTAAAATTATTTTTCTCCTAATTTTAAGAGGTTTTTCTAATAATATTGTATGTTTATTCTGCAAATATTATGATTATATTTTCATCATTTAACAAAAGTTATCATATCCTGGCCCTAATATTCCATTGTACAACTCACAGCCACTTTTTGTAAATATTTTCTGTCTTTTCTAAATTCTTTTTTTTTTTTTTTTTTAATAAAAGATCAGAAAATAAAGGAAATCAGAAATCTGAAGTGGTATAAAACAAATTGGAGGATTTATTTTTACACTTTCCCATCTCTAGCTATGCTCCTGTTTCTGATGGACTGAAAAGAAAACATGCAGTTTTTTCTTTTACTTCACAATTATGAGCTGCTTTATGAAAGTGTCACAAACAAAACACAACCTGAAAAAAACATTTCAAGATGTCTGCATGCTTTTGCATCTTTAAGATTCTGTTAGACAAATGAAATGAGCTTTTATTTCCTTTATACCTATTCTGCAGTCGCAGTGAATAATAATTAAAGTAGTGAGACTCTTTCTGACCTAATTTTTCATCAAAACAACTTTTACGTAACAGAGGGGAAACTAGTTTGCAGCCCTGCCTTAAACAAAGGCTGTGGCACAGTTTATAGCTGGTGTCATAGTTTTATTCATGTTGCATCGGTGCTGAGGGACTGCATTTGTGTCATATCTCATTAGAGAACAGATCCCAAAAGGTTCGGTCTTCCCTTGGCTAATGAAGCAGCAGCTCCACCGCATCATTAGCACCGAGGTTTCATTCACAAATGGACCCAAAGCCGAAGCGCCAGCGAGTTCGCAGTTTCTGTCAGCATCACATCCAAGCTGAGCAGCTGCAGCTCTGCTTTCTGCCAGCGGCTGTTTCTTGTCACATGAGGCGATTAATGAGCAAAAAAAAAAAAAGTGAGTCGCTTCGTAACATCAGTGCTTTAGAGCAGGAGGATTTGGAAAAATCTCCACAGAGTTCAGATAATTTCCTTTTAACTCTACAGTTTTAAAAGCAAAGGAAAGATTTCTTCCCTGTTCTCTTTCACCTTGATTAAATTATAATTTCAACTCCTTTTGTGAAAAATAGCTTCAGAGCCATCAGACCGGGTGGAAAACATAATTCTTTTAGTTTCTCCATAGATTCTCCTTGTTCCAAACCAACAACTGTTTTTCTCTTAAATAAAAGAGACTAAGCCTCTCCGTGGAAAGCCATAAAAAAGCCATTTTCTTGTGTTTCTTGTGGATTTTTATGTAATAAATGCACACAGATCACCAAAGTGGACACAAGTGCATCATACAATACACTGCCAACTACTGGCCATCCACTGCAAGTGCAAGAAAATTCTTCGTTAAATCCAAAGTGGTCAACAGACGAAAAAGCAACTCAGGAATATCCAGACCCTTCAACTGTAGAGGGCTGGAGCAAGTTAAAAAAAAAAAATATATATATATATGTATATATATAGCATGACATCAAGTAATACTGCTGATGTGTTTCCCAAATAACTTTGTATTTGGAGAAAATTACAACTAATCACATAAAAAAAAAAAAAAAAATCCCTACTTGTTTTTATGCTTTAAGAAAATCAGAAACTTGTTGGAAAAATATTCTGACACGAAGAGTCATAATTCATGCATAAAAAGGTTGAACTTTTCAGCTTGCCAAGTTAGAAAAGCTGATTTAATGCTTGGAGAATGCAGCTATTTTAGTTCCCATTGACCATGTAATTGCACATACTGGCATTACAAAAATAATTTTGCTAGATGAAAACTGGCCATTTGGAGAAAAAAAAACTCCCGTTTTGATAAGTTTCTGGTTTTTCGGCTGTATAGAAATTTGTATATTTTGCAAAACTGCAATGGAAACATTTTTCCACGTCATGCGAGTCACGTGATCAACAAGAGGATGTCACTATTGACGGGAAAAGATGAAGACGGTGACAGGAAGTGGTTGGAGGATGATGCTTGTTCACCATGTTAACAAACTTATTGTCTTCTTCAGAGGGTTTTTATGTCATTTCCTTTAATAGTTCCTGCTGCAGCGCCACTACAGGCGAGGAGGGGAACAGATTTCGATTAATTTGGTTTGTTTGACTCAGTGCTGTGTGAAATTGAACCACAGCACCTGAAAATATAACAAATGTTGCAACTTTGGTCCCCAATCAAACTGGACTGTCAGGTGTATCGTGCAATTAAATTTATAAAGATTTATGTGAACATGCAGAACAGAAAATGGGTCAAATGCACCAAATCAGATTCCAATAAATGCCAAGTGAATAAAAGCAGTTTATATCTATAACAAAGGGAGTTATTTTGGGATATTTGTGTAAGCCTGAGTGCATCATCTCTACTGTATCTCCTCCCTAGCAATGAACTGATCAGTGCGTCTTACTGACGGTTTTGGCGTCCATGCACGAATATTTTGTACCCTTCGCGTGGGAGTGCTGTGTGCCTTGCATGTGTTTCTGCCTCTGAGTCATCACACCAGTTGGTGTACCCACATGACAAGCTGACTTGTTACTGGCACCCACTCCTCCACTCTGGCACCATTTATTTATCACCAGTAGCAGCACTGAGCTCCGCTTTTACCCGAGGGGCTCCGCTGATCCCCAAACTCCAGCTATGCTTGGAGTTTCACAATAACAGGCATCCAAATGTTGTAATCACCGCTGCAGTCAAAGCACTGACTTTGTTTTTATTAAATCACAATAAAAACAAATAACGGCAGAAGTATTCACGCTCATGAACTTTGACCTCCCGTTTTTTACTGAAGGGCTTTATTGTAATGTTGACCCAACAACATCTCCTCTATAATATTCCGGAGTGTTTTTATGGGAAAAAACTCCCCAATTCTTCCATTAGTGCATTTCTGAGGTCAAACACTGATGTTGGACGGGAAGACCTGACTTGCAGACTCCGCTCCAATTCAACCCAAAGCCACAAAGTTGAGGTGTTTTGGTAGCAATTCCAAACCCAGACTTCTCAATTGGGTTACTAATCACGGGGAAGTGTGATTTTTCACTCCAGAAAATACGTTTCCACAGACAAAATCCAGCCCAGCAGGCTTCATATTAGGGCTGCAACGACTCCTCGAATGATTAGAGTACCTTGATTATAAAAATTCCTCAAGGAAAATGACCTGCCTCAAAGCTCTCCCAAACTGTGTTTTTTTATTTAGCACACCTTGTTGCAGCCGGGTCATTTTGTGGGTCAATACTCTCACTTCCGCCTAAGGCTTGTTGATGAAAGCTAAGTGCTAGCAGCATAATGTAGCGATTCTTCGAATGAGGAACGTCCAATTTTTAAGTTCGGTCCAGGGGTATTTCATTAATTGATGACAATGTTGTTTATATCGTTTTTCGGGGAAACAATAGGCATCCTTAAAATAACTAACGCGATGAGTAGGAAGCCTTTCTCCTGCCGGAGTTGCTGCCTGGTGGTCGGTTCAGAGCCAACGGTGGAGAAGAGCGCGGCTGTGCTGTAGTAGTTGATCATTAACGAAAGCATAGCTGTACAGAGGAACTGGAAAATAAATGTATCATTATCACGACTGCAACAGCTGGGTGGCGGAGCGCGTGGAGGCGGTACAGAGCTGGTAGGTGTTTCTGTGTGATGAAGGAACCAAATCCAGTTGTTCACATGAACATAAAAGCTGTAAATGTCTGGACAACTGTTACGTATTCATAAACAAACTAAAACTGCAGTATAATTTTTCAGAAGTGTCTTTGTGAACCTGCTGATTTATTATTAAATTGAATATATTTTCAGATTTCTGTCATTTTTGTCCAGGCTAACTTAAAAAGTGAGTTATTATTGTTACTGGTTCATAAACTATAGAAACGTAATTATATTGATGCACAAATATAAAAATTTTACCTGATGTTAGTAGTCAATAGTAATACTGCTGTTCTGGCAGAATTTACCATTATTTTATTCTATTCCATTTTTATTCGATTACTCAATTAATCATCAGAATAATCAATAGAATACCCCGACACTCATCAATGCAGTTGTTAAGGGGATCCTTATTGAACATGTTGGTGTAAATATGTTGTGATTTTCCTCTTAAGCTAAACGTTAAAACTCATTACTTCAAACATCTTTATTACATTTCCTGCTGAAGGAGGTCACCGTTTTTAATTCTTTTTGTATTTTTGTCTTTAATGTTGACATTGTCACCACCTGCTGGAGAGACACTGGTATTACAATGCTCTTATTTGTAACCCTGAATATTACATTTTTCTTGTTTAAAATCATAAGAGAAGAGATAGCCAGTTTTATTTGTAATCTTCTGTTCTCCTCCACCACTTTATACATGCAGAATGAATCTGAAAAGAGCTCTGCTGTCATATTGGTTTTGCATTTGTTTTTTGACCAAAGTTTCATTTTTATAATGCAATTTATTTACTCACATTCATCCATTTCATTAGCAGCAGTTTGAGGATGTCAGATACTTCCTGTCTCTGTAATTATGTTTTTTGGGGTTTATCTCCAATATTTATCCAGTGAAAAGCAAACGGTATCAGAAACCCTCCCCCCACAAAGTTGCAGTTTTAATGCACCAGAGAGTACAGTTACAAAAAATTGCACATATTTAACTTCCAAAACATAAAAAAAAATAAATAAATCTTGTGTGTAACATTGTTAATTACTTCACCCTGATCTCGTCTGCATGGATTTGATTTCTAAACGTCAAACAGCTGTAACTTTTGCCTTGATAAATTAGTATTGCTGTTGGAGGACCCAGTTAGATGAAAACACTGTAGGTGTCAGAGCAACCTGAGTCATTCCTGATGTGAGAGCGGTTTTTAAATTACCTCCTGTTTACAGAAATGCAGATAAATCTTCTGGGAGTTGTGTTAGAACGGCGGATCGAATCAAATTAAAACTCATACGTCGCTTCGTGAAACATTTCATCAAAAGATCTATTATGTTTGCCGTGCAGCTCGCTTTGATTTTGCTTTGACAAAAAAAAAAAAAAAAAAAAAAAAAAAAAAGCACAAAACTTATTGTCTGGAGCCGCCTCGGACTGGAACGAGAACACATTTAGCAGTCATGCTTTCTTTTCTGCACGTAGCTGCCAGACAGTCACCTTACTGAGCATTCAGTGCATGATGAAAGCCATTCTTTATTCTTTATTCGGCCTTTGCAGATCCAAACGCATTTCAGTGGGACGTGAAAGAAAAGCAGGAGGTGATGAACACTCACGCTGAATTGTTAGGAGGGAAGACAATAGTTGTTTGTTTCAGATTTTTCTGAATGCGCTGCACAATCTGCCCTGTTTAAAATGCCAACAGACTCACTGCTACATTAACTCACTGCTTTGGATGCATTTCTTCTTTTTTTTTTTTTTTCTTTGAATGAATAGAAATGACTTGGTGTTTTTGATGTGGTTCACACTGACTGCCTGTCAAAAACTCAAATTCTCAGATTTGTCGAATTTTGTAAACAGTTTTTCACAGAGAGCCTTAAATTATTAATAAAATATCTTTGTTTCTGCAAATGCAACATTTGTCATCAAGGTTCTTCAGATTGTTTATCAGCGAGAAATAAATATGAATAAATTAATATTTAAATGCAGTGCAATGGGACACAAGTCACAGTTTGGTAGGTTTTGATTTCCTTTTTTTAAATAGTTGCTGCTTCGACTGTTTGACATGATAGCACAGCAAATAAAAACTAATGGAAATGCTAAATAGTACGTTTCAATCTGCTTCTTTTAAACACCTTTGTAGAAAAATCTGGATACGAGGACTAGAAAATGTACTTGAAAGAATAAAAACATAATTTTTTATTCAGCCTGCCCAAAACAATGCTCTAGACATTTAACTAATAAAATTTGAACATGTAATCCAATTTCATAAAATAAAACAATAAACTAATATTTAGTTTAACACTTGTTCTGGGTTGCTACGTAAACCAACAGGAGTTTCTCCATGCAAACTAAAAAAATAAACAAATGGCCATCATGAAGGTGAATAAAACAATTCACATTTGACGTTGGACACAATAAACAATATTTAAACTTCACGCAACTTGTGAATTATTTCAAAGCTGTCTGAATTTCTAAAACCCAAAGAATCAGATTAAAACACAACAGTTAACATCTCTCTTTCTCCAGGCTGATGAAGAGGAGGAGTACGCTGAAGGAGCCACAGAAAGTAAGTTTACTAGATATGCTAATTAAAAATGAGAAGGAAATAACTTCTACGCCATATTTTCTGTCCCAGCTGCTGATTTAATTAGAAACACCCTCTTATCTGGAAATGCCAAAAATGTCGCAGCATTATTAGCATTATTGACCAGATGCATGAATGAACTTCCCTCTGCGGCCAAAGTGAGTTTGGGTTTGTCGCTCTGCATCAACAGTATTGACAAGCTAATATCTGGGGAGGCCGGTCAATTGATTCAGATCATCTCCTGCAGACGGCCTGGAAAACAAACTCTGCATTCATGCTACTTAAAGATCTGCATGGACGTCATGCAGAGAGGCTTTAATATTGGTCATTTTTATTATTCATGCTCATAAAAGTTTAAATTAAAATACCTTTAGGGCTGTCACAATAAATTCTCCTGCATGATAAATTGTTCCAGAAATTATTGCGATAAACGATATCAAGTTGAGACCGTTTTCAATGAAAACATTAATGCAAGTACACTCTCTCAAATATAAAGACACTAATTTCTAAAGAACATTTAACACTGGAAAATATTTTAAATATCCAAAATAAATAAACAAACAAAGCAATAGTAAGTAAAATGTATTATGAAGTCTCTGTGACCAAAATTGCTCACAAAAAATATTAACCTTTCAACTATGACAGGGAAAACAGGCAAAAGTGGCAGGTAGTGCAAACTAGCTACTTTGTACTGGGTGACAAATTTTTGCAGCATTTTAAAGGGGAGCAACTCTTTGACGACTGCTGTACATATGGAAATTATCAATCTCATTTTAATCGATTTATTACGACTTTTCTGTAACTTTCCTGTTAAGTCAGGTGAGAACTTAGTTATTACGCCTCCTTGAACAGATTCGGTTTATTCTCACGTATTGTTAAACATCTGGTGAAAGTATGAGCTTAAACTACCTTTACTTTATGAATATTAAGCCACTGCATATCTAATCTGCCAGTTTCAACAAGAACTGTCTTTTATTTTAGTTTAAAAGAAATCGATTTCTGTTTTCCAATGAATCCTAGTTTTAGAAGGATTTTAAAAAATTTCAGCACAAAAAATAAAAAAGTGTCAAATGGGCTTTTTATCTAAAGGAGTCTTTGAATACTCAGTTTGACATTTTTATCGTTGCATAAAAAAAACAAATAAAAAAAAAGACTGAAAAGGGGAAAAATTCTATGCGTCTTGTGAAATGAGTGAAAATAAACATGATGACAAGTTAGAGTTGTGACTCGTTCTTACTTTTTTTACATTTTGTAAAGGTTTTATTGGCTCTAGTGGCCTTTATTTGATAGTTAATTGACGGGAAAATGGGTAATGAGAGAAGGGGAGGACATGCAGCAAAGGTCGCCAGGCCGGAAATCGAGCCTACGACGGCCGTGTCGAGGACTAAGGCCTCCATATGTGGTTTGTGCTTAACCCCTTCACCACCACAGGACATCCCTGTGTTCTTACTTTTGATATTTTTAGTGAACTGTTCAATGTCCAGGTTTAATTTACAGAATGGACAGACTTACAAAGAGGTCGTCACCTTTCAAAATAAAGTGTGATCAAAAAGGCAACAAAGATTTATATCTTGGTCTGGATCAAATGTTTGAACACATGTTTTTTGTCCCTTCGACAGGTCACTGCACAGAAAAGAAGAAACCAAAGGTCATCTTCATGATTGGTACGTAAACTTTAAAACATTCGTAAACCAACGCCTTATATGATTATACAAAGGATGTAATGTATGGAGGGTCAGGAATGACAAAATTACATAAATATACCATAAAATGCACGTGTGTTAATCTCCCATTAATTAATTAAATGTATCATAAAATTATTAAAAACATTAAATAGATCAATGAATAGTTCTATAATGAAATTGTGAAATATGCAATCAAATAATTTCATGTAACTTGAAAAACAACCTTTTGAAATAAGTAAAATGTCTACAGAAAACTTATTTAAAACTACATTTTACTTATATATTTGATGGCTCCTGTTATGAAATAATTTAAACGTTCAAACAGAGCCGTCAAACCTAATTGGTAGAACTTGTGTATTGAAAAAAAACACAAGCTGCAGTTCAGGTAAAAAATGGACACTTATGTTAATTTTCTTAGCGGTTCATCAGGAAAAAAGCAGGTTTTATTGTTACATGATGATAACAGCTGTGGTTAAGAAAAAGCTGCACAAGAAGAAGAAAAAAATTTAAAAAACAGGTCCAGCAGTTTAAAGATGAAAAGCCTAAATCCTTAATGCATGTTTAAATGTTTTAATGACTGTTACATGCTCAGATTTAATTATATTTTAATTAAATATAATTATTAAAATAATATTAAAATAATCATAGCATCTTTTTAAAGATGCTATGAAAAAGGCAGCATTTTTTCTCTTTGTCTGAGCTGCACATTTGTTTGGATGCAATATTGGATGGGTTTTAGTATTCTTTTGGCTGTGGAGTTGTATATTTGGCTCCTTAAATTGGATTTCTCAGCACTTTATGCCCACAAGTGAAACATAGTTTAGCTGTAAAAGTTTAAGGAGGGCAGTCGGCAGGTTGCGATGAAAGAAAAAGAAATGTGGCGATCATTATTATCACATAATTCAACTTATAAATGCCAAGCAGAATGGAGACCAAGGTAAAAGCAGGAAGTGGATTACAGCACAGGGCATTCTGGGTAAATACAACCAAAACAAACGTTTGTCTAGCACTGGCAGGTGAAATAGTTTATGGTTTTTTACCAAAGACAAAAGAGAAATCCTACAAACACTAAAATCTGATGACACTCCATTTTTGTTTACATTTTGCAAAGAAAGAAGTTGCACTAATGTCTTAAGTTTTGGTGTCGTTTCCATGCAGTAGTTCTTGGTGCAGCGCCCCCACAGGCGAGGAAGGGAACAACTTTTCAAAATGTTTGGTTCATTTGACAGTGCAGTGAAAAAGCAAATGTAATTTCGCTCCCCAATTGAACCGAATCTGCCAGACTATCATACGTAAAAACGTCTTGTAAGACAAAAGAATGTGGATTTCAGGAATATCAGTCGAGACCACAACCCTCTCCTCATAAATGAAGGACAAATAGAAACAGTTTCCACCTTTCTGATTGCTCACATCTTGCTGCGTCTCTTACCAACACCTTGGTAAAAAGCAATCTAGTCAAGAAACGGCATCATTCCTCCGAGGAGCGTTTGCTAACATACTGTCCCCATGTGGGATGCAAAAGCTCTAGAGAAATATTGTCCAAAATATAAATAAATGCACCATAAGATGCCCTCTCCCCTCTCTGGATGTCAGATCCATTTCCTGTCGCCTCAGGAAAGCGCAGTCCTCCCAGGAGACCTTTCATATCCCACCCATCACCTGTCTGACTGGCGGTGCTCTGGATGGAGCTTCATCACATTTACCAACAGCAGATTCTGCCCTGGGCTGCAAATAACCACTGAACATATTCCTCCCCACAAACACAACCAACATTATTGAGACTCTCACAGAATCAGACTATTCAGGACACCTAGACATCCTGCAGTCCATTAGTGGGTTCTACCTTTTTATTTTAGTGTCTAAATTTGTATTCTCCAGTATATTTTTATATTTTTTACTGCACTTTATTTAAGTTTGCATAAGTGCACACCTTGAAATTAGGGATTTAGTGCAAGAGAAACAATAATAAACTCTATTATCACGCTAATATAAAACTTATTTGAGTAAAACTGCATTATGTCTGTTACATAAATGACTTTCTTCATGACAGAAACAACTTTACCTTGGTGGTCTCTCGGTAAGAATAGAAACATTTTTATCTTTTGGTCCTTTCAGATTAAGATGCTCTACATCACTGTCATTTATTTTAGCGAGACATGAATAATATAAATCTGTGCAGCCGTCATCCGTTCTGCAGCTCATCCGTCGTCATCTCTTCTATTGGTTACAGCAAACACAAGAGGTGTTTCACAAAACCAGGAGAGCAGATTAAGTCAGATAACAGCCAGGCTTAGTTAAGCCATTTATCGGGTTAAAGTTTTTTATTTGAGCAAATGACAGGTATGATTATGATGCTTTGTTAGATAAGAATGGTTTTGAGATACATATTTCCAAACCTTTTAAGTCAATAGTTTCTTAATATTTATGAAAAAGTATCTGTTGTATTTGTAGATAAAATAACTTAATGGAAAAATGTCTTATAAGTTAAATAATCTGCCAATTGTTTAATACTTTTCCATCAATATTAAAGAATTAGCGACTTAAAACAATCTACTATAGCTTGCCAAAAAGTTACTTGCAAGTTAGCAAACTTGAAATAAGACAAACTAAGATATTTACACTAGAAAGTAGATCAAAAATACTTGGTAAGATTCTGTGTTTTTGCAGTGAAGTGATAACAGGATGGATGTTCAGTGTTTCCCCTACTGGCCCCTCATACACCAATCAGGGGCCATAATCTGGAGAAATACGGGTTCTGTTCTAACATTTGGTGTCGAAGAACAAGATAAACCAAAAATCAAAGCTCTCAATTTACAAATCTGTGTTTCTAAAGACCCTCACCTGTCGTCACGAGATGTAGAAAATGACGAGATCCTGAATACGAGTTTACTGAAATCAACGTTCTCTATAGCGTAGCCGGACTTCCTCTTAAAGTAAGAGGTGGAGGGAGTTTCCAGTATCAGACAGATAAATTTAAGAGTCTAAACAATTTATTCCAAGTCGGTTAAATCAAGATGTTCGACAATCACCACGAGGCGAAAGGACATTACACTAAAATTCAGACAGTTAACCAGCTGAGTGAAGTTGCCCCCCCCACCTTCTTTAAATCAGACAAAATTGGTGTCAAACGTTTGTGCAGCAAAATTTTTTGTTTGTGCTGCTTTGGCTTTGAAGATATTAATGAAATGTTAAATTTCAAAAGGTCAAACGGCTACTTTAGTGCTGGTTTGTGCAGCAAAAATTTGCAAGAAAATTTGCTGCTTTTTTGTTTAAAATTTTTGATTTCATAAAAGTGGGCTGGTTGACCTTTTGACCTTTAACATTTCATTAATATCTTCAAAGCCAAAGCAGCACAAACAAAAAATTTTACTGCACAAACCAGCACAAACTGGGTCGAGTTGATCGACACCAATTTTGTTTGATATGAAGATGGGGGGGCTGGTTGACCTTTGATGACCTCTAGAAATGTTTTTTTTATATCTTTAAAATGATAGCGGCACAAACGAAACTTTTTGCTGCAAACATTTGACACCAATTTTGTCTGTAATCTTGGAATATAGTAATTTCTAATCAATTTGAGATAATTAAAAGGAGTTTATTTTCTAAATTAGTTCCTTTCTCAGGAGTTTCTTTTCAAAAATGGATCCAATAAAGTCCAGTTGGCTTATATTACCGAGTGATTTGGCAACCAGGAAGGGCAGCTTACTGAATGTAAAAGCTTTAAATAAAGAAGATGAGAAACGTATGTACGTCTGCATGACCACAAATAGTCATACAATGAGGAAAATGTTAGCAGAAGAGGGCATCCGCTCATTAAGCGTTTTAAAAACTGCTCAGAGACGCATCCGAGTCTGCTGGGCGACTCTTCCTCGATGCCCAGGCTGACATTTTCCTCCAATTATCTGCTGCTGCAAAGGAAAAGCTTTTTCTGTCTGGCTTTGCATCAGCTTCTGAAATATTCAGACAATCTGCTGTTAATTAAGATCAGAGAGGATTTAGCTTGTTAGTTTTTGCGAAAAGGGGTTGAAACGTTCCAGTATGACACCGATTCCTCACATGGATGCTGATTAAATGACAAATACTAATGTTTTGTTTTTGTTTTACCAACACCCAATCAAGGCTGGACACTTACAGAGAAGAAAGCAGTTCATTAAATAATTTGTAGGAAAATAAATAAAATAAACAGATACTTACATGCTACTAAACTGTTATTCTAGAAAAGCAGAATCAAAATAGTTCTAAAATTGTAATATCCATTGCTATAAAAAATATTGACTATAAAAGGTCTAAAAGCTGTTAAAATCTGACTTGATTAAAAACTAAGCAGTGAACAACAGTAGTTGCTTTTCCATTACAAATGTGTGCAAATCTTTGTTTATAATCTGCTAATGTTGAAAAGAAAAAAAAAAAAAAAAGGCTTTTTCACAACTGCAATATTTCCATTAAATAGGAAATTAAAATCACACGAGAGTAAGCTTGTTCTCGCTATAAGTCCTGAAAATCATGGCAGCGACGCATATAAACAGTTACACGAGACACTTATAATTCAGCCATAGTGCTAGCGTTCATCTCGTTATCGCTAATAGCAACAGACGCATGTTGATCATGTGATGCAGAAAGAAAGTTTCCATTGTAGTTTTGCAAAATACATCAAAAAAAAAAAAAAAAGAAACACTTCATCCTAGTTGAAGTACTTTCTATTATAAAAAGTGAGGATTTTTTTTAGAAATTGCCGCGTTTCCATAAAGCAAATTTATTTTTGTAATTTCAATTTGGGCAATTTTATGGTCAGTGGAAACACAGTTAATGTCAGAGAGCGAAAACAGTGTGTAGCATCATCAGATTAAATAAGATTTATTAATAAAATGGCTGTCAAGACCCAAAAACACTAGATTAGGACACTAACAGCATCATTATGCGTCTGCATCTAAAAGCTATGTTTATCAACAACATGTGACAATCTCAGCCCTTTCTGCTTGACTTAACATCTATACAGTGCAGAGCTGATCTGTTGATTATTGTTTTTGGATCAACTAAATATTGTAGAGCAAAAACATATTTTTTTACAGAAGCAAAACCTGATACTTGATTAGTTCTGGGTAGAACAGATTTAAAGACATAAGTTTTTTTTATATATCTTAAATCCAAAATGTATATTTTGTTGTATATATTTTCGCATATTTACTCATCTAAGAATATTATAATTTCAGCAAAAGGCCTTTTTTAAGTCTCTATACTCCAGTTAATGATTACTTGATCACTAAATTAGTTGTTGGTTAGTTCAGTAATTGATTAATCACGATTAATCGTTTCATGCCGCTAAAAAATAATAACAGTCACCTCTATTTAATCCATTCTAATTTATCCAATTGGTACACAACCAACTTAACTCAGACAAAGAACATGTTCTTGTCATGGCGTAATGCTCATAAATTAGACAAGATTATTAATAATCATTTCACTAATCAATAAGCCTTTCAACAGAGATGAAACCGATATTGACCAATCAGAATTGCTCTTTAGATCCACATGAAAACGTTTCGTTATCCTGAGATTTTATTTAATAACATAAAAACCACAGTTTCGTCTCCTGCGTGTTATTTCCTGATTGAACTGTGCAGCTGTCGAGTGTTTACAGAAACATCGCCGCTGTTCTGGGTTCCGGTTTTATTTTTTAGACTTTCTAAAACAAAACAAAACAAAAAAAAAGAGATACTTTTCATTAAAAGTTGTGCATAAAGTTTTCTTCCATTTAAATTTTGCTCGCATACTCCCACTAAAGCTGGTGGAAAAGTTTTTTATATAGTAAAAGAAGAGATTATGGCTTTTGAGAAAAAATTAATGTGAAATTATAAAGATTTTATGTAAATTCTCTTCGTTTCCGTCTCTTATCCTGTCTGCTGCTCTTGCTTTCATTCCTCTCATTATCGTCTCCTCTGTCTGCAAAGAAATTACCATTTTATTCCCTTAATTGCCTTACATCTAAGAGTGAAATCCCCGCTGCTGGGAAATATTTTGTCATGTGAAAAGATGCAATTTGCAAGCAGAATTCTCTGTTATCAGTCCCATTTTCCACAGAAATACTTCGATCTTGTTAGGATTAATTGATAAATCAACCACAGATTATAAATGTAAGAAGTTAAAGTTGTTTAATCCTGTTGTAGGTTTATCTAAAACGATTAAAATCACAAACTGTGGCATAAACAAACCAGCACTGAAGTGACATTTTACCCTTTGAATCAGTCTGATTATGTTGAGTAGAAAGTTTGGTAAAAGTAAATTTAAATTAGAAGATGGACCCATTAATGTTCTGAATATCATAAAACTGACCTTGCAGCAACTGATTCAAATTCTTTTAAACAAAAGTTGCTCACAAGTTAAATAAGATCAGTAGATTTTGAGTAAATTAAAAATCCAAAAAAAGTTGATGGTGAATGTTTTCGGTTTTCTCCTAACCAACGCAGAACATATAAAGAAATTAAATCCTGCAAGTTGTTGGAAAACTATAATAAGAAAAGAAAAAAATATATCAGATGGTATTCCGTAAGCATTTAATTTAAAATATATAGCCGTATTGTGCAACGTGATAGCGTGCGTGCGTGATAGCGTGCGTGCATGCGCGTGCGTGATGGCGTGCGTGATAGCGTGCGCGTGCGTGATAGCATGCGTTGCCAACAATCAGCCCCTGTGTGAACAACTGAGGCATCTTAATTAGTGGAGGCATTAAGCCCGTCTCTGCTGTTACCATTTATCATTTAGGCTTAAATATTAGCCAATAAAACATGAAGGAAATGATTACACAACAGATCAGAATTAGGAAATTGAATTAGATCTGTGATTTTTCCTCTTTCCTTGCCTTGTGTTACATGACTCTTCTTCACCTCTCATTTATTTCCTCACTTTGTGTCCCTTCATGTTCTGGGATGTTTCAGTTCATCAAATCTGAGAGAAAATAGATGCTAGATGAAGCAAATCTGAAAAAACTTAAGTACATTTGCAAGTTTTGGTCTTTCATAACTGGATTTTTTGCTGAAAGCCAATCAGTTTTTTGACTAATTTTGCAGAACAGAGTCGATTTCAGCAGAATTGATTCAATCG
Source organism: Poeciliopsis retropinna (assembly GCA_010277075.1). Classification (NCBI taxonomy): domain Eukaryota; kingdom Metazoa; phylum Chordata; class Actinopteri; order Cyprinodontiformes; family Poeciliidae; genus Poeciliopsis; species Poeciliopsis retropinna. The sequence goes on from VMRM01000021.1 coordinate 5,570,053, forward strand.
CTTTGCTTTTTTTCCCTTTACTGTAGTTTTTGTAAAACTAAAGTCACATCAAAGTCAACATAAAATACTTCAGCCTGGATAAAATGCTTTAAAAATTTGCAACTCTTAGTTTCTAACTCTAAGTAGAAATAGAACTGATAAAATCTGATAAAACAGGAATAAGAGTGATTTATTGTTAAACTTTATCATATTTTTAGTTTTCTAGTTATTCTAAGTTTTGGATGTGATATTTGCTTTGTTATAATGGTTCATTTATATTAACTTCTGTATAAATTGTTGCCACTTATTTCTTAGATTTTATTTACAGCTTTTATTTCCTTTTTTTTTTTTTTAAAGTCTATTTTGCTGTGAAAACAACAGTTTGACCTCAGTCACATGAAATAAGCATTAATTTTGGTATGATTTTTTTTCTCCATCTTATGTTTTAAATTGGTACATAAACTTAACAGTATTTTTTTAAATCATATAAACATTACATGTTCTATCTGGATGCAGTGGTTTGATTTTTTTGATGGATTTTCTCAAATTATCCTGGTGTCAAAATTACACAAATAATGTACTATAATCTGGTTTCTAGTTTTGAAGCATGTTTGAGGATCAATAAGTAATTTTATTTTAAGCTTCCTTCCTTTTTTCTGAAGATTTTTTCCAATAATAACTCACAACTCTGAAGATTGAAATGAACTTAAAAATATAGATTTTTGTTTCTTTTTTAAAGAAACTGGAAAAGAAATTATTTTTAAGCTGTAACCAGTCCATTGCCTCTGGGTGCTCAACATTGTATAAAGAATATAAATTAATTGCTTTTATCCCATCTAAATGAATCATGTTGGATAAATCTATAATCTCTTGTTTCCTCTGGGCCTCCGAGTCGAGCTCACGTCGGTTTTCTCTCTGACGAAACGGAGACGTTTCGTTTCTGCGTGTGAGCAGAGAGCAGTGACAGTCGAACTCCTGGAGGATATCGATGAATATAAAGCACCAGCTTTTATTACTTCGCTCCTGGCTGCTTTTGATAAGTCATCCAGCTTCTGCATTTCACCTGCAAGCGTTAAAATCAGCCTGCAGGGGTTTCCTCTGACCTTAAACCCAAACTACCAAACTACAATGCAATTAGTAGATGGAAACGGCTTTATTGTCTGTATGTAAATGTCACCGTCTTTGTTTTCCTCCCTGGTTTCATAATCTGTAAAATATGAGCTGCATCTAAACTCAGGCACTGTGAGGATGGAGAGATCCATCTGGGTGGGAAAGATGTGTTCAAAACTAGCAGATAAGACGGTAAAATACAAAATATGCCACATCTGACCAGCTGCAAACTGAACGGCTTCTGATCAGTCAAGACATGCAGGTTATATAATATTCATAATAACATTGCGAACCATGAATCCATGGAAATTAAAGCTGACACAAGTGAGAATAACTTTTTTACAGCAGCTTTAAACGCCTTATAATTTGCAAGGCAGCCATTTTGGATTTGGAGGTCAGTGCTGGAGAGTATCAGTGTGCAAAATGGACTTTACACAATCAGTTACTGAATAATTGATCGAAAATATCTATTATTAAATATTTAAAAATTACATTATTACACTGAAATACAAAGTTAAGTGTAAATGTTGGTATTTTAAATATCAAAATTAAAATAATTTATATAAATAATTACAAAATAACAAAATCAGGCAGATGAAATTATTCCAAATCAATTTCTTTCATTATAAAACCCTTATGAAACTTTAATAAAAACTGTATGTGTGTGTCTGTCTGGTGAAGCTTTGATTAAAACATGTTTGATTTTCATTCACCAGGTACAGAATCCAGACATTTTACTCAGCCAAGAGTAGCGATACCTCATAACTACTCAAGTAAAAGTAACTAGAGCACAGAAAAAATACTTCTTAAAGTACATTTTGCCAAAAAATTAACCGAGTAAATGTAACTCTGGGTTTAAACAACATGTGTTCATTGCAAATATATAAGTTGGCTCTACTTTTCACCTAATTACAGCAAAATAAATAGATAATTTTGCCATTTTAGACGGTTATGTTTTGTGAGACATACTGATAATTATTTGATTTCCTCCATTATGTTGCTTCTGTATCGTTTTCCCGTCTGTGTTTTCACTCCTAAACAAAAAGCAAGTGCAAACACACCAACCGAGCTCGCTCTCTCTCTCTCTCGCTCACTCACTCATCCTCTTACTGCCTCCTCCACGCTCTTCTCTCACCTTTCAATTTCCTCCACTTCATCCTGTCTGCGCTGCGGGTCGCTCCCCGCGGCTGCTGAGGATAAGGACTGATCTCCGTCTATGTCTCAGGCGGGCCGGGTTCGGGGAAGGCTCTGCAGTGCGAACGGCTGGAGGAGCGGTTCGGCCTGCGCCACGTCACCCTGTGCGACCTGTTGTGTAGCGAGATGCAGAGTCACAGCGAAAGAGGGCGCCACCTACAGGACGTTCTGGAGAGAGGAGAGAAACTTCCAGAGGTTAGTCTTTAACTTTGAGCATTGAGATTTAATGCGACAGACTAACGCAAGTCATAATATAGAAGGAAACAAAAGAAATATTTTTAAAGAATCTGAAAAGTGTGGCGTGCATTTATATTTAACCTCCCCAGAGTTTTTTTCTAAACCAATGAATGCATGCAAAAACCATCACAGCGTATTAACACTGTTGTAAATAGAAAAATAAGAAAATTAAATTTCAACCAAAAACTTTTCCAGAAGAAATAAGTAAATTTCTGAACTCCAAAAGTAAAAATTGCGAGAAAACTCCAATTTTGAAATCTCTTGAATTTTCTAGAAAAAAACTTGGAAGGCAAAAATTTGCTAAAGTATATATATATACACATATATATATATATACATATATACATATATACATATACACTATATATATATATACATCACACATATATATACATATACATATATATATAACATATATATATATATATATATATATATAACTATATATATACATATATATATACATATACATATACATATACATATATATATATATATATATATACATATATATACATATACATATATATACACATATATATACATATATATATATATATATATATATATACACACACATATATATATATACATATATCAGATCTCAGAAATGTAAGTTTTTTGTAACACATTTTTGTCTTCAAACACAGAAATTTAAAAAAGAATGTTTCAAGAAAATTTCTGACAATCTCAAATTTCTGAGTTTTTTGGTGAAAATTGACTCCTTGTTTTTTCAATCTGCAATGGACCCAATATGCAAAACGATCGTTGCAGACTAGTAAACAGAAGTATTGATCTACAAAATAATCAATTAGATAAAAAAAAAAGAGAACCAACACCAGCAATTTTTTTTTTTTTTAAACCTACAAATTAAGATGAACAAACTTTAGATTTAGCAAAATAAACTCAGAGCAAATCTGAGCCAGAAGTTGGGTAGATTTTACATTGTCTCATATATAAATAAATAAAAATCCAGTTATCTGAAAAAAAAAAAAAAAAGAATGGAGCTCTCACTTTAAAAAATAATTTTTTAAATGTAATCAAATTAAATTTGTCAAACTATTTACGTTTGTTTAACATGACAACCTAAAGTTAATATATTAGTTTGGACAAACTTAATTTGATAATTTTTAACAAATTAAATTTTAAGTTGGAACACCCGTTTTATTTTTTCAGTGTATTTTTAATTGTCAGTTTTTTTAAATAATGCAAATAACATATTCAATAGTAAGCCTATTTAATTTTTGTTTAGTTTAATATTCAACCTGAACAAGCTGAACAGAGAATATACATCATGTCGTCACATCTTAAAATTTTTCCTCCACAAGTGGCGAAAAATGCAGATTGAGATCCCGATTACTACACATAAACAATAAAATTTAACAATTGCGCTTAAGTTATGAACCAATCACCACATTTCTAAAGAAATATTTTTTCAAAGATTTTAAAAGCTAAATGAGTAGAAAATCACTTTGCACCAATCTGATGCTGGAATAACCTGAACAACAGATCAAAAACAACAAACATCTCTGTTTTTGACTGAAAATGTTGCTTATTTTGTTTATTTGTGGCTTTTGATTAAAACGTAATTAACTACAAATCCTGCAATTAACTCAATTAAACATTTTAATTGATTGGGCTAACATTAAGCTAATTTTTGTTGTTCATCTTTAGGTTTTTGTCTGGATTAAAACACCTGCAGCTGCAACCATTAGTAATACAGAGACCATTTAAACCTTTAAAAATAATATATATATATATATATACACACACACAGTTTTTTATATAAAAAAAGAAAAACTGTTAAAACCGAAAGGCAAAGAAGCTTCATTACATTCTTTTAATCGAGCTGGATTCTACACATTATGCAAAACAAAAGCCAACTCAGCTAACAGAACTTTTTTATAGAGAAAAAAAAAAGTGAAGAAATTTTGTGATTTCATAGAAATGTCATCTGAGGATTAGATCAGCAAAAGGCACATCTGGAGCAGATATGAGAGCAAGAATCAAAGCTTACACATGTTGCACTAAAACAGATGGATGAATGGAGAACGGAGTCAACAAACCAAGACACGAAAGATTATTAAGGCATAAAGCTATGAGATAAGATTATTGATTCAGTATTAAAAGATTTCTCTCCTGGCTGATAACATGTTTTCCTGCCAAAGATTAATTTTGGAAATGTAGGAGGGAGGACTGATGGGGGAATGTTACACGCTCAAGACGGCTTAAACTGGCTTATCCAGAGATAGATCGGCTGTGCGGCGTACCAGACGGAGCTGGCACGGGGATGTGTGTGTGTGTGTGTGTGTGTGTTTACAGGAGACACACGCTGTGAAACCACATGTGATATGATAAGATAAAATCCAATCCAAAACAAAAAACCTGTTTTTGTTCCTGCAACCAATAAAAGGGATTTCATTACTGGGGTGGTAATGGTGTGAACTCCGCTCTTCCTGAAAGGAATAAAAATAGGAATCTGGACAAAGTTCCAGAAAACTGCAGAACAGCTGAAACACTGAGCTCCTTTAAACCTGGACTAAAAACCCACCTGTTTAGACTTGCTTTGGAAACGAATAACGGAACCGACATTTGGATGTGTGATGATGTCACTTGGTAAATTGTAATGGTTTCTGATTTTCTCAGTTGTTGAATGTGTGGCGTCGTCAATAATCAGAGGTGGGTAAAGTACCCAAAAGTTTACTCAAGCAAAAGTAAAAAGTAGCCGTCCAAGACTAAACAGAATTCGGTAAAACGTCTACTGAGGTATCGAGAAACTGATCAAATTATCGATCGTTTAATGTTTAAAAATTACAACATCAGCTGGACCAAAAATATAAAGTTAAGAGGAAATTTTGGTATTTTATGGACCAAAAGGACAATAATTCATGTAAATAACAAAAAACGTTTCCAAATCACTTTCTTTCAATAAAAAAAAAAAAAAAAAAAAAAAAAAAACGTATGAAATTTCAGCAAAAGTTTCACACACAGGTGTGCGTCTGTGTCTGGTGAATTTTTGGTTTTGGTTAAAAAATTTGTTCTTCATTCACAAGAGAATCCAGAAATTTCACTCAAGTAAGAGTAGCGATACTTTATAATAAAATGACTCAAGTAAAAGTAAAGTGTAGTAAAAATAAATACTCCTGTAAGTTCTTTTTTTAATTATTACCCAACTCTGACTAAGGCAGTGGTTCCCACAGATTTTCTTCTCTTCCTTTTTCCGTTCATCCATACTGCTTAGAAGTGCACAGTGTTATTGTGCACTAAATCTCACATCCAAACTGATAAACACTGTGCACATATGTAGATTTTTACCAGTTTGACAAATAGAGCAGCCCGGACAGGAGTAATATTTCTCACTGTTGCTGCAGATTGCTCTGATATTTCAAGGCTCCTAAATGGGTCAAATTTCCAACAGTTTATAAGCCACTTGATTTACTAATATGTGATTAAAGTATCTTAATTAATTCTCAAATCGCAAACCATGTAATCAACAAAATGGCAACATTTTTGATTGAAAAGCAGTTTTGCTGCTAAATTATTGAATAAACATACATATGAGCTCAACAACAAGGATATTTATTGTTTTTAATCTGTTATTTAGGTTATTCAAACATGTTTTTTTTAAGTGTGATTATACCCATCGACCTTTTCACTTTCATTTAGCTTCTTCAGAAATGTGGAGGTCGGCAGCATGTTAGCTGCTACATGCTTAGCATTGAGATGCAAATTTATGTTTGACTAGCTTCACTAATAAGCTAACTCCTTTTAGCACAACTTGTAGACAACAGTAATCTTTTTCAGCGTCTCATCCGAAAGGTTTTTAAAAGCAAAGAATTTACCCGAGTCAGTCAAGAGAAGCGGCTTTGTCCTCCATCGCGGTTGTTTCCGGATGTAGCTTGTGCGTACCGGAAACACAATACAGAAGGTTCCGGTTCGCTTTTAAAACTGAGTAATTGTATAATAAATTAACGCATTTGGATCTATGTAATTAATATATTAATCAAAATGAACATGTTAAAGACCCAGCCTACGACGGCGTTTTAGAGACACTGCAGATAGAAAAAAGAAGTAAATTTTAGAGATTTTCTACAAAGAAGTAGACATTTTCTGAGTTTGTAAAGTAGAAAATTTTGGACTTTTGAAAATTCTGAGTTTTTGAGTTTTGAAGTTCAACTTAAAGTCTATTAATTTGTAAATTAATCTAAACAATTTCTGAGTTTTTCCTCACAGATTATTTACTTTTGGAGCCCAGAAATGTAATTTTTGTCAAGAAACTTTCTGAGATTAATCTCAGAATTTCAATGGTTGTTTTTTGGGTTGTTTTTTTTGACTACAAGAGCCCTAATACACCATCGTACCATTCCCTAGTAAAGATATCTTAAATCTCTAATGGAGATTAGATTTTGCCCTGTTGCTTGGAGAAGTCATGGGACGGTACCAGCACATCTTAAATAGCCTCTGACTGAAGACACATTTGTTGAATCACTGCATTCTTCTTTGCAAGATCAAATCCAAACGTTCCAAAATCACCAGAAGAGAGCTAAACTTCTTTAGTGGCTAAAGAGCCACTTTATTTGATGCTGCCACTCCAATAGAAACAGAACCTTCTATCAACAGCAAAGGACCTAAACCACGTTAAGGACAACAACTTGCCTTGTGGCAATTTACTGTTATGATGGAAAACATCGACTTAGTTTGATTAGGACAAGGGAAGACATTTCATAAAATCTTGAGCCATTAAAAAAATCCCAAAAGGTTTAAAATGTTTTCCCCCATTAATGGGATGTTGATTACCAGGCATTGGCTCAGTTTATGGTCACGCTTGGGTTGGAAAAGGAGGACAATAATTAAGACCTGCTCATAAACCAGTTTGATTTTAACGTGAATAGAGGTGAATCAGGATTTAAGCTACCACAGTTCAGATATAGTTTGTTTCTTTAAAAAAAAAAAAAAAAAAAAAAAAAACAAGCTGTTTTCTTCATGCAGGCCTCCGGGATCTCAAACTATTGATTCCTCCACTTGTGATGTTCCCTGCCTCCGTCTGATGGATTTGTTTTGTATTTGCGGTCAACGGATGACAATTTCTCTCCCAGTGAGAGATGCTTTGGTCCAATCACAGCAATAGCTTTCAAATCCAAACTGCCTCCCCTGGCATTACTCCAATCCCTTTTCTGTCCACCTCTCCGTCTCCACACTCCTCCTGCTCCATCTAACAAAATCCAGAGTTTCTGATTTTGTGTCTCCATCTTTTCATGCACAGTTGAAGCCAATGAGGGGAGGCACTACAACCTGATATGAGGAGCATTTACTGCTTCAGGATTCACCAGTGATAACCCACCTCACACTAGCTGCATTTCCATTAAACAGAATTGCATACATTGAAATTCAGAAAATAAATTCTCGCCAATTTCAGAGAAAAAAAACTCACGTTTTCAGATAAAAAGTTTCTGTGCTACTAAGAGGTGGTTTTTCAACTGTATCAAAAAGGATATATTTTGCAAAGCTGCAATGGAAACACTTTTTTCAAGTCACATGACTAACAACCGGATGTTACTACTGGTGAAAACAACGAAGAAGACAACAAGAAGTGGTAGGAGGATGATGGTGCGTTTTTGTTTTTATTCACATGCTGTTCACAAGAAAAGTAATTAAAAATCATGATCCTCTTATCTACTTCTTGTTTTCTTCCGGTTGTTGATTATGTGGTGCAAAAAAAAATAAATAAATAAAAGTATTTCCATTACAGCTTTGCGAAATAAACCAATTTTCAGCCATCAAAACTTTTTAATTGAAAAAACGTTTTAATTGGCGTGTTTGCATTAAGCTTATTTATTTTCAAAATGTTAAACTGTGCAATTATATGGTCAATGGAAAAGTAGCTACAGTGTGGTTTGGCTCATCCAAACTGGTCGAACTGGAGAGGATCATCATGGCTGATCTTCCCTCCGTCCAGGACTTGAACTTTAGTAAAGCTATTCCTAATTATTGAGAATCAGCTGAAAATAAATTTAAAAAGGGGTTGAAGATGAGGCAAAATTTTCTGAAGTCCCTCCACACTGATCATTTTTCATAGAAGTACTAAATGAACAATTTTCAAAAAATTATGGTCACTTTATGACAACAAGTAAGCAATAAAATATAACTGCATGTGCAGTAAAATAACTCTTTATGTCTTCGTTTCATAAAGCTTTAGGAACAATCAGGCTTGAGAACATAAACAAGAGCTGAACCGAGTTACAGGCTGCATAAAAACTCCCACACACAGATTTGCTTCGACTTTTATCGACTCGCAGGAAAATCCAGAACATTTTCGAGCTCGGCTCACGCTTAAGCCTCTTACCGCACATTAGGCCTGCGTCCTGTATTTTCCCACATGAGAACTGCACAATGCTTTTTTTAATATATAGGCACAGAGAGAGAACAGAGGAAGACTGAGATTTAAGGGGAGGATTAATAATCCCACAGTGGGATTACCAAAGTGCTCCTCTCAAGGTTTTAAAGCAGAATGTAGAAATCTCTCTCTGCAGAAGTTAAGGGTTTTTTTTTTTTTATGTGAGATAAACCTTAAAACTGCATCAACTTTCTGCTGGTTACAAGATACATTAAGCTACATTTCTTAATGAATATCATTCAGGAAGTTTACAGTACACTATATTTTCACCTGCATAATTAGTAACAAAAGAGCAACAGGAATCATAATAATGGTCTGTGCATTAAAGGTAATTAATTTGCTTCCTTGAACAAGTTAGCATATGTCTATGGGCGAAAAAAACATGCTTATTACATTTTTAGCACAAAATAATTCTTAAATAATGAGGTTTTAGTTTTATTTTCAGATAATTTCAGAATGAGCCCCACTCATTGTTTACACTTGCACCTGAAAACACCTGCAAACAGATGCCTAATTATGTAACTATACATCTTTGAAAAGCAGAACTGGAGCCTCCTGCACAACCAACAAGAATGCAGCAAGTGGTTTCTGGATAGTAAGTCAGTAACAAAAACACTTGTTTTTTTCCAGCAGTCATTGTACAAAGTATACAGAGATAAAACCAGCCAATCAAACGTGCTGGAACTCAGCGTGGGTTGCTAGATAACGCAGTTACCCAGCAACAATAGAGGTTTTTAATAGGCTCATTTTCCAAACACCAAAAACATGCCAAAACTCATTCATGTGTGATTTTTAAGCACCTTGGGTGTTTTAGAAGCAGTTGACTCAAACGGAAATATAAAAACATGCTAAATGTGAATTTTGCATGATAGTTCCCCTTTAAAGGAGAGACGGTGTAAAGAGTCCCAAAATTCAACTCTCACTAAGAAAACGACCTGGAATTGAAACACTTTATGAGCCATTTAAAAAGCCCAGGACAGACTGTTCATTAAACGTAAATTTTACTGTTCTTAATGTATTTCTAACAAAAACGACACAGGTGTTTTCCTGTTGCCACACACTTGACTTAATGAAAGTGTGATTAACAGCCTTCTATTATTATTATTTTATTTAAAATGTAAGATAATATTCAGTAATTATGTTAAAATAAATTTATTTTAAAAAAAATCAAACTATGGGAATAAACATACGGATGTGAATCCTTGGCAGTTTTCTAATGATAATTTGTTTTTTGGTCATACATCAAGATTTAAAGAGAGATCTATTATGCAAAATTTATATTTTGCACATTTTTATACTTCCATTTGTGTATCTACTGCTTCTAAAAACAGACACATAGAACCTTTATTTGGCAACAGTTCATGTTTTTTGGTGTCTGGAAAATGAACCATTTCAAAAACTTGCCGATTCTGAGTCACATTCGACGGGCACTGCACAGTTACCTAGCAACCCTATCCGAGCCCAAGCCCGTTACCTAGCAACCCAAGCAGAGTTCCAGCACGTTTGGTCAGCTGGTTTTCCCGCTGCATGCGCTGCACAATGGCTGCTAGAAAAGACAAGTGTTCTGTTGTTGACTTACCATCCAGAAACCACTTGCTACATTCTTGTTGGTTGTGCAGGAGGCCCTACTTCTGCTTTTCAACGATTTAAGGTTGTATAATAGTTTATCTGTTTGCAGCCATTTTCAAGTGCAAGTGTAAACGTTGAGTTGGAGGAAGTTAAAGTGACCAAAGGCCCTAAACTAGCTCATTCTGAAAGAAGCTCAAAATCAGAAGAACTGACGAGAAAAACAAATCTCATAATCTAAGAATAATTTTGTACCCAAAAAAAAAAAAAATGTAGGTCACCTTTAATTGTTAACACGATGAATTATTTGTGTTGAATCTCTAGGAGACGCTGCTGGAGCTGCTGTGTGACGCCGTGACGTCTGCGGTCCGACAGGGGAAGGGTCTGGTGGTGAGCGGCTTCCCCAGAGACCTGAAGCAGGCGGAGGAGTATGAAGCCAAGGCAAGGCAGCGCACCGACACCGACCCACATCTGGTCAGAAACATGAATAAAAGATGGAAAAGTCAGAAAAGTTCATCCAAAGAGGAGGGAAGCGAATGAGTCAGTCATGCAGCACAGTCTGAGCCATAAATAGGTGTTAAAGGTGATATTTGCAAGAAGAGATGAGGCAAACAGAAATAAATGAGATGTTCAGAATCGGGATTTGTCACATACGGATCCACTGAGACGTTTTCTCCTCTGTGCGAACAGATGGGGGAACCGAGTGCCGTGGTTCTGCTGAGCTGTTCTCCAGAGACGATGACCAGCAGGAACCAGAGCCGCAGCAGATCCTCCTCGACCTCAGAGAACGCCCTGCAGAGGAGAGCCGAGAGCTTCTGCAGCGACGCCCAGGCCGTCATCGCTCACTATGAACGCAAAATGCTGCTGCACACCGTAAGACAGGGCGAGGGTTCAATTCCCTACCGATCCACTGTAAATCCACCTAACTCTAAACTCAAAAACACCAAATCTGTCCGGTTTCTGGTGCAAATATCTTAGCACACCCAAATTAAGAAAAAACTGCCTTCCAAGTAACTTTTCAGCTTGTTTTAAGTCAATAATTCTAAACCACTAGTTACATGAGTTAAATAATCTTCCAGTGGAACCAGAATTATTTATTTAAAACAAGCTATATTTGCCTGAAAAGTTAGCTGGAAGTTAGTTATGTCTAGATAATTACTCTAGAAACTAAACACAAAATATTTGGTAAGATTTTGTGTTTTTGCAGTGAACACCTCTTTGTACTTTGTATTTTTCCCCTCCTTTGAATGTTTGAATTAATTAATTGAGAATCCATATTTTAGGATTTAACAAAAGCCTTTTGTTTCGAAAGTAATTGGAACAATTTTACTAAAGAACTGGCCATAAATCCAAGGGATTTAAGGTAGTGAGTTTATGGATTATAGTTTGTGAAAATAGAGCATTTCCTTGGATAATAAATGATTGAATGATGCATTTATTAATTGCAAACCTCATCTGAATATTTGTGTTGTCAGAGGTGTCGCCACTCGCTGGTTAATAGTAAAAACAACAGATGACTCTTTTCACCTAAAGTTATTTATTTCACCTTTAATTATCTGCAAAAAGCACCTTTCCTTGTCTCACCCAGTACAACTTCCACCTAACTTCAAACCCCAACTTTTTTTATTTAAAGAGTAAAGAGAAATAATTACAACAGCAGAGGTGTCCAATCTTCTTCTCCAGTCTATAAACCGAAAGCAGCTTTCTATCATCTCCACACCACAGACGGATAATTGGGAATATTATTGCTGCTTTAAAAGGTCAGTGGTGACCTTAAAGGCAACATCTGACTCATTGTGGGCTTCACACACCTCACTGATGTTCCCACTAACACGAGGGCAAGTCAAAAACCACAGACCTTCTGTTTGGAGATGATCTGCTTTAAAAATAAGCTGTCTGAACGTTTGAAATGCCACATCAGCTGCATGCATGTGTGCGTGCGTGCGTGTGCGTGCATGCGTGTGTTTGTGCTTAAATGCCAAGATGGGTACTGATTCAAGCCCAGACCTGGCTAACCGGGTTTGTAATTTAATATAAAGAAAGTAATTAATTATGTAAATAGTAGCTGCATTGATTGTTGAGCTGACCTCGCTCTGAGATGTTAGTTTTCACCAGCTGGGCAGCAAGATAACGACGCTCCAATAACCAGACTTCTTTCTCTTTTTTTTTTTTTTTGCTTGTTTGTGGAGGAATGGCGTCTGACCACTGCCTTCACTATGACCATAGACAATGTTAGCTAATGCTATACCAAGGATAGTATGAGCTAACATTACAAACTAGCCATGTTTACTGCAAGCTAAATAAATACTTACGAACAAACCCCGTCCAAAACAACAACGTATCAAGGTGATGTCAGTTTAATTTAGGAACTCTTCGGTTCCGCCCGCCATCTTGGATCTCTGTTTTCTTTTCTCAGCGCAACCAAACGATGTATCAAAACATCCACCAGGGGGAGCTCATTTATAGTGTATTTATATTAAATTACAAACCGTAATCCAGTTTAACATGTTAAAGGCAGAATAAACATATAATTACGCAATTTCACGTTTTGAAAATAGAATTGGCAATTTTGGGGAAAAAAAAAAAAAATTCGTGTCACTCGAATCACATGATCAGCTACCGGATGTTGACACTGGCGTAAACCACGAAGATGATGTTACGTTAATGTTACGCCTGGCTAAATACTACAAATGGCCACCTTTGATGACGTCATAAAAGAGCGTCAAGCTGGAAGTTGGGTGATCCTGAATAAACCAGTAATAATGACAGTTTGACTCAGCACAATCTTTTTAATTACACTACAGAAGAAAACCACAGGAAGTAGTTGGAGCGTGATTGTAATGATTTATCTTAAACAAACTTAGTCACGTGTGATTTGTATTGCGTTTTTTATTTAATTAAAAAAGAAAACTGAAAAAAAAAAAAATCAGAATTGTATTTCTTCGACATTAGTGGGACATTGTCAATATGTTGTGCACATTTGAAACTAAAACCCAGCTAGCAACATGTAGGAAATGTAGAAACGCCCACTTTACTCCAAGTACATCAAACAGTTTTGCTGCGGGAGACAGAGAGCACTGATACAAAAGGTGTGGGGGTCCCCATTGTATCAAATTAATACAAAATAAATAATGCTGGCTCTTTTAGGAAAAATATTTTAAGTAGTTTGATGTGTCCCTGGTCTGACACACCTGCTAATTACTTAATTATTTAATTCAGATATGTTGAAGCAGACACGTCACATTTCTCATGTCTTTCTTGCTTTTGCATTTTCAAAAGCAAGAAAATGCTTGCCAGGACCAGGAGATATAGGTATAATAGAAAGTTAGCGGCTGCAAGATAAAACAAACAAATAAAAAATAAAATCAACAGCTTCCAGTCCAGGCTGGGCTACGAGTCCTCTGCAGAAATGCTAAATAGTTTCTGAAAGTCTTTTGTTTGTCTCTGTCTGCAGATTGACGCTGAGCGGTCGCCGCCTGAGGTTTTTGTCCAGCTCTGCCAAGCCATAGAGTCTTCTGCCACCTTCTGATTTCCACCGTTTACACCAGGGGTGTCCATTGTTCAGGACTGATTTTGTGTGGCCCCCAATCACAATTCGAAAATTACATAAGTTTTGATGCAGATGGAGACCTTTCGTTTTAAACCAGGGCAAAATTATCACAAACAAGTTAAAATCTTCTTGTATGGAAAATGTTTGATGCAATACAAAGTATTCATCTTTTTATTACCACACTTTCTGTATTCCCTTTAATTTTATAGTAAATAGGAACACATCTATTTAATAAGTTTTATTTAAAATTTGCTTTTAATGTATTACACATGGTTAAAGTTTGATCCCAAACCTGACCCAAATCCTGTTTTTATAACTGAGAATTCTTTGCGCCCCAAACGAACCATTATAAGACAAATGTGCAAAATGTTTTTTAACTTCAGGGTCTACAATGATTTACACACCCTATTCTTAAAAAATATATACTTTATTTATTTACTGCAAAAATACAAAGTATTACCAAATATTTTGTGTCTAGTTTCTACTGCAGATATCTTTGAACATTTCAAATAAGACAAAACTCACTTTCATGGAACTTTTTAGAGATATAGCTTCTTTTAAGTAAATCATTTATTAATATCAATTATTAATATCAAAAAGTACTAATTCCACCGGCAGAATATTTAACTTATAAGACATTTTCCCCATGTTATATGTAAAATAATCACAATTAAGAAATGATTGACTCAAACAAGCTCCTACATTTTGCTGAAAAGTTACTTATTAATAGTTCTGTCTGATTTCAATGTAAGATATTTGCATAAGAAACTCGTAAGATTTTGTGTTTTTGTAGTGTTTTAATTATTGTATGCTTAATTTATTGTTGAACAGGTAAAAATATCATATTATTATTTTAGAAATTGTATGTTTTTTTAGCCCACAAGTAAATCTGTCTTTACAATTTTGACCCATTTGACAAAAAGTTTGGACACTCCTGGTTTACACCTTGATGTTCAGCCGCTTGAAGACCTTCGTCTTCTTCTTCTTCTTCTTCTCTCACCTCCACATCACTCACACCTGTACCAGCTTATTGAACTCTTGTGGTATGCATGCCTCACCTGCAATCAGTTGCTCCCTCCTCTTCACTTTGCGTCACCCACTTCCTGTTCCTCACATCAACTTCAGTATAATGCTGCCAACTGCCAGACTGAGGCTCATTACTGTACAGAGAAAACAGCGACCCCTGCTGCTACTGGGTGCACGCTGATCGTCTCCACCAGAGATTGGAGACGAGGGTGTGTGTTCATTCTTGTGCTCAGCACTTTGCTTTGTATCGTAACAAGCATGCAGATCTAACAGTTAAAGCTTAAAACTGCCTTTTGTGCATTAAATAACAAAAAGCAGCAGAGTATTAAAAGTATTAGGATTACTGCATTTGTGTGTTTTACAAGCTCACTATACAGGTTCTTGTTTGAGTCTGGTAATCTGACATTCCAATAAAGCCTGTGCATTTATTAAATCGAGTATTTCTGAGTATTGTTTGTTGTGTCGCTCACCCAGTGATCCGACAGCGCCATCTGGTGGAGCAGAAAAGCATCACATGGTGTCAACGTCAAAAAGTTCCCTGCAACTCACAGTAGAGCAGTGTTTCTCAATTCCGGTCCTCACGCCCCCCTGCCCTACATGTTTTAGGTGTTTCCCTTATGCCACACACCTGGATTGAATATGTGGGTGATTAACAGGCTTCTGTAGCACCTTATGATCATGCAATCATTTGAATCAGCTGTTCTGGAATAGAGGTACATCTAAAACATGCAGAGCAGGGGGGCCTGAGGACTGGAATTGAGAAACGCTGCAGTAGAGACATGAATATTACTCACAAAGACACATGTAAACAAGATAAACGTCAACATAAAAAAGGAACAACATTTTATAATTGATCTAAAAAAACACATACACAAATCTAAAATTACTCATACGACTTCATCTTTTATAGCATTTCAAAAGAGTCTGAACAGTAAATCGTAAACA
The DNA here is from genome assembly GCA_010277075.1 of Poeciliopsis retropinna. NCBI lineage: Eukaryota > Metazoa > Chordata > Actinopteri > Cyprinodontiformes > Poeciliidae > Poeciliopsis > Poeciliopsis retropinna. Next base: position 5,586,054 of record VMRM01000021.1, read on the forward strand.
TCTCTGATTCCATCAAGAAGGATAAACAAGATTTTAAATACTTCTGCAGTAATACAGTAAAACAACTCATATATTTTTGACTTTTTTTGGCAAATAAGTCATAATTGCCATTATCTAACTTTCTTCTTTAATTCATTTACATGATGATTTTTGACATTACATCTATCAGTAGTTATGTCTTCACATTACTCAATACAAAATCACAAAAAAAATAAAAGACGAGCTCACAACCTCATTGGTCACAAAAAAAATTCAAATGCAGATTGATCTGGACGTGTGACTTTTAAAACTGAAGAAGACCCCAGTGGGACTCAAGCCAACATTTGAATCACTTACTTATATCCAGAAGACTAATAGACTATCCATTGTGCCACAGAGCCCTCTAAAACTTGTCTCTCTTTTAGAAAGACTACAGAACCATTATGTCACATGAATAAGTTGAATTTCCTGAAAATGTGTGTGACAACTGAAAGTTTTATTATATTGGAGAAACAACATAATCCTATTAATTTGGTGGGACTCAAATCCACAAATGGTCAATGACTTCATCCTGTGTAATAGTCCAGTGTGTTATGCATTGCGCCACAGAGCCCTTTGATAATAGTGAGTTTCAATATTATTATATTTGACAAATGCTACAACTCTGGTGGGACGCAAACCCACAACCTTTGAATTGCTTCATCATGTCTAGGAGTCCAATGCACTATCCATTGCGCCACAGAGCCCTTGGTTATGATTGAATTTCAATACCGCTACAGACTTTGCTTTATTAGGTAAACAATAAATATCCTGAGAGTGTGTGACAGGTAAGGACTTTATTATATTTGACAAATGCATAAGACTATGACTCTGGTGGGACTTGAACCCACAACCTTTGAATCACTTAGTCATGTCTAGGAGTCCAATGCGCTATCCATTGTGCATGTCTAGGAGTCCAATGTGCTATCCATTGTGCCACAGAGCCTTTGGTTATTACTGAGTTCCAACACAGCTACAGACTTTGATTTATTAGGTAAACAATAAATATCTTGAATGTGTGTGACAGGTAGGGACTTAATTATATTTGACAAATGCATAAGACTATGACCCTGGTGGGACTTGAACCCACAACCTTTGAATCACTTCATTATGTCTAGGAGTCCAATATGCTATCCATTGCGCCACAGAGCCCTTGGTTATGATTGAATTTCAATACCGCTGTACTTTCTTTTATCAGGTCAGTAGAATGAATTGAATATTCTGGATGTGTGCCAGAGGTAAGGACTTTATAATATTTGATAAATGCATAATGTTATGACTCTGGTGGGACTCGAACCCACAACCTTTGAATCACTCCATCTTGTCTAGGAGTCCAATGCGCTATCCATTGCGCCACAGAGCCACGGTTATGATTGAGTTTCAATACCCCTATGTCTGTAGCTGTAAAGCTACAGACTATTAGATAAACAATGAATTACGTATGCCGAAATATGTGTGATCAGTTAGGATTTTAATATATTTGAGGAGTGCATAATGCTGCAACTCTGGTGGGATTCAATCCCACAACCTTTGAATCTCTTCTTTATGTCTAGGAGTCCATTATGCTATCCAATGTGCCACAGAGCCCTTTATTACTAATGAGTTTCAATACCGCTATGCTTTCTTTTATCAGGTCAATAGAATGAATTGAATATGCTGGATGTGTGTGACAGGTAAGGACTTTATTATATTTGACAAATGCATAAGACTACAACTCTGGTGGGACTTGAACCCACAACCTTTGAATCACTTCATCCTGTCTAGAAGTCCAATGTGCTACCCATTGCACCACAGAGCCCTCGGTTATGATTGAGTTTCAGTACTGCTACAGACTTTGCTTTATTAGGTAAAAAAAAAAAATCCTGAAAATGTCCCATTTTCAGGATCATAAAGTTACTTCCAAGTCGAAGTATGTGTATAATATTTGATAAATGCATAAAGCTTTGACTCTGGTGGGACTCGAACCCACAACCTTTGAATCACTTCATCCTGATTAGGAGTCCAATGCGCTATCCATTGCGCCACAGAGCCCTGGTCTTGATAGTTTCAATACCCCTCTGTCTGTTGCTGTAAAGCGACAGCCTTTATTAGGTAAACAATAAATTACATATGCATGATCGATGAGGATTTTAATATATTTGAGAAATGTGTAGCGCTTTAACTCAGGTGGGACCCGAACCCACAACCTTTGAATCACTTCATCCTGTCTAGAAGTCCAATGCGCTATCCATTGCGCCACAGAGCCCTCGGTTATGATTGAGTTTCAGTACTGCTACAGACTTTGCTTTATTAGTTAAAAAAAAATAAAAATCCTGAAAATGTCCCACAACACATCCAAGTTGAAGTAACTTTATAATATTTGATAAATGCATAATACTTTGACTCTGGTGGGACTCGAACCCACAACCTTTGAATCACTTCATCCTGTTTAGGAGTCCAATGCGCTATCCATTGCACCACAGAGCCCTGGTCATGATAGTTTCAATACCCCTCTGTCTGTAGCTGTAAAGCGACAGCCTTTATTAGGTAAACAATAAATTACATATGCATGATCGATGAGGATTTTAATATATTTGAGAAATGTGTAGTGCTTTGACTCTGGTGGGACTTGAACCCACAACCTTTGAATCACTTGCAAAGTGATTCAAAGAGAATCAGCTCTCCATGGAGCCCTCAGCTATAATTGAGGTCCAACACCGCTACAGACTGTGCTTTATTAGGTTAAAAAATAAATATCCTAGTTATTTTCCACAACAGAGTATTAGGGCCATACTACTAAAAAAACATACGAGAAAGTCATATGGGAGTAAAACTGAAAATATAAATGAGAATAATATGAGAATTAAGTCATACAAGAATAAAGTTGTAATAATATGAGAACAGATTCATATTGAAGTAATGTCACAAGAATAAAATCACTTTGTAAGACTAAAGTTGTACAAGAACCAAGTGGAAGTAATACAATAAAGTCATTGTGAATAATTGAACATTTCAAGAATAAAGTCAATTTTTCAAGAATCACGAGAAAAGTAAAATTTTGTTTTGAATAAAGTCATATGAGAATAAAGTCAATTTTACAAGAATGGCATTTTCAAAACATCACAACATATTAATATTATGACTTTATATATATACATTATTCATTATGTGAATATCATTCATATTAACAACTATACAATATGTAATAAATATATTAATTAAGAATAAAGTGTTTTTTGTTTCATTTATAAATATTAAATAATATTTTATTATTGGGGATTAATAAAGTCATAAAACATGACTTTCATCATCATTTTACAACTTTATTCTAGTTGTTTTAGGACTTTCTTTTCATATCATCACTTTTTTCTCGTAATTTCATTTTATTTTTTTAGCATGGCCCTAACGCGCCGTCGCTCTTTTCTGTCAATCAAATAATAAAACAAAAGCCACAGACATAAGCATTTTTCACATACTTTTATTTCCACGGTTCTCCTCTAGCATTTTTTTTACATTATTATTAATTTTTTTTTTTTTTACATAAGAACAGACTGTTATACACAGATACTGAAGCATGGGGAAAGGTGGTGAGGGGAAAAGACAAAAAACCATACAAAATGGCGTCTACTCAAGCACAACAAAATCTATGTATATAAAACTCTGTGGGTCGCAGAGGCACCAACCACTACCTCAATTATTCATGTTTTAAATAGATTAATAAAAATACAATCTTTTTAAATGGACATTTTAAAGTGGGTGGTGAAATTAAGAGATCTAGAGGCTTAACGATGGGACTCGATAACAGGGCGATGGAGAAAATGTGGTCAGCTTTCAGGGTTTCTCCATCTTCCCGAAGCGCAAGGGGAAGGAAAAAAAAAAAAAGAAAAAGATAAACAAGAAAGAAAAAAAAATCTTTTTTGTCTGTTTTTGTTTTTTAATGGCACACAGCAACTAGCGGTGGCTACTTTTCACTTTTCACCATATACTTGAACACTCAACATGATCAACAACGGCACACGATGAGGGAGGAGAAGGCAAAAGAAAAATAAAACACAGCTTTGTGTGGTTTTCAACATCATTCGCCTGCCTTCCAAGGAAAATAATGAAGTCGCTCTCCGTGTTGTAGTGTTTCCTAGTTAGTTTTAGTGAAGAGAGCAAAAGGAAACGGATGAAGGTGTGTGTGTTGGTGTGTGTGTTGGGAAACACAGTGAGGTCTGCAGAAATGCTCCAAGTTTTTAACCTTTTTTTTTTTTTTTAAGTATTCTTCATTCTTGGGGAAACCACATGCACACGAAAACAACCCCCAAGTGTCTCCACTAGGTGGCGCTTCGCCAGACCAATCACTCGATTTTCCAGTTTGAAAGCAGCGTGGAGGAGAAAACTGGAAACGTCAGGAGAGGAGCTCAGGAATGTCGTGTGCCTTCTCGCCTTTGTTTGTTTGTTTTTTTAAAAAATACAGTTTCTGAATAACCCGGCTGAGGCGTTGCTGGGCAACCAGCATCAGAGCCTAGGTTCTGCTCTAACTCTAACCCCGCCGCTCCGGCTCAGCGGTAATCTTGGGCTTACAGGATGGAGCCATGCACAGAGTAGCCTGCAGGACGTGTGGTGAGAGAGAGAGAGAGACGACTTGGAGTTAGCGGCGCCTGGGACTCTGTCATCTGTTGGCGGGGAAGTAATTAGGGTCCAGGTAGTTGTAGCCTGTGCTCTGCGGCAGGCAGTAGTCCCTGTCCAGAAAGGTGTCTGGTTGATAGACCGCTTCCAGGTGGTGGTCAGGTTTATGGGTCTCTGTCTTGAATAAGCTGGAAGACAAAAGATGATGTTATGAATCTAATGCTGCAAATACGGGTTGTATTTCTGCAGGATCTTTGAAGCAGTGGTGCATTTAATAAAAATAATATTTAAAAAAAATTAAGGTTAAATAAATAAATAAAATAAAAATACCAAACAAAAGTAACATAAATAAAAAAATTATAAAATACAAAATTAATTATCTAGAAAAAAAAAGTTAAAATTAAATAAAAAATATAAATGCCACAAAATAAATTGATATCGATCTATCTTAAAGTGCACAATATTAAGGCTTTTATACAATGCAGTCACATTTCCATATGAGTTTTAGGAAAATTAAATGCTAAACTTTGGGTGAGTGCTCTTTAAATATTTAACAGATTAACATTAAATTTGCATTTTGCAACTGTTCAGCTACTTTTTAAAAAACAAAACCGTTTGATGACTAAAAAATTTTCTTTTTTAAATTTCCTTTTAGTTTGTTTATAGCCGTTCTTCAAAAATATGGATGTATTTTCTTATCAACTCAGTTTTTTAAGCTTTTCTTGCAACTCTGTAGTGAATCTGATAGTCAACAATTTAGAAAACGTTACATTTGTGTGTGTGTGTGTGTTGTCTTTTATGACTTAATATTTTTGTGTTTTTATGATGTAAAGCACTTTGAACTGCCTGGTTGCTGAAATGTGCTGTACAAATAAACTGAAAATCCCCCAGAATCCTCTCTGAGGTACATTTAGCGGGAAAGGTTCTCACCAGTCTGAGCAGTTGGAGCAGAAATCGACCGAGTTTTCTGGAGGACAGTCCTGACAGTGCCAACGGGCCCCCTGGATGGGCTCCATGCCGCACACGTCGCACTGCACAGCATGAGACAAAACAGATGCAAAAACATCAGCAGGGAATCAACCACAGCTTAACGCGAGTTACTCAAACATTTTTTCCCTTTTTCCCCACTTTATCTAAAACCAAAAATTCTCCATCTTAAATATGTTGTTTCAATGTATAAAAATAGTAAGAAGAAATATTTATTTAATAATAAAGGACCAGTTCTTTTAATTTCCATTTACAGTTCTTGATGTAAAATGGAGTTGATGCAACACAGTATTTTTAAGTGTGCTAATTTCTAATAGGTGTACAAAAGTCTCCTTTGTACGTTTCCTGCTAACAATTCACATAATTTTGAAAAGCAGCCATTTTCAGTTGTGTTTTGAGACTAGATTACTCTGCATACGAGTCCATAATCAGCAGTTTATTAAGCGATTTGCTGCGTAATGCACCAGTTTTCCTCCCAATGCAAATCAAATGCTGCGTATTTGTCATCGTCTGCCTATTTTGCTAATTATCGAGTTAGCTGCTCTTCATTTTGCATTATTTATATCATTCTGCCTTAAAAACTCTGCACATAGTGCAACATTTTGGAGTTAAACTAAGTTCTAAACTTTATAAGAGTTCATTTTATATCAGTCACAAAGCAAAGGCGTTCAAGAGACCAAAATTTGTGATCAAAAGTCATAAATGTACCACAAATGGTTTTGGGTGTTGCATGTTTCCTCTGCATTACTTCACATATGTTTAAGAAAGAACTACTACTTTTAACTGCAGCTGTCAGTAAACTGAATATTCTGCTCTGCTGCAGAATTTATGCTTGAAAATGTCTCATATAAAAACATAATATGGATTTTCTTTTCCTATTGATCTACAGCAAGTGCAGATATTTCTGGGAGGTTTTCAACATCTGCCTTAAAAGTTAATCACACTTCTTGAAAAAACGCAAATGTGAGAAGAAAAAAAAAAAACTCAGAAATTAATCTCGGAAATGTTCTGGAAAAAACTGGAAAATTTTTGAGTTTCAAAAGTTGATTTTTTTAGAACCTTTTTCAATTAAAAAAATTCCACATTTTTTCTAGAAAATTTCTGAGATCGATCTAAAAATTTCTTAGTATTTGGCAGAAATTTCCTCCCTTTTTCCCCAATCTACAACAGCCCCAATACACCATCACAAATAAGTCTTCAAACATATCAGATTTTACAACCAGGGGTTATATTCCCCCTAATTTTCAACTTATACAATTTCTGTAGGTTTATTGCAAAAAATTCTGATAAAACTCAAGCAGGTTTGTGTTTAAAATGTGACACAATATGGGAGAGTGCCAGGCAGTGCCGGCACGCTGTGCAGCATGCAGCAGGAAGTTGTTGTGTGTGCAGAAATGCGTCACCTTGTAACCCATGTGCTGCACCCCGGCGTTATCCTCTCGAATCTCCTGGAGTTTCTGTTTTTTCAACCTCTTCAGCTGTAAAAGCTCTTTGTACTCCTGCAGGTTCCTCAGCTCCACAGGAACGCTCTCCTCGTCCTGAGATTGTTGACAAAACAAAACAAAACAAAAAATAAGAGCTGGGTGGAGTCAGAGCTGGTAAAGCACATAAAACATTTCCAGGTGACACAGAAACAGCAACATGATGGTTATGTTCTCCTCGTTTCTTCTACAGCAAGTATTGATGGCTCTGATTTTTGCTGAACATGAGCAACATAAATAGGAGCAGCAGAGCTGCGCCAAGCACAGATTGTCCTTGAGCCAAAGGTAAACAAAGAAAACGTTTACAATGAGACGCTGTGGCCTGAATAAGCACCAGGCAACTACAAATACTGGACAAAAGTTTTTTGTTTTTGTTAATTATAAGACTAAAGTAAGGTATTTATTTTGTACATTTTCAGGAACAAAACAGTTCAAAGTGCTTGTATCTTTTCCACAATATTATGACAATAAGGTCATATTAGTAGAATAAAGACGTAATATTACCAGAAGAAAATGATAAAAAAAAATTTAACGAGGCTTCAATACAGTTAGATGAAAATATTCTATCAGAATCTTAATAATTGGATGTTGATGTCTTAAAGTATTTTCCTACTTTAAGACATCAAGTAAGATGCCTTACTTGACATCTTACTTCACAAGATGCTCAACATTTCTATTTTTCCTTTATTATTTTTTATGTACAAGTTCTCATAAAATTACTATTCATTTTCCTAATATTATGACTTTTTATTATATCGTTTCTACTTTGGTGATATGATGAGTTTATTCTTGGACTATAATGACTTTTTTTTTGTATCGTTCTTGTATTCTGGTAAAATTATGACTTTAGTCTTGTATTATTACAACTTTATTTAGATAATTATGAGTTTATAATGACCTAAAAACAAGGTAATTATAAAACAAAAAGTTGTATTTTTTTTTCTTTATTCTGGTAATATTTGGACTATTTTCATGATATGCTGATTTTTTTTTTGTTACGAGTTTATTTTTATTATGTTTTGAGTTTATTCTGGTATTATTTCGACTTAATTGTCATACAACTATTCTGGTAATATTACAGCTTTATTGTCATAATACTACAACTTGATGCTGATAATATTACGACTTAATTATGTTAAATGCAACTTTATTCTGGTAACATTTTAACTTGCTTCTCGTACAACCTTTCTCTTGTAATATGAATTTATCCTCATAATATGACTTTAATCTAGTAATATAATGACTTTACTCTTGTAATATTACAACTTTATTTAGGTAATTATGATTTTAATCTTGTATTATTACAACCAAATATTTGTCCTCATAATATTACGACTTTATTCTTGTAGTAATACTTTATTTTCATAATATTACGACTTAATTCTGTTATAATGTAACTTTATTCTGGCAATAATATTACTTGCTTCTTGTACAAATGTATTCTCATAATATTATGAATTTATTCTCATAATATTACAACTTTTTTCTGGTAATTTTATGTCTTTACTCTGGTAATATTACGGCTTTATTCTGGTAATATTTTGACTTTGCTCTTGTAGTTTAACGTTTTTTTTTCTTCACCTGGCCCTAATACTCTGTTGTAGACAAAATCCAATCTTTATTATTATTCCTTGCATGTCTCTTCTGCCACCCTATCTGCCTTTAATATGAAATAATTCCCTCCTTTAACATGGAGATGGGAGAAAACCATGTGTGTTACCAGCAAGCCTTGTGGACCCAGTTTTATTTAAAGGTTAGAGCCATCAAAAGGACCTGAGGAAATGTCAGAGCTTTGATAACATCGAGCATCAGGAGCCATGTAGTTCAAACAGAGGAGAAACGTGGAGCTGGCTCAGCTTCCCTGCCCTGCTCTCAGTTATTTTCAACAGCAAAAAGAGCCGTGATTGGAGGTAAAATGAGAAAGACCCGAACGTTTCGCTGATTGCAATGGTGTCAAAGTGGAGAAAGAATAAGGAAGTGGAAGAAAACTGATGCAATTTCGCTCAATTTTAAATTGATCTGCAAGAAAAAGAAAGGCTCCCAGGCTCCAAAAGCATGGAAACTGACTTTTTTACACTTTTCCTGGAGATATTTTTTAACATTTTAAAGAAATATTTTCCCCAAAATAAAATATGTATTTCTTGAGAAAGTAGGAAAGATCAAAGTGTTTGTAGATGAAAAGCTATTTAATTAGTTTCAATCAAATAATCTTAAGAGTTTTGATTCTTTGGGTCACAATTTGATTCAATATCAAATATTGATTTAAATACTAATAAATAGCATAGAAGTAACTAATTGGAGTACCTATACTACTTGTTTTTATTGTTTATGTTTTTATTTTTTCTGCCATATGTATACGCTACATATATGCCAGTCTACATACATCCATTTTTAAACTAAAATATCTGAATATAAAACAATAGCAACAATAACATGAATGCTCAAGGTGGAGCATAAAAGTTAAAACAAGACATGACTGTATTAAAACTGAAGTGTGTGCACTGCAAAAACACAAAAACTTACCTAGCAGTATTTGCTAGTTTTGTTGCAAATATAGGCAATAAGATAAAACTAAGTTACAAATAACTGATCAATAATTTATGCCGATAACTCCTTAAAAAAGTTGTTCTGACTGACCGAATCGTCAGCAGAAGGGTCCTGCACGCTGTGGTAAAACGCCGCGCGCTCGTCCTCGTCCTCCATGTAGACCGGAGGCTCGTAGGAGGTCAGGAAGGTGGACGGCCGGTACAGATGCTTGTTCAGGTGGTGCTGTCTCTTACTGGAGGCCTGCAGGAAAACCAGAGACGGTTACAAACAAAGGGAAGCTTCCCGAGCCTCAGCAAAACACGCTTGCTTTCACACACTGCGGCGTTTCCCCTTTGACATGGGTCGATACCGACGAGTCAAAATGAGTGAAATTAAAACACAGTATAATCAGCCAGCGCTTTCCGGATGATAAGCAAAGAAATTTAATGTAATTGAATTGAATTTCCCTTTGGAATTAATAAAGTTTTTTTTTTATTTGAATTTGAAACCAGCCGGCCAAATGTCCTGGAACTCAGCTTGGGTTGCTAGGCAACGGGCTGGGCTTCTCTGGGCGTTGCTAGGTAACGGTGCAGCATCCGTTACATTCTGGAAGTTGTTGAGGTTTTTTTTGTGTGTCATTTTCGAAACACAAAAGACATTAACTTAATGCCAAAAACGGCTGGGTGTTTTTTTTTTTCAAGCAATTAATTTTTAGAAGGAGCAGAAACCCAGATAGAATGTTAATTTTGTATAATACTTCCCTATGAGGTTAGAAAACAAACTATTATACAAGTAAATCTGGAAATTAGAATATTATACAGACGTAACTGAAAGACTGAAAGGTAACTGTTCTATTAAACAAGATTTGGCTTTAATTTCTAATATTTTATTTTGTAATTTTATACACAGATGAACAAACATTTGATTTATTTATTTATTTTTCCATTTACAGTTAAATTTATCTCGGTCAGACTAACACTCTATGTTGCCTGTGCCAGAAAAAGACTCTACAAACCAAAGTTTGCATGTCAAATGTTAAAAGTTTCTAACAGTTAGAGTCAAGAGGGAAAAATGGCCGTGGTATCCAAATACGAAGTTTTAAGAAAACCCTTTAATATCTGTAACTTTTAAGCTCAAACTTAAATATTTATATTTGTAATAGACTTGCGTTTAAGGCAACCAGTGTGTTTACAAAAAGTGAGCAAAGCAAATTCTTGCAACAGATTTAGTTAGCATGCAGACAAATGCACTGAGAACACTGCATCCTCTATTCCAAAACAAAATATGATTAAAAATGCTTAAATTCCAACAGTTACTGTATAAATAGAAAAAATTAACAGCCTCATCAGTCGACCAGCTTTATGCACCTTTGAACAGGCATTTCAGTCCAAGACAATTGGATTACATTTCACTATTCCTGTACATTTTTTTGTCTTACATCAGAAACTGAATATTTTAAATAAACCCAACAAGTTTTGTTTGTTACCGAAAACAAAAAAACTCATTTACAGGAGTATTTGGGTTTTTTAATCTTATTTAAAACAGCCATTTCAAGGGATTTTCCTTTTTAAACTGATCTATAATCCCCTACACGTGACAAATAGACCCATCATCATAGTGTGCGAGACATCCCATATCATGATGCTTACACCACTGTGCTTCACAGAGGTCTGGGACTTGAATTCATTGTTTGAGGGTTGAAAATTTTGCTTTCATCTGTGCAGAAAATGTTACTCCATTTCTAAGGATGCACTGAAATAAAAATATCTGGTATTTACATTATAGTTTATGGCAAATCACCAATATTTACCTAATCTGGTTATTTAGTTGTGAGCACAACCGTAAGTGGAAAACGGATTATCTTTGATTGGATTAGCTGCTGTATTTCCTCAGATTAATTCAAAGTTGGATTATGCTCAGGGATTTTCCTCCACAGCAGATTGAACCGATTATAAATTAACTCTAAAAAAAAAAAATAAAAAGCCCTTCAAAGATCAAGAGGATTTCCATTCAGCTAAATGTAATAATTAAATGCATCCTCTCTATTTATCTGTATTTACTGCATGACTTCCTTTAAGAAATGTTTTGAAAAAATGTGCACAAAGTCCAAAATAAACAGAAAAAAGTTAGGAAAAACATTAAATGCTGGACAAACATGTTTATTATCTCCTACTCAGTTTAGTTTTACAGCTTTCTGTTTTGTTTTTCCTATTTACAGGCATAATTAAAAGTTAGGATAATAAAATAATTCATTAGATCTTTTGGACACAGATCAATCAAGTTTTAGTGATCTTGTTCCCAAAAACATAAAAACTGCGCCCCGAACTGAGAAGGATTCAGTCTTTCCACATTGTTATAACATTTATAGCAAATGAAAACAGCAAAAATGTGTTTACTTAGATAAAAAGAGGAAACAAATTAAAAGCAAATGAAAAAAGGAGGGGGGGAAACACTGGAAATTAGAAAACAAAGATTTGGGCTCCCAGCCAGTACAACTGAATAAATTTCTTAGCTTTTATTTGAGTATTAGTGTTACGTTATATAGTTGAAGGGTTTGGCAGATGAGTGGCAGTTACCTTTTTAGTGTACATGCAGAGGTTGGGGGTTCTTCCAGGCACAGGGATACCAGCTTTTGTCAGTTTGATGAAATACTTTTGAACCCTGCTGGCAACCTGGGATGTTTCAGGAGGAAAACTGATTCATTAATCACTTCCAGCAGAGGAAAGTAACCGAGCTCAAACACCTGCAGCTTCACCTGTTAACAAGTTTCAACCTAGGACTTGTTTTCCATTAAAAGAGCAAAGATAAAAAAACACAAATGCTACCAGAAGTGAGGCAGTTAATAACAGTTTTACAATTATTTTTGATGTTTTTCTGCTTTCTAACGTGGGAGTCACCTGTTTGGCCGTTCGATTGCCGAGCTCATCAGCGATCTTCTGCCACCTTTTGGACTCCACTTCTTCAGGCGGGAACTTAACAAGAAGCTGCTCCAGTTTTTTCTATGAAATAAAACAAAAACGTTCAGATAAATCTGGAGCTGGGAATATTTAGGCGCTTGGCAAATTGATCCGATTATAATTCAGAAATTCAAGGTGCGACTCTAAATCGATTGATGTAATATTGACGCACACATCCTCATCTTTTTTTGCATCACTAGCTCTGCAGTTTATGATTGGAGGATATATAAGCTTTTTTTATTTCCACGCCCCAGCTGAAAAATGTAATATAGCACCTCTTGTTTAAAAAGATTTTCTTCCAACTTCACACATCATGCATGAAGCATGAATCTTTTCCAAGTGATTTATGTTAATGGGGTTATTTGGGTCAGAATTATGAATGTTCGCATCTTGATGCAATGAAAATTATGATTCTTTTTCTCCCACCCCCAGATGAAACTACAATAATCTTTCAAATCATTATAGTCACCAGGAAAATAGAAGGTTTTATGGATCAGGATAGAAACTTGATCTGGTTTGCGTTGAATTTACAAAGTTATTTAAATCCAACAAAAAATTTATTAGAAACACATCAGAGATTTTATTTAACAAAGATTAATGGGGGAAAAATTCATCTAATGTTTCTTATTCTTGTTTTTCTGGGGACTTTTTTTTTTGTACCCTGCGGTTTTGCTGTTCAGTTTGATTCTTTTGAGTGAATTTTTATTATCCAGACTGATTACCATGTGCAAGTTTTTGTTCCAATTACATTCCAACTCTGAAGCAAGGGTGGAAAGCAAACATCCTATAAGAAGTGTAGGCGGCAGCTCCTGCTGTGCATAGAAATAATTTAAAGAGCTATAAAAAGGTTCCCAAAGTGTGAAAGCACTTAACATATTTGGGTGGTGCCTGTTCTGCACAGCTAGACTTAGATTTTACTCCTCCATCATGACAACACGTCTCTCTGCCTTTATTCTGTTCAGACAAACTAAGAGCAGCTGGAAAATGTTCTGCATTTTTCTGTTGGTTTTATGGATCAGGGTTTGTTTTTGGGTTTAGTTCTGTCTTATAATAAAAAAGCCAAATATACTAAAAAATATGCATGCAAGGGTGGCAATAGCTTTTGAACTTTAAAAAAAAAAAATTTCCACATTATAACCACAGGCTTCAGTGCACTTCATAAGGATTTTATGTGATGGACCAAAGCACAGCATAATTATAAAGTAGGACATGATTTAAAAATGTTTGTATTACAATCTATTTTGACTAAAACGTTTAACGTGTAAGGTAGTAACTAACGTAATTTATCTATCAATTATTCTGATGATTAATTGGATAAGAATGGTCATTTAATGGTTATTTAAACCTTTTTTAAACAATATTAGGAATACATAAACAAAAAATGTAATTACTTTTTCAAATAAGAAAACAATCGTTTTGCCTAAAATGCAATAACATCCCTTTCCTTTAGTGAACTTTTGATTATTTGTTGCAAAAGATTCATTTGCAGGCATTTCTGCGTGACTATACATCAATTCAGTGTAATTTTATCAAATTAATCAAAAAAAAAAAAAAATAGATTTATGTCACTTATAGATAAGATATGTCATAAGTGAAACAATCTCCCAGTGGAACGACTATCTTTTAATTTATATTCAAGAATTATTAACTTAAAACAAGCTTTCTTTCTGAAAAGTTACTTGAAAGTTAGTTTTGTCTTTTTTTTTATGTGCAGTAAGATATTTGCATTTTGCAGAGAAGTAATAATATTCATTGCACTAAAACAATCCAAACAAATAATGTTAAGGTAAATGACATTCCTGCACAAATTAAATGTGTAAACACGATATACAAAGAGTTACAAAAAATCTGTAAAATAAAATATTTTAGGTAAATGCATTTGACCTAAAACAAGAAAAGTTTAGTCTGATTTAACTTCAGACAGGGAGAAAAAGGTATGTGAATCTTTTTATTAGGTGTATGAAAATATCTGGTTTGAAACGTAAATAATGCTTTCCAAATGTAGGCTTTTAATCAAACATTGTATTCTGCTTTTATTACAAACCTGATCAAGCACTTTCAAGGATTTTATGCAGAACTCAAGCACTTCCCAAACACCTACATTAATCTTAAAAACCCGAATGAACCCGGTATTCAAGATGGCACTAAATATAAACAAATTGCTGAGTGAATCCCAGGAAAAATGAAAACAATAAATGTACAGATTTGTGTTTAACTCCTGCTACCAACCTGTTCCTCCACCGTCCACAGCTGATTAAACGTGTCAGGCTTATTTGGGTGACAAATCCTCCCCCTGATCATCTGCCAACAACACACAGTGACAGGCATGTTAAGAGACTGACAAGACAAAAATAAAGCACATCGCCGCCGACATCTTGAAAGGATCTCAACATGCAAACTGCCAGGCAATATGAATCCTTCAGCTTGACAGAGAAAGGCTGGCTGTCAGACGTGGCTTGAAACGTGTCGCTGGGAGTGTGTGAAAAAAAGCAGCAGTTCCTTTTGACTGACAAACAAAATCCTTTCACTATGCAGAGGATGTCAGCTGGGAGAAAGCAAATGTGTCGGCACAAAGTAAACAAAAAAAGCAGCAGGCATAACTGAGAGTTGTTAGCTCGGAGCAGGAAGCTCTGCACCTTTCTAATCCAAACAATCAAATTAAAACGTAAAACCTGACTGCTGATGTGCTTGTGGGAGAGTGAATACACATACATGGAAAGAGGATAGAAGAGGCTTGTTTCCATAGATACTTTGTCATTTTTAAACACTTAAGCAGTAAGACTGAAAGGCAAGAGGTGGGAGGAGGTGTAAAAAGGTAAAAACCAGCTGATCTGTGAGACAACTAGTGACTCATCAGCCAGAGTTAGAAACTGCTGCTGCTGCATCTGTGCTAATGATGAACATACAGCAGCAATTCAACATTAAAAACTCCATTAATGAATCCCACATATGGATCTGTAAATCCTCCTGGTTCTTTCAGAGTAAATGTCTCAGAGTTTTCAGTGATTTGTGTTTATTTTAAAATATCAATTACTGAGATTTTATGGCCAGATGCTTTTACAGTGTTCAGGGTTTTCATTCAGGATCTGCAAAAACAAGAACATGGAAGGATAAATGAGGAAAAATAGGAGAGAGGGAAGGAATGAAGGACACTAAGAAGAAAAAAAGAGAAGACCCAAGGAGCGTATTAAATGAGAAAAAAATATAGAAAGGAAGGAAAAAAGACAAAGACACCAATAAATGCAAAAGAGAGACATGGAAGGAAGGATGCAAGAAAGAAAAAAAGAATCAAAGTAAGACAGGATGAGAAAATAGAAAAGGATGAAAGACAAGAAAGGACAAAAGAAAAAAATAACAAATGGAAGAAAGATGGAAGAAAGAAAGTACAAAGGAAGAAAAGGTTAAAAAAAGAAAGAACAAAGGAGAGAAAGGCTGAAACAAAGAAAGGATCAAAGGGAAAAGAAACAGAGAAAGAAAGAAAAAGGACCAGAGGAGGAATGAAAGAAAGGATAAAAGAACCAATGAAAAGAAAGAAGCAGAGAAAAGTAATTAAAGGACAAAAAGAATGAATGAAAGAGCAGAAAAGGAAAATGTATAAGGAAGAAAGAAAGGAAGGTCACAAAGACAGAAGGTAGTAAACAAGAAAAGGAAGGACAAAAAAGTGATGGAGGACAAGGACAGAAGAAAAAATACAAGAACAGAAGAAAGAAAAGACAAGAAGGAGGAAGAACAGAAACAAACAACAGGATTGGGAATAAAATCTCAAAGTACTAATATTATGCTGTTCTCTTATTTTGTTTTTCCGTATTTATACGGACCTGGAAACTCCAATATCAGTCTCCGTATTTCCCACCGACTGTGGGACTCTGTACCTGTGTTTGCCTGCCGTTCTCAGGGGCGTCACTGGTGGGAAGAGAGGAGTACACGGCTGACGATTCACCTTCTTTCTTGGGTTCAACAGGACTTTTTGGTCTAAGAGGCAAACCTGTAGTAAACAAAAAGGATCAAATCAACGTCCAATTCTAAAAATATAAAAATTAGCTGAACAAAACTTCAGACTTGCCTTTATCAAAGATTAACTTCAGCTGCCGGGTTTTCCGTTTCTTGTCGCAGAACTCTCTCTCGAACTCCCCCAGACCGGAGGTGTACTGTTCCCAGGCGATGTCCGGGAGCTGGACGACCCGCTGAGGACACGGCAGACCCAAATTCGCCTGAGACGCAAAAAGAAAAACACTAATTAAGTTAAACAATTAAAATAGGGCTGAAGCGATTAATCAGATTAACCATGATGAATTGAAATAATTGTCAACTAATCCAGCAGTCGATTAATCGTTAACCGAAGTAGACAGAGTCGGCAAAAGTTTCAGACGAGAAATTAAGACAAAACTGGACATAAAATATAGATATTTTGTATTTAAGATAAAAAAAAAAAAAAAACCACATTTGTCTGTAAAAATGTTCTCCCCAGAACAACTGGTTCAAATTCTGGGAGAAAAAAAATCTTAGTTTAAACACCTTTTGCTATCAAATTATTAATCGGTTAATCCGTAAAGTAATCGACAGATCAACCCTGCACTGATAAGTCAACCAAAAAGTGCTGAGCTTTTCACATGTTAGAAGTGTTTATTAGCTGCACATGCTACAAATAATCAAGGAATGGTATATAACTGCAATTTAGACAATAAAACGTTAATTCTCATTTTTAAAAAGGATTTAAATTAGTTTTTTAGTTGCATATTTAATGCATTTCTAGTGTATAAAATAGGCTTTAAAGGTTAAGTGAAAAATCTGTAAAATGAGACCATTTTTCTCTAAACTAATAGGGTTTATTATCAAAATAATCAATAACTAAAATAATTTTTAGTTGCAGCTTTTAATTAATAGGCTTCATCTTTGGCGCAACAGGACAAACACGGTGAACCACATTCCTCTGGTTTTCCAACATTACATATTTTTCTTCTATTTAAACAAATAATTGCTGCCAGTGTCAGTTTTATTTAAAGAAATAATTAAATTGAAAGGAAGAAAAAAAAACAACAGAGGAAGCTGAGAGCAACTTCTTCCGTGTGTTTGCGGGTTTCCCTAAATGGCTTGTGGCAAAATGAGCATCTTATGGCTTCCTGTCAACAGTTTCTCTTCTACAAAGTCCAGATTTGAGAAGAAATGCATGCTGAAGTTTCACATTATGACTGTCATTTCCTCCAAAATCGTGCACTGGTTTGAGTCCAACAAAATCCAAGAGAAAAAGCGAATATATTCATGTCGTATTAGTACTGCAGAGGGCTCTGTGTTTTGTTCACCTGTTTCTGCAGCTGCTCCACAAAGCTGATGGGTTCAGAGAGAGCCTCCCTCTGCTGACGTGCCAACGTCTCCAGGTCCAGAATGGCCTGGGCTCGCTGCGCCTCCAGTACTACGATGGTCTGCAGCAGCCTCTGATAACTGGAGGAGAGGGAAACAAGGTTAGACCGGGGAGGAATGTCAGGACTGATTACATTATTTAACCGGACGTCTGCAACATAGCAGTGCATCAAGAAAGAACCTTGAAGATGTTTCAAATGCAGCCATTTTCCACTTATCTACAAGGAATATTTGGGATGTCAATGTCAAACTCTCTTTCTAGATGATGCTTCTGTAAATTGCATACAAATTAAAGTTCAAAAACGGCAACAAAAAAAAGGAAATTGCACAATCGCTCTTGCCGTCAGAACTGCATGTTTGACCTTTCTCCTCAGACCGTCTGGAGTAACTGAACAACTGAAAACTGAAGCAACACAGACTGAGTGGCGCTGATCCAAATGCTTCCTACTGTACAAAGCCATAAGCTAATGTAGGAGATCAAATGGCCAGAGGGCATCGACCCCACTGAATGCAACAAATCAGTGCAAAAGGACACTTTTATGTACTCTAAGCCAAGCAGGCTGAAAGTACAGCAACCTTTATGTGCTGGAGAGCAGGTCTGTCGTGATATGTCACTGGATAATAAACTGTCACCAGAGGTTATCATAAGTTATCATAATAAATTATAATATTGTTGTTTTGAGACCATTTTAAAGTAATACAATGATAATAATGGCATAACAATGCAAGATCACCCAATTCTAACAAACATTTAACACTGGACCTGCAAGACATTTAAATACTTAAAATAAACAACAAATAAAATGTTTGTGAACATAATTGTCCTTCAAAAAAAGGGAGAGTTAAGATCAAAACACCAGACTGAAGATGTTTATCACCCAGTTTTTAGTTACAAGAGAAAGAAAAGTACAACTATTGATGGTGCAAATGGAAATTATTAAGCTCGTTTAAACTCATCATGCGATTAATTAATTTACTGTTTATTGCGACAGGGCTACTGGAAAGTAATTCTGATTAAAACAGCAGGAAGAATGCAAGCTTGTTTGGCTGAGTGCATAATATCGATGCACTGCCAAAACACAAAATCTTACCAAGTATTTCTTCAAATATGCTTAAACATTATGTACATTTTTAAGTGAATTATTTATGCTTTCACACTGGACAAAAACACAAAATCTTAACAAGAATTTTTAGTTTAGTTTCTAGTGCAAATATCCTACTAGACATGAAATAAGACAAAACTGACTAGTAACTTTTCAGGACCTTATTTTCAGTAAATATGTCCCTAATATTGATAAAAGGTCTAAGTTATATGATCTGCCAGTGAAACTAGTACTTTTTTGATCAATTTTAATCAATTACTGGCTTAAAACAAGCTCTTATTTCTTGCTGAAAAGTTACTTGTAAGTTAGCTTGACTTATTTCAAGATATTAAGATATTTGCAGTAGAAAGTAGACCAAAAATACTAGATAAGATGTTTTTGCAGTGTGTTGAGCTGTTTTGGGAAAAGCAGGAGGACTTGGTTGTGCTTTTTAGCCCTCTGGAGTTCATCCAAACATCCAGGGACGAGTCTGGTGTTTTATTGCCACCTACTGGGCCTGTGGTCTGACAACAAACAAGGCCACATGATGTAAAACTGGCCTGGATTTGAATGTTTCCATTTTAATGTTTAATCACTGATTTGAAGACAGCAAATGACGGCAAAGCGGATATAAATATAGGATGTTCTGTCAGGGAACAAATTACAATCCGTGATATTTCTGTTTAATCAGCAGCTCTAAAAATGCCACATCATGCCTGCATAAAAATGACTCCAGGCCGCATCGATCCAAGCTTTAAAAATCCTCCTCATTCAGCAAAGGCAAACATTGCCATGACACTAAAGCGTGATCAAATTACAAAGCAATATGAGAGCACTGAAATCCCATGACTGCTTTTAAAACCTCTAACATTTACTAGTGTAAACGACAAAACGGATCTCATAAATCAGAGCTGTTAGCCACCAAAACTTGGTTTGTTTTCTTAATTATGTCAAATATTAACTGGAAAGATATCAGATTTAGAGAAGAATGATTTGCAAGTCAAATTTTTTTCCCTTACAGATTTCTTGTTTTTGTTTTATCACATTTAAATGTTTCAAATCATCAAACTAATGTTAATATTGGATGAATCCTAAAATATCCAAAAAGCTATTTCCAAACAATTATTTCACTTATCAAGGAAAAAAGCTATCCAAAACCTCCTGGCTTTGAGGGAAAAAGTAATTCTCTCCCTTGATAAATCATGAATTAACTGCACCAAATCCCCACCCCAATTATTACCTGACCTGCAGATATAATAAATAACTTAAAAAGATTATCTGAAAGACTACATAAAGCAACACATCACCCAAGAAACGGTAAGAAAAGTCAACATCTGTCAGTTTGGTTTGGAAAGGGTTACGAGGACATTTCTAAAACTTTGGAAAGCCAGCAGCAAGACATACCCAACTGGGGAAAACATGCAGTGGTCGGGAACCTTCCCAGGAGATCAATCAAAATTACTCCAAGATAAAGTTGACCTTTCAGTCAGGAGTTCACAAAACAACCCAGAATAACATCTAAATCTCTGCAGGACTCGCATGCCTCACTTCAGACCAGAGCTCATGATTCAAGAATCAGAAAGAAAGAGAGGGAAAAATGAGCTAAAACCTCATGGAGGATGATGATCATCAAGATCATCAAGACGTTTTGATGATCCCAAAGAGTCTGGGGAAAATATTCTGACCAGGACTAAAGCGAACATTATTTGGAATGTGTGCATCTGGTTACATTTGACCAAAAATATGAAACAGACCATCATACTCAGAGTCATTAATGGTGGTGGTAATGTGATGGTCTGGGGCTGGACGACTTGTTATAAATGATGGGATTGGGACTGAAAATCCTGCAGAGTGTCCAGCCATCAGTACAGGACAACAATCTAAAGAACAGTAGCAAGACTTTGTGAATAACTTAAAAAAAAAAAAAAAAAAAAAAACAAATTTGGGGGTGGTTTAGCTAAAGTCTTGATTTCAGACACTCAACACCTCTAATGCGGCTGAATTGACATGTTTCTAAAGACTGTGATGAAATTAATCAGTGATTATTGCCAGCTATTGCAAACTATGGATGCCAAGTTTGAGTAGAACAATCAGTTATTACTTCTACAAGAATAGACTCCCAAAGTCCCAGTTAGATTTTGGTAGCATTTTTTAATAAATGCATCATTTGAAAAACTACCTGTTATACTTACTCAATTATTTTTTATCTGGTGTCAAAATTAGTTTGCAATTTAAGTGACCAAAA
Organism: Poeciliopsis retropinna; assembly: GCA_010277075.1. Lineage (NCBI taxonomy): Eukaryota > Metazoa > Chordata > Actinopteri > Cyprinodontiformes > Poeciliidae > Poeciliopsis > Poeciliopsis retropinna. Next base: position 5,607,298 of record VMRM01000021.1, read on the forward strand.
AAAGCAACAATTTTCAGCGCAAACGCCTTTTCACCCCACCATACATTGAGAGAAAACTCCTTATTGGGAAAAACTTTTGGACATGTTATGAATAATGACCTATTAACAGACTTCACTGTACTTCAAAGTCCTTGATACGTTTAAATTTAGGTGTTCAACATTACGACTGCAAAGCTGGTTACCGTATTTCTATTGTGATGCATTCATAGTCAGTAGTAAATATTAATTGATGGAGACTATGGTTTTGATGCACACACCTGAAATAGATTTTAAAATCATCCAGATGCTGAAGATTGTAGGAACTGATGACAGAAAAGCAACAAAAATTAAGACATTTTATCAGTGGGATAATAAATTAATCTGATGCGTAGAAGATTTAATGAGAATGTTTTTCCCGCATTTTCGCAACTCCAAACCAAATTTACTTTGGAAAGTAAAGATTTCTTTAGACTTTAGCTTTGTTTGGGCAATGTTTAAATTCTTCCCTAATTGGTCCCCTAGCTCTACAAGACAGTGTGTATTTCCATTTAAAAAGACTTAACTCCATAACTTGGAGGACTCAACAGCTACATTAGACAATCCAAAAACGGTCAAGCAGAAGATCAAGGAGTGAACAGACATCCAAAGGCTGAAATCCCCAAAATATGTTCGTTCTACTTCTGTTTGCATCTGCAGTTTAGAATTTTTTAAAGATTGTATTTATCCAAACTGGAACTATCAAAGATGGGTTTTTTTCTGTTGATCCATCTCGTGACAGATGTGCACAGAGTCCAGCCTCAATAATATGTATGTTTTTGAACCGTCCCCCATATCTCAACGTATTGGAACAATATTTCAAACCATTTACAGAATTCTGAAGAAAAAGGTGATATCAGGTCGAATCTGGGCTTTATTTGGAGATACTACATGACTTTCCACCCTCCAGACTGTATGGCACTACTGCATAGGAAACCCCTGCTCACTTTGCACGAATGAAATTAATTTAGGAAAGAGAAAATAATTTTTGAAGGTGAAATCTGAACTTTTGTTTACTCAAAATGGCAATCTTTTATAGAACATCTTGGTGCAAATGTATAAATTTGTCTACAATGTGTTCTGAAGATGTATGATGTCCTGCATGTGTTTTGGGAAAAAAAGAGTGAAAAAGAGTGAACAATGAGCCGAGTTTGATACTGGTACCAACATTGGGTCACTGTCCGACCCAATTGCATACCGACATCACTACATACAGGTGTGAATTCACACCAGATCTCTAAACTGCATTAATGCACATTCATTTACTTACTATCAACAGTGCCACTTTGCTTTACAGTAATGTAGCTACAAAGTTAGTTGATCTTTCACTATTATGTAAAAATAAAATCTGGTGTTGGAGGAAAATTGTGTAGATTGACTGACATTTGATTTTTTCCCCCTCTTTTGTTCAGCATCGAGTTCCATTACTCTTTCCTTCTCCTCCTGTAATAATAATAATAAGCACATGAACAGCCATAACTGTGTTCATTCACTAATGGACTAATATGTCTGTTGGCTTTGTCTAATGCAATTTTGCTGCGGCAACATATTGGGCGATTTGGCCCAAAGTAAAAGGAGTTGCTGTAATATTCATCTGTGTGCCAAACTTTATGTGCACTAGTGACAGATCTTACTATTTATAATCTCGGCTTAATGAACAAGATTTTAAATCTCAGTAAAAAAAACAAACAAACAAAAGGAGTGAGGAAAATGTAGGGAAGTTGTAACTGATATAGTTGTCGCAATATTTAACAATTGAGTGATATTCAGTCCTATTAACTACACATTAAACTAAAACCACATACTGGATTTTATGCATATTTACCACATGTAACATTTAAACATGAGACTGTTTTTACTTTATGCAATAAGGTGAAACAAGAGCTAAAGTACTATGATCCAATATCCCTTGAGAGCTCTCACATACTCTTTGTTGTGTTTAAGAGCCAGGTGGTCTGACTCAAAGTAATACACGTCTGGTTCCTCCTCTTCCTCCTCCTCCTCCTCTTCCTCTTCTTCTTCAACTGCCTCACTTCGTGTTAGCTCCTTGCCATTTTCTGTCTCCTTGTCCTCCATAAAGTCACTGTCCTTCTCACCTACTCTACAACTAGGATTCACAGAACCTGGCTCCTCACTGGAGAGGCCAACTGAGTCTGAGCAAGAAGGTTCCTCTAACATTGGACAGTCGTCCTCCACCTCCCCTTCTTCCCTAAAGGGACCATTGTCTGTCATAGGAGAGCTGGGTTTGGAGGGAGATGCTTTCCCACCAGACACAACTCTCCTAGGTGAAGTCCGCAGGGTATATCTGTGTTCGTTGAGCTCTGTGAAAGAAGGGGTCATGCTGGACATTGAAGGGTTGCACTCTGGTTCTGTGGGGGATTGGGGTGTTGTGGGTGTGGGCATAGTTTCTCCTGAGTTGCTGTTGTTGACTGAACTACAGTTTACGTTCGCAGTAGAGGACAAAGTGGAGGCAGCAGGTTCCTGTACTGGTGATGGTGACCGGCCGTTTGTATCACCCTCGCTCACAGTCACCTGCTCCTCGTGAGCCAGACCCAAGGGGTCACCCACCACATCGACTTCCACCTCCTCCACCTCCTGCTCTTTGGCCATTATCAACTCAGGAACAGGATCTTCTACAGCACCCATAAATGTTAGTGCAGATGAGGCTGGTGATTCTCCTGAGCCAGAGACCTCCATTTGCCCAGGTACAGAGTTTCTAAAAGGCACAGAGGAGTCAGGGGATGAGGGAGCCTCCATTTGACTGCCATTTAGCAGAGAAGGAAAGCTGGTGGCAGAGGTGGGGGTTGCACTGGGATGTTCAGTGACTGTGCTAGTTTCCTCTGCATCAGTTTCTCGGAGTCCATTAGAGGCCTTATGGGAATTTTGTGGCAAAACTGGCCCATCACAATCCATGCAATGATCTTCATTCACCTGCCGCCCAATTACCTCACCTTCCTGCTCACTGAGGATAGACGAGGCAGGCGGTGCATTACAAGAGTTGTGACAGGGTAAGTCCTCACAAATTAAGTCCTTGCAAGGCTCTGAGACAGAAACTTGACTTTGGGGATTCAGAAACCCTTGGTCCTCTTCGTGTCCCAGAAACTCTCCAGAGAGAGAGCACTGCTTGGCCCTTTTGATTGGAGGCGAGGTATTCCGCCACTCTTTCCCTGTGTCACAGTTCTCGGACTTCTCTTGTTTAAGGTCTTTTTCCAAACGGGACATGCCCCGCTTCCTAGAGACGGTCGAATGATCCTCATCACCTGCAGGAATACTGGAGTCAGCTATGTTTCTCTGCAACATGTCCAGTTGCTGGCTATCTTGCAAGGAGATTTCCTGTGGTTCTGTGTCATGTTTAGCAGCATGCTTTGACTCCGTCTCAAAGTCTTGATTAAGTTCCTCACCAGTGTCCTGCTTGTTGTCTTGTTTATTGTCATTCGACTCCTGCCTCGACTCTTTGATGGCGTCCTGCTCCGACTCCTTGACGGCGTCCTGCTCCGACTCCTTGACGGCGTCCTGCTCCGACTCCTTGACGACGTCCTGCTCCGACTCCTTGACGACGTCCTGCTCCGACTCCTTGATAGCGTCCTGCTTCGACTCCTTAATGGAGTCCTTACTTGTATCCTGCTTCGAGTCTTGCTTAGAGTCCTTGCTATTCTTCTGTTTTGATTCTTGTGTAGAGTCCTTATTTGTATCCTTCTTGGACTCTTGCTTGGACTCCTTGCTATTATTCTGTTTTGACTCTTGTGTTGCGTCCTTACTTGTATCCTGCTTTGACTCTTGCTTGGAGTTCTTACTAGTATCTTGCTTGGCCTCTTGCTTTGAGACCTTGCTGGTATCAGGCTTTGACTCTTGCTTGGAAACCTTATTGGCATGCTGACTTGACTCTTGTTTGGAGTCTTTACTAGAATCCTGCTTTGACTCTTGTTTGGAGTCCTTACTGTTATCATGCCTTGACTCTTTTCTGGCATCATGCTTGGATTCCTGCCTGTTGTCCTTATTGGTATCCTGCTTGGACTCTTGCTTCTTTTTGGGGGAGCGTGCCCTAGGTGTTGGAGATACTGAGGTCTCCTCTGGCTGGGCGATGCTGCGGTTTCTGAGGGTTCGACCACAAAACTTCTCATCCAATCCATTGAGCCCCACTGATGATCTTGTGACACGCGAAGAACGGGACGCGGCCATACTACGGCGGGTGCCTACAGTCTCCTCATCCTGGTGCACTCTCCTCTGCAGCAGAATGTGGGCATCTGAAAGACACAAACCAATGCATTATTGTCATAAGTAAGATGTACTGGTAATAAAACACAGCAACCTTTCTTGTCTCTGTAAAGTCTGTCTCACAAAGCACTATATATGTTGTAATTATGCAACTTTGCCTAGTAGAGTGTTTATTTTAAGCCTCAAATGTGAGCTTCGCAATCTGTTTCTATGTTTTAATACAAGTATTTCTTAAGTTGCCAAGCAGTATTGAGAGAGTCTACTAACAATAACATCTTAACAAGTGCATAAGTAGTGAAGAAACCTAGCACACTTTAATTTTGTTTAATTAAGCACATTCTATGCACCATGCAGAAAAAGAAATATTTACAAAGTGATTGAAATTACAAAGTGTGAAAATGCCAAGTCTGGCAGTGGTAGAACAAGTGCACCATATCTTCCTGTTCTATCTTTGTCATCCTTTCTGTCAAGCTACTGTTGAATAAAGGCCACTAGTGCCATAAAAAAAAGCTTTATGAAGAAAAAAATAGTGAGCTGCTATTGTAGAACAATAAATATGTTTTTAATTGTGTTTATCAAAAGGATTGTTTTGTCCAGGACAGCGACCAGCTACCAGGAAAAACTTGGAACTCAGCAAAATGTAGACAGATTAACAGAGACGTTGCTATAAAAAGTAATGGAGCCTGGATAGAAGAAACTCCTGGGGTGAAAATTTTGAGACATTCGTGGAAAGTCCAGTGTAGTTTGAGTGAACAAACTGATGCAGGTCAGAAAACTGGATTGGTTTAGATTCAAGCACACCAATTTAAGTAGATCACTATAAATCCAAATGTTGTGAATTTTGGGTTTGTTTGATGGAGAAGTGTAATTTACACAGCGAAAATGTAATTTTGTTGTTACATTTTGTCACCAATCCAATTCCCAATAAATTGGCGCCCAATGTGGGGCCTTATCCACGACCGTAAAATATGAAGAGTTTCATGCTCTACCAACTGAGCTAACCAGAGACAGCCAAGGAAAAATGTTTTCCACTCATTATTGTTAGTAATGAAACTAATATGCCCATCACTTCTAATAAGGAGCATGTCAGGTGACAATTATGTGATTCTGCCTCCAACGTTTCACCCAAATTGTTACAAACACAGTCATTATAAAACCAATAAATGTCTCGCCTGCTTTGATATCCACAACAATTGCAGTCCTTGTTGGCGTCCTGCAATTGTCATTGGACTACTGCCTTGATGCATGTTGAATAAAACTTTAATTGAAATTTTATTCAACAAACCGAATAAATTAAGGATAGCCCCAAAAAGTATTAAAACAGGAGAATATGTGGAAAATCTGTGTTAGTAATGAGCAAATGACATCCAAAACTTTAAAAATACTAGTTGTTTAATTACAGCGCCTGGCAAATTAGAAAATACACGTGCAACTGTCAGGATTAGTGAAGCTTTAGTGAAATTTAAAACCACACTTGGGCAGAATCAAACATTTGACAACACCTACTGACCTGACGGTCTGCCTCTATTTTACCAATGGTGGGAAACTTAATATATTTTCCAAATCAAGTCAATAAAAATCCTATTTAGAATTCAGAAGTGAAATTAATAATGTGGTTCTGAAAAAAAAATCCCACCTTTCCCTCAATAAGATAATTATAAAATGACCCAAGAATTAAATGAATAATTTACATAAAAATGAAACCTAGGGAGTTGTCTTAACATGCACAGGAACATTATACAATAATTAAATCCTAAATTTACAAAATATAAGTACATAAAAACAACATTTTAATTTTTAGTAATTTTCTTATCTCTAAAATCATTGCTTTGACTCAACAGCTAGATTAAGTAAGAAACCTCTAAGTGGTGAAAGGCATTTATCCTCCTTTATTATAATAAAGAATTTAAATTTTGTTGTAAGAATAATAAATTCCAAACCGCCTGAACACTTAAAGCATTGTCATGATTCTTACAGTTTACTAAACTATTTTCACCACTGACGGCTCTATCAGAGCATGAATAAATAATTCATTTCAAAATATAATTAAATGCAGTTCATGTGCAGAGCTTGGTGATAATAATAAAAATCACACTTCTTTGTGAAACGGATCCCGAAGAAACCCGCGTTAAAGTGCTTTTTGAGCAGAATTTTTTATTTTTATTGTGCAGAATTAATTTTTCTTTACACCACTGCACATTCAAAAAAAGACCAAGGTCTGAATTCAAGTTCTGCAGAGAAATCTGGTTCTGACAAAGCTTAACTGATGCAATAAATATTTGCTAATTAGTGTCATGCTTTCAGACTCTCTTCGCCTGAAATTTAATTGTTGACACTTAGTTGTTTAATGCAGCACAAAACTAACTTATTTCAATGCTAAATGCAGAAGATTTCAACCAAATATTTTTAATAAAATCTTGTAGAGCTGGAAACCTTGAATTTAATCAGTTTCCAGGCACGGAATAGATTTACTACTCATTATCTGAGCTCTAAACCCAAAAATAAAAATATATTAATACAGTTTACTTATTTATTACAAGACATTACAGCTACAGTTATTACAGAACATATTGCTTGTTTTCCAAATATTGTGCAGCCCCAGTCATATGTAATATTTTCATCCAGTTCAGTAGACTAATACCTGGCAACCAACCTGCCTCAAAGCTTCCTTTCATTGGTCACCTCCTGTTTCTTTCAGGGAGATAAAAACATGGTTGCAAATATATATATATAAATTTCCACAAGCCATGCTGAGATTATTGCTTATCTTGTGTAATATAGACTTGGTTTATAAGTAGACTGATATATCTGTCAGGAACGCCAAACTATGATTCCTTCATACTCAGATGAGATAACGCTGTAGACTTTGATTAGTCATAAGGCTGTTGATCTCTGCTGCCAGAGGGGCCAAACAGCTTCAATCTTTACATAACCTTTCAGAGTACCCAAAAATAAAAAATAAAAAAGTAATGTACACAAAGCATGACAATGAATTTCCTGACACAATTCAAGTAAAAGCAGAGCCCTTGAATGGTCACTCCCAGTCTTGCTTCAATATCCTGCTGGGAACAATGTATGGGTGTGAAAGCCAAGAAACTGCTTCATAATGTGAACAGGAATACAAATTAACATGTAAGTGTGTCTCAGAATAGCTGTGAATTTCCTTCTTGTGTTTTTTTTAATAAGACAGAGCCTGCATCTAACGTCAAATATCAAACTAAAAGCTCAAAAGGAAGATTGGGGGAAAAACAGACACACAACATGGTAGCTTTCATAATGAAATTATTAAAATATCCGACTTTACAATTAAAAGGCTTTGAAGTACTCATCTAAACCAAAATACACAATACATACACAAACAGAAAGTCTTGCATTATTATGCAGGATGTAATCTGTAATCAAGTTAGCTTTGTGCATGCAAATGTGTAATTAACGAGAGATGTTTACAGATATATATATATATATATAAATCCCCACTCTGTTGTTTTACACAACTGTTTTTCCTAAAGGATTCACAGTCAGAGACACAGAATGAAATATGCTCCAGATCAGGCTCCATCTAATAAATCTAACAAAAGGGGACAAAAAAACAAAACAACCTTACTCTGTAAAGGTCGTACTGAAGTGACTTTTACAGAGAGATGATCTCACTGGGCGTCCTTCTGCAGACGGTACAGGCATTCTTTCAGTCCACAGAGAAATAACTCACATTTGATAAACTGGCAGTTGCAGTGCTCATTTACATTACATCTCAATCCATCAATCTGAAGGGCATGCTCTGTCATAACAAATATATTTAAAACCGATTTCTGTCTCTACTTTAAGCAGGTTTTTCCTTCTGCAATATGCCAATAACAAATCTAGAGGCGTTTAATATTACTCCTACAAGTAAATACAAAAGCGGCCTGGACCCAGAATTACCATATGCACGTATTACTCACACTCCACTAAAGAGTCCAGATGACAAAGCTAATGTGATTCGTCCATGCATAAAGGAAGCCAGACAGAAGGTTCACCCTTAAACTTGACACCACGAAACCAATTAAGTGCCTTCATTTGACGAGCACCAAAGAAGGAGAAAACTAATCACTTCATCAAAATCATTACAGTTTAATTGAGTAACTATATGGAGCATTTGCTCTCATTTCTTTGTCTTGATAAATACTTTGTTGTTAACACATTTGTTTAACAACCAGTTGTCGGTGGGAAATGTGATGCAAGTCTCCCCAAAGCAAAGTTATCATTTCATTGTGGATTTGGCTGCCTGACCTGAGTTCTTGTGCAATCTAATGTCAAGTATGGCTTACAGAGATGTAATGACCGGAAAGTCGGAAAATCAGGAGAGCAAGTGACTTGCACAGTGTTGCTGCAGACTTTAGGGATTGATGGGTTTTTCAGAAGAAAAAACTGAAAAAACACATTCTGAGCTGGAGAACTGCATGGAAAACGAAACATTTACAAAATTGTAACAATAATATATACAGTCTTAACAGATAATTACTGGCAGTTGGAAGTGATTTAGGATGTTTTCACGTCTGATAGTTGAGTAGACTTGGTTCAATTTGGGACCAATATAGCAACATTTGTTACATTTTTACACTGCAAACAACTTAAACACTTTGAAAAACCTGTTCCCCTCCTCGCCTGTGGTGGTGCAGCACCACGAACCACTGAAAGAAACAACTCAAAACCCTCTGAAGAAGACATGAGGGCAACTTCCTTCACAAAGTGCAAACGAAAATGGAGTAACCTCAGATTTTGATGGTTGTAGAATTTCTTTTTTTCTTTGGCAACAGGCCACAAGTTATTTCTCCCAGACTACCGTGTTTGTTTTGGTTGCGTTTACCCAGAATGCCCTGCACTATAGTCCCCCCCCCCTCCTTTCGGAGTGGTCTCCAGTCCACTTGGCGTTCACATATGTGTTCGAAAGGCACCAGAGTTCACTTAAACTGAACTGAGACCGAGGTTTTTATGCAGACTCCAGTTCGTTTATTTTGGTCCATATCAAAGTTTGTGCATTCAGACTTCCACAAATAAACTGCACTTTCTAGGAAAACTAGAATTAAATTAAAGTGAACCAAACAGCGCTGGTGTGAATGGACCTTTTGGCAGCTATGTCAAAGAATTCATCACAGTTTGCTGCAAACCAATGAGGGTGAACATGCTGACCTCTGAGGATGACATTGCAACAGCAAGCTCAATGCCAAGTACAATAGTGTTCCCCGATGGTTGGAGTGTCTTACAGCAGGATAATTCAATTCACTTCAAAAATACTTTACTAATCCCAAAGGGAAATTAAAGATTTAAGCAGCCTGAACTAAGTTTGCACCCCGCCACAAAGCAAAAAGAGTTCAGGACCGGATTGAGGAGAACAACAACAATAAATATCAAGGGTTGACCAGGCCTCTGCATTCAGCCAGGTCTCAAATTAAATCTAGCATCTGTGGGATGTTCTGCACAAAGAAGGCTAATCCACAGAGGCTCCACCTCACAATTCACAGGACTAAAAGGATATTTCGCAAAGATTTTGATGACAGATACCAGAGCACAACATCAGGGGTCTAATAGAGTCCACAACTTGACAGCAAAGGAAGAGCAACACAATATTGACTAGGAGGTCATAATATTACGCTTATTGGTATGTCTTTTACAACCTACAACAGAAAAAATCCACTAGGACAATAATTAGGAAACAAAATTTAAAAAATTAGTCATGTTGCAGAAAAAAGATCTTATTTCTACTCCACATGTTTTGCTTTTAATAACATTTATTAGAATTTCCCCTCTACTCTATTCTAATTGCATAATTATGATTTTGAATGGTATAAAGATTAATAAAACAAACTCTCTCCAACCTCAAAATAGTAATTGTTCTTCCCCAAACTGCTGGTACAACTTTTATTTTATAAGTAAATATGATTATTTCTTCAGGATGGACTAGATGAAATTACTTCTTGAAGAAGTTTAGGTTAGTTTAGCTACACCATTTGGTCTACAAGCCTGTTGTGGAAGGAGTGAACTCTATTGCCATTATCTGTTAGCATTACAGCATCAGAGCCAGGAAACTGCTAAACAACCTGGACTGGGGGAATCAAAGAAGGATTTTTCTGAAAAAATTCCAGAAAATTGGACAAAAATTTAACAAAACTGCTTTACAACATAACCTTTGGTCAGAGGCTTCTTCATATCTACTGTAATACAGACTGCTACAGGAGATCCTTCCAACACAGAGCCACAAAATAACATTTAATTTAAAGTGTTTTTGAATGCTCTTTGTGGTAATAAATGCTGACTAACGCCTTACAGAATAAACGCAACATTTAAATATATAACTAATAAACCCAACCTTGCTGTAAATGATCCATTTCACGCCAGATGAGGTTAGTTTAAAGTAAAATTTGAAGTGTCAGAGCGAAATTAAATTGTTACCAAGCTAGGACACGTGCGGTTGTAATAAACATACTTCCTGTTCCTCTATAAAGCGCTTGTTTGGCTGTCAGTTGTGGTAACACGTGTTGATCTGATTGCATTACCAGTATGACAGATTTGGTTTAAAGTATGGTATATTTTGGGGGGGGGAACAAAATAAACGCTGTTCTCATTTAAGTGAAATAATACACAGTTTTATAAACAGTAACTGGTGGAAAGCGCCCTTGAGTTTTGCAGACTGTAATTTGTTTTAGCTAGTGTTCGCCTCTGTTGCTGACCTGAACTTCCAATACTTCCCAAAAGGCCTGCTGGCAACGGGAAATCCGCGAAATGGAGCTGCCATACGTACCGATGAGAATCGCTCAAATCCCCAACATCCCAGCTAATCAGATGCCGATAAAAGTTGGGAGACGTGAGGATGCAGTTAAAACCACAAAAACTAGACGGCGTTGCCGCAAAACACGTGCGACCCGTTAACAGAAAGTCTGCAAGCAGGTTAAAGTCGGAATTATTAAAAATACAACCTGACATTAACGCCAAACCAGAGGACTGGTCCCCCTGAAACGTTAGCGCCGTCCAACTTCCAGGGAGAGCACACTTAATCTATAGCATGTCGCTTAGCGGGCTAAACGTAGCAAACTTACTTACCATTAGCTCTCAGCGCGAGTTAAAAACGACACATTTTATCTCCAGACGCTTACACGAAAAATGCACAAGAGAAATAAGAAATAAAGTTACACCCTTTCCATGTCAGCCGGCGGATAAATAAACTCGAATCTGCCTGTTATGATCGACTAGTTAGCCAAGTTGGCTAACGTTAGCTTAGCTTTATCTCCAGATACTTTGAGTATCCGAGGGTCTGTTTTAGTTGTCGCTAACCTAATAAAATTAATAACAGCTGCTTCAGATATTTACTAAATCGACATTCAGATAAATGTGGTTATACTCAACGGTGTGTTTTAATAATTGAGCTGCTGCGTTCAGGCTCAAGTAGCACAGTTAGCCGCTAAGGCTAGCCGCAGCTAGCTGATTGTTCCGCGCACAACTTTGCCGATGTAATTAAGGTGCAGCCACAAATTAAGGCCGCACGCCTTATCTAATGTGCGACTGAATTCAAGTTTTGACATTTTTCTTTTCCTAATACAAGCGCCCCACGGGAGGTCCGCTCCTTAAAGGCTTTTGAAGCTGAAGAATTACACATACCTCACTTCCTTAAATTTGCCTCGGTCGCAGCCATGTTTTCAGTCCAGCCAACTAGTCTGGGGTGTGTGTGAGCCGACTCAGCCGCTCTGGTTAAAAAAGCAACACTTACCCTGAAGATTTTCTGCCTCTGCAAACTGTAATTCTGGCTATCAAATTACTAAACTAAAGACTGTACATAAACACATTTCTTCTCATTCTCTATACCAAGAGCGTGACATCAAATATGCACGGTGTTCAGCATGTTTGCATTAAGTTTTAATAGTGTCAGCCAGCAAAAGGAATCATCAGGGTAGATCTTAGTCAAATGCAAAAACTTGGAATACAGCATTTAGGTGACCTATCAGCCAGCACTTAAAGCTACACCATGCCCATACACAAAAATAATGCCTTTAATTAGATTGCTGATTTTCATTTCATACTACAAGATGCTTCCTATAGCTGTACAATTCTGTGAAGACAGACCACGTTATATGAGAAGCATTGCATCTACATGCAGTTTCATGTGACTTAAGTTAACCTGTGCTTGAGAGATAAGCATGCGTTACAGTCTGCCTGCCAAATATTTTCTACAAAAAAGAAACGATTGACATCATATTGAATCACTCTTTTTAGTGATAAATAATCAAGTGCTCAATTCTGACCAACAAACTATCAGTACTGATACATTCAAATACAAACCAGACATCGCATAGTGCATGCCAAATTTGTGTGTCTACAGAACAGTGCAAAACACAAAAATAATTCCTGAGACTACTCAGCAATTAGTCCCTTCATAGCCTTTAGATATTGTCACATTTTATCCTTTCCTTACCATTCTTACAAGAGGAATAATGTGTGATATATTTACAGCAAAGTATAATGTGATTCATCGATATTATTACCAACACATGGACATACATTATGTGCTCATTTGGTCAAGACAAACAGAAAAGAAATATGGCATTCAGAGGTGTTTGTAGCTGCACATACAGTAAATTTAAATGCTTATTTCTGAAAAACAAACAAAAAAAACTAAATATCCCAACATGTGAAATATACAGTGCCAATAGAAATGTAAGAGCGCTTTATACATATTTTTACAACATGGCAAGCCTTTTAAGACATGTAAAATCCCTCCGTCGAAAGGCTGTCCCATAGCAGTAAAGATGAGGTCCTTTGATTGGATGCATCAGAAATAAAAGTGCAAAATAAAAAGCTTCTTTTTATTATTGTATCCATGAATGTTTCTTTGTCTTGTCTCAAGTGCTGTATTAAACTGAGCGCGTCTCCACCTCGATTTTCTCTTCTGACTGCGAGGATTCGGCTTCTTGGTGGCTGACGCTTGGTCGGACCGTCACCAGAGGTCCGCCGCCGTAAATGGAGTGGAGAAAGTTCCACGTCTCTTCAGAGATCTGCCCGGAGTCGGCTCCTGCAAGGTGAGTGTCAGAGTAATTAACATATTTCAAAGTAAAAGAAACAGTTTGAACAAACCGTAAAAAGACGTACCTCTTTTTTTTCTCACTGACATAAAATCAGACTTAAAGAATCTTTACTATTTACTTTATTTCTAAACGTTCATATATAATTTCTTAGTATTTGGTGGGATTATCTTTTAAATAGTATTATTTGGGTCAAAGTATTTGTCATCTCATGTCAAAACATTGATTTTGTTGTCCTTAAAGATTCAGCATGTTGTGTTTCCCCCAGTGTATTATAAGCCTGGCGGGCCACCAGGCTTTACTTATTCCCCCACCAGACTAAGCATTGCTTATTTATTTAAGTTTTTTTTTTTTTTTTTTTTAAGTTTGCATTTTTAAAGGCTTTTTAGAAGGTGTTCAGGTATTAATCTTCCAATAACTCCTGATTATCAAATGATATTTTAAACTGTCCTGTCAATTTTTAACATTTTTTTAACCCCAAAACACGATGGGCTGCTGGATGAATGACTGCCCAGCGCCCAACCACCAGACTTAGCAAGTTTTCTGCGGGAAAACCTGCAGTATGTAACTTTTATTTATAAAATATATAAGTTTTTGACATATTTGATAAAATTGTCACCAAGTTGTGACAGTTTATTAGACAGATAATCTGTGAAACGATCCACCTCCCTCGTGAGCTACTTTTACCGTCTGAAGAAGAAATGCACCACTCCCGACCAAAAACAACCAATCAGAGCCAAGCAGAGTCTTAGTGCTGTCAATCAACCTCATGGTGGAGAAACAACTTACAGTTACAGGAAAATTTCTGAGCCATTATTGGTGGCTATGCTAACTAGCCTAGCAATCATTGCAGAAAGTGAAGGCGGGGGTTGGGATGAGCCGTGCTGAGACCCGCCTCCTGACTCTGATTTGTTGTTTTGGGAGAAGGCCGAGGAGTTCAATTATTTCACTGATTATCTGTCTTATACAATGTCGTACTGCAGCTTTAAGCCAATTTAAAACCAATGTGGCTGTCTGCTTAGCGTCCGTGTTCATTTTAATGCAGAAGACAGATTTTTGCCTAAGCTTTAACTTCCTTATCAATGTCTTTATATGTCACAAGTAGAAATAGTGTCATCAAGCTTGCAACCTTCCCGTCTTTTCCTAAAAGACATTACCAGCAAACATTTCAATTTTAGTTTCATCACGCCACATAACATTTGTAATCTTGATTTATTTATTTTTTTCACTTTGGTTCAGAGTAATTTCTTCTTCTTTGAGTGTCCTTTTAGCGCCAGTCAGTATACGATTTGTTCAATTGATGAGCATGAAACTCTTACCAACTTCAGCCAGCATCATCCTCATAAACTGATAGGAACATTTTGCACTAAAACACATCCATCATAATCCATGGCTGGACATTAGCATGCTGCTGACACTTATATGTAATTATCTGAACATATGAACATGACATGGAGCCAAACTCAAGGTCTGGGAGCCAAATCCAGCCCGCTGTAGCTTTTTATGTGGCCCTCCCAGACTCCTGGGAATGTTCAAGATAAGAGATGTGTTTTTATATTTTACCAATCAAATCAACATTTTTTTTAATTACATAAATGTGAAAAGAATTTCAGTAATTTTCAATTTTAAGAAGAATTTATCAAGCTATTAACACATTAATAGTTTGATAATGTAGTTTTGAGTAATCCTTTGAGGGCATTTATGATTTTGATATGACCCAAAAATAAAAATGAGTTTTACACCCCTGACTTGTGGTTGGACTCGAGTTTTGAAGATCAAATTTCTGATATCTCGGTTGAGTTTTTGTGATTTTCCACAATGATATAATAAAAAACACAGGTGTGACTCAAATTTAGCTCAGATGTTGCTTAGAGGCATAGTGACACTTCAAACCTCTGACTTTGAAAAAAAGAAATAAAAAGATAAGTAAAAAAATAAAAAATCACAACTCATCTAAAAAGGTTTAATCTGATTTTACGTTAGACTTTGAGAAAAAAAAGGTTGTTTTTTTTATGCGGTGTACATCTTGTTCATACCTTGTTTGAGGATAAAATGTCCGTTCTTGTTAACGGATATTTTGGAATTATCAATCGGTCCTGGAGGATCTTAAAACGACAGGAAAAAAAAAAGGAGAAACAAGTGTTTAATATCCACACCAGTAATTCGCACACATGATGTCTTTAAAGACACATTTTAATTGTAGCCGACACAAAGAGCAAACGTGTTGAAATGTCAAACGTTTCTGTCATTCTACGAAAAGCGAAGCAGACTCCCCGCAAATATCAGAGGAGCAGAAGTCGGAGAAAACAAAGAAAAAAAGACTTTCCCAAACGTTCCAGATGCAAGTCGTTATAAATAGAAATGACAATACAAAGTGAGGGAAGCCAACAAAATGAAATGTATTCTGACACTTCATTTTGCTGCAGCATGACAGAATCCCGACTCAGGGGACTAAGGAAGTTCTCTGATGAAACATCATGAGGGAAAAATACTTTTTTTCTGCTAAATTAATTACAGCCACAAACAAGAAATCTTCTATTTGCAATTTATCCACATCTACACCAGTTGCTTACTTCGGAATTAAATATTTTCCACATTTTAATCATAAGCGCACACATCAGTTTTTATTCAATCTCCATATGACCTTTAAGTAGACATTTAAACGGGACAGGGGGGAGGAAAGGAAAGACTTCAGTCCATTTACCATTGTCTTTTCCTTTGACAAAGCCCTCCCACTCACGAAACCATTGCATGCTGATGCAGTATATGACCACCGGAGACTCCTCCTCCTGGAACGCCTTGTTGAGCTACAGGGAGGGGGGGAGCGGCAGAGAGGAAGTGGGGGAGGAGTGAGTGATGGAGACAAGAGGGAGGAAAGGGGATGTAAGAAGGGTGGGGGTAAAACATATTTGAGGATGAAAGGATTTAGAAGAGAACAGATGAAAAACCTAATTAATTCTCTCTGGTAGTTCCTCCAATTAGAAGACAGTCCTGACACCACACTGCGCCAATTTCAACGTTTCACAGAAATAAACTCGCTGTTATTTTCGTCTTCCTGCTTTTTTTTTTCACACATATAATGCATTTATTGCTCCTCGGAGCAGTGCCTGTGTGAGCGAGGCACTAACCGCTGCATCTGTCTCCATCCATTAATGATAAGGCTTTTATCGGACTCACTTCTTCTCATCTCATCAACTGGTTACAAAAAGACTGGAGAATAGGCCTGCATACACCCATTAGTCCTGGCTGCTCGGAGGCACACAATGCATTATCATTCACACCCAAAACAGCTTCTTCTTCTTCTTCTTCTTCACTGCTTAGCCAGGTGCTATCAGATGATTTCAAACAAACGGAGCTAAAGGCTCACCCGGACAAATAGGTCCAGCTCCGATTTGCGCCGCTTTTCCAGTTTTTCTATCTCGATCTGGCACGTGTGGCAAACGTACAGGTGGTTGACAGCAGGGCCCCCTCCGTACCTGCAGGCGAACACTCGGATTAGGTAAACACGCACAATTCTACCCAGTATTCTTTGTCTAGTTTCTAGTGAAAATATTCTAGGAAACCTGAAATGAAGTAATTTAAAAGTAACTTATCAGCAAAATATATAAGCTTGTTTTAAGTAAATATTGTACTAATTCCATTGGCAGATTATTTGACTTATAACGAGACATTTGTCCCATCTGATAAGTGAAAATATCTGCCAAAGAAACTAGTTCTTTTCTCCAGTATTAAAGAATTATTCACGTAACCCTTCGAGACCGGACGTGTCGGCGATGATCCAGCCAAATTTGCAGTACTGTATTTTCAACACACTTTGCACTATCTGAAAAATTCCAACGGTTTCTGACAGGGGAGACGTTGCGCTTTCCAGCCAGTATCGGTTTATTACGGTAATTTCACCACCGCCATAGCAGGAAGTGAAATTAATCAGAGGGGCACTCTTAATAGACGTTAAATTGAGAAAATAACTGCTAGATATTGAAAGCTCCAGTTGCTATGGATAAATATGAACAAATACATTTGCTCATAAGACATTAAAAGAACTGCGTACAATAAAAAAGCAAAAATATCCAGGCGGAGATTTGAAACTTAGGCCTCAAAGCGTTAAAATAAGCCCATACACCTTGCTGAAAAGACACGTGTATGTTAGTTTTGTCTTATTTCAAGTGCAATAAGATAACTGGACAAGAAACTAGACTAAAAATACTTGGTAAGATTTGGTGTTTTTGCAGTGCACCCCACAAGGCAAACAAGATTGCAGCCAGACGGCACCTTTACAAGGCGTACCTGCTGTAAAGGTGGTCCCACACATTCTGGGGCAGCATCACCACCAGATCGTCGATGTACGACGCTTTGTTGGGTGGCACGCCTGATAAGACAAAAACAAAACAAACACACTCAAAAACAGCTTCTTCCTAAAAGCAATCAACACCCTGAACTCTCACAGGCACTGATTATATGGTGGTTATATGAGAGACATGTTGTCAGTAGTTCATACAATAAAAGAACAATGTTCATTTTCCTCAAACATATACTTAAAAAAAAAAAAAAAAAAAAAAATCAGATAAACTTTTCATTTTAAATGGTTTCTTAATTTTTTCCAGAGCTGTATGTCATTGTAAATATCACCATGTTTTTGTTTATATTGGGTACATTTCTTACATTGTTTGCACTGTTTGGGAGCTGGCTTTAATTTAATTGTACATGTGTGAAGAGACAAACAATACATTCTAATTCTAAAACAACAAAAACATTTAGTCCAAGTGAGAGACATGAATAAACACAATTAGAAAGTTGCATTTTTTTAAAGAATAATTTTACTATTAAACACTAATAAAAATTTGTCCCAAATATTTAAAAGTGACCTATTATGCTTCCTTGAACAGGTTACATAGATAGTTAATCTAAGATATGATCATTACATTTTTGCACAAAATGATTCTTAAGTAATGATATTTTTTGTCTGGCCAGTTCTGTCTATTTTAAGCTGTTTTAGGACCTTTCCTCACTTTAAATCCAAATAAGCTGCTGCTGGCCACACCCCCCAACTCAATGTTTACAGTTGCATGTGCAAATGGCTGCAACCAGATGTACAATTAGACAAGAGACATCTGTGAAAAGCATTAGTAGAGCCTCCAGCAGAACCAACAAGAAGGCATTTCTTGTGACACTGAATAAAAAAAAAATGTTTTAGCAAAAGTTGGACCTTCATTATTAAATATATATGAAATTACCTATACTTTTAGGATTAAAAATTAGGTCAACGGTGTATATTTTAACTTTGCGCGCTTAAAACTGATTAAAATATAACATTTTTCCGTCTTTGTTGCTTTATGCAAACGCAATTAAAACTTGTATAACATCTGAAAAAAAGGTTGACACTATAAGGCTGCAGATATTCTGCAGAAAAGCTTTACAGCAGGAGATTTAACAGTGACAAGTCAAGACAATGAACAGTGTGATTAAGAGGCACTTGAAAGCTGCACAGGGCTCTAATTATAATAATCAGGATAAGTCATTAGCTTTCAGGGTAGCGAATGTTTGAATCCTCATCCTTTATCTAAGATGATTAAAATTAAAGTGAACATTTTCAAATAAAAAAAGTTTAAGAAAAAGAGCCAACCATATGAAGGTATTATTATAGAAAACCATTTCCTGAGTACATATGCTGCCACAGAATGACTGAAAATGCTTTTCTGAAGGTGAGAAACTGTTATCCTCTGTAACAAATACTAGACGATCTTAGTTTTACTGCACTGATATTATCAATCGGATATGATGTAGCAACCTGCTGGTATTTCTGTTTTTGCATTCTCTTTATTGTAGGGTTTCTTCAACACAAATTTAAGACTTGTTAAGACCACTATGAATGGAATTTAAGACCCAAATCATCCTGTAATGTACAAAACAAAATTGCATATTTTTTTCTTTTTTTTTTCGTGAGAATTGAAAACCACAGAGCAAACGGCAAATATGAACAGCAACCAGCTAACTGGCGATGAATTTGCACTTACCCATAATAACCGGAAAAAACAAGCTAGCAAGGATATATTAGCTACTTGCTGCCGGTGCCCTCAATTATTAATATATATTGATGAGCTCAACTGACTCAATGAAGATATCTGCACCCGACTCAAAAGTTTTGGGTGACAGAAAAGGAAAAATAAAGGAAACAATATAGAATATACAAGATTAACTATTCCTGCTCTGGCAAAATGTAAGATCCGTGATTAACGTACTTAAGACCAACTTCACTCCAAAACTCATAATCTTACCAAGTATCTTTAGTCTAGGTTCTAGTGAAAATGTCTTATCTTATATTTTAAATAAGATAACTAACTAACAAATAACTTTTCACCAAGATAGAGGAGCTTGTTTTAAGTTAATAATTCCTTAATATTGATTCTCCATTGACAGACATTTTCACTTACAACAAAACATTTTTTCCATCCTGTAAGTGAAATAATAATCAACATTTAACAGTTATTGACTTGAAACAAGCTTGTAATAGTGCTGAAAAGTTACTTTTAAGTAAATTTGGTCTTATTTCAAGTCTATTAAGATATTTGCACTAGAAACTAGACCATAAATGCTTGGTAAGATTTTGTTTTTGCAGTGCTGTTGTTTTATAAATTTAAGACATTTTAAGGTCTTAATTATAGGTACATAAATTTAAGAATCGTTAAGGATGAGTGGACATCCTGTATAGATTAATTTCTTTATAACCTCAATTAGTGTTCTGTTGTGATCTTGATAAAACTAGGAAACGATGGGCACAAACAGACGCTTTTCAAGTCAGTTTTTCAGTGAGGAAATGACTTACGCACCTCCATGCATACAAAGGAAGTCATCATTGGAAATGGGGCCCGGCTCTGCAAAGGTCTTGAATTTGTTGAGCCACTGCCTGGAGACGTAGAACTGCAGAAGGCTGGGCTCCATCATGCTCAACAACCCCGACACCCTCCTACGTTCTTTCATTGCATCCTCGCTGCTCTTTCTGTGACAGAAACGCATTAATCAGATGCGAGCGAAGAGTCAAAGCTGCACTGATTAAAAACAAACAAGAAGAAAAGGTTCAACTCTGATGTCTTACTTATAAAACAGAACATAGGCTTCTGCGTTCTGGACGCAGGACTCGGCCACCTCGGTCACACTTTGGTCGTCAAATTCATACCACAGATTATTCACACTGTTCCTGCAGTACGCTATGTAGTGGCCACCTAAAATGAAACAGCGTTCACAAATCATAACAAGTCAGCGAGAGTTTTTTTCTGCGTGCCAAAGCATGGCAGAGCTACTGTGCCCACTCACTGCTGGCAGTGCCGTGGTGACAGATGACGGACAGCAGGTCGTAGCTGGTGGTCTGGGCTGAGCTGTCTTTGGCCAGGAATGGCTGCAGGTCCAAGCCTTCGAGCGGGAATGAGACGTGCGTGCCTATCTTAGTGGAGTACATCAGCTCGTGTCTGAAGCGCTTCAGGTGAATACACAGGATCTGGGGCACAGGGACTTCAGTTTGATTAATTCACACACACAAAAGACTCACAATATGGATTAGGAAGGTGGTTAAAGGGGCAGTATTATGTGTTTTCCAGCCACATAGAATCATTTCATAGTAAAATCAAGTATCTATGTTGCCTTCAGTTGTTTTAAAAATGCTTTATTTTACTTCCTAATTTAACATCTTGAAATTGGGCCTTTGTCTCTTTAAAAACTCCTGCTCTTTCTGAAACTTCACCTGCAGGAAGTCATCACAACATTGCTCCCTAATTAACCCTATAATAACTTTTTTTTTTTTAACCAGCATTACGTTGAGAAGTAGCTTGTCTAATGTGATGCACAGTTCAACCACATGTTTGCTAATTGCTGCTGGCTAGTCTGGAGGAGCTGAGTGCTCTGTGAGAACTCAGAAGCTTGAAACTGCAGCTCAGAGGAGGAGCTGTGTCTCGAAGGCGGAGCTAGGTCCACCCAGGCATTTTTGCACAGGTTAATGGTTGCCATGGAGATTAAAGGATTTCTCAAAAATGCATGAAAGAATCAAAGCGACTCACCATAACCTTATGACATGATGTGAACTTCAAAATAAAGTCAATTTTACATAATATTGCCCCTTTAAATGAATTTTCTGTACCTCTGGTAAATTCTGCATTTTACAGAATTTCACTCCGTTTCTTAACCTAGAACATAGAGATTAGCAGTGATTAATATAGGTGCAGTTTTATTTTGCAGGAAAATAGTTCAGTTTAGAAAGAGCTACTTTATTCACTCACTTTTTGCACTTTTCACAGCTATACATGTTGTCTCCTGCAAGCAAACAACAAACTGTTATTAAAACAGGAATCATTTGCATATAAAAAGCCAGTTTTTCCTCCAATTTACTCACCTTTTAGTTCATCTCTAGCAAAGAAAGCAGCAAGGCAGTCTTGTAGTGTAACCACTGGACCCCAGAACCAGCTGGAAAAGAAACAAAAACCTTCATTTGGAACAAACTTACAGGACACAACAACTGCCGGCAAAGTCAGCGCACATGTTTTGCACAAACCTTCTGATGTACTCCATGACAAATGCTATCCAGCCCTGAGCTGCATAAGCTTCCCCGCACGAGCCGGCTTTCACCAGGGAGGTCTGGTGGGACGCTGAGTGTAGCTTGGCCAGGTCCTCCTTCCCCGGGATGGGCAACGAGATATCCTGGAAGTTCTCCAGGGTCACGGATACCTGCAGTCATGGACCACACAGTAAACGTTCAGCCATGGAAATTTCATCCTGTCATATATGACAGGAAGTAAATATTTAGAAACTGCAAATATTTTTAAGTTAGCAAAAAAAAAAAAAAATCTGATTTTGATTGAAATAAAATCCCGAAAACAATCGCAAAATCCAAGAGGGACTGATTGTTAAAAGACGCTCAATATTTAATTCTAACAGAGACATGTATTTATTGGTATTTTATCAGTTTGTGAAGGGGTTTTATCAGTAGATTCTGGAACAACCAGCCCTTTTACTGTATTAGAGGATAAGTAATTAGAGAACAGCCCCACTGACCCGATCACAGGTGAGGCACTGAACCGAACTGACAATGGTCCCATCAAAGACGTCTGAAATGACGCTGCGGTATTTCCTCTGTCGCTTGTTCTTCGGCGGGGAGAACGTAGTGACTGCTGTGAGAAGCAGAAATGTGAGAACACCGATTTACAGTCAGGCTTGCCAATGATATTCCTGCCATCCTGTCCCACTCACATTTCCTTTTTTTAACTCTCAGCGTGATTCTGCTCTAATCATGACTGTGAGCTGAGCTGCGGGCAACAGAAGCGCCGTACCTTTTTTGTGTGCAGGGTTTAAGCTCAGCCATCCGGAGGTAGCTTTGGGAGGACTGCTGGATATTTTGGGAATATGTCCTTCTATGGCGACTGGACTTTGTGGTCGTGTGATGTTGGACATCTGGATATCCGAAAAGCAATCTGGAGGAAAAGAAATAGTATTAAACATTGTACATTTACAGTGAGTTGCAGAGGTATTTTAACTAGGGGCGGACCAATAAATTGATTTATCTAATTTTGGGAGGTTTGGGGAATGTAAAATTGCATGTCAATTGGTCATGATAATATGTTTTAATTTTAATTTTTTCTTGTTTTTAACTTTTGTCTGTTTGAAATAAATAACTATATAAAATAAAGCAATCAGCGATTGGCCGAAACGTAAATGTGAATAGGGATGCACCGATTGCAGTTTTCTGGCCGATCATCAATTACGATCTTTAAAAAGCCTGATCTACCTATTCCGATTTTAGCACATATAATGTTTTGTTGTCAGAAATGTTGCTAAATATAGCAGGAAAGTCTCTGAGTTGGCAGTAGTGGGGTGACTATTATTAACTGCATCTGTACCAGCCAAAATCTGAATCCTCAAGGTTTTTAAAGATCTGTAATCTACGATTATGCAGAAGACAACAATCTTTGCACCACTAATTATAATATTACCACCACAAACTTGAAAGTTTGAGATTTTATCAATAAATTAACATTTATTTTTATAGCATATTTGAAAAACAAGGCAAAGTGATTTACACAAAATGAATAATCGAGACATCACATCTTTCTAAGTGCCATCATTTACACATCAAAATGTTGGTCAGTGTTTCATTTATTACAGGTGGGCTTTTAGTCTAGATTCAAAGAAACTCAGTGTTTCAGCTGTTTTGCAGTTTTCTGAAGGCTGCTTCTTCATATTTGGTTCTGATTCTATGGATGCAGAGCAGATCAGAACAAGAAGACCTGAGAGGTCTGGAAGACTGATGCTATTGATGATAGCAGCAGGTGTGATAGCACCAACATTAGGTATTGCATAATTGTGAAGAATGTCCAAAAATAATTTCCGTGAATAAAAGTCTAAAAATATGGTATAAACACAGCCCAGTGCAACTGATTACCTTCGGAAGTCACCTGTGCAGTGAGTGTAAGGTGATGTGGAAAGCAGTAGAGAGGGAAACATTGTTATAAAACCTATTACCTGATGTTCTGCCTTGAAGCTTGAGGGCTCCTTGGCTGCTGATAATGGGCATGGTCTCCGTGGTGGTGTCAACGTCTTTGTCGATGTCTCCGTTGTGTCCCCCCATAACGCCGTTAACCCCAGAGCGATACAGATCATTAATCATGTTCTTCTCCTTCTGCCACTCCCTGTTGGCCTGGATCTCATCCTGCTCAGGAATTAGCATCTCTGCCTCGTTGGTATTGTCCATGGCGACGCTGCCGCCCTGCATCTCGTTGTCGGCCCTCTCGCTGCTGCCGCAGGACTCACAGGACTGGAAGTCGTTGTCCGACTGGCTGTGGTTGTCCTCATCGGGGCTGTCGTCCATGGAGATGCTGGTGGAAAGGTCGGAGGGCTCTGGCACAAACTCTTTCAGCTCCTCGTGAAGTTGATCCATCAAGCAGCGCAGAAATTCCTGGGAATCCTAATGGATTCAGCAGAGATTAAACAAAAAGACGGTCAACTTTGTAATACATTTAACTGACGCCTGACTCTAACCAAAAGAAATAAGACCTTAAACAGGGTTTCTTTGGGTATCAATTCTAATTTAAGACCTTTTAAGACCAACACAAATTACATTTAAGACCTACTTCTTGACCTCCATGTTTAAAGACAACCTATTAAGCTTCCTTGAACAGTTTATGGGTTGTACAAAATATGTTCATTACATTTATTTTTCAAAAATCACTTAGATCATGAGATTTTAGCCTGGTCACTTCGGTCTATTTTGAGCTGTTTTAGGGCATCTAAAACTCAACATTTACACTCCACATGAAAATGGCTGCAGACAGACACAAAATTATACAACCATACATCTTTGAAAAGCAGAAGTGGAGCCTCCTGCACAACCAACAAGAATGCAGCAAATTGTTTCTGGATGATAAGTTAACAAAAAAAAAAAAAGCACTTATCTTTTCCAGCAGCCATTATACAGTGGTAAAACCAGCTGACCAAATGTGCTCACTTGCGTTGCAAGGTGAAGGGCTGTGCTGCTGATTTGTGACATTACATTAGGAAACAGCTGATTTTTCAGATACTAAGCAACATTAACTTATTGCCAAAATATGGCTGATTGGTTCTTTCATGTGCTGTTTTTAGAAGCAGTGAAGCTTCTAAAAACTCTAGGTTTAGTGGAAAGTTTAAAGTCCACTAAACCTTTCTCTTCAGAGTTTGTGTCGCACAAAATGCTGCTCTGAGATCAGTACCAATAGCAGCAGCGGCGGCGTCTGGTATCCTTTAGCCACGCCATGTGAAAACTGTAACATTTCTGGGGTTTGTTTGTGGCTCTTGACAGCAGCTTTGTTCTTCCAAGTCTTTTTTTAAACAAAATCACCGTCATACAGGTCGGCAACAGGAGTGATCCAGTGGTGAAAACGAACAATGTCCAGCCAACTGGCAATAAATTTTAGACGTTTCCTAACACATGGCAAGTGCAAAAAAAAAACCCAGCTAGCTAGAATGGGTACATAAGCAGAGTTACCAGCAGCCTCCACTGCCTGTAGTCACAAAACTCAACACTTTTGTATGACAGAAAAAAGACATAGAAAGTATAAGATTAAACAGCCCTGACATGACAACATTTAAGACCTGTGATTAACGTATTCAAGGCGAACATGCATATTTTGATGAATTTAAGACCTTAACTTTAGGTACATAAATTTTTAAGGACACAGACACTCTGCTAAAACTCACCAACGCATTACTTCATAGCTGACAGTGAAGCTTTCCCAGAGACACTCTTCTGAAATTACACACTAAAGCCACTTTTCCCTCCTTGTTCATGCCAATTCTGGATCACAAAATCCGAAACCAAACACCGCTGAACGTGTAATCAAACTTAACGAACCTCAGAAATCCAATTGCCTCCTTCAAGCTAAATTAACTTCCCTCTCCCAGGAGCTGGAATGTTATCTTTATTCATAGTAATGTTAAATTCAAGGCCCTGCAACTCAGCGTGGCGTGACAAATGAATATTCCTCACCTAACTCTTCCAAACAAACTCCGGCAAGCCAGAAGGAAAAGAGCTGATTTATTAGGCCTGTGAAATCCTTGTACACACTGGCTGAGGACATGATGAGCTTTAGTTTAATATACATTATTTATTATGCTTAGCGTGTCTAAAAGACACAGCTTTACATTTAAAAATAGCATCAGCACAAATCATGTAACTGTTCATTAAGGTGTGGATCTTGGTGCAGAGGAATGATAAATTTGAGTTAGTAACTTGAAAGTAGACAATTCATGCTGAAGGTGATGTGCAGTTTTATTTTATTTTTTTAACAGTTTCCTAATTTACTTCTTAAAATTTTATTTAGGGGCATCAGTACTACAGTACGGTAGAGTATTAGGGCCAAGCTAGGAGATTTTCTTTTTAACTGAGAGAATAAAGTCGAAAAAAATAGAATAAAGTCACAATATTAGGAGAATGATGATGATGATTTTTTATTTCAGACATTTCACCGAAAAAAAAAAAAAAATCATACTGTCAAAGAGTTTTATATTTCTAAGTGTAAATATAACACCTTGCTACCAAACAGACATGTAAACACACCATTTGTTTGGTGACTGTCAGTCTGAAAAGGAGTATGATGAAGTTTAACTTATATAATTATACCACTTTTCCATTCAGTAATTCCTAACATAAATAATCTTCCAATTTCCCGTCTCCCTCGACGAAATAACAGAATAAAGTCACAATATTAGGAGAATAAAGAAGCAATTCCATGAGAACTCAAAAGAACAAGACAAAATGAGAAACACTGAGCATTTTGAGAAGTTAAACTTTGTTATTGGTTTGACAAAAAAAGATAAGAATCAAATTTTTAAATTAGAATTTTATTTTTTTATTGTTGTTACTAATGAACTACACAGATTTACCGAGCTGATCGTAACAGATCTTGATAACTCTAGCAAAGCTTTTCTATTAATAATGTGACTTTTTTCTGCTAATATTATGACTATACTATCATAATTTAAAAAATATCTTAGTCTGACTCACATAATCCATTGCATGGAAATATTTTATAAACAGTTCACATTTTTATCTTTTTATTTTAAACACTATATATAACCTGCCTTCAATTTCATAACTATCTGCTACTTTGTAAAGCTTTATTACCAAAAATCCCCCTAAATTAATTGATATTTATGGTAAAACTTGGAAAAGTTTTTTACGAGACTGTATGTTGCACACCAGTTTCATCATGAAGTACGTCCTACCTGCTGAGAATACCCTCTAAACATCGGGTTTATAGCTTTGATCCCCTGGAACAAGTTGGTTGGAACGACGTAGGAGGGTCTGCAATGAGAGGGGAAAACAGGCAGCCTTAAAAGAAAAGCAGAGATATGATCAAATAATTTATACTCCAAAATGTTTTCTCTGAAAGCAACTATCACATTGTGGTGAGGTTGTATTAAAAATTACATCTGGTCTTTCAGTCTAGCTTATAAAAACATGCTTAGAGATAAATAAAATGGGAAGAAACAGACGATAATGTCCAACCTGTTCTTGTGCCACAAGTCTGACACCAGCTTCTGGTAGCTTTTACAGAGAGCAGGCTTCTTGTCCGTTTTTACCAAACCACCACATTCAAGAAAAAACTGTGTCAAAGGCGGGCTGCAGTGAAAAGAAAGAATAAATATCAATTCATTTATCACGTACTATCAAGAAGAAAAATAGATTCTTATTTGAAGGGAGCTCTGCAGTGGTTTAGTTTAATTCCCTGCAATTGTTCTATTCTGTATTGTTTATATGAATATAAATAAAACCTTATTTCACTTGCAGAGTGTTATCAAAAACTCCCACAGCGACTATCCCATGACATTTTATGAAAGTGAGAGCTAAAGAACATCAAAGCTAACAAAAGAAAACAGCAAAGGGATTTTGCTCAGCAGATACAGAATGAACAAGAATCTGCAAAACAGTAGAAGCAGAGAGGAGAAATTTCAGAAAATGCTCCTGCGGCTGTGCGACTCAGACTCTCACATTGTTAAAACAAAACTTTAACCCTCTTCTTTGGGTCAAAATGTTAACATACAGCTCTGGAAGCGATCAGTTACCTTGATTTTACTTTTAATCGGTATATGTTTGTTCTTTTATTCTATGAACAACTGACAACATGTCGCTGAAATTCCACGCAAAAATTTAGCATTTATTTGCAGAAAATGAAATAGGGTTAAATATGTAGAACTTTCAGACATAAAGACAACAAGTTGATATTCATTTAGAAACAACAATACTAATGTTTGAACTCAGGAAGAGTTCAGAAATCCATATTTGGTGGAAAAACCAGGAGGTTTTCAGAGGGTTCACTGCAGTGGACTCTTCTTTTTTTCAGAGCTGTAATTACCCAAACCAAACGGCTACTTAAAGAAAGAGAATCTCAGAAGAGTCAAAGGAAACGGTAGGAAATAATAAAGATGTAGAAGTGAATAGAGCAGGAGCTGATGTGTAACACAAGAGCCCACAGGGAACTACAAAAGGCCATTTCTGGCTTCTCAAATGGTGCAGTGCACCAACTCGCACTCAGCCATCAATCTCCCAAATGAACACAGTCGTGGTTATTTCTCACCGTCTGCAAGAAGCGAGCGGGAACATAATAAAAACAGCAAATGGATGCAGAAAAAGAGTTCTGAAAGTGTGATAAAAGGACAGTAAGATGGAGAAAAACTGTCCGAAAGCGACGCTTCCGGAGGCTGATGTGGCGCAGAGGACAGGACTCACCAGTTGGAAAGGGCTTGGAGGGCAGCGTTCATGTAGCAGGTGTTGCCAATGTTCTTCAGCCCTGTCAGACCTGAAGAGCACAGAAAACCCCAGAAGTTAGAGCAAGCTTCTCATGAATTATATTTAGAAATGCGTGGTGGCTCACAGGAAGTGTGGAAATGTTCACAAGACCAACTCGGTTCCCGGGATTAAAGTTTTACAGCAGGCACGTAAAAAAGTTCACAGTTTTCTCCACATTTAGGGTGGAAACAGGGGACTAAACCTTCACTCTTTTATGTAATTTAGGCGTTTTAGATTTTTATAAATGACTTTTTTACAAATTCACAAACTAAGATTACTCTGCCTTTAAGCAAGTTAGAAAAGCCCAGGTGAGGATATCACCTTTAAGCTAATGGTGTGGAATCTGGGTGTAGTGATGAACTCTGACCTGAACCTTTTGAGACACATAAAGACAGTTACAAAGCTTCTGTCAGCTGAAGAACATTTCCAGGATTAAAATTGCAATGTCCCAGAAAGATCTGGAGAATCTCATGCATGCATTTATTGATAGTGACCTTTATCTAAGTGAACAACTCAAACATACATGTCACAATTTGATCCACTGTTCCAACTAGCAGAATCTAAATCGCATCTGCAGTCTTTTAACAAGTTCCAAAAATGGATACAATAAAATAAGACAGAAAATATAACACCATAAGCTGTGTTATATTTTGCCAAATTAGAAAAAAAAAAGTGTGACTAAACAATTCTCAATCACAAATAATTTTAAACATAAGATTATGGGCGTTCTTGGATCTTACTGTATTGGTCTTATATCCATTGTATTTCCAGTCCACATTTATTTATACATATTTTATCAAAAACCATCATCTGTTTATTTGTAAACAATACTTATATCATTAGATCCATGTCTGGAATTACTTTGAAACAAAAAATATCGGTCAAAAAGTTACAATTTTAGGAAATATAAGGACAACCCTGCCTCATTTCAAAACATAAGCATGTCAAAAATCCTTGCTGATTCCACAAACTCAATCAAAAGATAAAGCTCCAAACTCTATCTAATCTACCTCAAAATCATTTCATTTGCGCCACATATTTATTGTGATCGGAGCTTATTCCTCAGCAGAACCGTGTAGGATGCAGTGTGAGGAATGCCGTGAGGTAAAGTCTGGATATTCAAGATGCTGTCAGATTTGATGCACTGAGCCACATCTGCAGCTGCTAAGGGACGCTGCTGCACATACACTGTTCAGTAGAAATAAAATTTTTAGCTGCAGTCGCTGGGCAGAAACGCTGTGGAACATGGAAATAAAAGCTGAGACTGTTTTATATTCACAGCAGTAAGTAATTCATCCACAAACCTTTATTGCGCGTCTGTGGGATTTCTGCTGAGGTAAAACTGATGGAAGACTTGAGACAGAGTGAGGCAACACTCTCGCTCAGGTTGTGAGACGAAAATTACATCTCCTTTCGTTTCCAATTACAGGCTACCCTTTGGCCTGACCTAACTGCTGATTTTAACGTCAGTGCTTTTGACATGTTTATATTTGAATTTAGATTAAAAAGTGAAGGAAGAAATTGATTTGAAACTAGGAACGCACTGATGCACTATTTTCACTTCGAATTTAGATATTTATCAGCCAATACAGAAGAGCAAAGCTTAAATGACTTAAAACGCTTGTAATTTTTAAACACAGACATTAATATACTGAATTGCAAATTTAATTGCTAACTCTCCACCAGCACAGCACAAATTAAATACACCACTAGGGGGGCACAGAGGGGCAACTCATATACGGACGCCTTAGTCCTTGACGCAACAATTCTTCTTTTTTGTTAATCGACTGTAGGATAAAAGCCAAAACAATCCTTAAAAAATAAAAATAACACACCAATATCTTGGTCAAACATGTAAAAACAACTTTGATATGATCAATGAGTATGACAGCTAATGTAAAATAAATAAACTGAAAGTGACAAAACCAACAGGTTTTTGTCTACTTTGATCAAACATGTACGAAATAATCCAACAATCCCTTCAAATGGTTCAGAAAGTGCTATTAGGAGATCTATATATAATATAAAATAAATAATAAAGCATGACGTCACTCAGAGCACAAAACATAGAATTAGACTGAATAGATCCACCCTTATAGATTGGGAACCTTGTCACGATATCTGATCAAGAATTTTCTTTATTTTTTTGCAATATTGGGACCAATATAGATATTAATATTGGACCTGTGCATCTCTACTTAAAACCACTTGTCTAGAAAGAAGAATGAGACTTTTTAAAAGAATTTCCTTGTGTTTTTCACATAAAAACACAATTTGGTGAACTCACCTCTGGCCCGCAGGTCGTCCTCCTCTTCTGTCTCCATGTCCAAGTCTTCATAACCAACATTAGAGGGCAGCTTCAGAGAACTTGGGCTCCCAGGGGCCTTACTGTTATCCTAAAGCAACATCGTCCAAAGATAACATCATCATATGTTATTTAGTACACAAATAAGCACAATTTTAACATTCTGCAACTGCTGAATCTTGTGCAGCAACACATGCAACCAATACAAACTGCTCTGTAACATTAATCCTTTTTGAAAAAGAGAAGGCGGCTCGTACCTGAACGTCATTCTGCGGTAAGGGAAGAGTTTCGACGATGGTGTTAGGAGAGTGAGGACCTAATTTACGCTCCAGGAAAACCTCTTTGCCACAAGCGTAGCACCAAACTCGAAGCGTCGTCAGATTCACCGTCAGGTTGTGCCTCGACTCCTGCACGAAAATCAGTGAAAACAATATTAAAATCCCCGCTAAACAATAAAACAGCGATTCTGAAGGAGTCCTAACGCAAATAATTAAAATAAAGCTATAAAGTCGTAGTAAATAACATTTCCTAAAATGGAAATGCACAGAAATGTTTGAGGTTGGTGTAGTTTTAGATGGTTTTCCTCTGGTGGCCTTGTTTCATGCAGCTGTTTACTGCAGCTGCATGAATAGCTGAGTCACACAGCCTATTCATCACAATGCAGTTTACAGAGGAAAACAGAACATTCTATTAATATTTATTACGATGAATGATTTCAGAACAGTAAAATCTTTTGCACTATAATGTATTTCTTTTCATAGAAACAATCCCTGTTGAAGTGGCTCGGAGTTTAATATGCGTTTTCTCTGGAGGGAGTCACTGACAAAGCTATTTATCATGGAAGTCAAAGGTCAAACCTTAGAAAGATAGTCAAATTGAGCTGAACGTGTTCTAGTTGAAGAACGGTTTTGGTTCTAACAAATATTACCAAGATTGGTTAATATGTTTCTTATTTTATGCGTTCAAACACAAAACACTGGCTGTAAATTATTAACTAACATTGGCTGGATTGTATCATAATTCATATTTCATTAGGTCTGAAACATATTATGCAATGATATTAGTTGTGTTAGATATTAGTAACGTAGGGCTGAAACGATTAATCTGATTAATTGTGATTAATTGATTTTTGAGCTCCTCAACTAATTTAGTTTTTAATTAATTGTTAATTGGATTAAACTGATTTTTTTTTTTTTTTTTTTAAAGGCAATTTGCAGAAAGAAAAACACAATGAGAATCGTAATTAAGCCAAAATGGTCCAAAAAATATATACATATATTGGAATTACATTTTTTTTTTTTTTTTAATATTCTACAAAAAAACTCCACAAGCGAAATAGCTTTAGCTCCACCTGGTTCAAATTCTGTAAAACAAAAAGAGAAAAATGTCCTATATTATTAATCGATTAATTCAAAACATATACAACAGATTAGCTCTACATCGTATTAATATTAAATATATTTATTTAATATAAATAAATGTTTATTTATATAAATATATTTCAGCAGCTCTTTCTGCTTCTGAAAGAGCTGAGCTTTTCACATGTTGATGCAAGAAGGATGTTTTAGTATCCTTTGCTACAAATGATCAGGTGTTCACTAAAGGAATGCTGTTATTGCATTTTAAGTAATAAGATGTTCATTTTCTTATTTAAACATTTTATTACATTATTTGCTTATTTGCATCTTTTAACATATTTATAACATTGTATAAAAATGGTTTATGTGGTTAAAAAGATCTTTTTTTATCATATTATCCAGCAGAAATAATCAATTACTAAAATAATAGCCCTAATTTAATATGGACTGAATTAGATCCTACATAAGATCCTACAACACTGATAAGTGTTTTCCATCCAAGAATTGTCAATCTGCCTCTTTTATTCTTTCGTGACAAGTTTCACCCTAAAATGGCTTTCAAGCCCTGTTTTCATTGAGAATATAAAAATAGCTTAAATGTTTAGACTTGAACACGTGTGTGACGTTTTGACTTATCAAAACAAATGGATTCACAGACGTTAACACAAAAGGTTTAACAAAATTCAGGCTGAGCTTTTAGTGTCTGGTTGCTGGTACGACAGGTGGAGGCGGCTGTGTGCCGTTGAGGAAAATGTCCGAGACCCGCTGACCCACTGCCGCCCTGACACAGCAGTGAAACAGTTTGACTGAACATGAGCAGCAGCCAACCAGCAGATCCTGTATTATTCATAAGGGAGTCCATTAGCCTTTGCGCAGCGGGCCAGGACAGATTTGGCAAAAGAGACGCACCAGATGGAACACTGTACCCAAATCTCCCCCGACCCATTTAAAAGATTCATGAAGGAAAATGTACGAGGCAAACCATGAATAAGAATGCTGCAAATATGCCTCTTCACCAAACCTTATAAGGCCTTGTGTTTCGGTTAACTGCTTTGACATTGCGGTCAATTTATTTCAATTAGAAAAACCAAAATATGTCTCCAACTATTCCCTCGTTAACTCTTCAGCCTTTGGCTCTCATGACCCTTTATATGCATCAGCAGAGATATTGAAGAAGCAACGTTTCAACAGTTAAATACATTCCTAACGATAACCGATTGCTTTCAGTCTGTTACAGAGACCGTCCTAGTCAAAGTGTTTAATGACATCCCCATAAATACAGACTGTGTTAGTACCACAGTGCTGGCTCTGGTGGACCTCAGTGAAGCTTTTAACACTGTTGACCTCGACAAATTTTTAAAGCAACTAGTGACTCTCAACTAGTGAGTCTTAAATTATTTATGTAAGACTCAACTGGTTCGAGTCTTACATAAATAATAGGGATTTCTTTGTTTCAATATGTAATTTTTCATCAAAGTGGATAGA
The DNA here is from genome assembly GCA_010277075.1 of Poeciliopsis retropinna. Taxonomy (NCBI): domain Eukaryota; kingdom Metazoa; phylum Chordata; class Actinopteri; order Cyprinodontiformes; family Poeciliidae; genus Poeciliopsis; species Poeciliopsis retropinna. The sequence goes on from VMRM01000021.1 coordinate 5,641,030, forward strand.
AGTCACATGTGGGATACCCCAAGGCTCAATCCTAGGATGCCCTCTTGTTCTATGTGCTCCCAATAGTTCACAGTATAAAAGGAAATAAGTTTAGATTTCATAAGTATGCAGATGATACACAACTCTACATTACAATATCACCAGAAGACTCTGAACCCATTCAGTCACTGTGTGGAGGTGCCAAAACTTTGAAACACCTGGTTTCTTTAAATCAAGGATCAATTAGAAAATAGATTAATTCTCGCCTGGTTTGTAACTTTTTGTTTCTTCTCTTTATTGTTTCTTTTTTGTTTAGTTTGTTGATCATATTATGTTTTTATTATGTAAAGCACTTTAAACAACCTTGTTGCTGAAATGTGCTATACTAATAAACTTAACTTGACCCCATCTATAAAATATTAATAACACAAGTTGCCACTATTTAAATTCCTTTCTACAAATAATGTTCACTGTTTCTACACTCAGATTTCCAAAACTCTCAGGATTGTTGATAGACTGAAGGACAGAGCGGCTGGTTAGATGGTTGACAAATACTTTAACCTTAGCTTCCTTATAAATAAACAAAAACTTCCAAATTCAAGTGCAAAAGGAGTAAATTTCAAACTGTAATCTCAGTAATAATTTCTGCCAGATCCAGGCAGGATCTGGTTCCTGGATGAATGGCGAAGAGAAGAAGATTGAACAACTTTTTTTCCTTCAGGGCATTCTGCACACAAAAAGCATTTCATACAAGATTTAAATACGACGTCGAATAAAGAAAGAAGAAGTTACCATTTTAATCCTGCACAGTCTAACTGCAGTGATGTAAAAACGACAAGGCAGAGCAAATTACATGTTTGCCTTTTAAATCGGTCTTTACTCCTAACCCCAATTAGCCCTAATGTCCGGGGAGGAAAGTTTCAACCAAGACGACAAGAGGCTGAGTAAACTGCAGGACTGCAAAGAGGAGTGGTGGATACTGTAACCATGGAGCTGAGAGCGCGAGCGAATCTCCCCCACTTCCCCGAGGATTGAAAATTAATAATGGATGATCCACTGTTGAAACCGAACTGAAAGCGGAGATCTAGGCGGAGAGTCAGTTCAGTGCACTTCAAAGGGCTAAAAGGATGCACGTGCTGGATGTGTGTATGCGTGTGTGTGTGTGTGTGATCACAGGAAGAGGAGGTTAAAAATACATGCAGTGCTGGAGGTGGTTTTACTGCTAGTAAAGGCTCCTGGGACTCTGATGTGGTATTTCAGGGACTTCAACATGCACCTCCTCTACTTCCTCACTCAATCCTCCTCTTTTAATAGTTTCAAGTTAAACACCATAATCTCGATTTGAATCTTTTTCTGGCTAAGATGCATCGTAAAGGCTGGGAGATCTCTCACCTGGGAATGGACTGTGCTGTGGTCAGCATGGGATTCTCCACAGCCTACATATGCACAGCCGTTCTAGACAGGAAAAACGCCAAGGTGAATGTAGCACAATGTAAAAAAAAAACAGAGTTAAATAATGAAAACTCACAATGCCTTACAAAAGTATCCATACACTTGGAACTTTTCAGCATTTTGTCATTATAAGATTCAACTGGACAATAAATTGTCCCATAAATTATTACGATAAACAATAATATTGTCGTTTTGAGACCATTTTCCACTAATGTAAAAATAATGTCGCAATAAGGAATAAAATCAATTAATTCCATAATAAATTAAAAACAAACTCAAGAATTTTCATTTGCATGAGAAGTTTTTGTTTCTTTCTAACAAAAACTGGATGATAAAAGTCTTCAGTTTAAGACATACATTTTGATATACGCATTAAAGATTCTATTCAATTGTAAATCAAATAACAATAAACACATCAGTCATACACTGTGTTGATGTTAAGTCAAGCGGTTTTTTTATATGTTGATATTATAAGTACTTTTCTAGCTTCCAGTACAAACTTTGCTACAAATTATCAAGCATACACTAAAGGAATGCTGCATTTTTTGCATTCTTGGCAATAAAATGTTTATTTTGTAATTTAAAAAACAAACTAAATAATTTCGTTGATTTGCGTTTTCTTATGCATTTCTAATATTGAAAAATAAACCCAAGAGGTTAACTGAAAAATATGCAGAATGCGCCCATTTATTCATATTATTAATCATCAGAATAATCCGATTACTAAAACAATCGTTATCTGCATAAAAAAAAAAATCACAGTTAGCAGTTAGTTGTCACAGAAGCATAAAAATCTTCATGGGGTCTGAATGCCTTTGCAAGGCACGGTATACAGAGTCAGATCAGCTTCCTAGCAGGCATCACCTTACCTCCAAACAAGCCCACAGGTTTGGTCCCCTGACTTTACAGTCTTGACATTGACCCTAAAAATGAGAGGTAAAGACGCTAAGTTATGGGTGTTCAGCTCCAGTCCTCAACAGCTAGTGTCCTGCCGGTTTTAAATGCACCTCTGCTATGATTTAAACGATGCAGCTTCCTTCATGGAATGTCAAAGTTCTGCAGAGGTATGCTAATGAAGCATGTTCTGATTGAGACCCCGTTTCCATGACAATGATACAACAAAAATAGAATTTTTGTTCCATTTCTGTTAACACACACATTTACATGAAGACATTCTAATTACAATCTTTGTTTACACATTAACGGTACACATCAAAAAGGTGTAATGTCCTCGCCACGCCATTCCTTGGTGCTAGGTTTTTTTTAAACTAAAAAAAATTCTACTTGAAAGCACGTCGATTCACGTTTCCCCATCAAATACCATTCCCTCAGATATTGGGGGAAAACACACACTATATGTGTCAGTGTTGTAGATTCTATCTCTTTTAGCCTACTTTTTAATCTGCTGACACGCACACTGCACAGCTTACACAACCATGTTTTTGTATGACTGACGCCAGGCGTGCATAAACAGACTGAAACTGATTAGACAAGCCTTGGAGGGCACAGATTGTAGAGAAGAATAAAAAGCTGAACTTGCACTACAATACTTGCCTCACTAGGTTTCATCCATAAGGTGAGCTAATGGTGGCCCCAGCGCTGGATGGTGAATGTAACTCTATATCTGTTCCATTTGTATGACATGTATGGCTTGTAATATTTGATCATTTTCCAGCATTAAAGCTTTCACGGTGTCCGAGGTTCTCTAGATAAGAGCGCTGAACAAGCACAGGTGTATTTTGCCACTTTGGCGGAGCGGAGCGGTGAAGAGACGCTGAGGGAACCGTATCTGATGGGGAAACACGAATTGTAGTAACACCATCATTGTCAGTAGTTTCTTCTTCTGTGGATTGTAGGAAGCAGCCAGGTTTTGCATCATATTATGCATGAGCTAGGGATTCCCTGACAGAAAAGATCCATTTACTCTGTTTACAAGACAACGGACACCGGTACGTTTTACAACCATTTCACTCTGGAACCCTTTATCAAACTGTGCCGTTGTCAGAGAAAACATTTGGTGGTTTCATGTAAATGTACAGTACAAGCACAACAAAACTCTTCAATTTTCACCAGAAATTGTTGTCATGTAAACAGGGCCTCGGGTGTGCTGACCCAGAAAGAGAACCGATACATGTGGGACACTGACTGTGGACACCACTGTGCTCAGTAATTAGCACCACAAAACGGCAGACATAAAACGATGAATTACAGTTTATAGTAGTTTAATTACTGACATTTGATTTCTGGATAAGTTCCTCCTTGGTGATTTCCCCCACACAGTCCAGGTGGGGGCAGTCACAGCTGGACGCTGGCGGCATCCCTCACTGTCCAGTCTGCAAGCAAGAACAAAAAGAACATCAACACTGTTTGGTAAAATTAGCTTTAAAGGTTCAGTGACTTTCTGTGTTTTTCTCAAAAGGTTGCGCATAAACCCTTCATCTGATGGCCGACACAGGAAGCAACATTAATCAGTTTACTGCAACCTCACATCTCTGTGTATGACGAGTTTAAAAACATTTACACACCGATATGTTGAGTGACGACTCAACAAAAAAAAAAAAAAAAAACACATCAGGTCACACCTAGATTCATGAAAGTGATCTTATCATATTCCGACTCCAGGAGTAGACCTTATTTGCTGTTGAAGCATCCAAAACTACAGGCCAAAGTGGTGCAACAGGAACGGCGAGATTGCAATTTGCAAATACCTTCTCAACGTTCCTGATCACCGTCAGCCATGCGAGCGGCCGCTTCGTTTAATCAGGGGAGTGATTACAATGTTATCAGAAAGATAAATGATACACCGACAGTAAGACATGCTAAACTCAAAGTGAAAGGGATGTTAAAGCCAGAGCAACATGGTTCTGAAGCTAAACGACTTATATTTCACCAAATTACAACCACAGACTCTAATGTATTTTATGTGATAAACCAACATAAAGCAGAGTGTGTAATTATGAAGAAGAAGAAGAAAATGTTAGATTGTTTTACATTAAATTAGGGCTGCAACAATTAATTGTGATGACTCAATTATTGAAATAATTGCCAGCTAATTTAGTAATCGATTAATCGTTAACTGGAGTAAATAGACTTAAAACAGTCCATTTGCTAAAAAAACAACATGCTCAGAGCAATAATTAATAAAAAATGCACAAAACATATATATAGTTTGAAATGAAGTTAAAGAATTTTTTAAAAAACATTCCTTTATCAGTTATACTTTTTAATTGCAGATGCATCCTTTGCTACAAATAAGCAACCGTTCACTGAAAGAATGATACGTTATTGCATTTTAGGCAATGAAATGTTTATTTTCGTATTTAAAAAACAAACTTTGAATGTATTTTTGATGTATAAAAAGTCTTAAGTGGTTAAATTAAAAATCTGCAGAATGTGGCATTTTCTCTATCCAATTAATCAATTAATCATCAGGTTAATTGATTAGCCGTCAGAGTAACGAGTTAATTGCCAAAATAATCAATAATTAAAGGAATTAGTAGTAGCAGCACTAGTTCAGTTTGGTACAATCCAATAAAAGGATGTAAGGCGTGTTTGCTAAGGATAATAGTAAACATGTCTAAAGACTGTGATCTAGTGAGATGAGACCAAAGTTGAATTTCTTTGCCTACATGCAAGATGTTGTGTGTGAGAAAAACTAACATACTAACATACACTTTGGAACACGGAGGTAACAGCATCATGGTGAAGGGACAGCGAAGCTGGTCTGAGTTGACTGGAAGATCAGTGGTGCTAAATACAGGGCAATCCTTTACGAAAACCCAGTGGCGGAGGTCCAACTTCCAGTGAGACCAGTTCCAGTTGATTTATGTGTCAGAATGTGTCCCAGATAAAATCCACACCCAAATCCAAGTGAGAATCCAAACTGGAAGACTGATTTTGCCACACTACTACTATCCTTTCAAGCCCGTCTGAACTTGAGCCATTTCACCCTAGAGAACAGGCAGTAATTTCAGTCTCTGGACGTGCAAAGCTGGTTGATAGATAACCCGAAAGACTTGCATTCCAATTAAATACATTGAAGTTTGTGGCTGAACTGTGACAGAATGTGAAAAGGTTCAATACTTTAACAACAAACTACAATAACTGATAATTATTATTTACTCATTCCAGTGAGGTTTTTTTTTAAGGTTTTGTTGGCTCTAGAGGTCTTTATTTGAAAGCAGTTTGACAGGAAACTGAGTAATAAGAGAGAGGGAAGACATGCAGCAAATGTAGCTAGGTCGGGAATCGAACCTGCGACCACCGCCACAAGGCTTAATGATTCAATATGTGGATCTTGCTTTGCCCCCACAACACCCCCTTCAGTGAGGATTTATGTTCATTTTGCACATCAAAACTTCTTATTGTTTGTTAATCGGTAGTCCAGATTAAAATGGTTTTATGTTTATTTACTAGTATGTAATTATTCCAATTCAATTAAATAATACTTTATGTTGCTGCAACTCATCGTAGCAGTCAGTCTTCCAACAAACTAGAGGCCTCTGACTGGAGATTGTTGCTGCAGGACATGCTAACAGCTCAATATCAAGGCAAGAGAGACAATATTCCATGGTAACATGTCCTGCATGATACAATAAGTCATTGGTGAGCACTGCTAATCCACCTCGTTTGCTTTTGCTTCTCCTCTTTAGATTCCTGTCTTGTTTTGTGGATAAAAAGCCAGATTCACAAAGCCTCCTTTTGAACCCTTCTGGGACTAGTTGAACTTTTGAGATGCTAATTAGGTGCTAGCGGATGTAAAAACTATACCACGTTGCCACGGTTACAGGTCACAACAACTGTCCAAAACTAAAAATCCAAAACCAACGCATTAACAAAAAGAGGCAGCAACCCACAGGATTTCTTCTCCTCTACAAAAACTTTAGGGTTAGTGTTAGACACCACAAATGAATATTTGTAAAGTTAGAGAGAGAAAGAATGTGTGAGGTGAGATGATCAAACGTTTTGCTTGAGGAACAATCGTATTAAACAGTCAATCGATTCCATCCATGCAGAACTCATGGTTCTTTTATTAAGTTGTGACATAAAGCAGCAATGTTAGATTTTAAAGGGATGGTAAACAGAGCAGCAATAAATCAAGAATAAATCAGAAAAACTCAAATAAAGAAGCATATGCACAAAAGATTAAAGCAGTGACTTTACTGCATAAAATAAATTCACTATAAGAAATTTTACTGGACTATAAATTATCCTAGAAGTTATTGTGATAAATGATAATATTGTTGTTCTGAAACCATTTTCAAGTAATATAATGGTAATGGCATAATAATGCAAGAACAGATTCTCAAAGATTAATAAACTTTAAATTGCAATGATCATCCAAACCAGGAACTGGAAAACATTTTAAATATCCAAAATAAACAAAACAGAAACAGCCAATAAATTAAATTATGAAGTCTCTGTAGACAATATTAACTAAAACAAAAAATAACCAGTTGAGAATGGAGAGTTTTGTCATTTAGTTTTTGTTAGAAGGAGTGAGAGAGGAGAAAAATGGTAAATCATGCAAATGGAAATTAGTGAGCTTGCTTTAATTTATTAAGCAATTAATTGATTTATTGTTTTTCAAGAGTTTGAAAATCATTTATTATTCAACTATTTACATATAGTGTGACCTTAACAAATAAAACAGATGTGGAGGTAAAAACTGAAAAGCTAATCTCTGCAGACTGGAAAACTTGCAATGCAACAAACTAAAGACGCAGCCATATTTTGTGCAGCACATCTGCAAACTGTCAGCTGCACTGTGATTTACTTAACATGTTTAAAATATATTGCACCGTCAAAGCATCAATTAAAACTAAAGGCACAGCGGCGGCTCTTTAACAAGACATCTGATAGGTTTATCGAGCCCAACACTATAAAACACAAGCTATAATCCTCTAATACATTTATGGTTGTTATTTAGGAGGGTGATGGCTTTAGAGCTATTCACAGCATTAAGGGAACATTAATGTTCTTCTCTTGCAAACAGGAAGTCATGAAAGCCAAGCTTATCTCAACAGGGAGATAACGTAAATACAAACTTATAATAAATACAATGACGTTCAAGTTAATATGCACGCTGCTCATTAATAATATGAAAATTACTTATGAGAATAGTTTACAAAATGCAGACTCTTCCTTTTTATACAAATAAGCAAACAAGTAATTCACGTGGTGAAGCGACACTTAATTTTTTATATTATCTTACCCTTCAGCCTAAACTTGCACTGAACTTTGGAAGCATAGCTGAAAGGTCAAGATCAATAAACTCAACAAAAGAAACACACCTGGAAAGCTGGTTTCACCCTGCAGTGCAGACAGTGTCAGTAAAAACAAACAAGCAGCTTAACATTACAGCCATTCTATACATTTTTTGGGTAATATGCATCACACTTATCTCAAATTATACCTTTTCACAGCACTACTGCATTGTGCACCCAGGATTAGAGCGCATATAAGATTTATAAATTAAAACGGTTTTTCTCTATATTTCTCCATAAAACACCAAGCGATCAAACATCTCATTGTCAGAGCTTCTTTTTCTTCTCTCTAGTCAAATTAATAATTTAATTGCCCAGATCTGTCAGACATATCAAAAGCTACTGCAGTATTAATAGTGCCATGCAAGTTTCATCGTACATTTTACTTATATTATTAATGAAACACATTTATTGATCCTCATGGATCTTCGTTTGGGCGCCCATATACTTATGATGTATAGCCTTGTTTTGTGTTTTTAATCAAAAGTTACTGAGACAGTATAATTACTTGATTTGGAATAAACTGTTATTTTTAATGCTAATTGTGGTGGGTGAAAAGGTGCTTTAAGGAAATGTCAGAAAATATACTCAATTAAAATCAGTTATTAAGACAGATTTTTTAACAAAAAAAAGTAAAATTGGTATTGGATGCTGTTTGGTAAATCAATATAAATCATTTGAACTAATATAAAATCAGTTTTATTTGCCAAATTAAAACATGTAACACACTCAAATTGACAGTGTCTGATCTTTAAGGTTATAAAAAGATGTTTGATACATATTTATAAATGAATGCATTTTATTAGATAGATAGATAGATAGATAGATAGATAGATAGATAGATAGATAGATAGATAGATAGATAGATAGATAGATAGATACTCTGCTCCTAATATTCATAACTACTTAAATATTTCAAATATTTAAGATTAAAGTTCATAAAGAAACGTCAGAATCAGCTAAATTATCATTATTCGCAGGTCAGTTTGGGAATAAACAACACGATTTTCATTTCTAACAACTATTAGTCATCATTTAGATACATCTAATTGCCCCAAATTTGGGTTTTACGTTTGTACCGTGAGATATAAAGAGCTTCTAATTAAAATAGGGTCCCTGAGGGGGCCGTGTGCTGAGACGCTTAAGGGGCCCCGCGGGTGTTAATCCTGCTTTGACATGCAGGGTGGGGCCCCTCACACAGTCAAAGCATCGCAAACAAAACCCGTTTTGTTCGACTAAAATTTAATAATAATATTTTCATTGCATGATTAAGTGCTATTCGTGGAAAAGCGAATATCTCGAGATATTTCAATATCTCGGTTTAGAAAAGAGCAGACCAACAACAGGTTAACAAAAAAAAAACCATTGTGCAGAAAACGTGACGTCGGCGTGGCTTACCTGGGAAGCCAATAAGAAATAGTTAAAGAATTTAATGTTAAAGGAAGAAAATAAATCGACTCTTTATGCGGCGATAATCAAAAAAAAAAAAAAAAAGGAAACGGGTTACTTGTTTCTGGACTTAAATCAGATTGCAGAAGTGTGTGGTTTTGGCCTGGTCCGCTGCTCCTCTCAGAGTGAGCTGTCAAAATCAGGCGAGGCGTCACAGGCTGACTTCGCTGTTAGCATTAGCCCGCTGGCAGTGACTGATCAATTTTAAAGCACTTATTTGGGTTTCACCTTTATCATAGCATCTCTATTAACGTTAAAACACGGCGTAAACGTACTCTCACTGAAACACAAGCAGAAATGTTTCCGTGTGACGCTTCGTCACTGATAACCATCTCGCTACGGACATGCTAACTGATTAGCCAGCTAAGGTTACTGATGATCAGTGACGAACCAACACAGGAGTCTTTGCTATCCAGAAAAATAAAACCACCCGCGGTCCTTACCGGCTCGATATAAACACACGCCGCTTCTCGAGTAAATACAGCTCTCCTTGACGCTTCAGATAAACATTTGGTCTGTATTTCGAGATATTTTCTCAGAGGGCAATCCTTCACTGTAATGATAACGCTTCCCTCCTTCCCAGTCTCTCAGCGTGGTTGCTAACGTTACAACTGTCCCCGCCCCTTTTCGTCACAGGATACGATGGTCACACGATTTAGTAGAACACCGGTGTTGTGTGAAACACATTAAGCGTTAAATACATAAATAAATCGTTAAATAAATTAATAAATCGTTAAATAAATTAATTAATGACTTGATCAACCTAAAATAAAAAACAAAAGAATAAAAATAGAAAAATAAATCCTGCCTACAGTCTCGTGTATTTGCATTTTTTCAAATTTAGCAATACTGTTATCCTTTATCAAGTCAGTATTATCAAGTACTATAATTATTCTCATTTATAAACACTCTCATCGATAACTTAAATATCATTTCGAGAAATAATTAATATCATTTACAATCAGAGTAAATTATATATAAGTTCTTGATAAAGAATCAGTGTCATGTAAAGACTATTCACACAATAATTAAATACATTGTGCAGTGAATCCATCCCAAGTGCCACCTAGTGTGAAAAAAATTGGAATACCAACCAAACCAAGTTTCCCCTGAATATTCCTTTACCGTCATCAATGTACTTGGTGAAATTTTAAATTAGCTATTTTCTCTCTCTCTCTGTTTTTTTGTTTGTTTGTTTTTAGCTGTTATGGGAAGAGGTGGTGGAGTGTCCTCAAATTTTACTTGCTTAGGAGTTGCATGTCTTCAAAATATTTTTGCTCATGTTTAATTAATTCAGCTTCTTTGTAAAATGGATACTCAAGTGTTGAGTTACCAATCATTCATATTTAAAATTTTATCATCGGACAAAAATAGGTATGTTCAAAATCTGGGACTTTATGGACTGACATGAAATAATGAATCAAATTCACATAACTAAAAATGTCCAAATTCAGGGAAGAAGCAACATTTTTCCAAATACATTTTTTAACATACAACTTACTTACAAGGTATGAATGTTAGAGCGTTAGAGCTAGGAAAAATTTTTCAAATGATAACTGTTACTGTATGTTCACTTTACCTCCAAATGGCATAAAAAGCAAAGCAGATAGAAAATGGCAGTAAAACAATGAAGTTTGTGTACAAAAGAAAGAGTATCAGGTGCATTTTTGGTTAAAGCATGTTTGTTCTCCATTCAGTAAAATTACTCATAGGGTGTCAAGTTTGTAGAAATTTGACTTAAGTAAAATTAATGTTTTGTTTCCACTCTATTTAATAAGTAAAATTAAACAGGGTGTACTTTTTATGTATAAGAAAATATAAACAAAGTTAATGCTATCATTTATGAGAGAAACAGATAAGTGCTGAGGCAGGAGTAACTACTTTATCTGTGGCATAAACTAGAGAATTCATATGGTTATTTGCTGTATTTATCTAAAAAGGAAAACATTAAGTTATAGGCAATTCTATATGTGCTAATGGACAATTCCAGAAAAGAAAGACAGGACCAAAAATAGGTTCTATAAAGAAAGAACTGAGAATGAAAATAGAAAAAGTTAATATGAGCAAAATCTGCAGACAATGCAAAAATGGAAAAAATGTGAAATAAAGAATAAATAATGGAGTAGTAATGGAGTGAGAAAAGGCCATGTTTAAATTTTCTGTTAACAACAGACAAGGCAATTTTAAAAAATTTATTCTTCAAAACTGTATATGTTTGGATCACGTTTAAATTATTTTTGTCAACATCACTTAAGTATATACCTCATATTTTCACCTAAAAGCCTTTAGAAGCACTTTGTACTATGCATTTATTTTATATTTATATAATTATTTTTTCTGTGGAATTGTATTGTAAGCAACTCATTATTATATTCATGTGTATAATGAAATACTTGAAGTACTTCCCTTTACTAAAACAGACATGAATCAAGCACTGCAATACTACGTAAAGCCAGAAGAGGGCGCAGAAACACCACTAAACAATCACAGACTTGAAGTTGTGCTTTTATTTTGAAGGCCAAGCTGGTTCAGAGCTGAGCGCGTGCAGCAAAGCTCGAGTCCTTCACTCGTCAGTTACCAACCGCCGAGGTCACCGGGGAGGAGTGGACGAACAACCGGGCGCTGGAGCCGAGTCAGTGCGAGAACCTGAAAATGTACCGGTGATATATCTTATATTCTTACCGTTTAACATTCATACTGGAGATAGGCCAATAATTATTCCGTGGGGTTGTTTATTTTGAGCTAATTTAACTAAGTTAGCAAGGCTGTTGTCTAAGTTAGCCTTTAGCTATGATGTCAGGCCGTGTATTCCCATCATTTCTGGAACATGTGCTAATGTCATTATCAGCTGCAGATTTAGTGTCACCCAGCAAGCTTCAGTTTTAGAAATATATCCTTAAAAAGGTTAAAAAGAACCGTGTGGCATATTAGTGGTTTTGAGTGACGCAAATGTGAATGTCATTGCTTTTTAATTGCTATAATTTGTTATTTTATAGTTAAAGTAGTGAGAGTATTCATATTAAACACCTTCCAAAACTATTTTAATGCAATTGTTATATTTATTTTTGGTAAACTAGTGATAATAAGAGCACTGAACAAAAACGTTCGATGCAGAATTAAACTTCAAAATTTTAAACTAAATATAGAGATTTATTAAATGTATATAATGCTAAATAAAGAGTATAAGGTTTTTTTCCGGAAAAAAACGTGCAATTTGAAACCAGTAAAAGTGTAAAAAAATAATGAAATTGCTAAGTTTACATCGCAAAATGTAATATCATTTTGTAAATTTACATTACAAAATGGTGATAATGAATCATTTCATCAGGTTATGAAATTATTCTTTATTATTTAATAAATATCTGTGCAAGCCAATATTTAAATAAAGCTGATAATTAAGTATTCCTGGTTTTTAAAAAACAGATCAAGATCAGTACAGATTTCCAAAGCAAATGATCTAAATCTTGTGAATTTTTCCCCCCCTGAATTGTTTTTTTCTCTTTGATTCTAAAAATCCAGTAGATGTTGTCTTATTGATTCTTCATGTTACAAAGCACAAATATGTAGAAGTATTTTATCAATCACTTGAGTAGCAGTTACAATTTCCCAGCAATCTGAAGGAGGCAATCCAGTTAAACTTGCTACAAACAGAAAAAGAAATTTCTTCTAACTGGATGTGGAATAGTGTCCAGAACATTTTGCTGTCTTTTATGTTTATTTAGATATTTTAACAAAAATAAAGTCCAAGAGCCTGTTTAAGGAAACTTGTTCTCAATATATTGAGGGATACCTGTATACACCGGGGCTGCCGTTGGTTCAAAGGTTTTTTTGGTATTTGCACGTACTGAACATCTGAAGCTTTACATAACGCCGTCATTATATCCCCTCCTGAGCCCTTTGAGGTTAAATCTCCTCTGCTGTCGTCCTCAGCGGCTCCGGTGGAATGACAGCGAGCGACAAGCCGCTGCCAAGTCATGGGTAGAGCACTGCCAAAATGACACACGAGACCCTGACGAGCTCCCAGTTGTCTCTCAAGGCTGCAGCTTTGCGAATGGTTGACCTACCGCTGTCCGTCTACAGCTCCCTGTCACAGGTAAGCATGGGTTTTTCTGTTGTGTTTCTGTATTTATAAGTAGATATTAGCATCACATTGCACTACAAATTTGTAATCAACACATTCTAAACGCTTATGCGCATCGATTTGAGTTAAATTCAGGAGAAATAATGGAAGCAATGAACTGTTTAATAAAAAGAGAATGGAGATTCAGCTGGATAGGAAGATAATTTAGATGATAAATATTGAAAAATTATATTTATGTATATTCAGTTAATACATGAACTAAAACACATACCAATCTCAAACACTGATTCCAGTAAGCAGCAACATACACTTTAATTCATTTTCTTGGTTTCATAAGAAAAATGAATCTTAAAATCCTTTCATTTTTGTAGGATTCAAAACTGGTAGCACATTCAGGCTACCTGTAGCTAATTTTTTTCTCTTGTATGTTTATAGTTCTGCTGGAAAAAGTACCTAATTTAGTTAGAAAAAACTTGGATCAGTGCATCAATAATAGATATTAAAATACAGTTTACTTTCATTTCTTCTTGTCAGAATATTGACCTGAATATTTGTTGGTTTACTGTTTATGCTGCACACAGTAAAGTTTGTCCACTGGCCATAAACTTTCATTTTAAAAGTGAAAGGAAAAGTTGCACGACTCCAATATAAGATTTGTTTCAGTTGTCCAACACTCACAATGCTACATAAATCTACCAACCACACTTTTTATACTTTCCCGATTAAAAACAGAACAGTTCCAAATTGATTTATTATCTTTCATAGTAATTCAGAAACAGATTCTTCATTTCATTCTTTGGCATTTTGAAGGACATGAAGTAAAGAATCTGGATCTTGTAGTTCATGTAGTTGGTCTTTTTCTGACATTGAGTGTTAATTTTTATCCATTTTATAAATATTTCTGTGGCTTTAAATAAGTTCTTGCCAATCAGGGAAACAGAAGTGGCAACTTTTAGAGTTGCCAAATCTGTACTCAAGTAAGAGTAGCCACTACTTTATTTTTGCTCTAAAAAGTAGCCGTCCAAGAAATTAATCAAGTAAGTGTAAGAAGTATTTTGTAAAAAGGCTACTTAAGTACTAAATAGCACATCAGAACATCTGATTTAATATTTTATTACTGTGGCACTAGAAAGAAAAAAATTAAATTAAAATTAAACACACTGATAAATGGCTTAATTACAAATTAAGCAAAAAGAAAGATATTTCTAAGATAAGACTTATGAAACTAATGCTGACGGTATAAAATGCAAATTTATCTAAGTAAATCCAGCAATAATATATAGTGTTTACTGAAACTTTTTGACCTATAAATGGCACAACAGGCTCAACAGATGGAAAATAACATTTAAACTACAACGCTTCTGTACAAACAAGAGGTCTCACTTCAACATAAACTGTAGGTTTGTCTCTGTCTCATGTATTTTCAATTAAAATATGTTTGTTTCATTCAGTGAAGTTACTCACACTGGGTAGAGTTTCCAGACATTTTACTCAAGTAAAAGTAGCGTGTAAAGTACAATATAGTAAAGCTGTTTCTCAAAAACGTTAATTACTTTAATCTAATTAGTTACTTCCTCTGCAGAGGAAGTTGTCCAAGATGTCTAATAAAATTTGATATAAAGAAAAATCAGTTTACAGTTTTTATTATAAACAGCAAATGACTTATTTTTTCTTTTCTCTTGCAAATGGAAAAGCGTGTTTTACTGGATGCATGGAACTGCAAATCAATATTTATCTTAAATATAAAACTGTTTCTTTTTTGCCTACTATTGACAAGAAATTGTGTAAATTACGACCCGTGTTAACAATGTTGTCATGCAGTTTAACAAACTAGCTTCCTGGGTTTTCCTCCCTTAGATGGTTTTACTTTCATATTTGCTTCTGTTGTCCTTCGATGGAGGAAATGTCCCGTATTTTCCATTAGACACCCACATATTGCTGTGTTTCTCTAAAGGGTGAGCATTTGTTTGATATGAGACTGGTGAGAAGACGCCTGAAATCTGGGAGCAACTCCTTTGTTATATTAAAGGATGTTGTTTATGTTTGAGCTTTTTCTGAAAGCTTTCATCGTTTGTGCATAATCATCTCATTCTCAGGAAGTTCTGCAGTTTTACTGAAACTAAATCCCAAGTTCACTGATTTTTAAAATTGTTTGCAACAATATTATCAGTCACTTATCATAAGTGCTAAAACTTTCACAGTTCTGTGGGATTTAACATCAGAAGTAATTCAGCTGATAAAAAAAGGCTCCAGTCACACTGGTTTGAAAGGTTACAGAATCGATCTGTTCACTGCAAAGCACAAAATCTTACCAAGTAATTTTGGTTTAATTTTCACTGCAAATGTCTTGGTACACTTGAAATAAGACAAAACTAACTTACAAATAAGTTTTCAGCATGATATAAGAGCTTGTTTTAAGTTAATTCCTTATTATTAATTAAAAGGTTCCACTGGCAGATTTATTTAACTTATAACAAGATATTTTTCCTATAAATAAAATAATTCCTTAATTTGATCAAAATTCAGGAATTATTGACTTAAAACAAGTACCTATTTCTTGCTGAAAAGTTAGCTCTAAGTAAGTTTTCTCTTATTTTAAGTATACTAATATAGCTGCACGAGAAAGTAGACTATATCATAAGCCTGGCGGGCCACCAGGCTTAGTATTGTTAATTTATCTTATTTTAATTTTTTTTTATTTTTTTTAATTATTGCCTTTTTTAAGACTTTATAGTTGGTGTTTAGGTATCAGTCTCCCAATAACACATAATGATCAAGTAATATTTTCAAATTTCCTGTCAACTTTAAACATTTTTAACTCAAAAACATGGTGACCGGCTGGATGACTGCCCTAGCACCGGTAGCACCAGGCTTAGCAGGTCTTCTGGGGAAAACCCTTCTGTGATTTGAAGTTTAATCAACCTTAATGTGATATATTAGCACGAAGTGTTTGTAGAATAAACTAAGAAAACATTAGTTTTGTTTGGAAGCTAAAATGTGTAGACTTCTTTTTAGGAGAAAAGTGTTGAATTGCTGGGATTTTCTGTCCTCCAGGTGAGCATCAGCACCAGCACCAAGAAACTGGTGGCTGCCACAACCTTCGGCACCATCTCGCTCCTCTTCCTCGCTCGCCGCTTTCAAAGGAGGAAGGGCAGGAAGAAGGGCCAGTCATCTCGGTGGGATCAGGTTGAGTTTGAGTTCGTCTCACCGACGGGCGCAGAAAATGGTGAGACTTCCTGACGCTCTTAACATTCAGACTGCAGCTGAAACCATTAATTTTAGTAATTAATTAATTGTTAACTGGAGTTTAGAGGCTCGAAAAAGGTAATTTGCTGAAAAAACAATATACTCAGAGAAGCAGTTAAGCCAAAATTGGACCAAAAATATATTCATTTGTATTTAAGAAGAAGAAAAACTCTTTGTCTGTATATCTGTTTTTCTCAAAACTAGTCAAATTGCAGTTTTATCTTAACTTGGTTAAAAGAAAATCTATTTAGCACCATTTGCTATACAATTATTAATAGATTTATCCAAAAAATACTCAACACATTAGCAGAATAGGTTGAGCTTTTCACATGTTGATGTTGAAGTATTTTTTTTCTCTTCATATACATTTTTTTAAGCGTTCGCGAAACAAATGCTGTTTTTGCTATTTAAAAAAGGAATGAAAAACTTGATGAATTATTGCAAAATTTTATCCAAATGATCAATTAATTATCAGAATGATTGATAACTATAATAATTGAGTAAATAAAGTCTTTTAGATAAAATATTCTCAATTTACTACCACTTCACTATCACTTAATCAAACTGAAATGTGTGAACTTCAAACAAATCTTCTCCAGACTCCTAAAACTTTTTTTTTGTATCTATCTTTGATCTTCCTGGTGTATAAGTACGTTTTCCTGCTGTGTTAGAACCTTATATCCTCTTTTTTAATCTTTATCTCCTTAGATAACACCAGCCAAAACATCAGCGTCACCTTCAGCTCCAAGAATAGCTGCTCATCTGGATCTGGGCTGGTTCTGACCACAAGAGATTACAGAAAACTGTCCGGGTCTCTGATGAGCCTTGCCTCGGTAAGTCGAATCTCATTATCTGTTTTCTATGACCTTACAAAATCAAAAGAGTTAGAATAGTTTTCTATTTTTCAAAATAAAATGTTTCCTAACAGTATGTCCCATTACTTTATGTAGTAGTTTGAAGCCTCCTGTTTTGTGTCTGCAGGTAAAAAGTGTGAACTCGTCCAGCAGCAGCACCTGTGCAAACGAATCCATTGGTTGGGATGGAGGGACAGACGCCGATGTGTGCAGCGTCGTCAACCTGTCTATCGCCACACCTGAAAATCTCTACCTGATGGGTGAGAACTTCCTGTAACCTGATTATTTTTGTAATCGTGTGATAAAACTGCACAAAATCCTAAGTGAACCTGTCATAATAACACATTTTTCTGCATGATAAATTCTCCCAGAAGTTATTAAAATAAACAATAGTATTGTTGTTTTAATCAATTTTCAAATACTATAGTACAGACTATAAACACACCTATTCATAGTTGCTTTTGAACCATAATAAATGAAACATTGACCAACGTACAGCTCTGGAAAACCTTAACAGTCCACTGCACTGAACCCCATTGAAAACCTCCTGGTTATTCCACCAAATATTGATTTCTGAACTCTTCCTGAGTTTAACCATTAGTATTGTTGTTTCTAAATTAATATTAACTTGTTGTATTTGCATTATTTGAGGTCTGAAAGCTCTGCATCTTTTGACCATTTCTCATTTTCTGCAAATAAAAACAAAATTTTTGCTTGAAATTTCAGAGACATGTCAGTAGTTCATAGATTAAAAAAAACAATGTTCATTTTACTCAAACATAGACCTGTAAAGAGTAAAATCAGAGAAACTGATCATTTTAAATGGTCTCAATTTTTTCCAGTGTATGATTTTGATGATGGCACTTATCAAAATGTAATAATTGTCCAATTGTTGACTGCATGGTGTTTTATAACTTTGCAACTTTGTGTTTTTATTATGTAAACTTTCTTGCTGCTGAAACGTGCTGTACAAATAAACTTGATTGACTACTAATGGTATAGAAATGCAAGAGCATAATTTTAAAAGATCGATACATTTTTAATTCTAATAAATATGTAACACTGGAACTGGAAGACATTTTAAGTATCCAAAAATAAATAAACAAAACAGAAACGGCAAATAAAATCAAGATTGTTGAGACCAAAGCACCAGACTGAAGACTTTTATCATCCAGTTTTTTGTAGAAAGAGAAAAACGATAAATTATGCAAATGGAAATTAATGAGCTAGTTTTAATTCATGTGATTTATTGATTTATAATGAGGAATGCTGTGCTTTAAGACATTAACACGGTGTGTGTCTTTCTCTCAGGCATGGATTTGTTTGAGGAGGCGCTGCAGCACTGGGAGGAAGCGCTGACGTTCAGAAGCAGACAGGGTGACGACGACGCGAGCTGCAAATCTGTCAAAATGGGAGCCGGAGATGCGATCGCTGAGCAGAGCATGGAGGTAAAAGGCGAACTGGGCTTCCTCAACTGGCTGCATGTTAGGGCAGCTCTGTCATGTTGGCTCTGATTTGTTCTTTTTCTTGATTTTTCTTCTTATTCCTGTTTGGCTGATTATTCTCTCCGGTTTTGGATGCTTTGTTGCAGGAAGTCTTTCTTTTTCCCTTCCCTTTTATAGATCCAAACAGTCATGATGCGTAACCGTGGCAACAAGTTTCCTTCCTTCTTTCTTTTTTATACAACTGGGAGTAGGTGACAAGCATCTCAAAAGCTCAACTGATCTCCCAGAGGTGTTAAAAAAAGGTTTTATGAAAGCATAGGCTGTCATACAACAATAGTCTTCAGTCAGAGGACTCTTCAGATTCGTTACAAGACTGACTGCTACTGGAGATCCCTCCTGCCCATAGATGGATAAATAAACTATGTATCCCACCAAGGGGAAATTCATGTGTCACAGCAACAGAGCGAAATTTGGAATAAACATCTAACAATGACTAACAATCAAATCTCAATTTTTAAAAAATCTATTTAAAATAACTAAGAATCTAAACACTACTCCTAAAAATAGTTCTTTAAAAAGAAGCTGATATTGCACATAGTAAAATAAGGTGGATGCCTCTCTGTCTACACTGATTCTTTAAAGATGCATGGATGTTATGACTTACCACAGCATTTAATTTGTCCTTTGGAATAAATAAAGTTTCGGAATAGGCCTGCCACAATAACACATTTTGCTGGATGACAAATTATTCCAGTAGTTATTGCAATAATACTGCATTTTGAGACAATTTTAAAGTAATGAACATTTAACACTGGAACTGGAAGACATTTAAAAATCCAAAATGAATAAATTAAACAACTTAAGCAACAAGTGAAATGAATTATAAAGTCTATGTAAACAAAATTGTTCTTCAAAAAATAGGGCTTGATGAGAGCAAAATCAAACCACCAGACTGAAGACTTTTGTCATCTAGAAAAATGACAAATTACACAATTAGAAATTATTGAGGCTGTTTTAATTTATCACGTGATTAATTAATTTATTGCTCATTGTGACAGGCCTATTTTGGAACTGAATTAAATAAATATCTTGAGAGAAACGGCTGCATGAATGGATGGATTTTAAAGCTGATAATAAAACATACGTTCAGAGGACATAAAAAAAATAGGTTATGCATCGCGTCTAATAGAGAACTGATGATGATGATGGAGTTAAAAGATTGACTGTTTGTGCCATGCTTGTGTTCAGGATGCCATCAGCGCGGAGTTTGTCCACAGGCTGAAGTCTCTGCTGCAGCGGGCTTACCGCCTGCAGGGGGAGTTTGAGGGCGTGCTCGGCATGTCGGAGCCTTCGTCCCGCAGCAGCAGCAGCCAGGGTGAGTCACCCATGCGCTCTTATGTAATTCTTTATGCCAGCACATAATCCAGGTCTGCCTAATCCGAAGGCTGTTTGAGCTCTGCGGTATTATTTCTGAAATATGCACTGCAGAACATCCTAGTTCGTCCCACAGAATGTGAGTTTATAAAATGTTGGCTCCAAAAGAACAGCTGGGTTTTTTAACCTTATCAGTCATCTTAGTTTATTAGAGGAAATTATTTTCTCCATCACTCTGTCTACACATCGATTTTGGAGAAAAATGATGGACAAAATGGCGTTCTTATCTCGCCTTAATGGCAGACTATTAACAACTAAATCAATATGATCTACTTGGTAGCATTTTGACCCTTTTTACCATTTGTTCTGTTGGTTTGTTTTGTACTCGGTTTCTTTCTTTTGATGCAATAAAAAAATGGAAAACATCCCAGTTTGGTGTTTCCTCAATGCAGACAATATTTAATTTCTCTATATTCTCTATCCATCTGTTTATTCATCTATACATTTATTTATCAATCTGTTTGTTTATCCAGCCATCCTTCCATTTCTTTATCCATCTATTCATTTGTTTATCCATAATTTATCCGTCCATCCAACAGTCCAAGTGTTTGTTCCTCCATCTGTTTATTTGTACATCTATTCCTCTGATATTTTGCAGTTAAAGTTGGACTTTGACAGAAATATCTATAATGAAGTAAATTAGTGTATTTACAGAAATGAATGTCACGATTCATATCACTTCATGAATCACTTTGTTCGGTTTTTGATCAGTTCAGTCCAGAAACAACATATTTAAACTATTTATTTGGCCAATTGCTGAAAACTCCTCTCTATTCTTGGTATATTTCCTTTCATTTTCAGAATTTATACACAGATGAACTCCATTACGTAGCTTTAGAGCGTCCATGTTGCTGCTTTTGGAAACTCAATGAGCAAACTCAGCGAATGTTTGTGAATGTTTTCATTCTGCCTCCCAGATCAAATGGCGGACCTTCTGGCCAGAGAGGAGCTGGACGACGTCTGCCTCAGAGACAGCATCAGCATCGCTTCCAACGACTCCTTCGTGTCGGCAGCTGAGGTAGGAAAAACATCAAACTTTCCTCTGGAGACTTCCTGAATCATCTCAAGTAAAGACTTAAGATTCCTGATTCAACTAACTGAATTCTTTATTTCTTTTTACTAAGTTTTCACCAAAACATAAGTAATGGCACATTTTAATGCTGTTTTTGCTCAATTAAACCAAAATCACATGATTAAAATTTTTTACTTTTAACATTTCAGTTTGGTTTTTATTTTTGCACCTCATCACTTAAATTAATGTTTGACTTTGGTGCAACAGTAAACATCTAGAAACATCTTTAACCTTGTGTCGAAGTCTAAGGTTGACTCAAATAGCTGCAGGTAACCAGAACTCGGTTTATCTTCTTTACTCATTAACTCCCATTAACTCGGGGCTTGAACTTTGCATCTGACGCTATTGGTCGTCTTGACCTGCAAAGTGCAAAAATAAACTGAACTGTTGTTCAAACTGATTTGTTTGTTCATCTCCCCTGTTTGAGTCCATCTTTGAACCTGTGTTTCTTAAAATTAGTCCTATTTTTATGCTAAAATTATTCAAAAAATAAAGTTTTGTTTTAATATATGTGTTATGTCTGTGACCTAACTGCAGTTAAGTGTGGAAAATGTACTTAGTTTAATGCATCTTGCTACATATCTATTCATAGCAGATTTAAAATCGAGAAGCCCCAACAAAATCTGTTTAATACGCTGCTAAATCCTCGGCCAACTTCAGTGCTGTTTTTTAAGATTTGTGGAAATAATAAACCCCAACTAGTTTGACTGTCCTCTAATTATTCTGGACACATTCACACTCAAATGTCCAGAATGTTTCAAAAACTACTAGAAATTATTAAATTTAAGTTAGGAAAACTAAATAAAATGTATTTTATTTTTGTCATGTTGTCCTTTTCTTTAAATTTATTCAAAACTGGAGATCATATATACTGATGGAAAACATGTTATTGTACTGGAACGCCTTACAAATCCAACTAGATACTAGAAAAAGATTTAAAAACCTTGACATCTACAGAAATGGAGCCGGTCACATAAACAAACTAAATGAATAACATCCAGCAACACAATATTCAAACAAGTCCTGTTCAGCTTCTGTTTTCACCATGCAAACCACACAGAGTAAAAAGATTTTAAAACTGAAATACTATTCTACTTATTTAACCTGGGATCATGTTTGGTTCAGTTGTCGGAGCACAGAGATCTGAGGAACAGTTTTTCCCTCGGACATCATCCTTTTTACGAGGAGGCGCTGCAGATGGCTGAGGAGGGCAAAATCTCCTGCAGGGTACTTCGGTAAGAAAGTTAATATCAAAGCCTGTTTGGTGCATCCGGGAGACTGTCATAGCTCTTTTACAGCTCTTCAGAGGAAAACAAAAAAGTAATCAACTTACTATTAATTATAGATTAATAGTTTATTAGATTAAAATTACTCCCATTCGATTAAGTTATAATGTCCGCTTAGACATTATTTTAGTCTTGTAGTTTAGCCGCCATCCAGCAGAGGGCGCCGCTGGTCATCCTTAAACGGAGCCTTTGGTAAACAGACACAAAGATGGCGGAGTGCTCTTTGCTAACAGGAAAGAGAAACGGTCCAAACGGAGTTCGTGTGGGGTGAAAATGCTCTTTATGCGATTCTGTTTTAAAATACAAACACAGGATAAGTTCCTAAACATTTCAACTTAATGGCGCCCATTCCGCCGAGCTGCATGACGAAAGCAGCGTCAACTTATCAATCAAAAACTATGATTTGCTACGAAAGCGGCGCAAAGGATAACGCAGAAAAATGGTTAAAATGACCCAAATTTGCGCGGTTGATTTTGAGCGCTGACTAAGTGTAATAATGTGAGAAAACAACAATTATCTGCTTATTCTGTCAGTATCTAACACAAAAATGGTAAAATAATACGTTGTACGAGTTTATTCACTTAAGCATATGAAAAAATTCCTTTTAAGTTATGTAAAGACAGTCGACTGTTGATACAAGAGAAAAGTCGGCTTTTTAAGAAAATGGTCGCATATCAATTAATATAGTCAATTAGTAAAAACAAACCCATTTTAGATTCATTCATTAATCAATAATCAATAGCCAAACTCAAAGAAACATCAGAGAACATGGTCCTTGTTGACTCTGAAGTGGCTGTAAAATTTATTTCCGCCTTCACCTTGATATAAATAGCTTGTACAAGTTAGGAAAAGTGGTGCTGAAAATCTAGGTTAGCTTTTTTGACTACTTATTTAATCCTTTTTAATTATTTAAATAAATTTCTGGGTCGCATTTGGAGGACCCTTTAAGCCTTGTCTCTGTGTGCTGAATTTGGACACACCCTTATGTTTAAAGTTCAAGCTGATTAAAACTGAATTTATGTTCATAGTTCACTATTCAAGTCAAATTTAATAGTTTTTTTTTAAAAGTGTTGCAGAGGCCATGATGATGCAAAGCTTTTAAAAATCTCTCCTCCTGAACCTGGATTTGCATAGCTTTTTAAAAAGAAATTAAAATCCCAACATTCTGGTTAGTTGACCATGTTGTTGTTTTTTGTTTTGAGAAACATTATTTTAATAATTTTCAGAGAAAATCAACTCTATAACCTCAAGCTTGTAGGCCCAGTTGCCTTGAAATCAATCAAGTTTATTGCCACTGTTATGCACATACAAACCTCAGCTGCTCTCAGTGTTTTTGGTGTCAGGTGAAGTTTTGTTCTCAATCATTTTCAGAACTGAGATACTGGAATGTCTTGGTGACTTGGATTTCCTGGCAAAGCTGCACTGCGTACGGCAGGCATGTGAGGTACAGTCCAACTTGATTATTATCATCTCACAGTTTCATCTGCAGAAAACTGATCGGCTATATTAAAACGGTATTTTGTCTTCAGCTCATTTTGAGTGACAGGGCGACCAGGATGTTTCTGGCTGACACTGGAAAGAAAATCTTGTCTTCCATTATAGTCAAAGCCCAAAAAGTAGGTCTGAAACATGGCTTTTGTGTGTGAAATTATATTTAATGGTTGAGTTTTTCCTCCTGTTATGGACGACTTTGTTTTTCCAGAGTCCAAAGCGATTTGAGGAAGTGTTTGAGGAGCTGATTGTGTTCCTGGAGCATTCGGATCATTGGGAAGACACAGAGCTGGAACTGGCTTCACGAGGGGTTTGTTTGAAAACCCAGATTATTAAATTGTTGTACCACAGTTCTTCTTTTTATGTTTAATATTTCACACTCTTCCTCTCTAGGTTAGGCATCTGAACTTCTACGACGTTGTTCTGGACTTCATCCTGATGGATTCCTTTGAAGACCTGGAAAATCCTCCCATCTCAATCCAGAACGTGATCAACAACCGCTGGCTCAACAGCTCCTTTAAAGAGACGGTGAGGGAAAACTGCAGGAAAGTAAACTAATTTTTACGCCACTACTTTCTGGCATTGTGTTGAATCACCTTATTATTTCTCAGGCGGTGGCGTCAAGCTGTTGGTCAGTACTGAAACAGAAGAGACAGCACATGAAGGTAGGACCATCTCCAAATGCATGGGTTCCCAAACTTCCATTTCATGGCCCCTTTTTGAAAACCTACAGACAATACTACAAAATATGTAAAGAAGCATTAACTTCTTTAATGCTTCTTAAAAGAAGTTTTTTAAGAGTGTTTTAGAATGTTTTTTATTCAATAGTCAATAATTACTTCACCCATTTAGCATAAAAGCTGCCTCTGAAATTTATTATCAGACAATATATCATGACTTTATTACGAGATAATGCAAATTTTAATAAGTTTCCTCTTTTGATTACTTGAAAATATGTAATATTTTATATTAATCACATTAGATTTTATTTAATTCCTACAGTGCTCATGGTTTTTTGCAGCAGTTTCCTCCACAGCAGCAAAGTTTCCAGTTTCTTGCTAAGCTAGCTTGATTAATTTGTCTGGTAATCACAAAATGAGAATCAATTATATTAACTTATGTTTTATCTAAAAAAAATGTAATAGAAATCAAAAAATATTATGAAAATTGGAAGATTTTTATATTTTTCCTTTTTTCCCCTCATCTTCCCTCCCTTTTCTCATCTTGTGAATCCTCCACAGCGCCCCCTGGTGGCTCCTCGTTTAAAAACACCGTCCTAATGTACAACATTAGGACGGTAACATAATAAAACTGTTATTTCAATGGATTACACTTAGTTGTGAACTTTTTCACCTTTCCAGGTGTCCAACGGCTTCATCGCCCATTTCTACGCCGTGTGTGAACATATCAGCCCGGTCCTGGCCTGGGGCTTCCTGGGGCCAAAGAGCTCCCTGCACGAGTTCTGCTGCTTCTTTAAGGTCCGAAAATCAGACTAATCTGTGGTATCTGATTTCATTCAGAACTTTTAAACAGAGACGATGAGTTACTTTTTCAAAGGAGATTAAAGTCCTTAGGGAAAAAAAGTTGATTTAATTGCTACTTAAGTACTGAGCAAAACAAACATTTTATATTTAAAAATGATTCAGACTGACCAAAGTATAAAGTGGAAATTTTGATATTTTAAAGATTAAAATGAAAATAACGTAAATAAAACAATTACTATATTAGGAAAAATAAAAATGTTTAAAAACAAAACTTATGAAACTGTAACAAAAACTGCAGGTGTTGGTATGTGTCTGGTGAATTTTTAATCAAAACAAGTTTGTTTTTCATTCAGTGGTTAGAGAATCCAGAAATTTTACTCAGCTAAGAGGAGAGATGCTCCATAATGAAATTACTCAAAGTACAGCATTGTAAAAATACTACGGAAAGTAAATTTTTTCAAAAAATGTTACTCAGGTAAATCTATCTAGTCTAATAATTTGCCAATTTAAGCTTAAAATGATCTTAGTTAGGCTTCTCATTGGTTATCCTGCAGGTGTTGAATCCTGACTTGGTTTCTCCTGCAGGATCAGGTGCTTCACTTCCTCAAGGACGTCTTTGACCTGGATAAAGTTCGTTACTCCTCAGTGGAGACGCTGGCGGAGGACATGCTGCACCTTCTGCACCGCCGCTGCGACCTGCTGCTGGCCTACCTGGGAGCCAACGCCCTGCGGCCGCTCAGCGGCTGCAGCGGCCCGCAGGTGCAGCTGGTGCCCAGCGCGCTGCTGGAGGCACATGTACAGTAAGCGACCACACGCCCAATCCACCAGCCGTTGGACCAAAGAAAGTTATTTTCTCCGACTTTTTCCAAACCATGTGGGGTAAAACGGACCGGCTGAGATCATAGTGTTTGCTTTTGTGGATCGGTCTGCCTTCGTCGTCGTCTGATGTGGCCTACTCCATGTTCACAGTGCCATATCACTCTTAGCTGGCGGTGCACCGATCGCAGTTTTCTGCCTAAAGCTTCCGATTGGGCCAATACCGACCTACTTCTGGTATGAAATGTTCAATTCTCCTCCTCCACCTTCTTGAAATTAAACACAGTTGGTGTCAAACGTTTGCACTGCGTTTGTGCGGTTATTATTCTAAGGATGTTAACGTTTCCAGAGATGACCAAAGGTCGACCAGCCACTCCACATTTATAAAATCAAACGAAATGTGGCGGCAATCAACTAAGCAATTTTATTTATTTGTTCTATTCTGAAAATATCAATAAATGTTCCCAGAGATTATGAAAGGGTATCCAGCCTGTCCACATTTATAAAATCAAACAAAATGTTTTAAATCAGCATTAATTTTTTTTTTGTTCTTAGCATTAAAAAAAAATTTCCAACTTATTTTTTTGCAGGACTTTATTTTTTCTCATTTTGTCAATATGCAACACGTCAAACTATACATGTGAAACTCAATAAAAGTTTCCGAAAGCCACCAGAGATTTAACAAAATTTCTATAAATTAACATAACTATGTAAAATGTATTAGCACAATTAACTGACAAAAATGTCTTTGATTTTGTAAATGTGGACTGGCTGGTTGACCTTTGATGACCTCTGTAAATATTTATTGATGTCTTTAAAATGATAACGGCACAAATGAAAATTGTTGCAGCACAAAAGTTTGATGGTGATTTTGTTTGATTTGAACAAGATCAGGAGGCAACTAGAGTCGGGTAATGTTGCTAAATTTAGGGAGAGATTTGGCAACAGCAACCTGCAACCTTCACTAAGTATCGGCCGATCACTGATCTCCCAAAATCAAGGAATTCAGTCGGACTTATCGGTGCGCCGCTACATTTAGCAATAATGTGTAGTTTTAACCTGAGGATAAGTGTTGCACTTTGTAAAATAAAGTTGTATTTATTGCGGTTTACTTGACATGAAAGAGATAAGTAGCCATATTTATTTTGGTAGAAAGACAAAAATGTTTGTTTTGTAGATGTTGCAGTTGTCTGTAAGAGCTTCGAACATATTGTAGGCTTCATCACATTTATTGAACACCAACAATGCAATAATATTTAAACGTATTTGCTGCTTAGACGAGCCTCTTGAAAAGGAATAGTTTCCTTCTGACGCAGAAACTCCAAAACCCTCATGTGTTAACTTGAAGCTGTGAGCTTTTAAGCAACTTGTGCCAGTCCCTTTTTTAATGCAAGCACAAGAAGCCTTAACATTTATGAAGCAATTACTCGTCATCCGTCACTGTCGGCTTAAATGTGTTTTCACAGTGGCGTGCAGAGGGAAGTTTCACTGCAACACATGGAAATGTATTCAAAGTTGCTGTAAATCGTTATTTTGGGAAATGAAATGTTATTCTAACAAGTCTGACTTTAAACATCCCACACCTCATGTATGAAGCAGCTGCTTTAAGCCAAAATTAGTCATAATAATGTAAAGGAATTTCTGGTAAATGTGTGTAAAACGTCTTAAGCTTTCAACGTGTGCATGAAAGTAATTTTGACACAATCTTTGCCACTTAGGGTGTTAATATAAGACCAAACATTTCCCAGTATGGCAGCACTTTGTCTTTACCCTTATTCACTGCAAAAATAAAATCTTAAAGTATTTTTGGTCTAGTTTAGGGATCTGCAACCTTTACAATCCTAACAGTCATATTTGCCTCGAGTGTGGCAAATTAGGACTTGTTAGAACCGTAAATATAACTTTTTAAATTATTTACTTTGGGAAATATGTAATTTTAAAGATCCACATTTTAGTTCTGATGTTTGGTGTCAGAATACAGATATCTTTCTTCTTGTGAAAATTAATAAAATAGAAGAATAAAGCGCATAAAAAATATCACTGGTATTTTTTTGTCATGAAAAATCAACGTAATATATGAAAAGCTGCTTAACACAGCATTTGGTATTAACGTTTGTATTTAGAAACATTAGTTGATTATCATTAAGAGCCATTGGGGATCATCCAAAGAGCCATTTGTGGCTCCGGAGCCGCGGGTTGTAGACCCCTGGTCTAGTTTCTAGAATAAATATCTTACTAAGCATGAAATGAGACAAAATTAACTTACAGCTAACTTCTCAGAAATAAATCGGAGCTTGTTTAAAATCAATAATTCCTTATTATTGATGAAAAGTTCCAGTTCCACTGGCAGATCTACTTAAAGCGAGACATTTTTCTCATAAGCAAAATAATCTGCCAGTGGAGTTAAGTGTTTTTTTAAAACAAGCCGTTTTGTTATAAAGCTACTTTTAAGTTGTCTCATTTCAGTCGTATTAAGATATTTGCATCACAAACTGGACAAAAATATTTTAAGGTTTTGTGTTTTTGCAGCGTGACGACAAACGTGAGCTTAAAACTGATGGAAGGCCCATAAAAGGTGCAGTGCTGATCGGTTTTACGGCCCGATTCTAAAGCATGAATGTACAGTTTATTAAAATTCTCTAAAGCGATCAAGTATTTACAAAAAAAGACTAAAATTTAAAAGACTTTTTGCACATTTAGACAGGTTTGAAACAAAAATAAAAACTGGATTGATTTGCAACATTGCAAAGGATTTGAGCTTCATGTTTTATTTCAGTCTGCAGGAATTTGGTCTGGAAGTAAAATATTTCCTGTTTTTGTCCAGATTCCATCAATAGAAATGTATTAATGGGGTGTTCACTGATTAAGGTTAGATTTGTGGAGAAACTGTATTTTCTGTAAAATGAAGCGAATAAAGACTTTAAAAAAAAAGAAAAGTAATTTTCTTTTATTCAGACACAAATTCCCGTTTTAAAAATAAAACTCAAGCAGATAAATCCCGTTTGTAACAACTTTATTGGTGAACATGGCAACATATTAAAGGTAATTGAAAAGACAACCCAGTAATGTGATATACACAGCACATGAAACCTGTTTTACCTCTAAGGCATGCTTCTTGTTTTGTCCTCTACAACCCCTGTGTTCAAACACTTTAGCACATCTCAGTCTAAAACAATTAAAAACCTTTTTTTTTTTTTTTTTAATTTACTACAAATAAAAACTGATAACCTCCAACTTTTCTGCCTAAAACACTGTATGGGTCATTTAAAGTTTCAGTTCCTGCTCTCATCCAACTTTCTAAAGCTTAAAAAAAGAGGTACATTTATAAATAAAGGCATTCAGAAACAACCGCTAAACACACTGTAGCATCATGAATGAGTTAAAGTCAACCCCGGCTGGCAGAAACAAATCAATCTGAGCAACAATTTGCAATCACAGAATTTAAATTTCATTGCGTTTGCTGCTTTACCTTATCACTGGAGCTCTTGAACGGTCTACGTTCAGCAGCTGGACTGACTCAAAGGATTCCTCCTTTTGGGGTAGGGGGGGGGAAGACAAACTACGACACGGCCTGATTTTACGACCTAAAGCCTGCAGCATCCTCCAACACTGTGAGCAAGAAGTGAAGGCAGCAACGTTTCAATAGAAGGTTTGCACTGCACTTTAGGGCAGATTTACACCACGACAGAAAGTTATTCAGAGAACAAATAAATAATAAAAATGCATTTCACCGATTATTCCACCTGACATTTGAGCACATTGCTAACTTCTGGCAACAGCGTAGCATGCATTGCATTAAAACCCAGTGTCAACCTAAAGGTATCCGTGAGAAACAGGAGACTTACCAGAAGGAAAATACGGAGCACATAATGACAAACATTTCTTATTTTTTTTTGGAAGGCAACCATCAAAACAAGTGATAACTCATCATGCAGTTCATGAATCAAAAAGGCTACAAAATAAAATAAAAAATGGACTGCTCAGGTGTAAATATTAGGCACATTTCTTTACAACTAAGCATAAACGCATTGAGGCATGTTAACACCACAGGTAAGCATTTCTTTGCATGAGTACACGTCATTTTCAGAGGACAAAAATACACTTGTTCCCTTAGGTTTCGCTTACCTGTGTTAATGCGGCAGAACCTAAGGTGCAAGGTCTGGAATGACACTGCAAAGATCAGATATATATATGTATATTGCACTGTTTGCCATCAGTGAACAATGCAGTCAAATATTGTTCCGACTTTAGTTCAACAGCCTGGCAGGACTGATCCGTCCACAACTAGCATCCACATGCTTAAATGGGACATGCTATGAAACCTTCTATACAAGAACGGGCATTGAACAGCATTTCTTTTGGGTTAAATAATAAACATGAGCTAACAAAAGCACTCAACAGGTCAGATGTAAAGAACGCAAAACCCAGATTTCTACCCTCGTGTCAGAAAATCCATCACTACACATTCTAAACAAGTCATACTTTCAGTTCTACAAATCTAAATTATGCAAGTCACAAGTCTCAGAAACATGTGGTACAAGAATCAAACTTAAGTTTTTGCCTCTTTTCAGAACATTTCATACTTACCCAGATAAAAAAAAAAGAGGGAAAGTGGGGTAATTTCTCACAAAATCTACATTTTTAGCAGTTTAGAAAGCATAAAAAAGTGCATTTCTTAGTTTTGTACTTACATTACAGGAGGGCTCAACTGATGGATGGAGCTGCTGCTTAGCCACCCCCGACCCTACAACATCTATGCTTTTATATTGGATAAACACTTTGCAATGTTTTTATATAATATATGAACTTCATTGAAAGTTAAAAATACAGAATTGGGATTGGGCAAGACAAAAAAAAAAAAAAAGAGCTTCAACACATTTTTGTTTCATACAGTGGCAAATTTACCTGACTGTCCTGGAAAAAGGAAAAGTAAAAATGACACTAAAAATGTATAACATTTCTTGAGACCACATTTTCTGAGGGACGTGTTCAGATTACCTGCTTACCACATTATTTTGTTTTTTTTCTAAACTTTCCTGTGGAAGAGGAAATGGCTATCAGGGGCAAAACAGCAGTGCATAACAACGACTAGCTCAACAGCGATGCCACACATACCTGTCAATTCAAGAGCATCTACAGCTACAGTCAGCAATTTCAATGTTTAAAAATTTTAAAAAAAGAAAATTTCTAATCAGCAAGTGAATCATTCAGGATCACGTTTCTCAGCCTTATAGACAAGTTGGAGAGAGACAGGACAGCACAACTTCAAAGTCGATTTTTATAGGACAAACCCACACATTGCCTACGTTTCAAACAGGAAATACAAAACAAAGAATTTTATTTAAACCCCTTTTTTTTATGTATGTTTGTTTTGAACCACCCCAACTTACCAACACAGGAGGTTTCAGTTTGTTTTATTGCAAAAACACAACAGGCAATAGCATTTTTTTTCTTTTTCTTTTTTTTCTTTTTTTTTTTTTTTAAAACTGAGATGATTTACATGGTAATGTCTACAGTTTAATAAACATGAGTTCTAACCACATTTAATGTAGATACAGGGCTGGAATGACCGTATGTATAATTACCTTTACTAAAAACATAGCATTTACAAGAAAAACAGAAGAAAAAAAAAAACAAAAAAAAATAATAAACAAAACAAGAAAATAACCAAGAGGACGTGTTCGCTGGGTAATCTGCCATCTATGTGAAACACTTTCAAACCAAGGAAATTTAAGATCTTCATCAAGGCGTCTGCATCCAAACATTTAACAAAGGATTTTGTTTCGACAATGTAGCATTTACTTTATGTCCACTTCACATTACTGGCCCTGTGCAGAAGAAATACATAGAAGATACATTGCATGTTAACAGCAGAAACAGTGGACTCAGCTTCCCAAAATAAAAAGATTAAAAAACCTGCTTAGGGAGGAAAGAGAAAAAGTGAGGTTAGGTTGTTTTTTTTTGCTGCTGCTGCATTCACTGGAGCCCTGTAAAAACCTGAGGAAGGAATCTGGGGGGAGTTAAGGTACAAATAAGAAGTGCTGCAGTGAATGTGGCAAGCAGATTCTTATTCGCAGCGTACCTGAGGAGCTTGTGGCGCTGCACCCATCGCCTGAGGGTTTCCGGTGCCGTAGTAGGCGGCCTGCTGGCGGTAGTACTCGGCCCAGGCGGCGCTGTAGTCCGGCTGGCCTCCAGGCTGAGCGGCCGCCGGTGCCGCCGCTGGAGCAGCCTGCGGCGCGGCTTGACCTGATGGAGCAAAAACAGACACTCCATCAGTAAAACCAGTGATAGAAATAAATATCTGGGGGTCTATGGGCGATACAAAACATGTCATTTGCATTTTTGTCCCCAAACAAGTCATTCTTAAGGCATAAGATGTTTAATCTGATCAGTTCAGCCATTCAGCTGTGCAATACGCATGGGTAGGACATCAATATAATCAATCGATAATGCATCTGATAGAATATTCAATACAGCATTCTTGGAGTTATCAGAGTTACACCACCAGTTGGCAGTTTTTCAGATATTTTATTGGGAAACTTAATAATTGATATTGATTGATGTGAACATTTCCAAACTTCCACATTACAGAGCTTCCATTGTGTTTCCAAACTGAGCTCCTGCAGTCTAGCCAGCATCAATTAGCAAACACCTGGTGAAACTGCTAATCTGTTGAGCTCATTATTCGAACTACTCAGTGAAACGCTGGTGAAAACATTAAAGGGTTAAAAGAGGAACCATGTCATGAGTTTCACAAAGAGCATGAGTTTTTAAAGAGACAGAGACCCAATTTCAAGATGTTGGTCTTTTTTTTATGTATGCAGCATTTTGACAACTGAAAGTAACATAACTACTTGACTGTACTATAAAATGGCATCATAGGCCTGGAAAATGCATAATACTGCCCCTTTAAGATGTTCACTTTGCCCTGTTTCAGTTCCACCGTCTCTCCTTACCCTGCCGAAGTAAAATAAATCCTCCAGTATGAAGGTGTGTCACCCTGAGGATTGTGATTTCAACCATCCTCCTTACTTCTAATGGCAGTCGTTTGCACTACATTTCATGTAGCGGTATCAGAGTAAAGGGGGCCAAACTTTCCTTCCATTTTCACTTTATTTTGGTCGATTAAATAAAATCTGGATGAAATATGGAGAAGTTTGAGATTGTAATGTCAGAAATCTTTGGAAAATAAGAGAGCAAATACGTTTAGAGGCTGAGACTGTTTAAGAGTCTGTAAGAAGGGGAACGAACCCGCCACCAACATCTCTGGGTTGCGGGTCAGAAACCTTCTGCTTTTCTATTGGGTGGTTGTTTTTACAGCATCTCTATGACAGAGAGGTGCTAGAAGAGGCAACCACCCGAAAACAATAACCTTTTACCAGTAGGAGGAGTTTGACTTAAATAATCTGGACAATATGGAAATAAACCCAACAAATTTAGTCCACTTCAATCAAACCCTAATTCGTTTTAACTAGAAAGTCCAGTTCGTTTGGGGAAGTATGAATGCGCAGTCAAACTGATGTGGACCAAAAAAGTGGCTGAAGTGAACTTTGGTATCATTCGAAATTACATGTGAATGCCAAGCGAACCAGAGATCGCCACAAAAGCAGGAAATGGACTACAGCACAGGGAATTCTGGGTAAATACAACCAAAACAAACACGCATGTGTAACATACTTTAACGACAAAAGAGAAATCCTACAACTGCTAAAAACTGACAGTATTACATTTCATGAAGAAGGATGTCTTCTTCTGAGATTTTCATGTCTTTCAGTGGTTTTTGCTGCAGCGCCACCACAGGCAAGGAGGGGAACAGCTTTTTTAAATTAGTTTGGTCTCGAATCGGACCAAATCTAACGGACTATCAGGTGGGAAATCGGTTTTTCGTAGCGCTAGCTGAATGTTGGGGTCATTGTCTGGATTAGCGGCAATTCTGCAGTTTCAAGGTCTTCTGATTTAGAAAACAAAGTAAATAACTACTATCATAGTAATGCCTTCAGTACCAACCTTGTTTCTTGTAATACTCCTCCCAGGCTTTCGTGTAGTCCTGAGGTGGCTGATTCTGCTGACCTGCAACGACCAAACAAAACAAAGTGTGTTAATACACCCAAGTACAAAACAACAAAGGGGAACAAACAAACATCCTACATTTCTAGCCACAATTCAAACATTCATTACTTAATTCAGTAACGGGGGGGAAAAAAAATAATGACACGTTGGAAATCTCTGGCATCAGCTCTGATAAAGCCCTAAAATAACGACTCTGTGTCAACAGCTCAGTCCTGCAGATAATTCAAAGTCTTGCAGTCTAAACAGCACAGGCAGTAGAGGCTTACTGAAAAACAGCAAGCCCGACAAAATAACCCAGACCTGAAAAAGAAGCGGATTCAAAGCCCAGTGGCTGTTTAGACTGGCTGGTGTTAATAGGTGTACACTGAAACTACAATCATATACCCATTTTCTTGTAATATTCCTCCCAGGCCTTGGTGTAATCTGTCTGTCCACTCTGACCTGCAGCCTGTGGGTCACCTGTTAAAAAGAACCGTACTTGTAATTAGTGAATCTTTCTCAGCGGCCTCTCCTCCACCCGCTGTCAGCCTAGAGATGGTGGAGGAAAATCTACTCTGTCGCTCTCTGGGAAAGAGGTCCAATCCAGCCTGCGTTCTGTTAGATACGCCAGTAAATCTATCCGACTAAGCTGAATCTAAGCATGTTGCTGTAGAGGCGGGAGGACACTGGGCTCACCTTGACCGTTGGGTTGAGCCGTTCCTGGAGCGCCGCTGGTTGGAGTCATGGAGGCCTGAGGCTGCTGGCCGTACTGAGCGTAGTACGCTGCCCAGGCTGCTGCGTTGGCATCAGCTGCTGCTTTGTCTGAGCACAAATTGGGTTTGGTCACATTTAGGTGAATTGACAGGAAACTAATAATCAAATTTTTTTTTAAAAAGGCATATTCTGCAGATTTTTTTTTATTGAAGCAGTTCAACTTCAAAGGAACAAAACCCAAATAAACATTTCCTAAATAAATAGATCATTACTTTAGAGTATGCTGCTTTATTTGTAGCAAAAGCTAAAAAAAATACTTCATCAACTGGACCCGTAACAAAAAGCAAATCAATAAATCACATGATAAATTAAAACAAAACAATTTCCATATTCATGATTTATTGTTTTTCTCTTTTCTTTCTTTCAACCAAAAACTGGATGATAAAAATCTTCAGTCTAATCTTTGGTCCCAAGAATCCATGTTTTTAAATGACAATTCGTTTTATTTGTACTTTCTGTTGTCTTGTTTATTTATGTTGGATATTTAAAATGTCTTCCAGTGTTGAATGCTTATTCAAGCACAACAAAGTTTACTGTCTAGAAAAATGTGTTGCTGTGACTGAAAAATTCAGCCCTTCTTTCTTGACTCATCAATGCACTGTAAGGCTGATCTGTTGGCTATTTTAATTAATCGATTAATAACTGGGCAGCACAGGATGATTAATAGTTTTTTTTTCTTTTTATAGAAATTGAACCAGATGACGAGTTCTGTGTAGAACAGATTTACAAAGGTTTTCTTTTTTTTTTATCTTAATAGCAAATTTAAGATAATTTTAAGATGATTTTAATTATCTTGTACAGTTTTGGTTAATTATTGCTCTAAAAGTTATTACAACAAATATCTGTTTTGTGTACTCCAGTTAAAGATGAATCAGTTACTAAATTAGTTGATTTCAATAATTCATTCATCACAATTAATTGTTTCAGCCCTAGAAGACTTAAATGTGGCGTCGCATAATTTCAGGGATGCACAGATAGTGTTAATAGTTATCAAAATAATTTAAAAAAAATTGAGCCATTTAAGTTTTCCCAAGAATAAAAATGTTTGTTTATCCAATCGGTCTGCTTCTGTTTTTATCTTCTCCATATAAATTCAAGAATACTTTGATCCCAAAGGTAAATTAATTGAGCACCTTCCAAATATAATAATCTGATATTTTTATATTACAACACAATTCTAGCTGTAACTGTTTAATTTTGCTTTGTAAAGATTTCTGTGACTCACTTGGATCCGGCTGGCCCTGCTGCCAGTGAGGATAACCGTTCCCCCATCCTTGAGGCTGATAAGGAGCAGGAGGGCCACTGATGAAAAGAGAAATCATACATGAATTAATAAAACACACTAAACCAGAACCTCTAAGGTGATCTACTATACTTCCTTGAACATGTTAGGACTTGGTTTAGTACTTTTTTCCACACAAAATTATTCTTGGATAGTAAGATTTCATTCTAGTCAGGTCTGCTAACTCTACATTTACACTTTGGCTACAAACAGATGTACAATTATACAACCATACACCTTTGAAAAGCATAAGTGGAGCCTCCTGCACAACCAAAAAAATGCCTCAGGTAGTTTCTGGATGGTAAGTCAATAACAACATTTGTCTTTTCCAGCAGCCATTGTACAGCGGTAAAACCAGCTGACCAAACATCAAGGAGTTCAACTTGGGTTGCTAGGTAACGGTGCATCGCCCGTCAATTATGATTTAATCAGGAGGTTTTCAAAACGGCTCCTTTTCCAGAAACCCAAAATGGCTGGGTTTTTTTTCGTCTTTTTTTGAGCAGTTGGGTTGTTTTTAGCGGCAGTCGAGACCCAAACTGAAGTATAAAAACATTTAAATAGTAGATTTTCCATAATATGTCCCTTTTAAACAAACTCACTGTGGTCCTGGAGGGCCTTGGTTGTAAGGTCCAGGGTTGTATGGTCCCATTGGAGCACCTGGGGGTCCTGGTGGTCCCGGAGGACCATGCGGACCTGGTCCACCATGTGGACCTGGGGGACCATGTGGGCCTCCCATCGGAGTGACTGGACCCTGATGAAAGGCAGAAGGAGGGGAAAATGTCAGACATGAGCTGCAACTTCATGGGTGGAGGGAGGATTTTATATAAACCTAAAACCAAACATCTCACCCCAATCTTCTCCTCCACCAGCTGCCTGGCGTAGTCGATCTGCTGAGGGTTTCCTCTGACGGTGAACATCTTTATGTTGGGGTCGGCGTTGGGTGGAGGATTCCTCTGCAGCTCAATCCTGGCTCCCGACTGCTGGCTGATGCCTTTGATCGTCTCGCCCCCTGAACCAAGGCAAAAGAACAGACATTTTAATTTTCTGGTTTTCAACACTTACCTATTTTGAACTTAAGTTTTACTTTTGTTTAGTTAAAGCAGGAGTTTTCAGAGAGTTTGTTCACTTTTTCTACAGTAAAATTTCAGTAAGGATTTCAAGCACTCATACAAACCCTTATTTCAATTAAATGTAGTAAACAAACAAGATGAACTAATTACCTTTTCCAATAATCAGCCCGGTCTTCATGGTTGGGACTGTAAAGGAGAACTCCTGCAGGCCACCAGGGGGCCCCATGTTCCAGTTGCCCTGCCCACGACCACGTCCCCTGCCCCCTCCGTGTCCCGGAGGGCCTCCGGCCTGGACGCTCCTCAGCAGATCCGAGATGATCTCTGCTGCGTGCTGGGCCTGGTCCGGAGGGCCCATGATCTGTGCTATCCTGTCAGGCGTGGTGCCGTCATCTGGAACAAAGGTACAGGTGTTGGCTTCAGCGGCTGCTCTGAGTATGTCAACAACATGGTTTAAACACACCAA
The DNA here is from genome assembly GCA_010277075.1 of Poeciliopsis retropinna. Classification (NCBI taxonomy): domain Eukaryota; kingdom Metazoa; phylum Chordata; class Actinopteri; order Cyprinodontiformes; family Poeciliidae; genus Poeciliopsis; species Poeciliopsis retropinna. Next base: position 5,679,023 of record VMRM01000021.1, read on the forward strand.
CTAAATGTATCATCAGTATCTGCGTTTCCATTGACCTTATATCGAATGACTAATGATTACGCGACCATTTTCTTAAAAAGCTGAGTTTTCTCTTGTATCAAGAGGGCCAACCGTCTTTCTATAGCAAAAGGCTAAATGTATGAATTTAAAAGCCATTTCAACATTAGCTTGTGTCAGCTGTATTGAATACTGAATACAGCCCCATGGGGGCCCCATGTCCCAAGTGAGGTCCATTTGTAATGGAAACGCAGCTACTCACCATTAATCTGTGTTTAGGTCTCAGATTGGTTAGGGTTAGGGTTATACATCAGCTTGTCAGCGTGGTGCATGAGTTTTCATCATAGACCAAAACAACTTCAAACAAACTCCAAACAGCAGCTTGTTATACATTCAACCAGCTCACCTGGTTTGAACTGAATTCTGACTCCTGTGTCGTTCTGTATTTTCTTTATCATCTCTCCATTTCTGCCGATGACAATCCCAACTGCAAACCGCGGGACTGGAACCTAAGTGGTGGTAATAAGTAGATAAAATTAAACATGGGATTAAAAGTTCCTTGCTGACAGTCAAACAGTGTAACAACAAACACTCACATCTAAGCTGTCTCCTCCTCCGACCCTGGACCCGTACTCGCCCCGCTGCTCCCTGAAGCCCTGCTCTCTGATCAGCTCCATCACCATCTCTTTGGCTTGCTAAAAATCAGAGAATAAAATGTCACTACATCTGGACAAAAAACATGCACATTAATTAAAATCATATCAGGAAGAGAATGATATCATTTTGAGTTTCCAGAGGTCATAGAACGGCAATGAGAGTCCAACTTTTTTTAATCAAACAATTTTGGTGTCAAATTAACTGCACTACATTTGCTGCTAAAATCTTCTCACACATATGTAGCACAGATTTTTAAAATAGATTTTGTTTGATTTGGATAATGTGGGATAATATCATTAATATCTTCAAAATAAAAGCATCACAAATGGAAATTTTAGCAGCAAAACATAGCACAGTTGACTGACACCACATTTGTTTGATTTCATAAATGTGGGGGGCTGGTTTACCTTCTTTGACCTCCAGAAACTTTTATCATTTTATTAAAAATGACAGCAGCACAAATGAAAAAGGCAGCACAAACATTTGACACCAGTTTTGTTTGATTTGAAAAAAGTAAAGAGGCCAATTTCACCCAGGTCAAGAAAACTTTATCCTGAAATTTAAAAACCACGATTAAACTCACCTGGACTTTAAACGGGTCTCCAGAAATGCGGAGTGGCTTGTCTGCGCCCGTGTTCTGAGGTCCGTCTTGGATCATGACCATCTTCACGCCGGCTCGTTCCTGCATGTTGCAGCACCACAATCAGATCGAGTTTCTCCAGGTAAATAACACCTTTCTGCTTTTCGATCCAGCATCCATTACACACCTGAAGGCTTTTGATGGTCTCTCCTCCCTTCCCAATGACGAGGCCAGCTTTGGAAGCAGGCACCATAATTTCCTGGACCGTCATTCCCGGACCGTCGTTGTGGTGGAAAGCAGGAGCCGGACGTCCCTTCTCCACGATCTCAGTAAGAAGTCTCTTTGCAGCCCTGAAGGGGAGGATTTAATTCGACATGTTCACAATGTAATCAAGTGTATCTTTTATAAATTTATAATAAGTTTTTCTTGAATACTTACTGGATTGATTCTGGCGCCCCCGTTAATGTCACCGACCTGTCAGGCATTCCTCCGCTGTCTACAAGACAGAAATAAGTTTCAACTAGGGCAGCAGCTATTATTTTACTTATCAAGTCAGTATACTGTTGTTAGCAATTAATCAATTACTAAATTAGTTGGAAACTATTTTAGGGATTGTTTCATCACGAATAATAATTTCAGCCATAGTTTCAACACCCAAGTATAAATTCAATAGTAGTTTTTTTTTTATATCTATTTTATTGCCAAAAAAACACACTTACCAGGAGCAATCTGTATTTTACACCCAGATTCCTGCTGGATGCGGGATATTTGTTCACCTCCTCTTCCAATAACTAAACAAGAGTGAAATATTTCAGTTTCACATAATAAGAACAAAAATCGCAATTTACCTCACAAGAAAAAATGACTTACTAAATCCAACCATTCCATCTGGAACCTTGAATTCCTCTGATGTTGATCTAGAAATGAAGACAAAACCATGAGTGTGTAGAACACACACATCTGCCTGATCACACACATCTGCCTGGTAGATTTGATCTGGACTTACCTTGGAGGTCCGCCCATTCCTCCCATGGCTGAGAAGGCTGTGGGGAAACATTACAGTCCATTTGACAGGAAATTAAACTAGTTTTTAAAAAAGACATGAAAAGAGCAACAAACGCTTACCGTCATTAGTAGCTACTTTCTTTGTTTCTGGTTGATCTGTGATAAAAACGCAAAATAAACCACATAATCACATCTGTTTGCACACACTTATTGATGCTGATGAACCTGCAAATAACTTGTACATGTTATAAATGTTTTATCCTTATAGTCTAAGGATACATGAGATTTTACTTCCGGTTTTGCTTTCTGCAGAACATTCAGACTACGACCAAACTTGTGTAATAAGTCTTGCACAATCTTGGCTAAATGCAATAAATTCCTAAAGCCAATCTAACAACATACAGCTTGCAGCTGCCATTTTAAATTGTCTTAAAGTTTTGTTGTCAAAATATGGAAAACAAAGACTCTTGAACTACATTTTTATAAAAGGTTCAGTTTGATAAACTGTAATGACATCAAAAGTTAATCTGCATATAATTTATTCATAAACTTTAAAATAAAAACTCTTCTCCATTTAAATATGATGTCTATACAGTGTATTTAATAAACTTCTTGATAATTACTGTTCAAAATATGTCTAAAAAGTTCTATTCAAAGCCCTAACTTAGTAACAATGTCTTTCTTTCCATAAACATTACATGCTTTACACCTAATATATAGTTAGAGGAGTTGGCACCAAGTCATTTATGCATGGACTCACTTTAATGTTATTCTAACCCTGCAAGACAAACCGTCTTAAAGGTCAAGATTTACATTCGTTAATGTAATCTTGATAAAAATTGATAAACCATTTTTATAAATTTCTTTCACTAAACAACTGAAAAAATTACATTTAGGCATTGCTAAAACAGTTCTGTAGATTCACAAGAAAAGTAAGGGGTGAAGCATGCAACTGTTAAGGTCTTCACTTGAAAACGTGAGAAAAAAAATCAACCTCAAATGTGGTTAGTAGGTTGTGTTAGTATTAATGCTGGGTTACAGACAGCTGAAAAGAGGTGAATGCACTGTAGAGGCTACTGAAAGAGAGGGAAGCATTAATCATGAAGAGTTGCATTAAGATCGATTTGAGCCACTGACCGATATTCAGGTTAGGCATGGGAAAATACCCACCAGCGTCCTCCAGGGGCCTTTTCTGGCCTCCGTAGCCAAACTCGTTTGTTGGAGGAGCCGCAACGCCATCTCCGCCGATCTTGGCTGCGATCTGAAAAACAAAAACATAAGAAAAACTGGACTTTTAGGGTATTTTCATCTCCAGAACATCAAGTAGTGGTTGGTGCACGCGGCCTGCGGCCTACTTCTGCCCGGAAGTCGGTCTAACAAAGGACCGCTTTAAGTTTCCCTTAAAATGTCTTATTGATACAATCATACAATAAAAGGGGGTTAATTTTATGAGACTGGTTGCAATTTAGTTATTTTCTATCAAATTATGCAGCAGTGATTGATTTAGATACTCGTTTTCACTTTTGCAGTGGCGTAACATTAGTCATCATCTTAAATTAGCCTAGCCTAGCTTAGTCTGTCGCGCTACCAACTGCAGGGAGTCAACGAAAATCGGTCACTTCACCAGGAAGTTCGTAATATTTGTATCATTTTTTACCCAAATCGTACTTCTTACCTGTCTCGCTCGCTGTAAAGCGTCTTTAAAAGCATCGTTCATCCCCCCACCAGCGTTAGAGGACGGTGGAGCCACGCTACTGTAGTCTGCCATCTCTGCTGCTGTTCTCCTCTGCCGCGCCACAAGATGGAGGGCCTCATTCACTGCTGACTGACGTCTGAACTCGCGGTAACTGGCTCTATCTCGCGATAAGACAAAATAAACGCGAGATTAATAAAGGAATGGTTTCAAATGTAAGGTGGAAGACTGTAAATAACCAATCTAGAATTAAAGTAAGAAATGCGGCTTTAAACTCATCTTAAAAGTTTTCAAAGTAAGTTGGAAAACAATTAAAAACTTAATTTTTTTCCGAATTCAGAATTCTGAAATTATAATCAGAACCATATTAATTCCGACTTAAACCGCATGTATTGTTTTCAAAACAAAATGTAATAATATTATAATAATCATGTTTAATCTCAGAGTTCTGAAATGAAAGTCAGATTTATTTTTATTCTCTCTAATACAATTTTGGTATACATTTAAGCTTTTAAAGACCAAAATTAAAATAATTCAGATAAATATCATAGCTACAAAACAAAACAAAACAAAATAAAAAAATGTTCCAGCTCAGTTTCTTTCAGTGTAAAACTTAAGAAACTTTAACACAAACTGCAGGTGTGTGTCTGTGTCTGGTGAATTTTTGGTTAAAACAAGCTTGTTCTTCATTCAATGAAGTTCCTTACAAAGGGCAGAGTATGCAGACATTTTACTCAAGTAAGAGCGATACTTCATAATAAAATTACTGAAGTAAAATTAGAAAGTACAAAGTAGTAAAAAAAATCTTAAAAGTTTTTTTTTTCCAAAATGTTACTCAAATAAACCAACTCTATATGTAGACAAAGACTGTCTGTCCCACTTTAAGGCAGAATTTTATTAAACAAACCCCAGCAGAGCACATTTCCATTCACAGCAGACCTTAATGAACTTATAATTACAGCTTTTGTTCATATATGTGTTCAGTCAACTGTGGTTTAATTCCTCATGCTGATTTTATTTTCCTGGTCAGATGTAATAAAAGTTTAAATGAATCAACAGAAACCATTCTGTTATACATTGGAACTCAGAAAACATACCAGAAAAATAAAATTAAAACAATTGTTTGAGTTCCTCAAGAGTCCATGGAAGAAAACATATTTTCAAATTTCCTGGTCAGGCTGTAGTTTATTAGCGCACATGGAATTGCTCTTACGAAGCTGGCTCCCATGCCGCTATAATATCCTCTAAATCCGTTCCTTTCATATATCCCGGTGAGTCCTGATAACACGCCAGAGACAGGATGCGAATCTGAGATGAAGGCTGGAAAAGAAACCAATGTATGATCGTACGTTCACATGCTTTCAGAAAATATAGTTATGTTACAGAAGCTGTGTTTCCATTAACCTTTAAAATTTGAAAAGAAATAAACTTAATGGAAATATGCCAATTTTGAAGAAACGATTGTTTTTATTTTTTAAAAAACGGGTTTTGTTCTAGGATGATATGGTTTTTTGTTTTAACAAAATTATTGTATTTCACTGTTTCTGCACTTTAACAACAACCATATATTACCAATAGGCCTGTCATGATAACTTTTGCTGGATGATAAATTGCTCCAGAAGTTATCATGATAAACAATAATGTTGTTGTTTTGAGACCATTTTTAAGTAATGTAATGATAAGGGCTTAATAGTAATGCAAGAACACATTCTCAAGAATCACATTCTGAAGTGAACCTGACCTTTTTTTATTTTTTTGGAAACTGCCAATAAAAATCAAGACAAACTTCTTCACATGTATTTTGTTTCGTGTTTCGCAGTCACGAAATTGCTTGTTGTTTTATTTTTGACATTAGCGGAATATCGACAAACATTTTGCGCTCATTTGTAATGGAAACGCAGCCAGAGATGCCAGCGGTTACCCTGAGCTTGCTGCTGCGTCCGGATCACCGCCAGCGGGTAGCTGCTTATTTGCCCAAAAGCAAAAGCCACGAAACTGAAGAAAAACAGCTTGGAGTCGCTACTGTAGGTCGGGTCGCTTTTTGCCCAGCTCATGATAGACTGCAGTGAGAAGCAAATGAGTTTATTTCAGCAGCATACATGTGTTTGATCTTTGTGGGATTGAGTTTGGCTCACCTGATGAACCGCACACTCCACACCTGCATAGGGGATCATGCAGAGGATGCTGGGCCTGAAGCCTCTGTAAAAGGACGACATGGACTCATGTTTGTAAATAGATCGAGCGCACGCCACAACGCCATGATATGTGCCGGCTCGCTGCAGGTTCAGCCTCACCTTCAACACCTATGGAGCGGATAGAGAAGGTGGCGAGTACAAATGAGATTTTTAGTCTGGTCACATCTGCTTATTTTGAGTTATTTTCAGAATGAGTTGTTTTAGGGCGTCTTGTCACTTTATATCCAAATAAGCTGCTGCTTACACTCGTATGTAAAAATAGCTGCAAACAGATTCGCAATTGTACAACCACACAGCTTTGAAAAGCAGAAGTGGAGCCTCCTGCACAACCTAGAGTCCAGCAAGTGGTCTCTAGATGATGGGTCAACAACAAAACACTTGTCTTTTCCAGCAGCCATTGTACAACATTAAAACCAGCCGACCAAACCTGCTGGAACGCTGTTGGGTTGCTCGGTAATGGGTCTGGAGTTCTGCTTGGGTTCCTAAGTAACAACACAGTGCCCATTGATTGTGACTTAGTCAGGAGGTTTTTTAAAACAACCTGTTTTCCAGGCACCAAAAAACATAAATTTGTTGCCAAAAACAGCTAATTGTTTTTTTAAGCGCTTGTTTTGTTTTTAGAAACAGTAGAGACCCAGATAGAAGCATAAATAGATGAAAAATGTGAATTTTAACAGTTAGACCTCTTTCATGTAGGATTTAATTTTATTCGTACAGGATAAATGCACACAAATTATTTTTAATTCAAGATAAATTCATTTTAAAGCTAATTGCGCTTCTTTACCAGAGGTGCCAATGAAGTCAACATCCTTCCAAGGAACAAAACAGAAACAGTAAAATGTTCAGAGTTGTCTCTGATCTCTGATACCTCTAATGGGTAGAAAGCAGCATGGGCCACTGCTCCAGAGACGCAACCCAAACCGAAGCGTTGCTGCACAGTCAGAGTCTCCTGGCTTCTGTTTTGGGTGTAGACTTTCATCTGGGTGAAGCAGAGCAGCTTAGAAATAAGAAGCCGTTCATGATTTATTCAGATGCTCGGACGGGCCTCACCTGTGCATAGATAAGACATTGCAGTGTGGACTGTGGAGTACCTTTCAGCACATTGACAACGTTGCCTTGCCACATCGACCGCAAACCTCCTCCTCTCAGCTCCTGAAAGCCTTGGGAAAAAGCCTTGGACCCTAGAACCTGCAGAACAAAGAGGAAGGGTTTCTGTATGGCAGAAGAACTCAACTTTTTAAGTCACTACAAAGTTTAGACCATAGGTGTCCAAAGTGTGGCCCCTGAACTGATTGCATGTGGCCCCTGACTTCAGTTCAAGAATTACACAAATTTGTAAATGGAGACTTTCACAATGTAAAATGATCTTACAATAGAAAATGTTGGGAACATCACCAATTATTTGTCTTTAAATAACCAAGTTGTTTGATTTTTTTCACAACTGTACAGTGATTTTTACTCAAAAGCAAACTTTGCTGCACTGAAACCTGCTTTTAATTTAAATTTGGTTAAATACAGCAAGCATTGTAAATCTTGTTTTTATTGATCAGAATTGACTGAATTGGGTTCTTTTTTCCATTTGATACCTAGAAAATTAGCTAAACTTCTTACAATAAGACAAACCTGCAAAATCCTTGTAAAGTTTTAGATCTAGAATAATTTACACATCCCTTCCCAGTAACAAATTTGACTGCTTTTTAATTAAAGATTTCAATGATCAGTTTATTGATAAGTAAGTACAAGTAATTTTATTTGACTTTATGATTTTGCCCTTGTGACAAAAAGTTTGGACACCCTTGGTTTAAACGTTAATGTTTGAATGTTTTCAAAGCTGCAAAAGCTTCCAAAACGAATGTTTGACCTGAAGTTGGGTCTTCAGTCGGTCTATAGGCGCCGTCGCAGTTCGAGAAACCGCATCTGCCAGACCAGCTGACAGAACAAAAGTCTTCCAAGCCCCAAAGCCAGACGAGTTGTCTGGGAACTCGATGGGCATCGCACGACTCTCCCCCACATCGAAAACCTGCAGAAACACCAACACAGAGATTTCCCCCTGGATTTTTCCTCAAACACATTTTGTTTTTGATGCCAGAATCTGTTTGAAGGTTTTACCAGACTGTGTTTCCACGAGGAAACGAGCTCTCCGATGTTGTCCACTGGGTTTAGAATGACATAGTGCAGGAATTCATCCCAGTCAACTGTCATGGACTTGTCCTTGTCCATCCTGGTGAAGACAGTCAGAAAACAGAAACACAACTGTTCATGTTGACTGTTAGATTTTTTTCTTTCCGCACTGCAAGAACACAAAATGTTTTGGTATTTTGGTCTAGTTTCTAGTGCACTTCAAATAAGGCAAAACTAACTTACAAGTAACTCTTCAGCAAGACATAAGAGTTTGTCTTAAGTCAATAATTCCTTATTTATCAAACCAAAATGGGAAATAGTGGGCAGAAGAAATCTTACATTTGAATAATTTTTTTTGCATTCGGCTTTGATATGATCACTCCTAACTCCTTAAACAAACATATGATGTCCTCCTGGTCAATCACTCCTGATCAAAGAAGAAATACAGAGAGTTACAAACACACACTGAGTCCACTCTGCAAAAACACAACATCTTACTAAGTATTTTTGTCTAGTATCTAGTGCAAATTTCATAGTACGCTTGAAATAAGACCATACTAACTTACAAGTAGTTTTTCAGCAAGATATGTTTGTTTTATGTAAATAATTCCTTTATATTGATATAAAAAAGTAGATTATTTCACTTACAACAAGATATTTTTTCCATGTTATGAGTAAAATAATCTGCCAATGGAACAATATCAAGGAATTATTGACTTAAAACAAGCTCTTATAAATTGTTAAAGTTACATATGAGTTAGTTTTGTCATGTTTGAGATGTAATAAGATACTTGAAATAGAAACTAGACAAAAATACATGGTGAGATTTAGTGTGCTTGCAGTGTATTTCATTTAAGTCGTCAGGTGACAGCAGAAGTTTCTGCACAAGTGCAAGAGTCATTTTAGTGCTGCAGTGTGTGCACCATAAACACAAGCTTATGTTCACCTGTTTAACATTCACAAGCATATTTTACTGTAAATGAAACATGTTTAATCCACAGAGGAAAGTTTATTATATTTCAAAAGAGAAGACAACTCTTTGAAAAGCTGGTTAAACGCCATGCTAGGCATTGAATTCACTTAAATAAACAATTTCAATTGGAGATATCACTCACCGCAATTATTCTTGTCAAGGTCATGAAAGTGAATTTTCCATTTCCTCTCTCTGTCCATCATGTAGCTGAGAAACTCTTTATAATCCAGCAGCCCATCTTTATCTTTATCATAAGACTCCATGATATTCTACAAGGAAATAACTCTTAAAATGGGTAATTTATCTTCATGCAGACTCTACACACCTGAAACACATGTTACCTGGACCTTTCCGTCTCCTGAGATGATCCCATGCTTCCTCATCTCCTCGTGGAGCTCTGCCATTGATATGAACCCATCCTTGTTCTGGTCCAGTTTCACAAATAATCCTCGGAACCGGTCCATGTTGCTTCATCAAAAAATGCTTGTTTTTCTCTGTCAAAATATAAAATGCAGAAACAGACCGTGCTTCATTCGCAGACTGTTTGAATCATGGTCATAAACTGCTTTTTGATCAGAGATTATTAACCGGCACCTCTGCTGACTCATCGAGCAAAGAGCTGATGCAGGAAGGAGAGGAGACTGAGCTCCAGCAGGGGGCGCTGTAACTGCAGCAGAGGCAGTCATGACCATCAGATTTCACAACTGTGGCCTTTCTGTCTCTTCACATGCAGCGAGCTTAACTTTTATTTTATAATTACCAGTTTAGATTTACTTGTTTGATGGTACAGAAACTGTAATATTTCTACAACATTTTCTAAAAAAAAAAAAATTTAAATTTAAAAAGATACCACAGCAACATATTAAGGGCATTGTAGGTATAAAAAGAAGAAATTTGCTACATAAAAAAACTCAGAAAATTTTTTGATTAATCTGAGAATTCATAAATTTTACATTAATCTCACAAATTTCCCAGACGAAGTGTTCAAATTTCTGAACTACAAAAGTCCAACATTTTTTCTGGAAAAATCTATGAAATACTAGAAAAATCAAGGAAATCTAGGAACTCCAGAAAGCAAAATTTAAAAAAAAGAAAACTCCAATTTTTTAGATTAATCCAAAAGAGAATTCTAGAAAAACCATAGAAATTTCTGAAGTCCAAAAATCTATTTGCTGAAATAAATTCAGAAAATGTTTGATTAAAATCAGAAATGTTCGAGAAAACGAGAACATTTTTGCACTCCACAAGTCAAAAAGTTTTCTTGTAAAAAAAAAAAAAAAAGAAAGAAAAGAAATTTTGAAATTTTCTAGAAAAAACTGGAAATGTCTGAGTTTCAAAAGTCGAACAAAACTTTTGACTCAGCCATATTCGCAAGTACTTCTGGAACTGTGATGGTATGAAAATTGAGCTGCTTTTCTTCAAGTTGAGTAACAACTTAAAGTAGGTTACCAAATGCTTGGTAAAATTTTGTTTTTACAGTGTATGCTGTATACTATCACAAGACATTAATAGTAATAATAGATTTTCTGCATGCAGTTTGGATGTTGTAGGTGTTGTAGGTGTTTTTTCTTTCTTTATTCTTTCTGGGTACTCCTGCTTCTTCCTGCAGTCCAAAAGCATGACAGTTAGATTAATTGGTTTCTCTAAAATATTCCTGTGTTTTGTTTGTTTTTGTTGTTTTTTTTTGGATAAATATCTATATGGTTGTTTGTCCTGTGTGCTGTCTACAATGCAGAGCAGATCCTGCCATATTCTTCTTTTAGCAATGTTTCTTACAGCCTTTGTTCATTTGATTTGAGTCACTGCTCTGCTACTTCTGCCGCGCCAGATGGCTGCAAACACTGAGAAATTGTACAACGTCTTGCTCCTGGTGTTTAAAGTGCCTTTGTGAAGAACTTTTACTTCAAGAGAAACCCACTTCTCTTTACTAAAAGCACCAAATAAAAGTATTTAAACTGAAAAGATAACATTGAATAAATTATAATGCCACTCATTTTGTAAAAGTACTCACATTCTTTAACTTTTCCATAATTTATGTAGTCGTCCAACCAGGGGTGAATCTAGCGGGGTGACATTAAGCTCGTGAAACTCTTTTTTCCGACAACATTGAATGCAACACAATGTAACCTGACTCGGTCTGGATAAATTCAGGCACGGTAGCGGTACCGGTGACTTTACTGGGTTGTACATCCCCTAACATTGTTATGCATTGAGTCCGGAATATCGGTGGTCGGAAAAATTACACAATCATGCAAAGAATCTGAAACAGGCACGCCATCTTTTAGTATTAATTCTCAACACAATAATATGTGCTGCACAGTTTGATATGTTTCGGTTTAGCTAGCTAGCGTGATCACTTTATAATCCCAAAATAAACATCAAGCCTGAAAACACAATAATACACTTGGGGTTTTTTAATTAAGTTTTTTGTGTAAAAAATATTATTATCATTACTTTGTGTGTGTGTGTGTGTGTGGTTTTTAGTGTTGATTCTTTCTTGTATGTGATTTCTGTTCTGTAGGCTCAGTTAAACTGTGGTCTGTCGGTTGCCACGGCAACGGGTCTGCGTACGACGTAAAACCGTCGCAATGCTAGCAAAAGCAGAAAAGCAGTGGTCTTGAGTTCTTTTGTTTTCGGTGTTATTTTCCCCTTTACTTTGACGCACTGCGGCCGCTGTAATGTATAAAAGTTCAATAAACGACAAAAGCTGAATTAGTTCCCTCGTTTGTTTGTAAAACGTGGGGATATTCATAATAATTATCAAATACAATGAGCTATTTCATAAAGTTTGGTCTTATATTTACCAGTATAAGACCAAACACTTCACTGATACATCTGAATCAGAACAAATAAGGCTAAATTGGACATTTTGCTAGACTTTTCCCTGAATTTTCCCTCTACAGCACAATCAATTACATTTCATAATTTGGTGATTTCTGAGGATGACACCTAGTTATATTTAGGGGTATCACAGTAAAGGGGGCTAAATAAATATGCATGTTTTCTATATTTGTTTGGAAATATTTTTGAAAAGCATGAATGATGCCCACTTCACGTTAATGGATCACTGTGTTGGTCGGTCACAATGAAAATCAATAAAATAAATATCTGTCGATAGTTTCTATTTACATCATCAAAATATCTTTTGTGGTCTTCATTAAAATGTAAATACTTTATTTATCTCATGTTGAACTTACATAAAAAATCAAAACGTAAGAGTTAAGTTAAACACCTTTTCCGCGGAGGCTACTGCGTGATCACATGCTATTTTCTGACAGGTGATGGGATTGGACACGAGTCAGTTTTCCACCGTGACGTCATGCAGGTAAAACGTGACGCGTTGGGGCTTTTTTCGTTGACCTCTCACCTCTGCCAGCATGTGCAAAGGAGCCTCATTTAGAAAATGACGAGGCTCAGCATTTGTTTTCTAGAAACAGCCGCTGCCTTTCACGGACAGACTAGTCCACCTGGAGTCAACTACACCGGAAAGTGGCTTTCAAAATAAAAGCTGCTTTGCTTTCAAAAGGACGTGTAATGTTGAAATAAGTAAAATAAGTTACACATTTTCAATCATACTAAGAGTTTATTCAAAATATTGTGCATATTAACAAAAATAATTACATTTTTAAAAAATACTTAAATTATTTTCAAGTCAAACAAAAACCTTTTACACCATAAAACTGCTGAGAAATCATATGAACAGTTTCAGAATCATAACCTTATTATAACAATAATTTAAAAAAACAACAACCATCAATTAAACAAGAACAACATAAAAAAGAGAAAAACTACCTATTTGAATGGAGCAATATGTCAAAAGAAAAATCGAGACAGGAAAGCAAGGAGACATGATTTAATATTTGAACAACAAAAAAAGTCGAGCAAAATTAATAAATTATTTGACAATAACATCAAACATGTATATATATATATATATATATATAAATTTAATAATAATGCATTATTCTCTGTTTCACAATGATTACAATAATGATTATTAGCAATAATTATTATGTCCTAATAATACATTACAATGTACATTGTTACTATAATTTTAACACAGTATATTTGATATTTATTTTATATAAAGGTTTGTATTAATAACTACAAATATAACATGATTAAGTAATAACAAAAAACTATTTTAATCCTTTTATTTATAAAACTATTTTAATATTTTTACTGTAAATAATTATTTTAAAGGTCACAATAATAAAAATGATGTTAATACCTGAGAAATAATCGTTAAAAAACAGAGTGAAAAATGTCTTGACGTCAAACCGGAAGCAGTTTAGTTAGATATTTCCAGCTTGATGTCAGCGCTTGGCTCTGCATAGGAGGGAGCTGTGGTCTATTTAAAGAGGGTCATCCAGCCACGGATGAAATAGCAGAACATCCAGATCAGTGGCTGAGACCCAAATGCTACTGAGTTCCGTATTTCCTCCATCTGCGGCTTTTCACTCTTCAATACTTCGCTTTGACAACCATCCGCCTGACATAGCGGGGCCAGAGCTCCTACTGAGCGGCTTTTTCTTCCTATTTGCATTATTTTTTTTAATTAATTCAATTTTTTTTGTCACAGTAAAAATGGGTAGAGACTACTACAAGACACTGGGGATCTCAAAAGGAGCGACAGAGGAGGACATAAAGAAAGCTTACAGAAAACAGGCGCTGAAATGGCATCCTGACAAAAACAAGTCCGCAGCCGCCGAGGAGAAATTTAAGGAGATCGCTGAGGCTTATGAAGTCCTGAGCGATCCGAAGAAAAGAGAGATTTATGATCAGTATGGAGAAGAAGGTAATGCGTGTGTTTTTGTCATTGTGTTGTCAAGCTGAATGCTGCTGTACTTCGCCTATAAAGCTGGATTCCTGGCTGTAAAGAACAGCTGGCTTTGATTCAAGTCCCCTTTCTGCAGCCAGCAGGGCCTGGAAACTGATGTCCAGGACATCATGATCATAAAATGCTATTTATTATAACGATAATCTCAATGCATCAAATTAAAAGCCATTTCAAAAAATGTCTGCAATGCATTTTCACTGTAATATTCATGACAGAAAAACATTTTTCGTCCAAAAAAAGGGGTAAAAAGGTAAAGAATCATGTAATGTGTGGAAAGAAAATATCAGTCCAGATGGCTCTGGGTGGGAACTGTAACCATCTGGTTCTTTCTTTTTTTTCTTTTTTGTTTTACCATCATTGGATCCTGAACATTGAAGGGAAAGGTGTGAAGTAAATGGCTGCAAGACAAAGCACAATATTTTTTTATTTTTTGGCAATAATAATGTCTCTATAAGCCAAGCAAAACAGAATAAACTAGTAAATTCAATTCCGTTTCATTGATAAAGTGCCAGTATATATATATTATATATATATATATATATATATATATATATATATATATATATATATAATATATATATATATATATATATATATATATATACATATATATATATATATATGTATATATATATATATATATATATATATATATATATATATATATTCACTTCTAATTCCGTTTCAATATTTAAACCATCATGATGGCTTCTTAATCCTAACTACCTATTTTTCATTATTTCATCCTAAGAATTTTGTAGCAGTGAGTTAAAACTCGGTCTCAAAGTAGAAAGGAATAGGAAAAATAAACAAATCTAAATGAATTTTCTGTCTGGTTTAGTTGGTTTTATTTGTGTTTTAGCACCTAAATTTATGAAACAGTTTTCTAGGAATCCCTAACACTAAAAGTGCTTTACGCTGCACACATTAGCCGAAAGCAATTAAGCATCTTACGGCTAATTGTTGATTAATATTCGACCTTCTTGTTGTAGTTTGGCCGCCATCCAGCAGAGGGCGCCGCTAGTCCTGAAGCGACCTGTTTATTTCTGCCGTTGAAGATTATTTTTACTAGCTTTCTTGCGAACGTAGCTATGGTAACAGAAGAATTCTTTATGAAAATGTTAACTGAAAACCCGATTAAAGGATAGAAAGCAGCTCAGTTTTAGCTTCAGTGGAGACGGGGACAAGGTCAGTAACTGTTATTGAGGTTTATTTGAGTAACCTGAAATGCTGATAGAACAATCTGTGATTGCTGTGCTAATGGAAAGAATTTTATTAATGTAATGAGCCATGCATAAAAACGGATGGTGAAAACGATTGTAATTATTGTTATTTATGTTACATTGGTCGATGATACGAATGTTTTTCATAAATCACATAATCATCAGTTCAGGCCTTCTCAATTGACTGGATGCTACAAGCTATTATACAAAATTTACTTTTGCTTGTTTTAAAACTTCCATTTGGTTCTGAGTTGCTTAAGAAAACAACAACAACAAACAAACAAAAAAACAGTCTAAGCACTTAAACACAAAAACACCCGGCCGTTTTTTGACAATAAGCAAATATTTTTGGAGTCTGGAAAATTAGTCGTTTTACAAACCTCTCATTCAACGGGCACAGCTGTTACCTAGCAACCCCAGCAGAGCCCTACCTTCACCTAGCAACCCAGACAGAGCTACAACACGTTTTATCAGCTGGTTTTCAAATTAAAATTCAAAAGTATTGTATTGATCCCAATGGGAAATTAAATGTTGGTGTAATTCATATTAATTCAAATTCTTCAAAGCGTTATTGTAAATGGCGATGGCTGTTGGCAGGAAAGATTTGCTGTAGCAGCCTGTGTTACCGCAAATTCGAAGAAGCCTCTGACTGCAGACACTCAGTTTTTCTAAGAAAAAAACTTTACAAATCTTTTACTGTTGTATGCGCTGTACAATGTCTGCTGAAAAACACAAGTGTTTTGTTGTTTGACCTGCCATCTAGAAACAACTTGCATTCTTTTTGGCTGATCAGGAAACTCTACTTTTGCTTTTCAAAGATGCACGGTTGTATAATTGAGCATCTTTTTTCAGCCATTTTCACATGCCAGTGTAAACGTTGATCTGGGGTGTAAGGCCAGCAGCAGTTTATTTGGATTTAAAGTGACAAGAGGCCCGAGAACAGTTCACTCTGAAAGGAGCTCAAAAGACGCAGAGCTGCTCAGACTAAAATCTTATTATCTAAGAATGATTTTGTACAAAAAGTGTAATGAACATGTTTTGTATAGCCCATAGACGTATTCTGACCTGTTCAAGGAAGCACAATAAGTTACCTTTAAGAAAGTCATCACTTTTATTGTGAAGTTTTGATGAATCCTTCCTCTTTTCCCATCAGGTCTGAAGGGAGGAAATGGACCTGCTCCTGATGGGCAAGGTACCAACTTCACCTATACCTTCCATGGAGACCCTCATGCCACCTTTGCCACTTTCTTTGGCGGTTCCAACCCCTTTGAGATGTTCTTTGGCCGCAAGGCGAATGGCAGAGATGATGAAGACATGGAAGTAGACGGAAACGATCCTTTTGGCTCCTTCACCACCTTCAACCTGAACGGCTTTCCTCGGGAAGGGCACGGAGGGCAGCAGCGCCGGAAACAGGACCCGCCTATCATCCATGAACTGAGGGTCACCCTGGAGGAGGTATTCCAGGGCTGCACCAAGAAAATGAAAATCTCACGCAAAAGGTTAAATCCAGATGGCAGAACCATGCGGACGGAGGATAAGATTCTCACTATTGAGATCAAGCGGGGATGGAAAGAGGGAACCAAGATCACGTTCCCAAGGGAGGGAGACGAGTCGCCCAACACCATTCCTGCCGACATTGTTTTCGTCATCAAGGACAAACCCCATCCTAACTTCAGGAGGGAAGGATCCAACATTGTGTATCCAGTTCGTGTGAGCTTAAGACAGGTAAAATGATTTCTATTTTAGCACTATAACTGAGGATGGGCGATAAATCAGTTTTATTAATTAATCAAAATTTTGATTTTGGAAGATTCAATTTTTGGAAAATCTGAATTTATTATTTTTTTGCACCAATGCACTCCTTGGGCTTCCACAGTTCAGAGTGATGTCTGCACGCCTTAGGCCGCCATTTTGTTTGACAGGCGTATTTTCCACTTTCTTATTATTTGGTGTTTGATCTCAGGTAGGGCTGGACAATTTAGATAATTATATTGCTTATATCATGATAAAAACTTATTATGAAGTAAGCGTTTCATATCAGTTGGTTTCCATAATTGTCGACTGCGATAATTATTGATTAGTTTCAAATATCAAATACTGCCAAACTAGTGCTGTGACCTTTCCTATTTTATCCTCAGTTTTTACTCTACGCTGTTGTTTATGTTTAAGCAGTTATGAGGCACAGTAGCAAAACCTGAAACTGCTGCTGCAAAGTTACTCAACAATTGTTGCTAGGTAACCAAAAGGTGAGAGAGTTCGTTAATGCCACCAACCTTACATTAACCACTCAACCACTCCTGGCCAGGAGTGGTTAAGCAGCTAAACCATGTCTCCACCTACATCCCCCAGAATGCTGTGCGGTTCTGTGTCGGAGTTCAGTGAATAATCTATACATGGAATATTCTATCAGATGTATTATCTGTTGATATCAACCATGCGGTTATCGCAATACGTAGAGCTAATGATTTATTGTAAGTCAACTCTTCAACAGAATATTAGGGCCAGGCTGAGATTTTTTATTTTTAATTATGAGAATAAAGTTATAATATTACAAGAATACAGTTGTAAAACAATAGAGTTGAACTAATGTGAGAAAAGAAGTTGTTATATTCAGGGAATATAATAAATGTATGTAAATTTATGAAGAAGTCAAACACACAAATTCAAAAGAGAAATGTTGAGCATCTTGTGAAATTAAACTTTGGTATAGTTTTACAGATCATAGTTAATCTTTTAACATATCAGCATCAAATTATCAGTGGCAGGACTTTGAACTTTTTCCTCTTTAATTTTAAGACATTTTTTTGGTAGAATTGTGTCTTTATTCTGCTAATGTTATGACTATATTCTTGTAATTAAACAGAATTTCTCATAGCCATGCCCCGATACTTTGTCATGCAACTCACAGAGGAGATGATTAAAAGCACTTTTTGAAAATATTTTCTCTCATTTGTAATTTCTATTTTAGAAAAGAAAGCGAGAAAACAAATTGATTAAAGTTGGACCTGGCATAAAAAAGAAAACCAGAGACTTTATTTTTAAGCCCTAGCGCTGTAGTAATAATAGAAGCTGGGGATGAATTAGTCACATAAATGCGTTTCAGAACAGTCATCTGTGAGCCTGCAGCCCAATCTCCTCAAAGCTTGTCATAATCAATAAACTGTAGGTGGTCTGCCTGGTGAGCTTAAAAAGACAGCTGAATGAGCATCGCCCTGCGTTACACTTGCACTCCAGCCCTGCAATTATGCAATCTGGATCATCAACATTGATAAATATGAGCTGTTTCTCATGCTGCCCACGTGCTCATGATGTAAGAAGTGCTTCTACGGTTCCTCCTGCTCTGCTTTGAAACTCACCTCTTCATCTTTTTTTTAAAAAAACGTGATCCGCACCTGCAAGCGGCTGCAAATCAACTGTGCTTTGATTCATGCCGGGGAATCAAAATGAATATCAACTCCCTTTCCAGTTGCAGTAAAAACAAATTAAGGGATCTTTTAAACCGGTGTGACTTTGATAGCTGTGATTTTAGAAGGTTAAGCTAAATTTCATCTTTCAGACCCTATCAGATTAACAGTTAAAGAAGGGAAAAGACAACAAGATAATCTTTTGTTGTCTTTTCCCTTCTTTAACTGGGGAAAAGACAACCCCAGTTATATTTTCCCCAGTTAACTCCAGGAAAAAATTTAGTTTTATCACTTTCATGGTGATTAAAACATTAATATTGTTGAGCATACAGCTAAAACAAGGCATTTATTTATTTTTTAAATGTTTATTTCTTTCATTTACAGTTGAAAATGAACATGCATAATCAAATGTTTGTAGTAGTTTGTAGAAATTTCTTTTTGTATGGTCTACCTCTTTTCTCTAGTCTATTTGCTAAGCTGTATAATTTACTTGCAAATTCACCCAAAGGTGAAACGGTGTGATGATTAAAAGGAATGCAAAAAGAAATAAAAACTAACAGCACCATCTCAAATTCTTGTAAAGTGCAGTAAAATGTTAAATGTTAAGGTTCAGGGCAGTACTAATGGAAAACAACTGGAAATGTTAAGACTGGCTAGAATCAACACGATAAAAGCCTCCGGCTATTCGCGAAGGTTTGCGACCATATCTACCCCAGAATAGCTAAAATCAGCAAATACTTGAGATTCCCTCTAAAAACGCTTCTAAGTTAAAGTAGCAGAAAGAAATATTTGGCTAAAATGCTGCTTTTATCACATTGTTGGTTTTTAAAATAAACTAGGAAACTATATCATTAGAAATTCAAATAAATTCAGAAAGTGGAGGTTGATCATTACATGTGGCAACTTGTAATTAACGAACAACAACCAATAATTATTTCTGCAATGCTAATATATTCCCAAACTGGTACATTGCTGTATTTTGTTACCAACAGGATGCAAATTTTTGTTTAAACTCTTCAGACACCAATTTTCTCATTTGATTCTGTGTGCTAATCTGCAAAGGAAAAAAAACATGTTGTCAGGACTGTGTTTACTTTATTTAAAATTTTTTTTTGAAAAGGCACATTTCATAATTCCACTTGTGTAAATCCAGTTATTAATCCAAAAATGATGGATGTAAAGTCAAGCAGAAAGGACGGAGCCTTTTATGTGTTGATGTTTGTTCCAGATTTGTGGTGCTTAGAAGCTGAATGCTGCTTCTCCATGTTTGGTTGTGGTTGTGGGGATGCAGAGCAGAACCAGAAGACCTGAGGTACATTACAGTAGATCTGTAATGTATTGTGATGCTAAACCATTCAGTGATTTATAAAGTAACAGCAGTATTTTAAAGTCTATTCTCTGAGTTACACGGAGCCAGTGAAGGACTTTAGAACTGGCTGATGGTCTCTATCTTCCTGGTTTTAGTCAGAACTCCAGCAGCAGCATTCTGGGTCAGCTTAGGCACAGTTGACACAGTTGCGGTAATCAATGTGACTAAAGATAAACTCATGGATGAGTTTCTCCTGCTCTAACATTAGTCCTCTATTCCTGGAAATGTTCTTCAGGTGATAGAAGGCTGAAATTGTAAATGTCTTTATGTGGCTCTGAAGGTTCAGGTCAGAGTCCATCACTACTCCCAGATTTTGGGCCTGATCTCTAGTTTCGAGCTCTAATAACTGAAGCTTAACGTTAACTCGAGAGCGTTCCTCTTTAGGTGAAAAAATAATAACTTCAGTTTTGTAAAATGTGCTTCATGGTGGACTTAATTATACAATGTGTTGTTTTTTTTTTGCAAGAATATGTTTTAGATCTTTTCCTTTCCTAGATTTTCTTTTTTGATCCTTCCTAATACTCTAATCCCTTTTCTTTGCAGTCTTTGTGTGGATGCTCCGTCACCGTGTCCTCCATAGACGGGAAGACGTCTAACATGAAGATCACCGACGTCATCAAGCCCGGCATGAGGAAAATCGTAGCTGGACAGGGCCTCCCGTTACCCAAAAACCCCGACCAGAGAGGAGATCTGGTGGTAGAGTTTGACGTGAACTTTCCGGACGCGTTGCCCGGGAACGCCAAGGACGTGCTGAAGCGGCACTTACCCACATAGGACAAGAAGACGAGGACTGAGCAAGCGGTCACTTCAGTCGAGAGACACTTTTCCCACAAGGACAGTTCTGACAGTGCACAGATGGACCCCCAGCCGATGAATGTGCGGCCTCTATTTTTGAGCTATTTGTTGTTTTTATAGATATCGTGCATGCTGCCAAGCTGATACAAGTGCAAGTGAGAGACTGCTTGAGCTCTGACTGTTATGTGAATCTGCACACTTTACATAAGTGGCCCTTTGGTTGGAAATGGCTGCCAGGCATCCCTGTGATGCCGGGAAAACTTTTGTACTGAACAGAATGTTTTGATTTTCTCCTGGAATTCATTAAATCTGAAGAGACAATCTTCAGATTTGAATCTCTTTTATTGTGAGTTTTAAACCAGAGGCTTTCATGCTAGTTGTGGTGCAAGTTTCTTAGTTCAGTTTTAGATATTGTTTGACATATTTTTGGACCTTTTACATGCAAGACTTGAATTTCAAAAGCATAATCTAAAAAATAAGCTGTGTATTGGTTATGATTGCTTCACAACTTGCTGCCTAGGAATATCTGTAGTCTGTGTAGCAGTATTGCAAAAAAGGCTTCTTTGCAGCCCTCGGAAATGAAATCTCTACATTGAATCTAATGAGAAAATTGAATCTATATGTAATCTAATCTATATTTTGATAGTAAAATGTGAATTTTCTGATGTTGTAAAACACACAGTTAACTTTTTTGATGTGCAAAGATGAAAATTAAATATATCTTGGCTGAATGTGCTTTATAATGAGTGTGTATATATAGCTGTCCTGGTGACACCTCCTCATGTGGAGCTAATGCTCCATGCTCTGGGGCATTAATGTTTTACCACTAGGGGACGCCACTTCACTCATTATGCATCTATCTATCTATCTATCTATTTATTTATCTATCTGGTCTGAAATTAATGATTATTTTAGTTAAATAATAAAAAAAATTGGCACTTAAGCCTATTTTATAAAATACCAGAAATTTATTAAAAGATAAAAACAAATAATTAAATTCCTTTTTTAAATAAGAAAAAAAAACCCATTTTATTAACATTAATATACCATTCCATTCATCTATGCCAACAAGGTGAAGCTAAAACTGCCAGTTCTTAGTGGAACATATTTACAGAAAAAGAAAAGTTTTCTTTATTTTAAATGCAAAATGTATATATTTTTGGTCAGACTTAATTACTGGTATAAGAATGCTGTTCTTTTAGCAAATGGACATTTTCTGAGTCTGCATTCCAGTTAACAATAAATTGATTTCTAAATTAGTCAACGATTATTTCGACAATCGATTAATCACGACTAATTGTTTCAATCCATCTTTCTATCTACTGCAAATATTTGTGTCCACTCATGCATCTGTCTTTTAAGTACTTTGTGAGTGGATCAGCATGTGTTGGAGATTTGTGCAAACGTTGAGTCACAACTAGCCAAGGGAGGCTGGAGAGTAAACACACCTGCTCAGCGTGGGAGCTTTCCAGCTGGTAATCCTCTCTTTGTAAAATCATTGCGTCCAACAGGACAAAGCTAATTGGAAATTGGTATCACCACTTTTCAGTTTGTGTCAACTGTGGCAACACTTCTCAACTCCTCCTTGGGGCGTCTCACAGGCACAGTCATGTCCAAAATTGGCAACTTTAAAGTACAGGCAGGCCACAAAATTGTTTTTAACTTTTTTTTTTTTTTTTTGGCTCTTGTGGCTTTTATTTGATAGTTAATTGACATAAAAGTGGATAATAAGAGAAGGGGAAGACATGTGGCAAAAGTCACCAGGCCAGGGAATCAAACTTGCGACAGCCGCGTCGAGGACTAAACCGCAGCACATCCCTACAATTATTATTTTTACATTTAAAATGCAAAAATCAATTGATATTCAGGGAATGTGGCAGTAAATTTGATAATAAAAAATTCTTTTTACTAAATCTATAGATTCTTAAAGCTACGGTGTATAATTTTATAAAAAAATATATATAAATATATATATATATTTTTACATATTTGTCAAAACTATCACCATTTTGTGACAGATAATCTATAAAAATATCTATCTCCTTCAGCTCCTCCCTGAGCTACTATTGCTGTCTGAAAAAATGCACTTCTCTTTGTCAAAAACAACCAATCAGAGCAAGAGGAGGGTTTTAGCGCTGTCAATCGAACTCACGAAAGTGCTGCTAAATGCGGTAATGGCAGAAAAACTATTTACTATTACAGAAAAACTTTTATCTGCTGTTATTGGGCACCATGCTAACTACCGTAGCATTCATGGCAGCCTCTTACCCTTACCCCCAGCTAGCACTGAAGCCCTCCTTCTGGCTCTGATTGGTTGTTTCCAGTTAGTACTGGGAGCAGTAGGAGAAAGCAGAAGAGTGCTTTTTTTTATCTGTCTCATATGATACTATTGCAACATATTGATAATTTTAACAATATGAAATAAATATTTTTCATAAATGTAAAGATCCAAAACATAAAACAGGCTTCAGACTGTCCCCTGATTAGAAAATTTTTTTCTCCACCAGCCATTTTTCTTACCGGCCACTCAGACATTTCACCAGCCACTGATTTTTTTTTCTTTCCCCAATTACAAACCCCACAAGTACAAGCAAATAATAGAAAATGTATGATTTATTCTTAACTCTATAAAAACCAATTTACTGACAATAAGTTTACCACACAGATGTACATATACAGAATAATTTAACTTAAAGCATGGACACTTTAACCGGGTTGCAGTGCAATAAGTTAATTTGAAGCAGTTAATAACAGCAAACTTTAACTACACAACCCTAACATTCTTGCAATCATCTGTTGAAAATTTCCAAATTTTGGCAACAACTCTCCCTGCTAGTATTTATTAAAGATGTGTCTAGTCATTTTAAAATATTTTTAAATTGTATCAATAGCTGTTTTCTAACTGTTTTATTTGTTTTCCCTTACTTATTATGTTTTCTATTGAAATGAACAGTTATTACTAAAATATCTCAGAACCTGTTCATTATTAATTCCACTTGCCATCATTCTTGTGTTACTCCAGAGATTTTCTGACTACCTGGAGCTTAGTGTTAGCTTCCCTTTCACACACACCTGCCTTCCTGCCTGCATGAAACTTAATGAACATTTTCACTCCTTCTTCATACGTTTTTATTGATATGAACTGATTTTTAAACATTTTCTTTTGCTTGATTTTGTTATTTCTGGTTACTTTTATGAATTATTGTCACTTTCATCCTTAAAAATGAAACACACAATTTCCACTTAATATGACATTTTACTGATATACCATTATACCAGTTAATTTTTTTTTTAAAAACTGGTATAATTTTTAAATATTAAATGTTTGACAATTTGATCAGTTATTCAGTTCTAGAGTAGACTTTTCACCAAAATCTTTTTTTTGTCTTATTTTAATAATTTCTTGGGCTTTATACTTTTACTTGAGTAAAAACATATTGAAATATTGCCACTCTTACTTTAGTACAATCTTTGGGTACTATACCCACTTGTGAAAACCAATAACAGAAATCTAAATATAAATGAGTGTATGTTTTGTTATAATTCTCTTATAACTCAATGTAAAAATGTTTGTCCTCTTTGTGTTTCATTGTTAAAGGTAAACTAATTGTTTTGAGGCGGATCCAGTCCCTGTTGTGGCGCACAGGTGCTCTCCTGATCCCGAGCTCTTCCCACTGCGCCTGCGTCCCACAACACGCTGACACACAAACAGAGGAGCTATTGTTGGCCGAGGACTGGGCAGGTTCAGTCAGGGGTTATATCTTACCTGTTGAAATTTCGTGTGAGTTATTTTCGACTTTAAAGAGAGCGAAAAAACCCCCAGAAACGATAAGGAGAGGGGAAACAACTGCTGGCGGAAGGAAGAGAGGAAGAAGGACACCAAGGAGGAAGTAAAGAAGGACGAATCCGACCGTTGGGCTCTGAACTCAACAGGTCAGCCTCATCTTCGGTGTCTTTCAAACGGTGCGGCTCGACGGAAACATGCCGTACGGACCGTGGAAGAAGAAAAACAAGGCGACGAAGGAGCACTTGGTCGAAAACGAGGAGTTGAGCGGCGGACACGCAGGTGCCGGGAGCCTGGGTAAGTCCACCGCGAACGGAGCGGGGCTCCCGCCTCCACCTGCCAGCATGCGGCCCAAGCTGGTGTTCCACACGCAGCTAGCGCACGGCAGCCCCACCGGGAGGATCGAGGGATTCACCAACGTCAAGGAGCTTTACGGCAAGATAGCAGAGGCGTTCAACATCAGTCCACCTGATGTAAGTAAAAATACTACTACTAATAATAATAATAGAAAACACACAAACTCACTCACCTGTAGAGTACCTGTAATTATATTAGAGTAGCATGACTTCTGCTTGTTTTTCAACTATGGTAAAAGTAAAAAGTCAGAAATTGTCCAAGTAAGAGTAAAAAAGTATTTGGTAAAAAGTCTACTGAGTAGAACTGATCAAATTATCAATAATTTAATATTTAAAAATTACACACAGACCACCCAAAATATAAAGTTAAGTGGAAATGTAGGTATTTTAAGAACAAAAATGACAATATACAAGTGACAAAATCAGCCAAAATATTTTTTTTCCAAATCAGTTTCTTTCAATAAAAAACTTTAACAAAAGGTGTAGGGGTGTGTCTGTGTCTGATAAATTTTTGGTTAAACCATGTTTGTTTTTCATTCAATGGGTCGAGATATCAGGAATTTAAAAAAAAAAAAAGTGGATCTAGTGGCCATTATTTGATAGTTAATTGACAGGAAAGTGGGTCATGAGAGAAGAGGAAGACATGTGCAAAGGTTGCAAGGCTGGGAATCGAACCTGCACCAGCCTCGTTGAGGACTAAGGCCTCCATATGTGGGTTGTGATTAACCCCTACTCCACCACAGCACATCTGAGATATCAGAAATTTTACTCAAGTAACAGTAGAAATGCTTCATAATGAAATTACTCAAGTAAAAATAAAAAGTACAACATAGTAAAAATACTCCTGAAAGTACTCACCCCGCACCTCCAAAAAATGACTAAATGTAACTAGTCACTGCATAAAAATGCTGTTGTATTAATTATTACTTCCATCATGCACCTGAAGCAGTATTTTTTTAAACTTGTGACGCACTAATCCAATAATCACTGATCAATACAAGCCTGGTTTCAGTTCATCAACCTTGGGCAGAGATAGAAAAAAAACAATATTCCCCATTATTTATTGAATAAGCATTGATGGAAGTTGCTCCTGGTCAATAACAATTTTTGTTTTCTTTGTGGTCTGACCAGCTGCTAAAACAATGGCTGATTTAAACTCTTACAGATTGATTTGTGCATCTATTAAATGTGTCAAAACACCTATTTTTCAGCTTTCCAGCATGTTTTTTAATTTAATTTTTTTGAGTTTTTGATACATAAATGGGGAGAATCTTTGAATCATTTCATTTCTGTTGATTCTGCCTCGATCTAGAAACCTACAGCACTTTCTATCTCATGGTAAATGTTCCTTACATTTGATTGTTGCAGTAATTAATATTTGAGCCAAACTAAGCTAAAAAAAAAAAAAACATAAAGGAAATAAAAATCTCTTGCTTTTTGCTTCATTCAAGTTTTTAAGGTGGAGTTACAGAAAGTACACAAAGCTTTCTTACAATGCTTTTTTTTCTAGAAAGCTTTACAAATTATGCTATGTTTATTAGATTTTAAATAATTATCCTCAATGTTTTTATAATTTTTTTAAAATTCTAATTTCGATTCTGTTGCTACTTGATTTAAAAAAAAAAAAGAACTCCCTCAACATCATTTTACCTTTTCACAAATGATTTCACACCTGAAATGTAAATCTGCCCAAAAGTTATTAGGATGTTGTTTCACTCTTACTAGCTTTACTATAACACCAGTGGATTAAGCATTTCCTCCATCACACCCATCAACACCAGTCAGTTGGACAACAATCAAAATCTTCTTTGTTCCATTGATTTACTTTGAAAATCCAATTTTTATTCCCCTTAAATCATTGAAATTGAAAACTCCCTCTCCTTTTAGTCTGGAAATACTAAATGTTCTTTCCTGAACATCTAGTTAAATTATGTAAATTATTACACAAAAAAATTATTAATTAGTGGTAATCTTCTGCTACTTGTGTTTTTTTTTATTGAGAAAGACTTTGCAGCACATTTTTTTTATTTATTGGAAATATTTGCTCCATCTAATTATATCATTAGAACAGCCTAAAGGAAAATTAGTTTGGATGCTTTAAAAGCCTTAAAGAATAAATCAAAATCTGCCAGTCATACCTTTAAATAAGAAAAATTGAACTAGTATTGCAGTTTTTATTTATTTTTCTACCTTATACATGTGTACTCATTATTTTATGCCTGCTTATTTTCCTGGTTGTTGAGTAATTTTGATTTAATATGTCTAAAAAGGTTTACTCTTAACTTTCTTAAGATTTTACTTTACTCTCTCTTTCCTTTGATTGTAGTTCTCATTCCGATTTGAAAATCAAGGCATTGGATGTTTGTGGATTACATTTCATTCAGACATTTGTTTCTTTTTGTTATATTATTACTTCTATTTTGAGCTGAAATTTTAATTTTTCGTCATAAAAGATGTCTCGTAAAAGATGAAATGAGCTGACTCTAGATTTTGTGGTGCTGACGTTTTAAGCATCTACCTCGAGATGTGTACGTGAGTGTATTTATGTGAGTAATTTTAGTCCTGATTGTATTTAAAAATGATAATTATTATCTGATTGACATATTCCATTTAATGTGAACATTGAATTCCCAGTCAGTTGTGATTTTTATGTTTCTCTCTGATATAGTTGTGATTTGTTAAATGCATATTTTATTGTCTACATTTATGTAGGAATGCTTGTATTGTTTTAGCGGTGAGCAGTAAAATGTTTGTGTAGGTAAAGATACTAATCTTTTACTGTGATATTGCAGGAAGGAATGAAAGAATGCAGTTTAATATGTAGCTCTTCTCAGAAATGGCTCCTGTGCTGGACATTAAATCAGCTTTGTGTCATGTCTCCAAAGACACGCCTTGTCAGCTCTTTCTGGGCTGCCTCACCTTTTACACTTGACGTACTGAGAGTGATCTTTGTCCCTTCTCCGTATGCCGTCACCGGATACCTTCCACACTAAACGCATCTATATTTAGTTGTAGTTATTGTGTTTATTCAGCATCAGATTCCAATAGATGCTAAGGGGAAAAGAGCTGTACATGGAGGTCCTGGAAACAAAAGGAGGTTCTGTGTTTTTCTTTTGAGGTTGAACTATCTAAGCTCTTCTTTTGAAAAGGGAGCATGAGTGGTATGTTTTGTTAGGTCAAATATCTGAGCAGGAAACCATGAAAACCTGAGTTGCACTGGTTTACACTGAATCACACAACCTGGCTAGTGATGCATTGTTATTTTTAAAGTCATCAGCTGTTTAAATGTATCCCTAATGAGTCCCAACTCTTTTTTTTTGTTTGTTTTATCTGAATGGGACAGTGGCGGTTTTTCTATGGCTGCTTGTTCCACTGAGTCTATTTGTCACGCTCATTAGGCTTTTCCTGTCTGAACTAGTTTTACTGAAGCTGCCTCAGTTTGTTCTTCTCACAGTGACAAAAGACTTTTGAATAAGTTGTATTGGAAGACTAGCGGAAATGATGAATGAAGGAACAGTTTGAAAAGTTTACTCACCTTTTTAATGTGAATATAGGGCAGAAAACCATGGTCTTCACAGCTGAGTATTCACTTTGAGTCTTATGTTGTAGATTTGTACAAGCAACAAAAAGTTACTTGGAGAAAATTCTTTAAATCAATCAGATTGTGAGACAGACTTTTTGATAGACTTTGGTTATGTTTACAAAGCAAGAAAATGGGACCAAAATCCACATTTTTGCAATCCTGATTCAACTTTTTCATAGCATTCAGAACAACCCAATTCCAATTTTTTAAATTCAATTTTTTCACCCATCAAAGATCTGATTTCATATGTAGTGGCAAATCAGACGCGTATCGGATTGATTTTAAAGTATCTGCAGTCTGTAATGCCACGTTGCATTTTATCCAATTTTTATGTCATTTTATGCAACTGGCCGTTTATATTAACACTGATTGGCGTTTCAACACCAATCAGTTGGACAATGATCAAAATCTGCTCTGTTTCCATTGATTTGCTTTGAAAATCCAATTTTTATTCCTCTTAAACGCTTTTTAGTTTGGCAATGTATCAGCTAACGGCTTGCTCTTTGCTGAACTTCTGGTTTAGTTAAAATCATATAAATGCTTATACATAAAAATATTTAATGGGCGTTAATCTCATGCTACCTTTGTTTTCTGTTTATGGGAAATGTTTGCTCCATCTAATTATATGATTAAAACAGCATTAAAGAAAATTATTTTGGATGTGTTTAAGCCTTCAAATCAAAAGATCACACCTTAAAGAAAAAAAAAAAAAACCATTTGCAACATGTCATAATTCTGCAGCAGAGGAAGCCAAATGTGGTAAAACTGGTACTAAACAAAGGCTGAAAATTATAATTATGATCTTATTAATGAACTTACTGAAGTGCATCTCATCACAATCAAACCACTCTTGGCTCTGACTTCACATCCAATCATACCTTTCCACAGAAGTTGCTTTGATAGACTTTCTGTAGTAGTGCAAAAATTATATATATTAATGCATACTGAGATATATTTGATGTTACAACCATTAAAATAAACAGATATAAATGTTTTTATGTTGTCTATCAATATAAAAACAAACCATTTACTCAAAGCTGTTCTTTCGGGACCCGTGGTCCACTGTATTTTAATCTGTTAACATCTTCTATTAAACTCTACATCCAGAAAATAACCCCAGAGCATTATACAACCACTACCGTGTTTCTCTCTAGGTAAGGTTTTCATTTCCTGAAGTTGTTTTTAATACAAAAATAACTTCATAAGTAGTAAATAAATAAAGTTGGGCTTCATTGGATATTAACACATTGTCCCGCGAGGTTTTGGAAGATTTAAAAAGTTCTTTGTCGTTCAGTGTTTTGGAGAATATATGAGATTATTGTAGCGTGAACACAACCAATTCTCTGCATACAGTTCTGAAGCTTTTTCAATGTTCCTGACTTTCTTTGCATTCTATCTAAGCAGTTTCCATCTAGTCTTTTAGTTTATATTTACTGTGGAACCTTTTTTCTATCCTCATCCTGACAGATACCTTTAAACAATGTAATTCTTTTGACTTGTTGTAACCTCTCGGCTGTCTCTTAGAGGTGGAACTGTTATGTCGATTCACTAGAAGTCATGGTAGGTATGAATTTATAAAGAGTGAATGCTGAAAAGGAATCAAATGAGACTTTAAGTATACAGTTGTTCTCTTTATTTATTTTAAGTTGATTTATGCAGCATATTTGTGAAATTAGCACAGGGAAGAAGAAAAAGACTCATTTTATCACTTTTTATTTAAACCCGTAATGCTTATTTTTCTTCCTTTACCGTCTTATTGCAGCTGTAAACTGGGTGTTTTATAAATCCTATCAGGGACCAGAAGAACGTTTACATTTACAGGAATCAGTGGTGATTATTTTTCCATTTTGGCACACAGAGAAAATAATTTCCTGCCTAAATAATGCCTTAATACTTGCCCAGTGGGCAGGAGAGTAAAAATAACAGCTCAAATCTCAGTATGCCATCAGTATTATTAGTTAATTATGTCAGGCAGCTATTTAACTATTAAACTCATGCAGTAGTAGGAGTCACAGATATTCATGTTTGAGAAATTTAAACATGTAAAATTAAATTACTTTTTTTTACAAAATGACTTATATTACTGATTTAAATTATTTCAGCTCTTTTCCCTTTGGCAACAAACCCTGTAACATTTTTTCCACAAATGTAGACTTTTAAAAACCTGAAACAAACACAGAAAGATCTGATAGTGCTTGTTGTTAGACTGCACAGATTTGAGCACAGGAAGTCTCCTGTGTCCGGCTCGGTGGGGCCTGCCTGAAATCTAACCAGATAACTCGTCACATTTTCATCCCAGAGGACCCAGACAAGCAGCTCTGCCCACCGGGCCTCCTCCCTACACAAACACCACCAACATTCAGCATATCTGTGATGGAACTGGACTTTATTATCGCTGGACAGAAGATAAAATCATCTTAAAGCTAGGTTTTTTCCAAACTGAAGTTCAGCTTTTCAGGAACAAAGCTATAAATGTAGTTTATTATTTTACTTATAAAAACCCAACACATTTTTTCTAGGGGTGCACTGATTTATTGGTGCCTTAACTTTGAGAGATTGGCCCATTTTTACATGTGAAGCTGATCTTATCCTCTGATGTTATCAACCTCGGCAAAGGTCTAAAGATCAACCACTGTGCTTTTCTTTTCTCCTGTGAGGAAGGTTTGACTGACAAACTGGCCAACCAGGTCATGTCTGCACACTTACACTTAACAATAGTTACCCCAATGTTGCCAATTCAGCAACTTCCTTGATATGTTGAGCAACATTTCAGGCATCAAATAGTATTGGCCAAAATCAGAATCGGTAAATTAGGCATTTTAAAACATCGGTAATCTACGAATGGCCAGAAAACTGCAATCGGTGCACCCCTAATTTTTTCCTTAATTGAATAGCATGTTCACTGGTTTCTCCCAGCTAAGAGAACTGGGCCTCTCTGTAATGTCACATTTATAGCACAAAAGTACAAGAAACCATTGATTTATAATTAACTGGTGAACTAAAAATTCATGAAGATGGATTAAAAATGTTACTTGTTTCAAACTTGATGCTAATTGTGGCAATAGTGATTTGGTTTTAATAAAAAGGAAGATTTCTTGTTTTCTTAGTTATTATTAAACTATAAAGAATATCTGATGCACATTTTCAGATACCATCTCTTAGAAAATGCATGTTGACCGCTGTTAGCCAAATGGTGTACAATGATGTTTATGAACAAATATCCACAAAAGGATACAACAATCTTCAGCTATGCTAGCATGCTGTGACTATAAGTGGACATTCAATCAGCTGGGATTTATTTTAACTAGGCATTGAAATGTTAATTAAAAATACAATTTAAAGCTTCAGCTATTGAAATTTTATGCACAGCTGTCAAATTCAGTCTGCACTCAAAACTAAATGAAAAGACGGTTTCACAATGAGCATCAATCATTATGACTGTGACATCTGTTTTTATCCACTGGGTTTGGACTAACAGAAAACCCAGGCAGTATTACCAATAATACATTGTAGTGAGCAATGAATTAAGTATAAATCAAGCTGGTAATGGAAAATTATACAACAAACAAATCAGTCAGTAAAGATATTTTGCACTATTTTTACATATAGAGGGCTGTAATGTCAATAAAAAAAAAAATTGGGGGCGATTTTTGTTAAAAAAACAAACAAAAAAACATTGGTTGCTTGTTCCAATAATTTTACGAATCAGTTGTAAAAATAAAATAAATGCATCTAAATTTTCCATTTGGTGTTGAGACTTCCATGGTATGAGAACCTTGAGTAAAAATCTCTCAGTATTTACGTAAAGAAATAAAATAAAAAGTATGTTACTTTGGTCCCTCACATGTCCAATGTAACATTTTGTGACCAAAATCTGACTGGTAACCTTTTATTCATTACTTCAGCGGGTCAGACTGCAGCGGTTCTATCAACACACATCAAGAGTCGTAATTATTTTTTGACAAACTGGTTGTTTGGCAGCAACTAACAACAGCATCTCATTGTTTTCTTTAACTTTATCTGGACCTAATTTGTTGTTATTGTGTCTTAATAATAATACATTATTAAATGAGTATAATTTATTAAATAATACATTATGTGTTCAATAATAAATGTAGTAATTATTTATTAAAATAATGCATAATTTATTTTAATGAATATATAAATATATAAACTCATGATTTGTAATACATTTATTATTATAAGTTTATTGTAATTTCTAATAATTATGTACATTTGAATATTTAGTTATATTCTATATAACTTATAAAATGTATAAATTTAATGAGTACAATTTATTTTAATCATTAAATTTCACTGAGTAAAATTTAACCCAAGTTAAATTTTAGATTAACATATTTGCATGTGTATACTTGTTTTGTTTATCACATTTATCTTTGTGTTCTGTATTTGTGTTAGGATTTATAGCAACAAGGTTTCTTATTAAAACCCTCAAACGGATTCAAAAGCGGTCAGATGCACTTATATGTGAAACAGTGTGAAGTTTCTCCAGTTTTAGGTCACAGAATAAGCTGTTTTTATGAGGCTCAGTTCAAGGTCTGCGTTTTAAGACTGTACAGCTGGAGGATTTCAGGTGTGGCTCTTGGACTTTGCCTCCTGTTCTCCTGGTTACCAGAAAGCGCACATGAATTTATTTGCCTGTCATTTGAATTTCTGGTCCGTGGTTGCGAAAAAGGGCCGTGCTTGCAACTAGTTTCTGTTTTGCAGATTTCGGATTGTTGTGCGTGCGTGAGCCCGGCCAGACGATTCTTAAGTGGGGGCTTGTGGGAGATTAGGTTGAACAATCCCATCTGGGCGTCTGCCTGCTTTTTTGTTTTTTGTTGTATTCTTTTGCATTAACCAACCCCCTGAGGTGTAAATAAACAAGAAGTTAATTTAGGTTAAACTCAGATTACCCATTTTTTTTTCCAACATATTTAAAACTGTATGTTCAATCATTACCCAAAAAGTTGTACTTAAGTAAGAATAGCACTAGTACTTTATTAAAGTACCATCCAAGAAATTACTTAAGGGTAAAAAAGTATTTGGTAAAACGTCTACAACAATACTGAATAACTGATCCAATTATCAATCATTTAATGTTTAAACATTACAGAATCAAATGGACTAAAGTGGAAATTTATGTTTTTTAAGAACCAAAATGACAATAATTCATGTAAGTAACAAAAAAATAACAAAATCAGGCAAAATAAACATTTTTCCAAATCAGTTTCTTTCAATTAAAAACTTATGAAACGTTAACAAAAACTGCAGTTTGTGTCAGTGTCTGGCAATTTTTTGGTTAAAACATGTTTTCTTTTTATTTATTCAGTGGGTAAAAAAAAAAAAAAAATTTTTTACTCGGGTAAGAGTAAAAATACTTCATAACAAAACTACTCAAGTAAAAGTTGGAAGTACAGCGTAGTAAAAATACTCCTGAAAGTAAAGTTGTTTTCAACTTTATAACTAAACTTTAGATTTAGTTATTGAATCTAAAACAGAATCAAATGGTCTTTTAACTGATTGTGTAAAAATAAACATAAGATTCTTATGAAACTATTGTTAATGGTAGAAATGTAAAACAATGTCATTGAACAGAATTTATTGGGAAATTAATGCGCCACAGCAGGATCAAGAATAAAGTTTCACACAAAAGAAGTTTTTTAAATGTTAAAAACTAAATTGTAACATTAATAATGATAATAATAATTCTGTACAAGGTTTGACATGAGGAAATACAAGTTATCTAACTTTCCGTCTTGGATACATAAGCTGTTATGTCAGTGTTTTATTAACCTGCCTATTGTCCTTATCAGTTGTTACTTAACATATTTGAACTTTGAAAAAAGCATGTTCTGTCTATACCAACATTAACCAGGAGCATTTACTTTTCTGAACTCGATAAATATATTGTAAATGTCAGCTGTATACGCTGAGGTTTATAAATTTAGATAGTCTTGTATTTAGGGGTGCACAGTTTGCAGTTTTCTGGCTGATCCCCAATATTTGCCAATTCTGATTTTGGCCGATACTCATTTTCATTTATTTACTCTTTTTTTTTTTTGTCTTAAAGTTGCTAAATATAGCAAGAAAGTTGCTAAGTTGACAGTGGTCTGTCAATCAGCCCTCGCTCATTGCAGAGCAAAAGTGAACAGCTGCTGATTTCTCAGATCTTCATGGAGGCAGATAAGATCGGTGAATAAGTATCGGCCAATCTCTGAAACCTAAGTAATCAGTGCACCCTTACTTGTATTTACTTCATTTTCTGTTTGATTCAAAACTACATCTTCCATAAAAAAAAAAAAAAAAACTTAAAATCTTTTGAAATAAAAACTGGAATCAGTCAAAATCTAAATTGACTTGTAAAACCTGAAGATGAACTGGAAATTGGTTTAGACCAAGAAAAGCCTGATTGGTGCATTTCTATATTCTAATACAGGGAAATTGAAAAAGTATGTTAAAGGCCGATTGGAGTCTGGCGTAATTGATGTAGGTCATTGTTTAGGTGGAACAGGTTTGGAAAGTAGCACATGGTTTTGATTGCTCTCTAAATATAAAACAGATTCAGCAGAACCAAACTATCTGAAACAGAAAGTCAGTGTTGTCGCCTTCTGGGTGTGGCGATGTGAAAATAGGGCTCAACCTCATGTAAACAGAGAAATTAGTCATCTTTTAAATGAAATATTTTCACTTTTAAATCAGTAAATCATCAGGAAGCAGAAGTAAATATTACATTTTGCCTTCTTTATTTATGATTATTTTTCTGATTGTTCTGGTCTGATTTTATTCTGTTATCTTCATATCAGAGATGCATTATTATAGTTGCCACCATCTTACAGGACATATTTCTGCTCCTATGTGTAGTTTATAAAACAATGCACCCAAGCCTATTTGTGGATTTTTCTGTGGACCATGAATCCAAATTATTTGACTAAAATTTGCAAATTTGTGGGTTTTTCCTAAAGCATATTTAAAAAGGAAATGCAGCTTGGTAAGTTGAAAATATCGAGCAGCAACGCTGTTGACACACTATTGGTTGGTACTTGGGAAACAGCCAATCAAGAAACTCCATTTTACTTTTCCTTCCCACTGATTGGCTGTAACTCTTCAGGTTACTGGTTACTGATTGGCTGTAACCTGAAGAGTTACAGCCAATCAGAAAGCAGATATTAGTACAAGTGGTAGTGCTTAAATGGTTTGTCTTGTGTTAATTAAGGATTATTAATGTGTATTTGGTGTTTGAACTAATAAAATAGATGGTTATTGATTTTAGAAGGGGTGTCAAATATTTGCACATTTCAGCTGTTCTTGGTTCTGGTCCGTACCCAAAGGAAGTACTGGCAAAAATCGGTAGAGTACCCAACAGTTTTCCAAAGTGAAAGTCATACTATTTCAACATATTTTTATTAAAGTAAAAGTAAAAACAAAAATGTCACTCAAGTATTTGGTAAAAAGTCTATTCAAATACTGAGAAACTGGTCAAATTATCAATATTTTAATATTTACAAATTATACAAATTATCCTGTTTCAGTTAATCCGAAACAGGATCAAACATATACAGTTAAGTGAAAATGTTGACAATAACTTGTATAAACGGCAAAAAGTAACAAAAATCAGTCAAAAATAAAATGTTTCCAGTTCAGTTTCTTCCAATAAAAAAAACATGAAACTTGAATAAAAACTGCAGGTGTGTGTCTGAGTCCAGTGAATTTCTGGTTAAAACATTTTTGTTTGTCATTCATTGGGTTGAAAATTTTGAAATTTTACTCAAGTAATAGAAATACTTCATAATAAAGTTAGTGAAGTAAAAGTAAAGAGAGCAGCACGGCAAAAAATATTCTTAAAAGTTAATGTAACCAATACTCAACAGTATGATTTTTTAAAAATAAATGAGGGGATTGGTAAAATGAGTAACTTTTTGTTTATTCTGGATTTATTTGTTTGGACATTTTTTGTTATTTTTAAATCATTTTTATTATAAAAATATGTGTGTACTGCTTGTTTTTTCATCTTGATAACTGGTATATCTTATTCTTGTTTAGTTAACTTAACAAACTGACTGATTTATAGTTTCAGTTAATCCGAAACAGGATTTTAGCCCAGATTAGGGAACCACCTTTAGGAAACTCATTGTCGTACCTGTTCATGTGTGTCACATCCGCAGTTTAGCGAATGATTGCCCAATCTTAGATGCTGACAAACATTTTTTTCTGGGTGAAAACATACAGCTCACATCAGCATTTCCTGTTAACTATTAAAACTACCAGACTCAGTAACAACAGTACATCAGTATTTTATACTGAATATCTTCAATAAAACTAGTAAAAACACTTTGTTTCTAGAAGGTTGGACCCTCTAATCATGAAGATGAATATTTGTATTTGAGTTGTTTTTCAGGGCAATAGACTAAGCATAAAAGTATTCATATTCTATCCAGATTTAGGTTGTAATGGTTTAAATTTTAACTATCCTGCATATTAAAAGTTAAAATATTGAGGTCAGAAATTATAAGAATGATTTTATTGCTGAAATGGCAGTACAGATTCCTCCTTTTGTTTTCCAAATATTAATAAAGAAATTAATCGATGAGACCTTCACTGTATTGACGTTAAGTCAACAGAAAGGGTTGCCAATGCATCATTTTTTACAAATGCTCAGGCATCCAATAAAGAATTGCAGTTTTTGTTTTTGCATTTTAGGCAATAAAATGTTTTGTTATTTGAAAAACTTATTTATTTGCTTTTTCCCATGTATTTCTAATATTGAATAAAATAAACTTGTATATTTAAATGAAAAATATTAAACAATTTTATCCGATTACTTGATTAATCAGAATAATTGATAGAATATTATATATTATAAAATATTATTTTACACAGCCTAATATAAATATTTAAATGGACAAACAATGATGATGTTTGATTAAGTTTAGCTGCAGCAAAATACGACTGCATTACTGGTATAAAACTAGCATTTTAAACTTTTCTGTCAAGATTATTATTTTTACATAATAAACAGAAGAAAAGCCAAGTCTTAGCAGCAGTGGACGATCTTTAATAGACCCATAACTACTACGCTCAAAACACTTAGCAGCTGCTTAAGTTCAACTGTTTTTGCTACAGTATCATCTTTTGTTTCCAAAAGCTATAAAATGACAAGCAGCAAATTAAGAATTGTTCATCTTTAACAGTTCAGCTTACAATATTGGTTTGCCAGAGCAGTTAAATATATTGCAAAAGAAATTATTTGGTTTGTAGTAGTGTGACAAAATCATAAACTCCAGAACCTATGTCATATTTCTGCTGTCCACCTCTTGTTCCTGTTTTGTCTCATTGAGGGAGGTAGATTAACAGGAGTTGTTGGTGCGTAAGAAACAGGTTTCTGGAGATTGAAATCAACATGGTTTAAGTGCAGAGTAAATTTCAGAGGGAGGTGCATCATTTGTCTCGTCTTACCTGTCTTCACAGGAAGGAAAAGTGATCCCTGAGTATGTGGGTGGAGATTTAAATGAGAGTCGCTTTGATTGCAACATTACTGCTTGAAAAGCATACATTTTTAAAATTATTTTTGCACTTACATTAAGGAAGAATATGTTTTATTAAAGCGCAAGTTCAGCTCACTCTGGAGAAATGTGACTTACAGTTATTTAATCTGTAAAGTGTATTTTAAATTAATATGGAAGCCAGATTTGGATTGTCATCTTCTTTCTTTTCTCACAGGAAGATATGAAACTAAATGTGAAGTTAATCTGTTTCTATGTGTGTCTTGCAACTGACGTTGCCCTCATAGCAATTTTCAACCACAAGAATTGTCTTCGTAGCTTTTTAACAGTAATATTGCCATTGGAAAGCTTTCTAGTATTTTGAAGGCCTAGCTTCACAATAGCTACTAGTTTCAGCCTGTTTTACTAGCTGGAACTAGTAAAACAGGGAGAGCAAAGGTGATTTGCCTTTGCTGACGTAGGTAAATGATGGCTTTAACATTTGCCTAAATGTGCCAGCATATTTTTTGTCTGCTTCCTCCATTGCTTTAATTCACTTTTTATTGTACATACAGGAGATAACCTGTGTGCATGTGTGGTTTGTTTACATTTAGGCCCTTAATATGCATTTTTATTAGCTAAAATGCAATAACTTAGCCTTGCTTTAGTGTATGCTGACCAGGCGAAGCTGAATAATGCTTCCGAGTTCTGCATAGAACATATTTATAAACATAAATGCAAAATGTAAATCTTCTTTATATAGTATTAATTACTGCTCTTAATATGTTGTTCTTTTAGGAAATGGCATTTTTTAAAGTCTGTATACTCCAATTAATGATTTATTATTACTATAATTTAGTTGAAACTTATTTTTCAAAAATTGATTAATTGCGCTTAATGCGATTAATCGTTTTAGCCCTTACTTTTCTGTGTGGCTTATCATTTATGTAAACCTACCATAAATTTGAATTGCTATAAAATGGAAATACTTGAGTAGGGATGAAGCTAATGATTATTTTAATAATCGATTATTATATCAATTATTGCTTTAAGTAGCTAATGCTCACAAAACTGACATTCTGCCGAGTTTTCATTTAACTATTTAAACTTATTTTTATAAAATATTAGAAATGCATAAAAAGTGGAAATAAATAATTAAAAAAAATTATTTTATTGACTGAAATGCAATAATTTACTATTTAATACATGGAGTTCTGACACGAACATGTTAAAGACAGATTTTCATTTTAAATACAAAATGTAAATCTCCTGTATATAGTTTTGACTTAATTACTGCTATGAATATATTGTTTTTTTTAGCAAAAGGCCTTTTTGATTCTTTATATGTCAGGTAACGATTAATCGATTACTAAATTAGTTTAAATTTATTTCAACAATCGGTTAATCGCTTCAGTCTTACCTCTTCTGTGTGGTTGTTTACATTTAGCTCCTTCCCTTCATGTTTAGTTGATATAAAATGGAAATACTTAAGAGTAAATTGGTTTGGAATGGATAAAAGAGCAGCAATGGTTTCTTACGACCAAAATCTGACATATACATTTCTGCATTTATATAAATACATGATTCAGCAGTTGCTTCCGGGTCATATTTAAACATATTTCAGTGTGTTGTTTTTTCTTTCTGCATGTGTTCAGTACGGGGGTTACATGCTGAACAGATTGCAACGAATCTCCCTCTGATTTGCCCTTCTGCCATGCGGTTGTCTGGGTGTTTGCTCTGTGCCACAGGTCGTGGGAGGTGCAGTAGCTGTTCTTGTGAGTCAAGTGTTAGAGCAGAGGCTTTCTCTGCAATGTGTGAGATAAAGCGGCCAAGCAGGACCGTAGAGAAGGAGTTTAATGCAGCCTTGGTGGCTGAGCGTAGGCGTCTCTGGTAATACCCTGGCCTAAGTGGAGACAAGTAGGGGGATGAGGCTTCTACACCCTCTCCTTTTATATCACTCCCTTTTTTAGTTTCTCTCTCTCAGCAGTGGCCTCCCTCTGTTTTTAATCCTATTCTTTATAGTCTGGTAGCCCAAGGCAACGGACAAGGCCACGCTAGCTAATGTGTGCATGAGCAACGCCTGTTGGTACACAAGCAACGCATGCTGTCAAGGCCTGATTGGAGCACACTGTTCATTCTACCATGAAATCAGAAAATAACTCTTAACTTTGTGTGTGTTGCTCAGAAATCAGCTCTTCAGTAAATCCAGTTTGGCTCAGATTTTCCCATAGTTGGTTGAAAAAGCCACAAAACATGTAGAACTTGATTCTCCAGATGAGTTAGCTCAGGATAAATGATTTACAACTCCTCAACGCTTTCCTCCTGGGGTTTCAGTGTCTGTGTTTGAAGTTTCTGTATCATGTTTGCACTGATCAAATTTCTCTCGTCTCACCTCCTTGAGAGGATATTTCAGTTACAAAGGTGTGAAGCCAGATTTTCACATTCCTCGCACAGAAGGGAAAGATATTTCCCTCAATAGCGATGATGTTGGAGGGTTGAAGACCACATAAATACTAATAACTTTGCAGTAATAAAAGCAGAATCCTCTTTTTGATTGGGATATTGGTTAAATCATCACCAGCTTACACCTTGCATCTTCACAGATCCTGTTCTGTACCCTCAACACCCACAAGATTGACATGGAGAAGCTGCTGGGGGGGCAGATCGGTCTGGAGGATTTCATCTTTGCCCACATTAAAGGGATCAAAAAGGAGGTGGAAGTGTACAAATCTGAAGACGCCCTTGGCCTCACCATAACCGACAATGGAGCAGGCTATGCCTTTATAAAGGTAAGAAGAAAACCCTTTTGTTGCAAACGAGATGTTGTGAAAGCATCACCCAGTGTGATGGAGTTACAGCAAGCACCTAGTGATGCCGTGAGCACAGCTTTTTAAATGTTTAGTTTGTACGGTTTTATAGTTGAGCACAGTGTCCGTTATTATGCAAAATACACATTTTGGATTCTTTTCTACTTTTGGGTCTCAACTGCTTCTAAAAACAGCCTAAGCTCTTAAAAAAAAAACCTATCCATTTTTTGGCAACAAGTTAATGTGTTTTGGTGTCTGGAAAACGAGCTGTTTCAAAAACCTCCCAATTGTTTTGCATATCTTTTTTGCACCATACTTTGCAACCCAAACTGAATTCCAGAACGTTTGGTCAGCTGTTTTTTCACTGTATGTGTTGTACAATGGCTGCTGGAAAAGACAAGTGTTTTGTTGTGCTTTATTCTTGTTGGTTGTGCACGAGGCTCCACTTCTGCTTTCCAAAGATGTACGGTTGTATAATTGAGCATCTGTTTGCAGCCATTTTTATGTGCTAGCGTAAATGTTGCGTTTGGGGGTCTGGCCAGCAGCAGCTTATCTGGATTTAAAGTGACAAGATGCCCTAAAACAGCTCAAAATAAGCAGGATTGACCAGACAAATATCTCAATATTTAAGAATTATTTTTTGCAAAAAATTTAACAAAGTTGTTTTGTATTACTCAGAAACCTATCCTAACTTGTTTAGGGAAGCATAATAGGTCACCTTTAGGAAAAGAAAAATGGTATTGACCAAAACTGGAATGGGTATACAAGTTTTTTTTTTTTTTTAATAAAATTGGTGATCAGCCACAAAAATGCAATCGGTGCACCGTTAATCTGAAGTATCTATTCTTAAAACCTAATTTGTCAGTATTATTTAATAACTTATAAAACCGATTAAACCGATCGATTAAAACATGTTCCCTGCTGTAGAGTATCGTCACTGTAACCTTGTGAATCTTCACCATGGTGCATTCAAGGACTAAATGAAGATTGGATTTTTAATTACCGACAGATTGGTCAAAGGTCAGAACTAAAAACCTGCAGATTGTGTTCACCAGCCAATTTTTGCATCCCTATTTAGTATCCTGCTACACAAGTCATTATTCTGGTACCTTTATATTAATCATTATATTTTTGAGTCCAGACAATAACTGATAAGATCACAATCTAATATCAAATAAAGTTTTTATAGTCACATAAGAATCAGTTCACACACACACATACATGCTGCCTATTTGTCATTTTTAAAATGGCAAAATAAGGAAAAAATGCAACATGAATGTATTTTTTCTGATAGCTTTAAACTTAATTCACAAGTTTCTTCCTGCCTGTC
This sequence comes from Poeciliopsis retropinna, assembly GCA_010277075.1. Lineage (NCBI taxonomy): Eukaryota > Metazoa > Chordata > Actinopteri > Cyprinodontiformes > Poeciliidae > Poeciliopsis > Poeciliopsis retropinna. Next base: position 5,721,217 of record VMRM01000021.1, read on the forward strand.
CTAAAACAAACATAAAACAGCAGAATCTCTGTACATTATAGTGTACTTTCAAGTATTTTAGACAACAATATCTTCATCCGGTCCTCTTTATCTTGATATGACCTGACAGTGTTCCTCAAAAATGTAATTATGAAACCCAGTTAAAATCTAAAACTCAAGCTCTTATCTGATTTAGTAATACAGTTATCTCTGATCTCGATCAACTTGTTTCTTTCTTCTGGCAGCTTTTCAAACCTTTGTGTTGTGAGTCAAAATGCATAGTGATGTGTCATCTTGTGTAAAGGTTTTATCTGTGGGATCAATCTGCTCACATGCGACATCATGCGCTGCTGCTGCTGCACTGCAGCTCCACAGTCTGATGCATTGACAGGGACGATTCCAGGGTACGGACGTTGAGTTGTAACATGAGAAATATGAATAACTTGTCTGTATTTTTATAATATCTATTTATTAAATTGCAGAAAAAACTATTTTGAATTTGTGTAATAAATTATAAAAGAGCGCACAGTTTGCAACCTGAAGACAAAAACAATTTAAATTTAAAACATTACTTAATTTTTTAACTTTATGCATGAAGTTATGAGGGTTGCACATTTAATACCTCACATCTTGCTGTGACATGTGTAGAAACTTTCAGCCTTTGCCTTAACCTGCTTATCTTTTCAGGATCTTTAGGCGTCTTTTCATTCGTTCATTCTTTCTTCCTTTCGTTCTTTTGTTTTTCCTACTTTTGTCCTTTTGCATTTTTTAGTTCTTCATTTATTCTGTTTCTTTTTTCTTGTCTTTGTTAGTTTCTATGTTCTTCCTTATGTCTCTTTTTTCATTTTTCTTTGGTCCTTTTGATTCTTCATCCTGTTTCTTTTGCCCTTTATTTTGTTTTATTCTTTTTTTTTTTACTTTGTCCTTTTTTCCTTTATTTATTTTTCATCCTTCTTTTTTTGTGTTCCATAAGTACTTTCTTTCCTTTTTTCTTCCTTTTGTCATATCTTATTTTTTTCCTTTCATTCTTTTTAGTCCTTTTTTTCTTCATTTTGTCTTTTCTATTCTTTTTTTCTGTCATTTGTGCCTTTTGTTTTCTTTTTTTAATTTTTGTCCTGTCTTTCTTTCATTTCATTTCTTTTCCTTTCTTTATTTTGCTATTTCTTTTGTTCCTTTTCTTTCGTCCATTTTTTCTTTTGTTCTTTTTGACCTTTAGTTCGATCTTCCTGTCACCCTTTTCCTGTTCTTATTTTAATCCTTCCTTCTTCATCCTTTCTTTCCTTTGAGGCTTAGAACCACTGAACAATCCTCTTTCATACAAAACTCTGCATTGTGCTTCAAAGTTTTCTTTCTCTTAATTTTAGATATATTTAAGAGCTGAAACCTAATTTCTTTGCTGATTCATCTCTCGCCTCTGATGTTCCACTCTGCAGCTGGACCAGCAGGTCATCATTTGTTAGTAAAAGCAGCATTCCTCCAGCCTCTAATTTATTATTAACTGAACATGACCTTAAATTCCTCACTTCAACCTTTTAGTTCATTAATCTCAGTTTTTCTGATAAGAGTGACATTTGCAGCTCTGCTTTCACAACTCATCACAACTTTATCACTTATGTATAAAAATCATCTAAATACATCCAGTTAAACATAATGCAGGCCTATTTAGATTCCCATTGGAAAGCATATATTAAAAACTAATTTCTCATGTGCATCAAGGAACGCCTCACCTCCAAACATACTTCTTTTTTTATTTTGTTGGTCAACAGGTTTAGGTTTATGATGGGCCTGCATCTTGGAGATTCCTGGCTTGTTTCTGGACATCCTAACCAGTTTCATTTCTGAACAGTTTGGGTCAAATGTTTGAAAGTTGGATTCATTTTGGTTTTTCAGTTGATTGCGAGAAAACATTTTAAATTGATAGCTGGTTGTGTTCACCGCTAGCTAAAAATTTAGTTGCTAACACTAAAGCACTTCAGGAAGTGATTCTTTGTAACAAACCTTTCACTCATGCTGTTAGTTTTATAGCTGTTGAGTTTTGCTAACTCGTGACATCAGTAGATTTTAAACTGTTTACTGTGTAAGTATTACAACTTCTACAGAGATGCGTTGTGGGTGCAGAATGTCGTTTGCTGCACTGGTGGGGAATGCACTGCAAAAATACAAAATCTTACCAAGTAATTTTGGTCTAGTTTCTAGTGCAAATATCTTAGTGCACTTGAAATAAGACAAACAAACTTATTTTTAAGCAAAAAGTAAGAACTTGCTTTAAATCAATACTTTCTTAATATTGGTGAAAAGATACCAATTCCACTGGCAGATTATTGAACATGCAACAAGATATTGTTCCCATTTTATTAGTGAAATAATCTGCCAGTGATACTAGTACTTTTTCATCAACATTAAGGAATTACTGACTCTAAACAAGTAAACAAAATCTTGCTTAAAAGTTACTTATTTCAAGTTTACTAAGATATGTGAACAAGAAACTAAACCAAAATACTTGGTAAGATTTTGTGTTTTTTCAGTGTGAGGATAGGAAATGGAACTTCAGAATAAGAGCACCTAACTGAACAGTGGATGACCAAAACCTCAACATAGATGTTGAACTTTAGTCAACTGAAAGCTTGAAAACAGCTTGGTAAGTTAGCACTTTAGAATTTGTCAGGAAAATTAATTTAGGGGACGTTAAGTGTGATAAACATTTTCAGAGTTGGTGAAAAAAGGCAAAAGTGTTCAATGAAAAATTAGCTAAGCTATTAACAGAAATATGTGCACGATTGGAAGATGATAATGTTAAATTTGAACATGTTTGAGAATGTGTGGGGTGTTGTAAAAGACTGAGTCCATGCCAGAAAACAAGATTTTAAAGAGCTTCACTGTTTCTAGTAAAAACTATGATCTAATATCCAGCGAAATTTATGCTAGAAAGTTTAACAAAACTTTTCTCTGCAACTTCCTGTGGACATTTATCCAAATGTAGATGAGTATGTGCATAGTTGAGCCTATTCGCATTGTAGAAAAGCTAAAGTTATACATTGCAAATTGTTTTCAGTGTCTTGTAGTCACATTTGTTGCTAATCTGCCCTTCCTCTGCCTGCGTGGCAGCGAATCCGAGAAGGCAGCGTCGCAGACGAGGTGAAGGTGATCTGCGTGGGCGACCACATAGAGTGCATCAACGGACGTAACATCGTCGGGACGCGGCACTATGAGGTCGCCCGCATGCTCAAAGACCTTCCCAGAAACACCAACTTCACCATCAAACTGATCGAGCCCATGAAGGCTTTCGGTGAGTTTGAAACCGACATTTCCAAGATGCAAGATTCAGTTTTCATTTTAAATGACCTTTTATTACTCTTTGAAGTTTTAAGCACCATTTTCATAGGTTGGAACTGTTTTATTGGTTATCTTGACGATTAATCGATTAATTGGATACAAAAAATTAAGCTTTTTTCACATTAAAAGATGCAAAAATGATCCAATTCAATTAGTTTTTAAAACAAGGAAATATATTATTGCTTAAAATTAAAAATTATTAATAATAATAGTTATAGAGGCTTTATTACCTCTATAACTTTTCAGGAAATTGCCTATTTCCTGAAAATATTTCCTGAAAATAGGCAATTTCAGGAAATTGCCTATTTTTGAGTTTGAAATTAATCGATTACTAAATTAGTTTACGATTATTTCAATAATCAATTAATCATTTCAACCCTCATCATTTTAGTCCTTCTATTGATAAGAGCTGCAGAACGTTGTTGGTATTTATTGATTTATTGTGTGACGTCACAGAATAATTGATTGATCATTTGAACTTTTGTTTAATTTCTCAAGCAAAATTGCTATTTTAGTGAGAACCACAATGATTATAAACTAAATCATTGTTTATGAAGCCGAATAGTTTTTATACTTATTATATTAAGGATGCCTTGAAAGTATGACAAGAGTTTATCCTTGGAGTATAATATTTTAGAGGTAAATGCCAGATAATTACTTTTTCGTCAGCAGTTATAAATAAAAAGTGACCAGGTGTTTGGCATTTAATGACACATCTTAGTCATGGGGTAAGAAAGAAGTTTACATAAAAGTTTTTGTTTCTTTTTACTTAACACTTTCCCACTTTGACAGAAATGCTCGAGCCGAGGTCAAAGGGCGGCAAGCCGAGCAACGACAATAAGATCGGCACGGGGAGGAGCACGCTGAGACTTCGCTCCAAAGGTCCAGCCACAGTGGAGGACGAGGTATTTCATCCTTATCCGTGTCTGTTTTATCCTTATGTAACATCCACACAGTGATTAGATGATTCACTGCAATTTAAAAGGCTGCTCTGAATATTTGTCTGAAGTTTCCTCAGTCAGTGGGTGGCGGCTGAGCTCTGGTGTGAATGTCTCAATGAATTATTCCACCGTTCCACGGGTTTGACGTTCTGATGTCAGATTGTGTTATTGAGTTGATGGATGATGCTTTCTGTGGTTTATATATCAAATTTCTCAGTTGGTTAGTAACTAGCTAGTTGCATTTACTCAATTACATTTACATGAGTAACTTTATCTAAAAAAAAATTAAGCCCCTTTTAATCCGATGCCTGATAATAAAGACAATTTGTCATTATTGGTGTAATTTAGTTTCAGAGTTGGGCAGTAACTAGTCACATTTACGTGAGTAACTATATATTTTTTTAATAATATACTTCTAGGAGAATTTTATTACACTGTATTTTTTTACTTGTATTTCAGTAATTTTATTTTGAAGTATTGCTACTCTTTAGTCTTATCTGAGTAAGATTTTTGGATTTTCTTCCCACTGAATGATGAAACATGGTTCAACCAAAATTCACCACACAGACACACCGGCAGTTTTGGTTAAAGTTTCAGAAGTTTTTTATTGAAAGAAACTGATTTGGAAAAATTTTCTTTTGCCTGATTTTGTTGTTTGTTTTTTTTTATCATTAAAATGAATTTCTTGACTCTATAATGGCAACACTGTTACTGTAGTGGAGTTAATATCATATCTAGTTTTGTCTTTTAATGTTTTATATCTATTCTTTTTGCTCTTTTGCATCCTGTTGAAATCAATTAATATTTTATTGAAGAAGCATAATCACACTCTGAAAATTAGAGGAAAATCCACTTTGTCGTTCAAATTTTAAATACTTGGTGTGAAAAATATCCTATTATAAAAAAATAAAAATAACCTCTGAGTTTTTAGAGTTTATGATGCAAAAAATTTGGCAAATAAAAAAAAAAAACCCGTTTTTTTTTGTCAGAGATTAAGTTACTGCATTTAAAGACATTAATTTTAATTTTTTTACACGTCTTTACCAAATGTCTTGCTCTTTTTCACATGGCATGTCTGAACAAACAATATTGAACAATACCTTAAGTGACCCATTTTTATATGAAGAAAATTTAAAGAAAAACATTTTAAATTGTAGGTTGGAAATTAACCTTTTTTTGTTTGTCGACTTCATAAATGGGAGTTGCGTGAGTGTTTTCCTTTAAAAATAACAGCTGTGACTTTCTACCCTATTTTAGTGTTTTATTACTTAACTTATGCCTTTAAGGAAACTGGACAAAAATATTATAAGCTCTTCTTGTTTTGCAGCCGACAGAATTTGATGAGAAAGCAATAAAGAAAGTAGACGACCTCCTGGAGAGCTACATGGGGATCAGAGACACCGAGCTTGGTAAGAAAATGTTTTATTAGCTCATAAATTTAAAATTACTCCTCCTAAAGAAGTTATTCTCAGTATACCTGTTCAAAATATTAAAAATGTAGCTCATTTTTTCCCCACTATTATTATTTCAATCCAAAACTACTTGATTAAAAAGAGAAATTAAATCTCAAAACTCGTATCACCCAAGCATCCTTAGAGTTGTGATGAATGGTGATGGGTCCCATGTAGCAGTGAATCCGTAGAGGCCTCTGACTGACAATTGTATAACAATTCCATGAGCATCATGACATGCTAACAGCTCAATATCTGGTGAGAAAAAACAACATTCAAATGTAACGGGTCCAGAATTACAGCATGAATTGTTAACAAGCGCAGCTAATCCACCTCATTTGCTTTTGCTGCTCCTGTTTAAACCCCCATCAGTGGTGATCTTTGCCCACTTCAACCAGGGTGACAATAGTTTAGAGTTTTCAGCGTAGTTTTATCGTCTAATTCAGTTAGATTTAATTAGTTTTTGAAGTGCATTTTGTAGCTTTTGTTGGTTAAATATAGTTTATTTTCAGTTTAGTTTATGTTCTTGTTATAATAAACAAGAAAACAAACTTGTTATAATAAACAAGAAAACAAACTTGTTTATTATAACAAGTTTGTAAATCTAAAGTCTTTATTTTAAATCTAAAGTCTTTATTTTTCTAAAGACTTTAGATTTAGAAAAATCTAAAGTCTTAGATTTTTCATACTTTATTTTTAGGTGCAGAATTCAAAGAATACAATAATATTTTGTATTATTGCCGAACAACCAACAGACGAGTATTTTCTCCCAAGCTTTTGCAAATTATTGTAAATTTTGCTGACTTTCAGATCAGTTTGAAAGGCTAATAAATATATTCATAAACACGGAAATGACAAATATATCTGTAATTCCAGTAACTTTTACTTAGTTTTATAAATGCATAATAAAGTTCAAGTTGTAGTTTTTCCCCAATAACTATTTCAGTTAACAAAAATATTTTCTCAGTTTCTGTTTTAGTTAACTGTGATAACAGTGGTTTGACCTTCCTGTAAGGGCTGGGCGATAAATCAATAACAATATATCACAATAGACACATTATAAGTATATCTGGTTGAATATTCAGTATTTTCACTGAAATCTGATCCAGAACTGCACAGCATTCTGGGAGATGTAGGCAGAGGAAAGGCTTTAGCCGCTCAATCAAAAGGTTGGTGGGATCAACTGACTCACTCACTCTTTGGTTACCTAGCAACTCACTCATTCTGTGGTTACCTAGCAACAAGCCGTTGAGTAACGGTGCAGCAGCAGTTTTGGGTTTCTGCTGAAAAATAAAAAAAATTGGTTTGGAGTGAAAACTGGATAAAACAGGAAAGGTTGCGCTACCAGTTTGGCAGCATTTCAAATATTCAAAACCAAAAACTAATTGATAATTATCACTAATATGAAACTCTTGTATCATGATACATTTTTCAACCACGTTGTCAAGACATAACTTCCTGACAAAAGCACAGTTTTTGATCCGGTTTGCTGAAGCATCTGTAATGTTTGTTTTTTTCTCCCTGCCTCTCTCCAGCTGCTACGATGGTCGAAGTCGGCCGCGACAAGAAGAACCCCGACGAGTTCGCCATGGCTCTAGACGAGTCCCTCGGAGATTTCGCCTTTCCCGACGAGTTCGTCTTTGATGTGTGGGGCGCCATCGGAGACGCCAAGCAGGGAAGGATTTAAGTTTTCTGCTGCATTCCTCAGACACACACACACACACACACACACACACTCCCAGAAGCCGGCTGGATAAACAGCCAGGCTGGCGTGTCAATAAAGAAACCAGCATGTAAAGATATCTGGAGCCAGTTTCTGACACTGGACCTGCCTCCAGTGTGCAGAACGTTGATTACCGAGTCCAGATGTCGCAGAGGTTTATCACAGTGGTTATAAATTGCACCTTCACAAGCTTAAATCTCCTCTTTCATACTCTGAATCTATTTTTTAGTTGTGTATGTTTGGATATACAGATGTGCTGCACATCTTTTTATAAATTTTTCTTTTTTTATATACATATATATATGAGAATGTTGCTGATTTTACAGCAGCATTGTGTAATTAGAATAATGCAGATTTTTAGCAATATTTCTCTCGCTAGGTAATTTTTTGTCTTTCTGGTAGATTACTTGTGATTTCTCCTCTGTTGTGTTGTTAGCCAAATTGATAGACATTCCTCAGTAGCTGCGTTTCCATTACAAATGTGCAAAACTTTGTCGATATTTCAATAAAAATACAATTTTGCAATTACAATGTTTCCGTTAAATAAGAAACAAAATTAAAAATCATAATTTTCACCCGACAAGTCATTACAAACCATGCTGCTCCATCCTCCTACCACTTCCTGTCATCTTCTTTGTCGTCTCCACTAGTAGTAACATCCGGTTGTTGATCACATGACTCATGTGATGCGGAAAAATGTTTCCAAAGCAACAACTAAACGCTAGCGCAAATGTCAGTGGAAACGCAGCTAGTTTCTTAGTCTAAAGGGTATATTTACATGTTTGTTCAATTTCTGTAAATTATTGTCAAATGAAATCAAAGGCATGGCAACAGCAAAGACCTCTTCCGTCTATAAATTTCCACAACCAGCTGTTTGCAACCATAAGGGATGACTGTTGTTGCATAAAAACAAATAAAATGTGACATGTTGTAATTTTTATTTTGCCGTGTCTTTAATACATCAAACTCAAAACGACTCAATACAACAAACTTTTATTTCCATGTGTATAAAATACAACAAGAAAGATAAACCGGCTTTTCTTTCCCTTATGAGTTTAAAAAAAACCCACGATTGTTCCATCACATGCAGCAGAAACGGAAGAAAAGCAGAACGTAGTACATGTAATATGGCAGAAATATATATGATAAGATAGTGATAGTAAATCAGGTAGAAAGCAGAAGTAAAATACAGCAGAGGATCTTTGGAAGCACGTCGCTGCAGAGGGAGAAAGAGCATTAGTGGTCAAAAATTAAGGGTTATGGTTTTATTTTTAGTAAAATACTGCTCATCTTTGGCACAACAGTCTACAGAGTTTCAGTGTAATGTCTTCAACCATGCTCCTATTTTCTAAACTCTACTTTAAAAAGATTAGCAACTAACAAAATAATAAAACAAATAAAATAAAATTTGACCAAATGAAGAAAATTAATATAAAGTTTTTCTGATTAAATAAATTTGAGCATTTCTTTTCATAAGAACTGAGGTTTCACATCAAAAAAAGACATTTATTTACATAAGAAATTATAATCATTGACTTCTAAATGCCAAAGGAATATTATGCCTCTCTAATAAAAACATTGAACCGTGTACGCAGCTGGGAGCTAACAAAAGGTACCGTGGCTAGCTTGACTCGCTTACATCCTCTACAGACACCAAGTACAGTAAATTGCGTTGACATTTACTAAAGTCTAACTTATAAACATACATGGTTGATTGATTAGAGAGCTTAGAAAACCATGCAGGACAGAAAGGAACGATCATGCACCCGTGGTTTTAAAAATCGGCTGAAACTGAGCCTACTTTCTACCGTTGGATTATAAATATTGGAGGGGCTTCCCTAGCAGCTCGTCGAGAGGAAGTGTAGCCCTTACAGCCTCGGTGGAGCCCCGTCGCTCCTCACAGCTCGTCTCCTGTGTGGCCTCGCTTGAAGGCGTCGCCCGTCAGCTTCTCCTGCGCCTCCTTCATCCCAGACACCACTGATGGAGGAGCAAGAAAGCAAACATGTCAGCGAAGAAACATCTGAGTTTCTGCTTTGAAATTCAGATGATTACATCTTTTTAAAATTACAGTCATTTTAAAATATTACATCTTTTTAAACTGTAAACTTAAAAAGATAAGTGTCCTTGGTACAACAGCGTATCAGGGCCATTGTTGATAGACAAATGAAAAAAAAAAAAGAAAAAGATCCCCCAACATCTAAGAATAATGTAAAAAAAATGTAAAAGAAAAAAATTATTTGAGTTTGTAAGTTAATTTGCCTTAATATTAAATTCTAAAAAAAGCTCAAAGTAACCTTTGAGTTTATTCTCAAGTTAGAAATTTGAGCATAAACTCAAATTGTCTTTTTTAAATATTCAAACTCTGAAATCTCCAAGTTCTTTGGAGATTGGACCTTGTGTCTTGGTTTGTTTACTTTTTTTATATGAAATTGTAAAACCGGTGTAAATTAAATTTTTCACTCATCTAACTTTCTAAATTTTTCAAGAATCTGCTGCCTAATAATCAAATAAACAAGTTCATAGAAAAAGTGTGGAAGAATTAAAATCACCCACACTACAAAGAAACGCCTCCAGAAATCCTGTGGAACCACAATCAACACGTTCAAAGTTTAAATCAGTTTGGCTGTTTGAATTCGCGGAATCAGTTTTATTTTTTTTTTACCTTGTTCTGCGCTGCTGTAGAAGTATTTGTAACTGGGATTTCCGTTCTTGTTGGTGATTTCAGGATGAACTTTGCCGCTGGGATCTGAGAACGGAATAAGAGTCACACAAAAAGATTAATCTCAAATATAAACAAAATAAAAGTTCACTTTTATTTGATATTCACTTTGCAAAATGTGTAAAGTTATTAAACAATCCAAGGCTGGTAGCTACAACAAATGTTGTAAATTTGCAGTTAAATGGCAATTAAATTTAAGAAATGTTGCTGCAGTTCCACTGATTAATAGAAAACAAAAATAAAAATAAAAATGTTATATTGGTAGAATTTAGAGCAAAGGTTCCCAAAGTGGGGGTCGGGAACCCCAGGCGGGTCACAGGATGCCACATTTGAGGTCAGAAGATGATTTGCAGAATCACAATGATGTGAGCCTTGAGGTTTATGGAAGGGCAAATTAGTAGCTATTGTATTAAATATTAATGTATTATGAAATGAATGTCCTATTAAATAATTAAATATCCCTTTTAATAATGAAATCAAATTAGAAATATCATCTATTTAAAAATGCATGAATTGAACTACATCCTGGACAACTTTTACACAAGGTGAGAAATACTTCATCACTAAGCTAAGTTCCAGCGCAGTAGAATTAAAAATTGTATTTTTGTTTTGTTAATGTTCACTTGTTCCACAATAAAGGCAATAAAAAAAATAAAAAATATCTGCAGATATTCGCTAAAATGTTTTCAGATGGGGCTACACAGTGGCGCAGTTGGTAGCACTGTTGCCTTGCAGCAAGAAGGTCCTGGGTTTGATTCCCGGCCTGGGGTCTTTTCCGGGTTCTTCCTCCCACAGTCCAAAAACATGACTCTCTAAACTCTCCCTAGGTGTGAGAGTCTGTGCATGGTTGTTTGTCCAGTCTGTTTCTCTGTTGCCCTGTGACAGACTGGTGACCTGTCCAGGGTGAACCCACCTCCCACCCGGAACGTTAGCTGGAGAGGCACCAGCACCTCCAGGGTGTTAGAAAATGGATGGACGTTCTCAGATGTCCTAATAATAATAAAATGCAAACATTATTCGCAGCTTTTGAACGTCTTTCTTGCTGGTTGTTTCTTTTGTCAGACGTGTTTGCAGCTTAACTACAAACTGCAGCTTTTTTTTCAGGAACGTTCCTCCAACAGGAATCCCAAAGGTTGTTCACCCAGAGGACGATTTTTGTACCGAGGAAGAGAATCCGAGGAATGTATCCGCCGTCCGGGCTGAAGGTCTGATCCTTCGGCTCCTCTTCATCCTGTTCAGACAGTAGAAACATTTACCCCCTGACTGTATGGAGCTAAATTGAGGCCATAAAGTTGAGTTTGTTGTTGTTGATTTTTATCAGTCTTTTTGAAACTGAAACTTTTTTTTTTTTTTTACTTTTTTTCTTCGGTTTCAAATAATTTTCTCAGTTTACATTTCTTTCGGCTTCAGGTTACTTTTCAAATGTTTTTTTAATTTCAGAATTTCAGTGTCAACATTTTTTTAATTTCAAATGTTTTTCAACTTTAAATTTTTCTCACCTTCAAATCATGGAAGACTGAAAACTGAGTTGCATGTTCTTCTATTTTCAAATATTTATTTTCAGTTTTAATAATTAGTTTCAATATTTCAGTTTCAAATAATTTCCCCTCCCATTTAATTTCTCTATCTCAACATCAAGTACTTTTTCAAATGTTCTTCAGCTTCAAACTATTTCTTTACTAATGTTTTTCTAGTTTCACATTTTTTTCCAGTTTCAAAATTTTTCTCCCAATTTCAAATATTAAAAAAAAAATGTTCAGCATCAAATATTTTTTTTGACTTTCTTGTTTTTTTTTGGGTTTTTTTTTTACTTTACTGACAGAAAAGATCTATTTATTCTGTTTACACCGGTACGTTTCAGAACCATTGCACTCTGAAACCCGTTTTCAATCTGTGCCGCTGTCAGAGAAAACATTCGGTGTTTTCATGTAAATGTACACTACAAACACAACAAAACTCTTCCATTTTCACCAGAAATTGTTGTGTAAACAGGGCCTAAGTGTTAGTAAGTAAGTATCCTCTGGACTTCTGGGTTGGTAGATAAGTGTAAGTAGTTCTCTGGTTCCTTTAGTTCCTTTTCTGGTTTGCACTGAAGATGCAGTCGTTTCTTACCTCCAGGTTCACCATTATGAAGTTGTGTGCCAGTTCTGAGATTTCCTTGGATTCAGCAAATTTGGGCTTCAGCGCTGAAAATGCAACAGTGGAATAATTTAGAAAGACAAATCACTGTTTTTAGTTTGTAATTAAACATCTTTAAGTCTTTCAATTTTACAAATTTGATGCTTAAAATGCTAACTAAAAACATCCAGATACCTAAACTATGTACAAATGCTTTCACTTGATCTAGTGCTGAACAATATGACTGAAACATGTATCACAATAAAAGCCTTTCATATCAGTCAATCCCGATAATTATCAATATCAATGATTAGTAGTTTTTTCTTGTTGTTTTAAACATCTGAAATACAGACAAAATGGAGACATGACCTCTTGTTTTATCCACAGTTGTTTAATTTTCAGTAGTTATGAGGCTCGGTGGTGAAACTTTAAACTGCTGCTGTGTCAGTTACCCAGCAGGTTGTTGCTAGGTAACCAAAAAAATAAGCAAGTTGCTAGGTAACCAAAAAGATTCCACCAGCCTTGTTCAGCTGGCAGTGAGAGGTCAGCAGCTAAAGTCTCTCCTCTGCCTACGTCCCCCAGAATGCAGTGCGGTTCTGGTTTCAGTGAACTATCTATATATTGAACATTCTATCAGATGTGTTATGTATTTATTTATTATTGAATATGCGTCTACTGCGATATTTGTTATTTATGTATTGTCCAGTCCTAACTTTTCTAACATCTTTTCCAACACAGTTTTATTTTGAAACCATTTCCAACCCTAACTGAATCCCAAAATAGTTTTTACGTCTCTTTTTTTTATTAGAGTCATTAAAAGAGCAGTAGCTGCTTTCAACCCCGTACATTGATTTTACTGCCAATTAAAAAAAGGGTAAACGGTTTTATACCTTTACAGGCTCCACACCAGCTCTTGTGGATGATGACCATGACTGGCAGCCCGCTATCAAAACAACAACATGAGATCAGAAAAGAGCTGCAACTATATGAAAAAACACTTCTTTTTTTTTAGCAGTAGAAGAGAGGCTACTGTTAATCTGCTCCAGTCTACGGACGTCATAAAGGTGTGGTGTTCCTTACTCTTTTTAGGTCACAGGTTAATGTTTGCCCAACAGGAAAAGGAGCTTCAGCTTACCTGGCCTCGGCCTCTTTCTTGCCATCTTCCAGCGTCCTCCAGTGGATATTATCTCCGAATCCTGTTGGAACAAAGAACCGGTGTCGTATTTACACACAGCAGGGCGGGTCTGAGAACACAACACCAACCTACAACCTTCTACTTCCACACAAGTCTTAAGGACTATTATTTTAGACTGCAGGTTGACTTGAGTTTTAACCAATAGCATCGGAAACAGCGCCTCACTTTCCAAAGCCCACTTTAATGTTAAGACTACAATTACTTATCGATTATTCTGCCGATTAATCGGATAAGGTAAATTGGCACATTCTGCAGATTTTTACATTTTTATACAATAGAAATACATTAAAAGATGCAAATAATCCTTAATAAAATAAGATTTTTTTGCTTGAAATGCAACAGCAAAGCATTCCTTTAGTGAATTCTTGATCAGGATTCATTTCCTGCTAAACAAAATACCTCCAACAACATAGAAAAGCTTTTTCTACACTGTAGAGTGGATCTGTTGATTATTTTTTGGGATTAATTGATTAACATTTGGATTGCAAAATGTGCCAAGTAGGGGATTTGAAGCTAAAACTACACAACTTGAGTTCTGAGTAGAACATATTTACTGACAAATTATGGCATTTTTGGTTATCTTAAGTGCACAATGTTTATATTTTTTTTATATAAAGTTTGGGTTTAATTACTGTTCTGATTATATTGCACTTTCATAAAATTGTTTTTTTTTAGTCTGTACACCAGTTAATGTGGTGACTTTGTTCAGGAAAGACTGATTAGCTGCTTCTATTCCCTGCATGGAGACAAAAACAGAGCCATTGTTCCCAGTAACTTTATGTTATCGCTTTGTTTTTCTTTGTCTGAGAAAGTACCCTCAGGGAGATGCTTATTTGTTCACCCGTGTCTTTTTGTTGAAACACAGTCATAGACTTGGTTATTGTTATCAACTCTGTGTTTTTATGTTCCATAGAAAGCGTCCCTGGCTCCCTGCTTCTGTTTTTAAGATAAGGTCATTAACAGAACCACTGCTGCATTTAACTAGATTTATCTTGCAAAAGAGTGACAAAGAAGACAATTTTTAAGCCCATAGCTGTTATTTTATCTGTTTCTTATGGATCCAACTGGATCTGGTCCTGTTACATGGTAGTTATTCCACTCCACTTTCACCTTGTGCTTTGCAAGGATGGAAAAATACATTAAATACAACTGGGTACCATATTTAGTTATGTAACTGTTTACAACCTAGCTTTATTTTATTTATTTTTAAAATTCTGATCAAGTTTGACTGTATCAAATTTAACTTCAGTAACAAAAGTCACTTTTTTAACGAATATCTTTGTAAATTGTATGTATTGGAAGAATATCGGATTTGTTCCCCCCTTTTTCTTTGTTGAGACAATATTTGCAACTATTACACTGGCAATACAAACAAAGCAAACCAGAAATACTGGTATTTAATATCTGTCCTCGATAAAAAAAAAAAACGTTTTGAAAAGCCTGCAAGGACGCACACACTGTGAACACTTTCAATGGAGCTACAAACATATTACCTATTTACATCAATTTCACTTCAAATACAAACTCACCTCTCCCATTAGCTGCTTCAACAACCTCCTCGAAACACGAAATATAAAGTAAAAACTGCAACAATGAGAAAACTACGACAGAAACTACAGACGATTGCATTTTGGCTGCCTTTCTTCTTTTACAGTTGTCGCTAATAAGTTAGCAATCACGACCCGGATGTCCAACCTGAAACGTTTCACAATAAAAGTACGTTTTCTTATGCTGCGTTCCTGTCACCTAGGAAATCAGAACACTGCTATGAAAATGACGTCACGTCCAATTTTACCGAAACAAAACCAGTGGGATTTGCTATTTTTTAACGCTGCGTGAGCAGATTACCTACACTGTATTCCTCTGCATTTTAGTCATTTGTAATCTAACGGATTATATCTGTGAGTAGCTCTTGTGCAGTGTCATGTGTTTGGCTGACACGAAAACAGGAAAAAATATGAGTAAGGATAGTTAAATTATTTCCTCATTTTCCAGTAGTGGCCGAAAACGTATCATAATCTCAAGGTTGACTGTTCTGGTTTATATTTTCCAAGCTAAGATTTGGAATTCCAACATCTGAGTGTAAATTAAACGCACCATTTAAGTTTGGAACCCGCCCCTCAAAGATACGACATTTGCTTTTTATTGGTCCAGAGCATTTTTTTCCCCTTTCTCTGGCAACAGCACACGTGACATCACATCCACACAACCGCGTGCTTCTATGTGCTGCCTTAGATAAAGTTAAACGAGAAAAGGTAATCATAAAACCGGAAATGCAAATGAAAATTTCAATTTAAAAGCTCTAATTGACCCGTGAAAACTGTTATTTGTTTACCTAGTCCATGTGATTTGATTACGATGTACATTCTGCACAGTTCTTTTGTATTTTTTAAATTATCTTCAAATAATTGAAATAATAAAAATAAATAAATAAATGATTGAAAGTTTATTCTGGAAATTATAACCGGAAATGAATTGTGCTAGTGCTACCTTATGCTCTAGCCCATGCTACTTCATTCGTAGCAAGATTTGTTCAACGGACACATAATCCCTTATTACAGGTAAATACACCCTTTACATTGATTTAAACACCTCATGTGCTTATTCTATCGTTTGAAAACTATTTTAGAGAAGTCAGTATTCATTTGACTTAAATAATTTTGTGTTATTTTAACCTTTAAGCTAATGTTAGCTCAGTTAAGCTCGTTCTAGCAAACTACTTAGCTTAACAACTGACGGAAATCTTATTTCGAAATAATAAAGTCTACTCAGAATCATTTAAGTCCTAATTACTGAGTTTAATACCAGTCTTATATATGTGTTTATGTGTTATACGAAGTGTTTTCAGGTTTCTGCTCAGTCATCATAAAGCAAGTTGTTTGTATACTTGTGTTTGTGTGAAATCTGGTTTGGATTAAGTTGGTTTTGCTTCACAGAACACTATGAATCAAGAGAAGCTAGCCAAACTTCAAGCTCAGGTCCGGATAGGAGGAAAGGTACCGTTTTCTGTCTTTTTCGCATCTCTCATTTGGAAACCAAATGATTCAGATTAGTTCTGCCTTGGGTCAGTTGTTCTTGTTAATTAGTGTGTTGGTGTTTGGCACCTACCTAATTTTTCCTCCTGACTTCAGCATTTCTATTGTCAGGCAGAACATTTACCCCCCTTCCTCTGAGGCCTCTGAGGCTTTGGGGCATTTTTACTACACACACACTAGGTGGCAATATTTGTTATTTCTGGTGTACACTAACAAGCTTCTTCAATCTTCCATCAGGTTAATTACTGGTAATGTATTTAAATTTAAATTATCTGGGTTCATGCAGTTTTGTACAAGTAGGAACATAAAATTTACAAGACTTGCATGTCAAAACAAGTAACTTAAGCAAGAAGAAAATTTAAATATACTTTATCATGTATCATTGTATAAGAAATTATGGAGTAACTAGTCTTCAATTTAATTTTTGCAAATGGCTCTCACCTCAAATAGCAAGAAATTGCCAAATTTTAAAATTATATTTTTTAAACTATTATTCTGAAAAATCCAACATATCATCTTGGATAAATGTTTGATTTTAATTTCTTGGAATATGTATATGCCCCCCCCCCCCTTTTTTTTTCCAGTGAAAATACCTTAGATTTTACGTTATTGCGAGATTAAATTGTACAAATATTATCAAAAATGACTTTTGATGGAATTGGCAGCTGGAAAAGCCCTAAATCAGTAGAACCGTGAATACTGAATCAGTTAAAACAGCATTTAATTTCCCTCTGGGATCAATAAAGTATATTTGAATCGTAATTGTTTAAATGTAGGAGTACTGTTTTTTACTTTATATGGTAGGTCAGACATACGATGTCACTGCTTTCACAGAATGAAGGGTTAGAACGATCCCAAACACTGATTACTCACCAGGAGAAAGAACAAGATTAAGAAATGTTAAAGCCTGTCTGTTATAAATGTAAATAAAAAAATAATGAGAAAGAACTCAAATATGTTGTTGGAAGTCATACACACAGATTCCAGGTTCAGAAATGTAAATCTGGGTGAACAAATACATGTTGGATCATTCATCTCAGACTAAATTTTATGTCTGAGATAAAAAGTCTTCGTTTTGCTCTTGGAGGAATTTGTCTAGAAAAGTTCACCAACACATTTTGCTCCACCCGGTTCCCTGAAGTCTCAAAGCTTTAAAAAATGATTTTGTAACCCTTTTCAGACTTTCCGTGAGTTTTGTATTTGTTCTTTTATTAAATATCTTCAGACTGGATCATAATGTGTTGGTTTTTCAGATGTTTTGAGACCTACATGATGTTGTACAGGTTCTGTTTTAAGTGGTTAATTGTTCAAGTCTGCCAGTAATCAGGATTATTAACCTTAAATATGGTTAATAATTCAATTTGTAATTTACTTGTTGATTGAAAATGATTTTTCTTTTACTTAATTTTGAACACTCCCTGTTTCTTTCAACCATTTTGCTTATGAATGCATAAAAAACACCAAGTGTTGGTTTTAAAATGACCATTGTGTCTTTTTGGCTCGTCTGCTGCTGTTGGGATTATTTTATTTTTGAAGTTTACTCGCATGAGAAGTGAGGTTAGATGATGATTTTGCACATTTGTTTATGAATAAAGTGTTCCAAATGTTTTTCACAAAATCTTTGTTGTTAAAAACACAATCTATCTTTGATAAATGAGTTCAGTGTGCAGTCTAACCCCTTTTTTTTTTCTTTTTTTTTTATATCACCTGTTCCTGTCTCAGGGGACGGCCCGCAGGAAGAGAAAGGTTGTTCACAAAACAGCAACAGCTGACGACAAGAAACTGCAGGGCTCTCTGAAGAAGCTGGCGGTGAACAACATAGCAGGAATAGAAGAGGTGAGCAGCCGGCTGCAGCGTCTTTTCTCTGTTTTGATGTGTTTTGTCTCAGAATCCTGAATCTTTTATCAGGTGTCGTGTCAGAAGACGTGAGGGAGGATAAAAGCCCGACTAAAGTGTTCCCCAGTCGTTTCATCATCCGCTTTATTTTTAGAGAGCTTTCAGAAAACACAAAGTACAGAAATAAAAAGCGCAACTCCTCAAATGCATTTGGTGTTAAAACAAACAGGCTGTTGCTGTGATTTATTCTCAGGTCAGGATAGACGCTCTAATCTAATAGACTTTCCCTTTTTTTTTAGGTGAATATGATCAGAGACGATGGGACGGTGATTCACTTCAACAACCCCAAAGTTCAGGCTTCGCTGTCGGCCAACACCTTCGCCATCACAGGCCACGCCGAGACCAAGCAGCTGACGGAGATGCTGCCGGGCATCCTGAGCCAGCTGGGGGCCGACAGCCTCAGCAGCCTGCGCAAGCTAGCAGAGCAGTTCCCACGGCAATGTAAGAGCCAACGCTAAGAGCTGGGGATGCACCGACTACACTTTTCTGGCTGATCACTGATCTTTAAATCTTTTGCTGATTCAGGTTTTTGTTTGAAATGTTGCAAAATATAGCAAGAAAGTTGCTGAGTTGGCAACAGTGGGGCGACTATTGTTAACTGCAAATGTGCAGAAATGAGGTGGTGGGCCAATCTGTCAGTCAAACCTGTCTCTGCAGAGCAGAAGAGGGCAGTGGATGATTTTTAGACTTTTGCTGAGGTCGATAAGATTGATGCAAGTATCGGCTGATCACTGATCTGCCAAAATTAAGGAAATCGGCATCAATAAATTGGTGCAACTCTACCAAATGCACATAAGTGCACAAACAAAGCTGCACAGATTTGTTTAGTTATTTATTTTATGTTAAAAAAAAAACTCAAATAGTTGTATACACTGAATTAGTGCTCCAATTAACAATTATCTTAGTAATCTATTGATTATTTTGACGATTAATCAGGTAAGAAAATGTGCACATTCTGCAGATTTTTCATCTAATTATTATAAATATATTATAAGATAAGAATAAACAATTTACTTTTTTAATAATAAACATTTTATTGCCTTAAATTTAACAACATAGCATTCCTTTACTGTACGTTTGATCATTTGTAATAAAATACCTGCAGCTAAAAAAATTCTTAATGTGAAAAGATCAACTTTTTTATCAATCGTTTAATAATTGGACAGGAAAAAGGTTATTAATATGATATTTTTACATATGTAGAGAGAATTTGAAGCTAAAACTGCAACTTTATGAATTCTGGGTAGAAAATATTTATAAATAAAGAAATGTATGTATATATTTGTAAAGTTTTGGCTTAATTACTTTCATGTCTGTATATTACTGTTAATGATTAATTACTAAATTAGTTTATTTCAATAATTGATTGATTACAATTAATTTTTTCAGCTCTACATTGAACACTTTATTGTAAGTTAAAAATTTTTGCTTGTTGCTTCTGCAGCAATGGAGCTGAAAGCCGTGAAAGAAGAAAATGCAGAAGAAGAAGACGACGATGTACCAGGTAGAGATTCAGACAATTTACAGCAAATTAAGAAACGAAACAACTTGAGACGTAGAGAATTAAAATTTAATCTCTTTTAGTTTCTTCTTAGCGTTCAATTGCTTCTAAGGCATCTTTTTTTTCTTTCACACCTCACAGATCTTGTGGAGAACTTCGATGAAGCATCCAAAAATGAAGCGAACTGATGACATTCTTCTTCTTCTTCAGCCGGATGTTTTGTATATCCATTTATTTTTTCTTCTTCTTTTTTTTTTAAGTTTTGCAGACTTGCAAAGGTCATTTCCTCTGGTGGGGAAACTGTTTAAGGTGCAGTGCATCACCTACAGATAAGTGAATCATTTAGTTCTGCAGAAACAAACTTTATATAGACAGTTTTGGTAGAAATTGTGACACTCAAATGACTCACAACTACCTAGAAAATAAGCTTCTGATGTGATGAAACAGCTGGTATTTAAGAGATTCTTTAAATGATGATTAAAGTTAGCGAATGATGTAAGTAGCGTTATAACAAGAATTGTGAATTTAATAAAACCATTTTGGGCTATTGGTGTTTCCTTTTTATTACTCTTATTTTATCCAACAGAGCTAATTTTTCTTAATATCCCCCCTTATCAACTGCTTGTTTTTAAATTTAGCAAAAATATTCCGATTTCTCAGTTTTTCCCATGTTTTCATGTTACAACTAAAAAACTTAAGTGTCTTAAGTTAATGTTGTGTTTGTATTAAGCACATTTAATCCGATGCCTGCCAATAAAAATGTCTTTATTGGTGTAATTTAGTCTGAGTTGTGTAGCAACTAGTTACATTTACTTGAGTAACTCCAAAAATGTACTTTTGTGAGTATTTTTATTATGCTGTGCTTTTTATTGGAGTAACTTTATTATAAAGTATTTCTAATTTTGAGTAAAATAAGTTTTTTATTTTAAGAAAATGATTTGGAAACATTTTCTTTTACCTTATATTGACATCTTTTGTTGCTTATATGAATTATTGTAATTTCTGTGCTTAAAGTACCAACATAACAACTTAACTTTACATTTTGGTCTGTATGAGTATGTAATTTTTAAATATTAAATTATTGATAATTTGATCAGTTAGAAAACATTTTACCAAATACTTTCCAAATTATTTTTTGACAACTACATTTTACTTTCACTCTGCATCCTGAAGATCAGAAAACACAGCAGAGATGAAGATGTGGAGAAATGTCAAGCAGGGTTAGTGTAGTGAGCAATAAAACAAGCTTTGGTAGAGGCAACATCATGCTGTGGGGATGTTTCTTCCTCCAACAGGAAAGCTGATGGAGCAAAATGCAAAAAAAAAAACTTGAATGAAAACTTGAGTTTATTAAGCAACATTAGAATAAAAAAAAGTTAAAATATTAATAATGTATTTATGCATGTATATGGAATTTATTATCACACTGGAGGGAATTTAGGTGCAGCAGCAAAATGACAGCACATCAAGGCATAAAGTTTCACACAAATATAAAATAATTTAAATATTTAACAACAAACAATTAGAATGATTGTAGTAAATTACAACACAATATACTGTTTTCACAGCCTGGCTCTGGGATTGTGAAAATAATAAATGATTTATCAATGCTAATTTGAAAGAGGAAGGCTGACGGTGTCTGAATGGCTTTTACGCACCACATCCTGTTTCATTGATCATCTATCCATATTAATGCTGCATCCTGCTGATCAATGGCTCCGTCCCGGAGAGGCCTGACTGAGTATGAAGGTTACTAAATGAGTCATTTTTTTTTTTTTTTTACTTTAGTTCTTTCTTCCTGGCTCCGGGAGCGAGACGGAGGTGTGGATCCGCCCCGGGCGGCTCACACCACCTCATCTCCCGCCCAGACTGGGCCGACATATCCCTGCTGCTGCAGCGGCTGGACCCCGGAGCAGAGAGCGGGGCGGCGGGGAGCAGCAGCAGCCTCAGCTGCCCGGGTCAAGTTTGGCAGAGAACCGGAATCACAACCGGAAGTCTACCTTAGACACCTACACAATAAAAGCACGAAGGATTTCGTAATACCGAAATCGACCACAACAATTATTTTTGAATTAATCAAAAATTAATTATTTGATTAAAAAACTAATTTTATTGCGCACAGTCAGAGGTGGATAGAGTACAAAAAAAAAATTGTACTCGAGTACGAGTAGTGACAATTCAACACAAGTAAAAGTAAAACGTATCCATCCAGGAAATTACTTTAGTAATAGTAAAAATGTATTAAAGTCTATTCAAATACTGAGTTGCTGATCAAATTATCAATCATTTTACATTTTTAAATATTAAAAATGTAATTATTAATATTTAAAAATGAAATTGTTTAAATATGTAATTTTAATTACATATAAATGTAATTTATAACATACCAAAATAAGAAATTAAGTGGAAATTTTGGTATTTTAAGGACAAAAATGACAAATTTAGGCAAAAGAAATTTTTTCCAAATCAGTTTTTACAATTAAAAAAAGTCTGTGTCTGGTGAATTTTTGGTTAAATCATGTTTGCTCTTCATTCAGTGGGTAAAAAACCCCAGAAATTTTACTCAACAATGAGCAGTGGTACTAAGTAAATTATTCAAGTAAAAGTAAAAAGTACAGTGTAGCAAAAATACTCCTAAAAGTCTTTTTTTTTCTTTTCAAAAAAGTCACACAAGTAAATCTAATTGAGTAAATGTAGCCAGTATATAGTACATTTTTAAAAAAGCTTTTATTGCATTCAGAAAAAATTAAAACACTTGCATTAATATTAAACAGAGATTTTCCAAAAGCAAAAGCCATAACTTTATTACTCTGTATTGTATGATGTTTACATCTGGTCCTTGCAAACTTTTTTTGCACCCCTAACAGATTATGACCATTTTGTTTTGTAAAAATGATTTTCCCGTTAAAGACAGTAAAAGTACAGTTGTTTATAATATTAGCAAAAAAGTCATTAATACTGAGTTGTTACATTTATTTGAGTAACTTTTTGGAAAACAATGTACTTTTTGCAGGAGTATTACTATTATTGACTAACTTTAACGTTTGCTATGTCTACTTGAGTAAAATTTCTGGATACTCTGTTGGTAACTTTACTGAATGATGAGCAACATTGTTTTAATCAAAACTTCACCGGACAAAGACACACACACACTTGCAGTTTTTATTAAAGTTTCTCCATATTTTTTAATTGAAAGAAATTGATTTAGAAAATTAATGTGTCTTATGCCTGATTTTGTTATTTATATTAATTATTTTAATTTTGTAAAATATCAAAATGTACACTTACATTTCGGTCGGTTTGATATGTTGAGTATCCTTTTCACCATTTGCTTTTTTTTTTTTTACTCTTGCTTGAGTAATTTTTTCTTACACTTAATTATTTATGTTGGCGTTATCACACAAAATGAGAGAGACGAAAACTATTATTTTGAAAGGTAAAACCGGAAGTTGGAGGTGTCCATTTCGAAACTTTTAACATTTCTCCCTATTTTCCCAGTATTGAATCTTTGGGGGGGGGAGGGATTCTCTGCACAACTACGGCAGGATAACGGCTGTACTTTTCGAGTGCCGTTCGGGTCGAGCAGACGGCGGAGTCGGAGCGAGTCTGAACGGGGAGAGTCAAAAATAGCTACCAAAGGCGATTAGCTATGACGGGAGGAAACACTGGGGCTCCGCGGGAATCTACGTAAAAACAAGAGGATGAGGATTCCTCCGGTGAGTAACTGGATTTGTTTTTATGGCATTTCGCAGCTCCGCTTAGCCCCTCAAACCGCCATTGCAACGACAACTTGGTGTTAGGAAAGTGAGTGGACTGTGTTGGTGGAAATATATATATATATTTTTTGGTAAAGTGTGAGGAATCCCGAACATTTCCCTTAACGGTCACTGATTTCTACGCCAATTACACAACACGCTGCGCGCGGCGTTTCAAGCTGTAGCTGTAGAGCTAGCAGATGGAAAAATAAATGTGAAAAATTAAAGAAAAACGCCTCCATTTGATACCGGGTTTAAGTTGAGCCGTTTTGAGGTAACCATTATAGGGGGAGCCCAACAACCAGACCACCGAGTCGGCGGCGGCGTGAGTGTCCGCGAGAGCGGCGAGCTTCTGCCGTCATGTCGCGCACGACTGCCCGCTGAATCACCGGAGCCGTTTAACCCGACCGCTTCTTCTGCTTTTTTATTACCCCGAATTAACAAAATTTTCACTTGGGATTTATGTCGCATTTTGTGGGAACTTCTCGGTGGCCTTTTCTCGTGTCGCGGTGGGAACAGATGTGGATAAAGTCGGCTAAAGCTAACACAACTAACGCAAGTTGTTGCTACAAACAAACGCAAAACTGCAGCGATTTCCTTCAAATCTGCGTCGATGGAGCCAGGCGGTTTTGTTTTCCAACTGTTTACCTTTGCTACCTTTGACAGATTTTCATCCAGAGATGCAGTGTTTGGCCTGCAGGCACAGCTACAGTGTCACTTCTGGTTACATAACCCCAGCTAATGGTCACCTATGTGCTGTTGGCTGTTGTTGAGGTCAACATGTGGAGTTATGAATAAACACCGGAGCCTACTTTTATTGTTTCTATTAATTCAGACATTAAAAAGTCAATTTTAGGCAGAGGAGAAAGCAAGCAGCCTTCCAGGATTCCTCTGCAGTCTGGAAAGTATGAAAGTTGATTGAATTACTTTCCACATCTGCTTAGGGATGGAAATAAAAGTAAATATGTGCATTTACTTTGCTAACATCTCTGTCTTTTTATGGATGCGTTTATGTGTCCATCCATCCATAACATTATTTATTTGTTCTGTCCCAAAGGTTTGCAAGTTGGGGCTCTTAAAAACTTTGCCAAAAAATGATAGCCATCTTTTTATTTACAGATCTAACATAACAAATGCAGGTTTTTAGTAGTTTTTCCTCTTTTGTTGTGCAATAAGTGCATTGAATTTCCAGAACAGAAGATGTTTTTTGGATCGATTTATACATCTGAGAGAAGAAAATTTATTTATTCTGTTTTTTGTTGCTCTTTTTTTTTTTTTTAAGAGTTTTCCATTTTTCTTTATTTTAAAGTATAAATGCACAATATATCAGCACTAATAAAAGTATTGGCCAATATTTGTTATTTTAAAATACTTTTTTTTTTTATATATATAATGTTTTTAAATCATTGGATTTTTTTTTTATCGGGCCGCTAAATAAAACTGATCCGATATGAACAACCAATAATTATTTTTATCTTGTTGCCATCTGTTTCTGGGCTTTTTGTTCTCCAAAGTTGTCGAAACGGCAGAGAAATATGTACGTGTGATATCTGTTCATATCGGTAGTCGGCCATAAGATCAATATTAACATGAGATATTGATATTGGTCCAGATTTTTATATCAGTGAATCCTTATTTTAAAGGATTTGTTTGGCAAGTCAAATGTATAATTGGCTGAATCGCATCAGCAGCTTAGCAATCGGTGCAGCCTTGGTGTGTTTCTTCTAAAAGCAGATACTTTTTAGTGATGCATCGATAAATCTGTCCTGATTTCCTTTATTTTGGAAAATCTGTGATCGGCCAATACTTACATGCAAAGTCAAGCTTACCCACCAATCTTATCCATTTGGACAAAGGTCTAAAAATCAACCCACACTCTTCTGTTCTCCTGAGAGAGGTTTGACTGATAGACCGGCCCACCAGGTCATGTTTGGATGTTTGCAGTTTACAATAGAAACCCCACTGTTGCCAACTCAAAGAATTTATTGCTACTTGTAGCAACATTTCAGACAAAAAAAATCTGAATCAGCAGGTCAGACGTTTTAAAGATTGTTGATCTGCGATCGGCCAGGAAACTGCGATCGGTGCACCAGGTCATGTTTTTCAGCAAAGTTTTCTACACTGAACTGCTGCCATCTCTGTTTCCTGAACTAATTGGTAGTTCTTTCAGGACATGAAACATAAACTGGATATCTGATGAGGGTTTCTACTGTCGCAAGAGAAGGTGATACCGAACCTCCATCTTCAGGTGGTTTTGAAAACCAGAGGGGCTCATCGAGTCGAGTGATCCCGTAGGCGCCCATCCGAAGACAGGCTGTGCGGAGCGTCCCCAGATGTAGGTTACTGTACGCTTTCAGAAATTATTACAAGGCTCTCCCAGATGGCAGCTCATCTCCCAGCACCGCCTTTATTGTCTGGAGGTGGTTAACGTAGATCAAAACCTAAAGCGGAGAACTCGTAATCACTCCTGACAGTTGCTGTGAAGCAAAGCAACTCGCTCTACTTCTATTTTTTTCCCTCTTCCTCTTAAACATTCAGTGGCTTTAGCTTTCCGACCCCACCTGTCTGAGCTAAACTGTAGTGGCGTATTCTCCTGTTGTGCATTTTGCTTTAATTTCCCACAAACACACAAAGTTTCCATGGGACAGAGACGGACAACTCCCAGCGTTCTCCAGCATTATATAATCTACTTGTCACTCTGTCATGAGACGGCGGAGTTAGAAAGTGATGTCAGGCCATTCTTAAACGGAGGAAGTGATCGCTTGAGGTTTCCTCTGTCCGCCCTCAGTCGCCGTCGTCTAGCCTTGTTTGGATCTAAAAGCGCTGCTTGGCAGGATGTGAACTTGCCGACCCGGCATTTCTGGTGCTTTCGGGAAAAGTGTAGGACGGATACTGAAGTATGGAAGCTAAACACCTGAATCGCCATCATTTTGTTTGTCGTCCATTTAATCTGCTACTTTATTTCTTTCCTCCCAGTTACTTG
The DNA here is from genome assembly GCA_010277075.1 of Poeciliopsis retropinna. Lineage (NCBI taxonomy): Eukaryota > Metazoa > Chordata > Actinopteri > Cyprinodontiformes > Poeciliidae > Poeciliopsis > Poeciliopsis retropinna. The sequence continues at coordinate 5,747,846 of VMRM01000021.1, forward strand.
TCCGCACTGCAGTTACTTGTCCGCACTGCAAAAATATTGATGAAAAATTACTTGTTCCATTGACAGATTATTTCACTGTCAATGGAACAATCCATTGATTATAACAAGGCATTTTTCTCATGTTATCAGTGAAATTGCGAATGATGAATGAATTTACATTAATAGTTAGAATTGCTACTTCCTGTAGTGGCTATGTATTTTATTGTATTTTATCGTACTTTGGTTTGACTGTCAGAATTTACAAACTAATGTACATAGTGCCATTTTATAGCACAACCAAGTCACTGTGTTTCCTTCAGTTGTTATAAAAATGCTGTATATATCTAAAATGACTTAAAAGAAATGTTACTTCCTGATTTAATGCCTTGAAACTCTCTTTGTGAAACTCTGCCTACAGGAAGTCATCACAACAAGGCTTCTTTATTAACGTTTTTACCAGCGTTGCTCTGAGAAGTAGCTCGGATAATGAGCTCAGCAGTTCCACTAGATGTTTGCTAATTGCTGCTGACTAGTCTGAAGGAGCTGCTCTGTGAAGCAGAAGCTCAGAAACTTGGAAACTGCCTCTCTGAGGAGGAGCTGCGCCTCGAAGGCGGGGCTAGGTCCACCCAGGCGTTTTGCACAGCTGAATGGTTGCCATGGAGTTTAAAGGATTTCTCAAACATGCATCAAACACTCCAGTATGTTTATGTAATAAAGAAAAAAAAAAAAAAAAGCATGATTGAAAGTGCCCAGAAAAACTGTAATCCCTAGTCATCCTGGGCTGACACAAGTCTGTGATTTTGTAATGCGGTGATGTCTGCAGAGATCCTCCATGTTGCTCCAAAATCAGCCAATAAAAGTCCCAGAGAAAATGCATCAGGAGGTCATTGTCATCACGCTGCTATTCACATCTTGTTTTACTCCGTCTGAAAGCCTCCACTCCGTTGCCTTTTTAAGACATGTCTGAACAACAGAATGAAAGATAATGTAAGAAAAGGATAATTGAGATAATTTACACCTGAATTAACAGTTATTCAGGTCAAGCTTAGATTGAACATCCTGAGCTTTTCCAGTTTTTATCCAGATAAAAAGTAAAATCACAACAAACTGAGATGCATTTGTTTTCCACAAATGCAAATTAATTTAATTTTAAAGATAAGACAGAAAAGTTGTTGGTAAAAAATTTGTTTCCTTTAAAATGAACATAAGTAAATGTATAGCTACCAAATTTGGACCAAATCAAGATCATGAATGTTTTTAAGGGCTGGTTGTGCCACAATGTATTCATAAAAACCTGTTAAAATGTTTGTCACCACTTTTGCAAGAAAATCTGCAATAAATTCGCAATTATACATTGGTGGGAAAAAGCGCAAGGATTTGTTGATTTTTGCATAAATTTCCACAATAATTCATAAGAGACTGGGGGGACTAATTGATGCAATTTGACAGTAAACTGAAAAAAACTACTTTTAATTGATTGATAAAATAACATTTAAGCACATTGTTATGTTGACGATTGTTCTTGAGTCCAGAGGACCCCATAAAAAGCTATGGCGGGCCAGATTTGGCCGACGGGCCTTGAGTTTGACACTTTAGAGTTTTTTACAGTTAATTTATGTTTTCATCTAGTAATTTAAATGGCATATTTGAGGATGTTCTTGGTTGTAATCGTACCTTTTGCATATGACACAAACTTCAAACATCGCCATCACACTTTTTCCCTTGAAAAGTGTCAGGTTATGAAGTGTTTTTTTTCTGTGTATATATTCAACTTTTTCAAAATTATGTTGTCTTGAAGCTTCAGGAACCAGAAGAAACTGACTCTCTTGCTGAGATTATTCCTACGCTTTTCCTATGTGCCGCTGTAATCATAATTTGTGTCATTTTTGCAAACTAAGACCGCGTTATGGTAAAAATAAAGCGTAAAATAAGGAAAAACAAAACCTAAGGTGGAATGTTTGGAGAATCTCCTTATGATCCGTCTTTCTAAGCAGGCTGCTGAGAAACCCATACTTCTCCAGCTCTCTTTAATACTTTATAAGCAGAATAATTTGCAGGGCATTTATTCTTAATTTGTCTGGAGATTGTGGGCCTTCTTAAGAGTTTAAATTAACTTGAGGCCAAACGAGTGGCTTACTGACCCATATTCTGGCTGCTTTTATCGGGTTTTTTGATTTGTTGGAATTAAAAACATTCATTTACACTAATGAGACTCACAGCAGTAGGTTTGGATGTAGATGTCATGACTTCTGCTTTTCAACGATGTTTGGTTTTAGAAGGAAATTATAAAGAACGCAGGAACAAGGCAGGGAAAATATTGTGAAATAAATAAAATAGCATTTATAACATGAGGAACTTGGTGTGTGTGAGGAAGCGAGTGTATTTCCCAGTCAGGAAACAGAAACAGGAAACTGTCCTGTTCTGACAGCATGGAGCTAATGAATTGTTTTGGCATCTTGGTTGGTCTGAGTCCCCTCGTTGTTTATGGCCCCGTCTCATTTCATTTGGCAGCCATGAGAGCTTTTCCAGTCAGGTGGGATTCCTCACATTGCAAAAACACAAAACATTACCAAGTATTTGTGGATTAGTTTCTACTGCAGGGGTGTCCAAAAGCTTTGTCACAAGGGCCAAAATCATAAAGTCAAACGGACCAGAGGGCCAAATAAAGAGTTAATTTAATTGAACAAATAAAGCGTTCAGGTTTGTTGCTGGGAAGAGATGAGTCAATTATTCTAGATCTAAAACTTTGAAAGGATTTTGCAGATTTGTCTCTTGAAAGAAATTTAGCTAATTTTCTTGGTATCAATTAGAAAAAAAGAACCAAATTTAATCAATTCTGATCAATAAAATCAGGATTAATGGAATTTAACCAAATTTAATACATTAATTAAAACCAGATTTGACTGCACCAAAATTTGCTTTTGAGTAAAAATTACTGGATAGATGTGTAAAAATCAAACGACTTGGTTATTTAAAGACAAATAATTGGTGATGTTGCCAACATTTTCTATTGTTACATGATTTTATTTTTTCTTAAAGGACAAATTTGCTCCATCCACATCAAACACCTGCGCCACAAATTGTGAAAAAATTTGGATAATTCTTGAACTGAGATCAGGGGCCATACACAATCAGGGGCTGTAAATGGCCCCTGGGCCACACTTTGGACACCCGTGTTCTAGTGCAAATATCTTAATATGTTTGAAATATTAAGATATTCAATATTAGGATAACTAAGTTATAGATATCCTTTCTGCAATATAATATCTTGTTATAAGTGATTATACATTTTTTTGTAAAAACAAAAAAGACAAGAAAAACCTCTTGTTGCCTTGGTTACCACTCTCTGAAAGTAAATTAAGCCTTCCTGTTGTCCTCTGTAAGCCTTACTCTCTCTCTGTCTGAATGAACCACTGTCTGTCTGTGATTACCAGATAAACTACAGGTGATAAACTAGAAAAAATTTCATTTTCTGGGTGTTTATTATATTATTGTGACGGGACTAGTCATCCTTGTTTTTGAGTTAAGAAATATTTAAAGTTGACAGAAAATTTGAAAGTATAATTTCATAGTTACCCATTTTTGGAGGATTGGAAGATTAATACCTAAACACAGACAATAAAGTCTTAAAGAAAAGGCAATTATTTTAAAAAACAAATAAATTAACATTGTTAAGCCTGGTGGGAGCACAAATAAAGACTGGTGGCCCGCCAGGCTGATAATACACTGAGGGAAACCCTGATATCTGTACAATTAATTTCTTCTGATGTAGTCTACACCATATTTATTGTCTACAGTCTCATGCTACATAAACCTTTAAAGGAAATATATTCACACAACAAAAATAGCAAACATTAATAGCGTTTTAATGAATCATATTATCTGTAGCTTTAAATGTAGCTGGACACTCCTGAAATTCTTCTTTCTTTTCACTTAAAGCCGCCAATGAGTTTACAAGTCTAAAAATACAACTCCGCCATGCACTTTGGCAAGAGATGCATTATTCAGCACCTCTGCAGAGTAATTAAACCGTAATTAGGGTTGTGCTCCTGTCTCCGTGGAGTTGCATCTTTGTGTGTTTTGGGTGTATTCAGACGGTTGTGGTGCAGGACCGCTTCGGTTTACAAGGAAAGGCTTCAGCTGAGGTCAGCAAGAGCAAAACTTTGGCTCTGTTCAGAGAATGCCAATGTTTCCCTTTGCTTTCCTCAAACTGCATCAACTTGACTGGTGGATTTCAGCTTTAGACTGTCATGGGAAAGTGAGCTGACTTTATCCATTCATTAAAAAAAGTGAAACTCCTAGAAATGACCGCAAGTCATTCTTAATTTAGGAGCAGTGCGCCACAGCAAAGGGAAAGTAACTCAGAAAAACCGTCAGAGAACAACTCAAAGCCACTCATATCCCTCCGCCTCACTTTCCGTGTCGGCTAGCTACTCTCAGGCTCGTTGCCATAGCAACAAACAGCTCCACTGTATGTATGACGATCCAACAAAATAAAACCCGCAAACGTTTCCTACACAAAGGGCGACACATTCAGTCCTTAAGTTTCATGTTTTCAGGCTTGATGTTTATTTTGGGATTATAAAATGACCTGAACGCAGCGGCGGTTTAAACAGCTGCTCTAATTGTAACAATGATCTGACAGAGTTGGTGTGTTGATCACCAAAACACTGAATGTCGCTGCACACGGACATTTGTTTATGTAAACTTTTCAATGACTTGTGATATATGATACCCTTCGTCCTAGAGTTGACAATTAGTAACAAACTAAGAATCTATTAAGAATAAAACATCGGCTTGTGAAATTGGAATGTCATTGCATTTTACTGATATTCCTTAAAAACAAACAAGTAGAAAAGATCAGAGTATGATCCACCAATTTCCCAAAATTGGTGCAAAATTGGCTTGATTTTGTGTTTGTAATAAAAATGTTGTAGAGGTAGTAAAAAAGGCAGTAAAATGTAATAAATTCAACTCTGAGATTCCTGTATAAACCCTGAAGAACATGACTATTTGTTCTCTGTAACACTAGTGCGTAGTGGAAAACCTGAATAATGACATTTCAAACGTGTTGCACCAACATGTTATTTAATTGCTTGCAGTCAGAAAACTCCTGAATCACTTTTACAGTCACAACAATCCGCCTCCAGCTCCGGAGAAACACTTTAGATTTAACTGCATGTACTTAAACAACTAGTCCAAAAATCTACAGAGATTAAAACACTCAATAAATATGCAGTTTATCACCTTCTGTGATTTTCTGTCCAAGGGGGATAAGTTTAGCTGCAGCCCGAAGTGATTTCTGATCTGTGTGAACATGCATCGTGTAGCTGAAAGCGTCCTGGATTTGTTGTTTCTTTTGATGCTTAAAAGTTCTGAGTCTGGCTGAAACTAGGACCTGGAAGTCTTAGAGGCCATGTGGCTGCAGAGTATTGTTTATCTGGTGTAATCCTCGTTTGCCCCGCCTGTCCTTATGAGAACGACCCTGAAGATCAGCCCGACTGTTACTCATCTGCAGCCGCACTCACACAGTCTCATCCCGTCCCCGCTCCAAGGTCTTAGCGTGATGGAGGACAGTCTGGGCAGGTTCAGCGAGCCTCGATTCAGACGTCAAGCCTCTTTTTCCATTCATGACTCTGATTGCTTTGTCAAGGTCGGAGCGGTGATGGCTGATAGCGTACGAGGAGCTGCAGCGCACGTGACGAGCCAGTTGATGCGCTGTCAGTTTGAGTGTGTATCCTTAAAGGGAAGTGTTATGTAAAATCGACTTCTTTGAGCTTTATATTATGTTACTGCTTTGCTTCGTTCATGCATGTTTGATGAGTCGTTTAGTTTTCTATACATCACTCATGTACTCTCCATAAACTTAAAACCACCAACATTTTCCACAAAATATCCAGCTGTATTTTAAGAAAACTGTTAGTAGAGACAAACCTAAAGATGGACCTCCTGTGTTTTAAGTAGGGAAGAACGGATTTAATGGCCAGCCGATTTATCATTGCCGATTTCCTTAATTTTGGCAGATGAGTGATTGGCCAATTTTTACATGTGAGGCCAATGTTATCCACCACTCATCTACCTCAGCAAAGGTCTAAAAATGTTACCCCACTGTTTCCAGCTCAGCAACTTTCTTGGCATATTGAACAACATTTCAGACAAAAAAATTGGCATCGGCAGGTGAGGCTTTTTAAATATTGGTAATCGGCGATCGATAGTTTCGCCAATTGTTTTGTTCTGGACAGAAGATATTGGTTGTGAATCTTTAGGTTTTTGTGTCACTGGTGCAGTGTTTCTCAATTCCGGTCCTCACGCCCCCCTGCCCTACATGTTTTAGGTGTTTCCCTTATGCCACACACCTGGATTGAATATGTGGGTGATTAACAGGCTTCTGTAGCACTTGATAGTCATGCAATCATTTGAATCAGCTGTTCTGGAATAGAGGTATATCTAAAACATGCAGAGCAGGGGGGCCTGAGGACTGGAATTGAGAAGCGCTGCACTGGTGGGTCTTCTGTGGACTGGACCTGCTGGGCAGCATTCCAGTCCTCTTCCATCAGTTTGCTTTGTAAGAAGTCAAAGCTTTTGGCTCTTTGGTGTTCAAGTAGTTTCTCTGCAGCATTTTGCTCTGCGATCCTGGAGTTTGGAGACTTCTGTTGAGAAGAAGCTGTGTTTTCATTACAAATATGGGCAAAAGTTTGTAGATATTCCGTTTATGGTGAAAAATAAAATTTTGCAATTGTGGTGTTTCAATTAAATAATAAACGCAATTAAAATCACACGTGAATAAGTTTATTCGTGTGACAAACGCGCGACATGAAAAACATGCTGCGCTGCCATTCTTCTACCACTTCCTGTCGTCTTCGTAGTTTCTGTCAGTAGTAACATCCGGCTGTTGATCACATAGCTCCTGTGATGTGAAAGAAATGTTTCTGTCAATGCTCTTTGTTAAAAATCAACAATAAGAATTAGTGTTTTTCTTCCAGTACGACTGCCATCATGCCATCTCATCCTAGCGCAAAAACCTTATTGGGAAATGTGAGTTTTTGGTGAAATAACTTTTCGTAATTCCAACTGTGGTCAATGAAAACACAGCTACCGACCGAAGTAATGTGAAATTTAGATGTACCATAATGTGAGAACCAAATCTTTTATTGCAAACCTACTTCTAAACCTCTGAATATATATTTTCTAAATCTTGTAGAGCTGCATGGTGCGGTAACATTACTCACATAGCTGGTTTGGCAAACAGCTGCAGGTGTTGCAATAAGAGTTGAGGAAGATCTCTAAAGGTGTTTTCCTCCCTCAGGTGTGGGCGCTGGGCGCTTGCCAGACTGGGTGAAGGCAGATCCGAGAGCTGAAGAAAAACCCACCACCCGGGGCTGCAGAGTAGGACCTCCGTGCAGGTCAGCATTACCACTTAATTCATTGTTGTTCAGCCAGGATTGTGTAGGGAAGTGCAAATATAGTTTCCAGCCATAAAACTGTCTGTTTGGAGTAACTGCTGCAGTGTTTTTATCCGTGGTGCGTGGCAACCTAGACAACAGACGATAGTTGGCAGTGCAGAGTTAAAACTGGGATACAACTTATGTTTTTAGTTGTTTGGATCTGCACAGTAATTTAAAGTATGAAACCATAAAACTAGAGGAATGTGACGTTCTGATTTGTACCTTTTTTTTTTTTTTATTTGATGAATCATCAGAATGATTGATTACTAAAATAAGTTTCAGCTGCAGCTTTCGTCCACACGTTTCTCTTTTTTTTTAAGATTACTAAATTGGTGACTTGGTGAACGCCTCCTGTTGGCAGGTTCACGCGGCCGTTGGCAAGGTGGAGCTTCCTGACCCATGGAGAATTACTTCCAAGCCGAGGCCTTCAACCTGGACAAGGTGCTGGACGAGTTCGAGCAGAATGAAGGTGAGACGGCAGGTGAAGGGTGTGAAAACGGAAAATAACTAAGGTGTGCAGGAGCTTCCAGCCATCACAGCTGAGTAACACTTCAGGGCGGCGATTGAGGCCGTGCGGCAAGGGAACGCCACTAATTGGATTTGCTTTTTGCTTGTGGGATTCAGTAAAACTGTGTAATTGGTTCAAGACAAGACGGGCGTCCTTTTTTTGGTCACTTAGAATAAGCAGGAATCGAAATTAGAGGCTTTTTGAGAAAGTTGCTTCACAGAGTTTATTTATAGTAAGCGCAAAGTAAACACTGCAGTGCTGAGCTGTGTGTTTGACAAACTTGGCTTCCCTATTGTTGAAGAAAGGCGGCTTTTTTGTGGGTTTATGGGAAATAACCCCAGGAAAAGAAAGTGCTGAATAACAGACACAGGTGCTGGGAGCTCAGTGTGTGTTTTGGCTGAAGGTGCCGTCAGCCAGAGATCCAGCCGGGCAGATTAACTTGGTGTGTGTGTATGTGACACACACTGAAAGAGCTTAGCATGAATTCCTGTGCAGGGAGGAGATCAGCAAATAGTAAATTACAGCAATGTGAACAAATAATTTTAGATGTGTTGCAGAAATGTTTTATCTCATGATAAAGCGTTCACACCCTCATTTTTCTGTATCCAGGATTTCTCCCTGGAGCTACTGAACCGTTTAACCCATTTTCTCACAATTTTCTCGCTCGTTCACGCGCCGATTTTCCAAACTATTCTGACCTCGTTTCTCTGTTTGGTCAAGCTATTTTTAGCTCTCTGATCATCTGTAATAACTGTGGTTTATAGTTTCTAAAAACTTTGTCAGACTTCAACTACAAAAAATCTTAAAATGTTGCATGGATTCATGGATTCAGCGCCCTTTTCTCTGATACCTCAAATATAATCTTATCTACTCCTCAGTGGAGTTCAAATGTGTCTAATTTTCTGTAAGTATTAATCACAAATGAAAAGATGTGGCTCATCACCTGAAGCGGCAGAGCTGGGAAGGCAAGGTGCAGTTTTCTGGCCGATGACCGATCTTTAAAAAGCCAGAGCTGCTGATTACGATTTTAGCCAATAATGTTTTTTGGGGGGGGTTTTTTGTCTGAAAAGTTGATTAATGTAGCGACAAAGCCACTAAATTGGCAAAAGTAAAGCGCCTGTACATGTGACGATTTTATCTCAGAGGTGGGTGTATCGGCCAGCCTTCTGTCCCAGCAGAGCAAAAGGAGACAGCGGGTAATTTTTCAGATATTTAAGTGATTAAGATTGGTGTGTGAGTTTGGCTAATCTACCAAAATTAAGAAAATCTGGTCTGATTTATCTGTGCACTTCTAGTCTATAGACAAAAACAGTGAGAATTTCAGTTTAAAGTTTGCAACAAGTCATGTAGGAAAATAGCAAATGTAGAAAAAGGAGAGTTAAGAGATGAACACTAAACCTTTTGCTGAAAAGCTGAAAGTCGTTGAAGTTTTAATATCTTGCTACTGTCACAAGCGATGCAAATATTTTTACATTTGAAGCTGCAGGTGGAAGTAAAGAGTTTTTTTGTTCTTTTGCAGATGAGACGGATACGTCAATTCTCTCGGACGCCAAGTGGACGCAGATCCTGGCTCCGCCCGCCCACATGCTCTCCCTGAACCCCGCTCTGGCCCACGCAGACATCAGCCCCCGGGAGAGCCCGCTGCCCTTCAAGATCCTTCCTGACCCGTGCAGCGCCTCCTCGGGACCCGATCCCAAAAGGCAGGCGGGTCCTGAGCATCCACCCTGGGCGGAGGAGAGGCCGGCGGACGTCCACAGCCCGCCTCTCCCTCAGCCCAACATCGGCAAGCTGGTGGGCGCCGACGACGTCTCACCATGCGGCGTCGTGGAGAACGGCTGCACAGGAAGCCCACAGACCGGTTCTCCTGCTGAGGTCCAGCTTGGTAACGAGGAGGAACCTTCATCAGTGGGCGGTGGAGGCTCTCGCTTCACGTTTGAGATGGGATTAGCAGAGGAGCGGACTCTTTCTGAGGATAATCCTCCACATGTGACTCAAAATGGAGGAGAGTTGAAAGATGAGAACCGTTCTCCTGCTTTGCAGGACTTTGAGCAGGAAGGAAAAAGTTTAAATTTGGAGGAGCTCGGAGGAAGTGTGAACGGGAGTCAGACTGCCCAGGTGGAGGTTGAGGAGGACAGTTTGTCTCCTCATGGCAGGGACGGAGCGCAGGAGGAGGAGGGGAGAAAATGTGCTGAAAATGGACAAACGGAGCAGAAAGTTAGAACAGAAATCCTTCCTAATGGTCTGGAGATGGAGAATGGAAGCAGCTTAAAGGTCAGCGAAGCGGAGGACACCGAGGACTTTTCTCCGTCTCCTGTCCCGTCCAAGGAGGACTCTGTGACCGAAGAGAAGGAGATGGAGGAGAGCAAGCAGGAGCTGAGCGAAGGCGGAGCGGCCGGATCCGGCGGCGTCCAAACGAAGCTGAGCAACAGCCGGCTGCAGCCGGTGAGCGTTCCGTATGGAGGAGCGCGGCCCAAGCAGCCGGTCAGCCTCAAGCTGCAGATCCCGCAGCCGCTGTCTGGCCAGGTCCAGAACCAGCTCGGCGCCAAGAACAAGAACATGGACAGCAGCTGCCGCAGAGGCACGCCCACCAACCCGGCGCCAGGTGTGACAGGCCAGAGTTCGCTCAACGGAAACGGAGGAACCCGCTCTCCGTCGCTGACGGCGTCTGAGAGCCCCGACAACGACCTTCAGGCCGGGCAGCAGGGGGTGCTGTGCAGGAAAGCCGCCAGCTCACTGGGAGAGGTGGCTCCTGTGTGGGTGCCCGACTCGCAGGCCCCGATCTGCATGAAATGCGACGTCAAGTTCACCTTCACCAAGAGGAGGCACCACTGCAGGGCCTGCGGCAAGGTCAGCGCTGCTTTAACTCGGTTAGAGGCGGCCATTACAGCAGAGCCCCGCGTCCCTGGGAGACTTAAACATCCACTTTCCTCATGCACAGCTGCTCCTCTAAGTACCAACTCAAGAATACAGACTGGAAAAAAAAGCCATTTTCTGAAAAATAACACACAGGAATAAAGCCAAAACTCTAACAGTGTCAGTTTTAGCTTCACCTGGTTCAGATTCTGTAAAGAAAAACTTCTATTTCTATCCAGTTATTCATTAGTTACTCCAAATAATAGTCAATAGATGAGTAGTATCCTATATTGATTTCACTTAAAGCAGAAAGTGCTGAGTTTTTACATGTTGAGTGATGATCATTTGTAGCATATTTTGCTACAAATGATCAATGTACAATAAACGAATGTTGATATTCTACTTTAGGCAATAAAATGGTTATTTACTCATTTAAAAAAGTATGTATAATTTTGTAAAAAACAAAGAATGAAGCAATTGAATGAAAAACATGATAATTTTTAATCCGATTAATCACTGGTTGCAGCCCTAAAAAGAACATACAGCGCTGGAAACAATGAAGAGTCCTCTGCACTGAACCCATTGAAAACCTCCTGACTTTTCCACCAAATATTGATTCCTGAACTCTTCCTGAGTTAAAACATTAGTATTGTAGTTTCTAAATAAATATGAACTTGTTTTCTTTGCAGTATTTGAGGTCTGAACGCATTGCATCTTTTTCGTTATTTTGACAATTTCTCATTTTCTGCAAATAAAAGCAAAATGTTTGCTTGGAATTTCAGTGACATGTTGTCAGTTGTTCATAGAATAAAAGAACAAACATAGACCTATGTTTGAGTAAAATCAGAGAAACTGATCATTTTAAATAGTCTCTTAATTTTTTTCCAGAGCTGTATGTCACCTAAAAGAAGAAACAAAATAATTAGGGAGAGGAAATTGAAATTAGATGCACTTTCTCAGTCGTTATTTGTTTGCGGCCGGCGTAAGGACCGCCCCCGCATGCGTCCGCGCTGCTGTAAATACAGCATGCAGTCGCTGACACCGAACTGGATAACCGGGCGGAGCGCTACTTAATTTCCCAAGGTGGTAAACAAACACTCTGGCTCTGCCAGTGGAGCTGGGAGGAGCCGGCGCTGCAGTAATAGTAACGCCTGCATGGCAGCTGTAAACAGTAGATGCAGCATTATCATCTCAGGAAGGTCAAAGGTCACAGTAAAACCTTCCAGCACGCAGGGGGCTCTGGTTTAGTTTGTGAAGTGTTTATTTAAAGTGCAGCGTGTGTGTGCATTAATGCAGTGTTGGTCTCTTTAAGGTGTTCTGTGCAGCGTGTTGTAGCCTGAAGTGTAAGCTGCGCTACATGGACAGGAAGGAGGCCCGCGTTTGCGTCACCTGTCATTCTGCCCTGACAAACGGTGAGCAACAATTACACTTATCTGTTTGACATGTTTCATATTTTGTCTCATTTCAACACAAAGTAATGCTTAATTAGGAGTTAGAAAGCAGAGGATGCACTGTTTTCAACATTTCTTACAAAGAAAAACTGGAGAAGAGAATCTAATCTTGACAAAAAGAAGTACTTTTGCCAATTCTCAACGTCATACCAACTGGATGGCATCTCAACAGAGGAGGGTAAAGTACTCAAGTAAGAGTAGCACTACTTCAACATATTTTTACTAAAATAAAAGTAAAATATAGCCGTCCAACTTTTTAACTTAACAGTTAATAAAGGATTTGGTAAAAAGGCGCCTGAAGCACTGAGTGATAACGCATCAATCATTTAATATTTAAACATTACATCATCAGACAGACCAAAATATGAAGGAAAATGTTGGTATTTTAAAGACCAAAATGAAAATAAATCATATAAATTACAAAATAACATCAGGCAAAAGTAAAATTTTTACAAAATCAATTTATTTCAATATAAAACTTATGAATCTTTAATAAAAACTGCAGGTGTGTCTCTCAAGAAAAAATCTCAGTGGGTAGAGGATCCAGAAATTTTACGCTAGTAAGAGTAAAAATACTCTGAAAAGTACTTTTTAAAGAAGAGTTACTCAGATAAATGTAACTAGTTACAACCT